>OX457037.1:20353038-20953038 GCA_949752735.1 Lumbricus terrestris | reverse complement strand
AGACAAGTTAGTAGAGACTTACGGTAGTCAATTCTGGAACAAATAAACGCATGGGCCAAAGTGGTAAAAACAGAAGGCGAAAGAAAACGCCGAACTGCCCGGTTCTACGACAACTCGTCTACCGACAACTCGTCTACCGACAACTCGTCTCCGGACAATTGGTCTAACGACAACTGGTCTACAGACAAATAGTATTGATGAAATAGAAGCTGGATTTATGAAAATGGTTTCTTAGCTTAAATGGAAGCTGGATGGATGATTTTATTCATGTATTTCGACATGCATCCAGTTTCTACTTCAGATCTAAAGATACCTTCATCCAGCTTCTATTTCTCACCCGTTATTTTCGTCAATCCAGCTTCTATTTTGAGATATAAAGAATACTCTCATCCAGCTTCCATTACTTAAGCGTTTTTCATCAATCCAGCTTCTATTTCAGATAAAGAAATACTTTCATCCAGCCTTTATTTCTCATACGTTAGTTTCGTCAATCCAGATTCTATTTCACCTGTAAAAGAGCCATCATCCAGATTTCAGTTCTCTTGCGTTTTTTTCATCAATCCAACCTCCATTTCACCTGTAAAAACTTTCATCCAGCTTCCATTTCTCAAGCGCTGGATCAGTTGTCTGTAGACCAGTTGTCGTAGACGAATTGTCCGGAGACCACTTGTCGTTAGACGAGTTGTCGGTAGACGAGTTGTCGTGACACCGAACTGCCCTTAGACGCCGTAAAGTAAAATATGAAGAGCGTGTAGGATAAAATTTGATGGAATACAATATCTTTGCCATCCATCGGAAGTTCGAACCTGCCGCGGGGCAGAGAACATGAAGAAAAAATACTCTAACCACAATCATTCAACCAAAAATACTCTAACCACAATCATTCAACAGAATCACAACAGTTTGTCTTGTTTTTCACTTGTGCCATGCATGACTTGACCTTTGCACTCCGAGTAATTAATTCACTTCATAGATGCATCTTTGATACCAGTAGCCATAGGCGTTGACTTGGTCCAGAAGTTGAGGTGTGGGATGAATGAGCGGCCGAAGGACGATCGCCGAGAGACGGCTAAGTCATCGACGACATTTTCATCGACCATAATTATATTTGACGCCCTTTTTTTAGTCGTTTTGTCAAAATCTAATGAAAATATACTATTTTCCCAACCAAAATGGCTGATGACCTTTTTTCTACCCTACTTATATTTTAGCAGATTTACCGATATTATCCTAACACTCTCGAAATTTCCGATGCTATTTTTGGTATGTTTCTGAACTGTGAACTGTTGGGAGATATGAGCATGTGTTTGTGGTGAGGGGGAACGGTCCTCCAGCGCAAACATTGGTGTACCGTCCCCATAAGTCTCCGCCCATGCCAGTAGCATACTGGCAATCTATCAAATAGCTGCTTTGCAGTATTGCCAGGAGGGATGTTCCCATCCATCGAAAGCATTACTTTCAACTTAGCAACAGGCACATCTGTAAATTTATCCCTTCCCTCTTATTATTTAAAAAATGACCCAAAGGCCATGTAAACCCTTGTTTTAAAAAAGTATTTGATTAAAAGAATAATAACATCAGCTTCTCTCTACCGATCGAAGCAAGTAATGCGCGTATGACAACCTTTATCACTAAATCACAAACGAATGTTGACATAATGTACAGTTGGGGTGCTGTAATATATCTCGCCTTGTAGCGCGACCTCTAAACTTTGAGCAATTTCAATAAAATTTGGCAGGAATCATTGACACATGATGCATAACAGAATAAAAGGGTACCGTCACGAATTTTTCAAACTTTATTTTCCCCCATAGCTTTGTGGACCACACTATTGCACATCATCTGCAAAGAGATGACCTGCTGTTCCAGAGAGTGGGAAAAGAGAGGGGATATCGGCCGCATATAGAATAAAGAGCAGTGGACCCAAGACAGAACTTTGAGGAACTCCCAGCCTAACATGGATCCATTTGGTTCTGGAATCACCTGAGATAACCATGTGGTTACGGTAGGACAAAATATGATCGAAAACAGCAGAGTAATTCATGAGAAGGCTCAAGATGCTGGATAAGAATATTGTGGTCGACCATATCAAAAGCGGCAGAAACATTGTAAAGAGCTAGGAGGGAGTGTTAAGACCTGTCGACATCAGAATAGATTTCAAAGAGAAGAGCATTTTCCGTTGAGTGATGAGTCCTAACGCCTGATTGAGTTGGTTGGAGAAGAAGCATAGGCCTATATTATGTAGAACGCGCACCCTGACACGGTGTCAGGTATACTTGAAGCACTGCTGATTGGCCGGCGGTTCTCTTTAGCCACCCATTGTTTAAAAAGAGAAGGTCCTGAATGGACAATCCTTTGCCTTCAAGACACATTATCACTTCCCCCACAACCGTCTGCCCTGTAAGACTGACTGTGAGAAACTATTTATTGCTCTAATTAGTGTATTAGTCTAATTAACGGGCCCTTATATACATTGAAAGACGGCTGATTTGCATAGTGATTGCTATAGCTATAATGTCCCAATTTCACACCTAATATACCGAAGGCAATGAATGGTACTTTATTATGCAATGAAAAAAAGAGCTGGTATGATAAATTATTTAGAATCTGAATTAGATCCGAGATTATTTCAGAACTTGAATTAGAACTGAAATATGATTTATTTTCGGACTAGGTATAGAATTAGAACTGAAATTAGAGCCATTAAACTGAATAAAAATTGAAATAGGGATTAATTGTAAGACTGAAATAGACCAATGAACGCACCGAATCCACCACTAAACCACCGGTTCAATCATATAATAGGCCCCTAATATATACTATACGCCCATGAATAGGCCTATGCATACGTGAACACGTACACACATGAAAACAAACATATCATGAATAAACGTACCTGCATCACTATATGTTTTACTCTTAACCATACTCCTTTTCATAGCCGCGTTTCATATGAACACAAAACGTGTCCTGCACCGTATGCAAGCGAGATATGGCGGCTTTTACACATGCCTATTCCACACACAAAAAATCTCATACCTAGACAACAAGGACTCTTCCGCTGAAGCTTTTCATACGCGTTGCAGAACTCAGTCGGATCAACTTTGTCTGCGAATTGGCTGCAGATTTTATTGTTTTTGTTGTTTTTAAAGATGTTTTTCAGAACCAAGTTGAAGCAGTAAGAGGGAAATAAGGCGCAGAATATCCAATCCACGCTTTTCCAGGTACTCTCTGATGCCAACTCTTGCAGTACGTAGATAATGACGGTCGCAAATATTCCTTCAAAATAATCAGCAACAGACTGTATCATTTTAAAACACATTTTTATATTATCTAATAATATACAGGGTGGTCCAGCATAAATGAACCAACTTTGAATGCATATAACTCCGCCAATTTTGGGAATTTATTTATACTTTATACGTCAAATTAAAGATATTTCACTCAAGTATACGCACTGAAAAAATGGAACTGGTACAAGTTTAGGTGTTAATTATATGCTCGGAACAGCGCTAGCAACCATATTTTGTTGTGATTTGTGACGTAATAAGGCGCCGTTTCGCCGAGATATTCACAAATCGTTTTTCACTAACAGGTGCATAAACACCTGCATTTTAGGTGTTTTTAGAAGTATCTACCATGAATATCTTCTCGTCGCAAAACCATTTTCTTCAATTTTATCAACAGCCGTGTGCGCTGCCACGCGCTGCTTTAGACGCAAAGAAACGGCTGGCTGAACGCCAGCTGTTTCGCTAGTCGCTTCTTTGCGTCAGTGTTGGAGTGCTGTTGGACATCACGTTGACAAATAACTTTAGATCATCTTTTAGAATATGTTGTACGGTGTTTCTAGGAGGGTTTTTCGCGCTGAATGACCTGGGAAAATTTTCCTGTAGAGCCTATCCGGGTCGTTGTCTTGACGGCCAATTTACTCGGACACAAGAGCAATGTTAGCGGATATGCGCGCCGTAATTTCCATGGCTTACGATTGGAAAGTCCTGTTTTTATCAATTTTCAGTAGCAGATAATTCAAGGTATTGTTTATTCCATCCACTTATAGAAATTTTTTAAATCATTTCAACCGAATTACATCCCTTATCAGTTCGGAAAATTAAGATTAAAACGCGATCATCGTTTGTCAACGGAGACTGATTTCGTCACAAATGACAACAAAATATGGTAGCTAGCGCTGTCCCGAGCATATAATTAAAACCTAAACCTGTACCAGTTCCATTTTTTCAGTGCATATACTTGAGTGAAATATCTTTAGTTTGACGGACGAAGTATAAATAAATTCCAAATATTGGCGGAGTTATATGCATTCAAAGTTGGTTCATTTATGCTGAACCACCCTGTAAGTCTGAAAGTTTGTCCTTCCATATGTTTGTATGTCCGGATGTATTTTGACTCTTCGTCCCAGAATAGGCTCGCAAATGACAGGGTGTCGGTTTACCAAAATTTTTGCAATTGATTCTTACCCAAACTTTAAGGTCAACACGACTACTTTCATCTTTTAATTCACTTTAAAACCAGAGTTATTAGCGTTTTAAGACAGATTTAATCAGCCACGCCGCCGCTGCCGCATGGTAAAGAGTCGACAATCCGCATAACGTCATTCTCGCCCAATAATAATTTCCGTAACAATTCGGTTGACAAACCGAAACCGGTTACAGTTTACAATTACGCACAAGAACGCAGATCACGGAATTATTATTAGAAGAGAGACGACAATCCGCATAACGTCATTCTCGACCAATAATAATTTCCGTTTATCAACAGCCTGCAATAATTGTATTAGGCCACAGTCAGCGCACACACCCTGGTCATGTTCGGCTTTTTGGGAAATCGGGGGTGGGGTGGAAGGGTGGCGAAAACTCGAAATTTAGCAGTCAATGCTGGGTACCCCAGAGCAGTAATGTTGAAAACCCTAAATTTTCCGGGCAACGCCGGGTAACACATCTAGCAACCTAAAACTCCGGAGCTTCTTTATATTTGCCAGCATAAAATATTATCTCTCGTTGCAATATAAATTTTACGAATTACAGACTATTTTGTCTAAAATTAACAATATCAAAGCTAGATATATAAAACAATCGATATTTCACCGGCATTGTAATGATCGGATAGGCTTGCAAGGACTATCATGGATCTACTGTGCCTTCTTACCTGTTACAATGCAGGTGACGCAGAGCCAAAGAAATGCGACTGATGGCTGTCCGAAAAGGAAAGACATCACGTAGGTAAAGGGCAGCATGGAAAAACCGTATAACAATAATCCAAGAAAGATTATCCTAAAAAATAATATACAGCCGCACAAAGCAATTAGCAATGAATCAGTCATCGCTATTCGTATTTCGTCGGATAGATCAGGTGTTTGCTTCCATATGACATGCCTACTTAGAGATGAGAGGGCGCCAGTGCATCCAAATTATATATAATTATCTGTCTACTGTTAACAGCTTCGCTCCATTTTTAACACCATCCACTTCAAAAACATTCAAGATATTAGGCTACAGTACTACATCCATAAATTTTAATCTAAAATAACTAAACGAAGCCAGATTGGTAACTCTTGGACAAATCTTTACTTTCCCACGTTCCGCATGCCGTTCTACTAGCATCTCCATGAGTCATATTCAAAATCGAAACAGATTTCCCCCGGAGGATCTGTTTCAGAATAAATTCGCCCCCCCCGGAGACTTTATTCTGAAATAAAGTCTCTAGGGGGAGAGAATATTTCATCCCCTGTCGAGACATATTTATCTAGACCAAAATATGTCTGAAATTTTGTGCGTCTGTTTGAATATTCTTTCGAAACAATTTGCAAAACGTTCTCTTGCGAATTTGTAGGTCAACGCGACTATTTTCATCTTACAATTCACTTTAATACTTCTTCTTCTTTTCCGTGCTCTGCCCTTAGGCAGGTTCGAATGTTTGACGTCTCCATTCTTCTCTGTTCTGCGCTTTCGTTTTCAGCTTCTGATAGCCATCTTTCATCATCCAGTCTAACAGTCTTTGTCTTGGTCTGCCTCTCGTTCTTTTTCCATCCATTTTAATACCCGAGACGTATATTTCAAAATTCGATGTGGTGATTATTACCGCAAAATTCGATGTGGTGATTATTACCGCAAAATTAAGACGATCTTTCACCGCTATAATTATCACGGCGCCATTGCTGTTGATGTCATCTCACTTAACGGCGGCGGGGCTTAGCATGGGTTTAAGCGGAATCTCAATAATAATAAAAAAATTATGATGGTGTGAATAGATCACCGTAAAATACTCTATCAGGAGGCTTCAGAATAAAGAAGGGAGTGCTGCAGATGAACAGGCCGGTTTCAGAAGAGGAAGAGGCACCATGCAGAGACCAACTAATAAATCTTAGAATTATAATGCAGAAAATGTACGACCACCAACAACCGCTGCACATGTGTTTCGTGGACTTTACAAAAGCGTTTGACTGTATATTACATGAACAGTTATGGGCGACAATGACAGAAATGGTTTCCCATCACATATCATTGATCTACTGAACAAATTATACTGCAAACAACAAGCTAAAGTAAAGGTTGCAGGTACACTATCAGGAGGCTTCAGAATAAAGAAGGAAGTGAGACAGGGATGCGTGATGTCACATCATTTGTTCAACATCATGGCAGAGACGGTTTGTGAGAGGGGCACTGGATGAATGGCAGAAATGGGTTTCCCATCACTTGTCATTGATCTACTGAACAAATTATACTGCAAACAACAAGCTAAAGTAAAGGTTGCAGGTACACTATACCAGGAGGCTTCAGAATAAAGAAAGAAGTGAGACAGGGATGCGTGATGTCGTGAGAGGGGCACTGGAGGAATGGCAGGGAGGAATATGGATAGGAGGAAGGGTCATTACCAACCTAAGATACGCAGACGATATATTGAATCGTCAAAAACAGCGGGTGGTCTTACTGAAAGTGATTTAACTTTTCTTCTGTTTGAAATATTTCGATGAAATTTGGCCATTATTTGTAAATATGAATTGCCTTCAAGCACGTAAAAATTTATTTGATGACTATTACTTATGACCAGTATACTGGCCAAAAATAGGGGGTCTTTTTTATGGCACACCCTGTGACCTGTATATCGTCTAACCTTTTACTCTAACCGTCATTCATGACGTCCTCTCTTCCTTGGACCACCCATCTAACAGAACACTAATATCTTGATCTTCCGATCACTATTATCCGTGTTGATCCCATCAATTAAAATACCTTTAATCTTATCCAAAACAGTTATCGATCTTACAATAAAATTTCCTCTCGTCTTTCATCTATTTCCTCTTTCTCTTCTCTTGCGCACCCTTCCATTTCGCGCTCACATTCTTAGGTACACAGATGACAATAAGAGTTAATGCCAGAATACGCTACACCCACCAAGAATGTTGCCAATATCCATCGATGCGTAAAGCCATGATGACGATTATGATCAAGACGCACGGAACGAGATAGTTTACGCAATCCCAGAGAAATGTTGCTAGCCAGAAATTTTGAAGTCTGACTCCGCTCACTAGTTGACTGTGCTTGGCTCCCGACTTTCGTTCCTTTACCAAGAAGATCAAGAAAGTGGCGAACAGGAAGGCCATTCCGAAAGATATGGGAAAGATGAAACCCATACCGAGGCTGTTTTCCTGGTTGACGTTGTCCATGATCTGTTTCGAGTAGTTTCTTGGAAGTGGGTGGTTGATGGTTTTGATCTGGTACTCCTTATCGCCAAAGCATTGCATCAAAGTGTTTCCCAAATACGACAATGAGATGGCACTCGTGTGGTAGACCTGGTTGTTATAATATCCGATAATTTTCAACTCTTTTCGACCATCGTATTCTATAGAAGCACCGATTTGATAATTCCAATTGAACTCGTCTGGTCGATATTCCCCGATCCTAATGAGGTAGTCATCTATCGTGAAGTGGTCTGGCTCGGTTCCGATCGAGACAGCCTTACTGTGCCTTAAAACACTGGTTTTATAGCAATTTGAAAATTTCCGGACGTTCTCAGTTCTAGGGCGAAGGACTTCGTAGGGAGTGATTGGACTTTTGAAGTGGGTTAAGTCAAGGGTAAGAGGCGGGAAATTACTGTCTCGTTGCCGATTCACATTGGTGGCGCAGGCAAGTAAGGTGAAAAGGACGGGAATCAGAATCTGTCCCAATGTAAGCACATAGTTTCGTGCGGAATGAATTATCCGCTTGTACAGCATAGCTCGCAGCTCGAGATTTAGGCGTTTTCCACCGGTCTCTTTCGAAAACGGCACATTACCATCTGAAATTAAAAATGAAACTATCCATTACAATGCGTGATGTCAGTGGTGTTGTCCCAATGACAGCGTATTATTACTAATCTCCTGTCTTTTAAGTGTCCCGTCATTAGCGCGCTGGACAAAACGCGCCAACAAAAGCGCGCCGACATATGCGCGAACCGACATTAATTAGTGAACGAGACATCCAGACATAGACTAACCTACACAGAAAAATGAAGTAACTCACGAAGAAACTCATGTATAATTGTGCGGATAATATGCATATAACGCGAACAACGCAAGAAAAATATAGGCTAATGTCCAAAAGTTAAGTCAAAGTTCTCGAAAAATTATATTACTAAGATAGCCTAAGCTAATCAATGCAAATAAAAAATAATTAGGCAAACAACGTGAACAACGGAAGAAAAAGGGATTGTCCGAAACATAAAGTTACAATGTTCGAAATTTAAATTGTGAATATAGTCTACTCTAACACAGCCTAATTATTAGGCTATGTACCGTAGTTTACGCAGAGAAAATATGCAACTAGTAGGTAGCGAGTCTCCCAGAATCTTTCGGTATCCTTTGAAGTCGCATCAATCGGCAATTAAAATTACAAAGCAGTGGTTAATTACTTTCTTATTTGTGGACAAATAACTTTCATCAAAATAGGTGGGTGAATGAATGGAGTGGGGAAGGCTTTGGATATAGGCTAGGGTAAAGTGCCCAATTACTGGCCACTTTTGCAAACCTTAATTAAACACGTGGTTCATGCTTCTCAGGCGATGAAATTAAATTCCAAGTTCTTTGTTTCTATAAAAAGCTACCAAATCACGTGACTCATTAGAGTAGGTCACGTGACTCATTAGAGTAGGTCAAATGACCTACTCTAACATTGTTTTGATGCCACGCAAGTTAGCTTAATTTTTGAAACTGCAACCGCTGATTTTTTCAATATCGAACTTCTTTCAAAGGTTGCAATTGCAAATACTTATTCTATGCTTTTTTACTTTAGAAAACAGGCGGTAATATAAAACTAAATGTGTTATAATGTTGTAGAAGTTGTTTCAAATATTGATTCACTAATACCTATTTTAAAATAAAAATTAAATTTATTTATCCATCGCATGAAAGTGTCCGGTTACTGGCCGCGTTGTTGCCTAGTTACTGGCCATGGCAAGTGATTGGTACACTTGGCCAGTAATTGAGCGCAAATACTCAGACATTTCATAAACATACTACTATCATTGCTTAGGCTAAAACACAATTTCTTTTTCAACTGTTTACTATTTTTACTACAATATCTACATTTTACACTAATATTTAGAAATTTATAGCAGGCCTGTTATTTGATATAACATACTGATTTGAACCATATTGGACAGGCCAATAATATGATTAGCTACAGCGCTACACCGTATAGTAACTAACAACCTTAGGTGGTTTAGCATGTAGTCTTATTTTTAATGTTCCTGATCTTTTCCAGGTTAATCTAAAACTGGACAACAACATAATCAAGCATTTAAAAACACAGGCCCAAAGAATCGAAACAAACGATGATAAAACTTTTATCCGGGATAAACTTTATTTGACATGGAATGGTCTGAGAAGCTGTTGTTCACTCTGAAGACAATACAGTGGATCATTCAGAATCTGTTTTTGTGTTGGTAATCAGTGGAATGAATTACATTTACGAAGGAATTGGCTGTTTAGAAAAGGCGGTGCATCTAGGTAATCAGGATATTGAAGAGGCTATACTTCAAGACCTAAGAAAGTAAAAACAAGGCTGCCAATATAAAAGTCAGCCAATGAGAGGTTTACAAGTCATCAAAATGAGAAACGTCAAATGATTGGTTTGATAGCAAGAACTGCAAGTATAATGAGGACTGGGTGTCTTGTGCTGAATGTGATAAGTTGCGGTTTTACAATTCGTGCACTTTGAAAAATAGCAAATTTGACAGTGATAATGCTCATGTTAATTTACTTGTGCTGCATGTTTTCAATCACCAAGTGAAGTGCACTATTTTATGAAAATTATCTGAACAATGAACTGACATTAAACTCTGGTGTATACAGTAACAGTGCGATTGTAGATTTAGTACCCTACAGTATCATAAGTACATAATACTTTCTTTGATGCGTAACCATCGGAGGGCTTTGTATAAAGCAGAACTGCCATTACTTAAACAATTTTTATAGCTAGTCTAAATTTAATTTTTTACTAGTGAGTAAGTTTGTTACTCATAATTTTTATATCATCACTTTCTTAAATGCATACTGGAATATCGGGTGGCTTTGTATTTGGAATGATGGTCTGGTTTTACCTTGGTAGTAGTAGTAGCAGTAGTAGTAGTAGTAGTAGTAGCAGTAGCAGCAGCAGCAGCAGCAGCAGCAGCAGTAGTAGTAGTAGTAATAATAATAATTATTATTATACATGTAATAGAAATACTAATGACAATTATGATAATAATGATGATGATAATAATAATAGTGATTTGAGTGGCACCATAATTTGTAGGCAGTCGATGACTCAAAACAATTCAGAAGCACTTGGTGGAGTACGGAGAAGTCAATCAAAATGTGCTTGTGTAAAAAGTTCAGTTTTTAGCTATTTCTTCAAAACAGCAAATAGCATAGAGTTCCTGATGTCAGAGGGAAGATTGCTCCATGTTGGAAGGGCTGATGAGGTGAAGGATCTCACAGTTGTAGTGCGACAGTAGTGCAGGACTAGGTTTCGGTTTCCAGAAATTGCATGTTCTCTCTGAGGGCATGTGGTCTTGAAGTATCTGCGAGAGATTTGAGGGAATTGTTTTGTCACATTGTACATGCAGTGGTGGGAATTTGTGCGTAATCCTTTGTATGGCACGTAGCAGATAGTTGAGGGTTTTAACGACTGGTCTGCTAATTGGTTAGTGCGCTGGGTTACCGATCAGGAGGTCGGGTTTCAAATCTCCATCAGAGCAAGGTTTTGGGGTACGGTGTAGTGGTGGGCTTGGTGCCTTGGAGCTGGAGGGCTCCAGGTTTACATCCACCTCAATTCGCCGCGCAGGGACCTTCAGCAAGTCCTTCACTTGCAATTGCTTGTGCGCTTCGGCGTGAAACTCCGATGCAGTGTCCACGCTGCAGTCGGGAGCGCCTCTGAGTAGTGGGCTTGAAGGGGCGCTACTGCAAATGGGAGAAATAAATAAATTTCCGCTTCACCAGCCACATGCCCACGGAAGCGGATCCTAAGTAAATGAAGTTGCTAGCACTTCAAACCCATGCCAAGGAAATAAATATTTGGCTGATAAGTGTCTAGATTCATTCATTCATTATTCATTAGATGCATTTATATAGCGCCTCTTCAAGGGGTTACTCAGAGGTGCTCCCAACCTCAGCGCGGCCAAATAAAACTGTCTTAAGATGAGAGAGGAAAGCCTGAGAAAGATTTTTACAAAGAGCGGAGGGTCAGAGGAAGACCATTCCAGGTTGAGGGTCCCACCACCGAGAAAGCACGGTTCTGCATAGTGGAAATTCGAGCAAAAGAGACTGAGAGTAGACTGCTCAGTCGAACGAAGGGAGCGGAACTGGTGAGAACTAAGTGTATGGCTACAAAGCTCACAAAGATAGGCAGAGGCAAGGCCTAGCATGCAGCGCCAGACTAGAGTAGATATCCTATATTCAATTCGCTGCTTGAGTGGAAGCCAGTGGAGAACGTCACGCATATAGCTGGAGATGTGGCTGAATTTAGGCATGCGGCCAATAAGGTGGGCTGCAGAGCGCAGGACGCGATCAAGGCATCTCAGACGAGAAATTGGTAGGCCAGCATAGAGAGACCAGCAGTAGTCAAGTCTGGTGGTAACAAAAGAATGGACAAGGGTTGCAGCAGCAGTAGGAGTAAGTGAGCGAGCAACAGTGCGTAGTTGACGCAGATGATAATAACACCCACGGCTGAGTGAGTGAATATGTGGAGCAAAAGTGAGCTCTTGGTCCAGAGTAACACCAAGGTCACGGACTCTGGTTGAGAAGACAAAATCAGGAAAGGCATCAGCGATGGTCGTCATATCTAGCTTTGCCAGCTGCTGGCGAGTGCCAAGCCAAATGAATTGAGTTTTTAAAGAATTGAGGTAGAGTCCATTGGACGACATCCAGATCCCCAAGGCTTCCATGGCAAAGTACATAGACCGGACAGTTGCAACAGAGTCAGAGGCACGACAGTGCTGGTAGGCTTGCACATCATCAGCATACAGATGGGCTCGTATAGCATGGAAGGCAAGAAGAGGGGCAAGATCTGAGGTATAGATTATGAAGAGAAGGGGACCCAAGACAGAGCTCTCTGGAAGACCGCAGGGAGCGGGGACCCAGAGGGACCTAGAGGGGCCATGGACCACAGAAAAGGAACGATCACTAAAATGGATCTCAGCCAGAGGAGCAGAGTACCAGAGAGACCGAAAGATATATGCAGCCGTTCAAGTAAAATGTCATGGTCCACAGTGTCAAACGCTGCACTAACGTCAAAAGGGGCTAAGAAAGTCAGCTGAGAACGATCGATGGCTTCGTAGACAGCAGAAAGGAGTCGGAGAAGTAATGTCTCAGTTGAGTGACCTTTTCGGAAGCCAGACTAGACTTCTAGAAGCAGGTTGTGAGTCTCAAGGTATGATGTCAGCTGGAGAGCGACTATTTTCTCGATAATCTTCGAGATGAATGAAACGTTAGCAATTGGTCGGAAGTTGACTGGATTGTTTGAATCGAGCCCTTCGCACTTGAGAACAAGAACCGGAATGGATCGTTTTTTGAGACGGCGGCAAGGCGCCTTCAAGGACGGAGATATGGAAGAGGACGGTGAGGAACGGAAGAAGGACATCCACGAACTCCTCCAGCAGCGATGTTGGGAGGCTGTCATGTTCACATGAATTGGGAGGCGAGAATGATTCGACGCAGATCAGCAGAGTTGACTGGAGTCAAAGTGGATAGGTTGAATGATGTAGTAGGGTAAGCTGGTGGCGGGGAGCCAGCGGTGTCCTTCCGGATGTTGTGCACCTTGTTGGTGAAAGCGGTTAGGT
Organism: Lumbricus terrestris; assembly: GCA_949752735.1. NCBI lineage: Eukaryota > Metazoa > Annelida > Clitellata > Crassiclitellata > Lumbricidae > Lumbricus > Lumbricus terrestris. The sequence goes on along the minus strand of OX457037.1, from coordinate 20,939,727 downwards.
AGTCATCCGCGGTAAAAGATGGAACGTCCTGAGAACGATCAGCTTGTCCACGACCAAGAAGGGTGTTGAATTAGATGTACTAGAAGAATGACTTTCAAGAATTTCACACTATGCCGGTAATTGGTACAAGACATTTATATACCGAATCCCAATTACTGGTCGTGTATGGCCAGTAATTGGGCATTTTCACAAAATGTTGAATTTTGTAAATGTCTCTTTTGTTTCTGACCAATTTTTGCCAATTTTTCGTTTAACTGCAGACAAATTTAATTATCTAAAATTTAATATATGATAAGCTAAGTTTATTATAATACTGACTAATATAAATATTATTGAGAAAGTTTGCGGCCAGTAATAGGACACTTTACCCTACATGTAGCTGAGAAGTATAGGTGGACATTGCTTTCAATTATGTTAAGCGAAGTGATAACAGAAAATTATTTTTTAATGGCTGCCTTCTAGTAGCGCACCGGGCTCACGACTGGACTTTATTTACTCGGTATTAAGCACGAAATAGGCTTCTAAAATTCCACGGAGATACAATTTCGCAAGGACCTAACATCAAGGACCTGCCCTTCTAGTCTAAAGGTAAAACTTCTTCGTCATTATCGCAGCTTCGGAGCTTTACACCTCAACCTTGCAGCTAGAGATAGAGTGCGACCAGAGCCAACACGCCCACAGTCTGCACACAGACCCCGCCTCGCAGGGAGCGTGTCGGTACTGGGGTATGGCTGTAGGGGGCTGATCTTATAGCACGCGGTTTCGCAAAATAGGCCTAATAATAAGAGCACTGATAATATGAACGGTTGATCGCAAATTTGGACAAGATAATGACAATAGAAACCGGTAATTAATATCATACCGTGTCGTCGTACGGATATCTGGACATTATTTAGGGCGAAACGGATTTAGGCAAAAAACAAAATTCATCGCAAACGCCGGTGTCACGATATAGAGTATCCCCCGTATTAATTGTAACCCCCCAAAATTAAAAAAGTCGAAAAAACCGTTTCCGCGTGTAGTTTTTTGGAAAATTAATTTTCATCTGCTTTGTTTTGAACAATGACACTAACTGGTATGTTTTTTCCGACTAGATAATTTGTTTTGCCCTGTTTTTAGGCACTTAAAACATTAAAAACACTTAAAAACACTCAGAGTCACTGAATAAATTCGAGTTGTCTTTATCTGAGCATTGCCTAGTACACTTGAAACAATTAGAGTCACTTAAAATTTTGATTACAGCATAAAAAATTTTATTATGCGCCTTTTTCAAAAATGGAGATAGAATGGTTTATCCCCCCGGATAGTATAGACCGGTTAATTCCATCCGGTGGGATAGACTAATTCATCCCCCCGGATAGCTTTCAGGGGGGATACTCCGTTTCATGACACCGGTCGCCCCGCAGAGGTGTCGAACATGCCCCGCATGGGCGGGAGGGAGTTGGGTTGAATGCGTCGACCACACTGGAGGAGTGGCGAACCCGCCCTGTGGGTAATGGGTTGAGACAGAAAATCTGAGGGACGAACCCGCCCAGCAGGGGCGTTTGGAAGCTGGGTTCGGGAGAAAAACCGAAATTTCACGGGCAACGCCGGGCACACCAGAGTGCGACCGGGTTGGGGCCGATGGAAGACGGGGTGAGAATGGCGGAGTGGAAGCGGGGTCAGGTGTGGCTTGGGACGGAAAAACAAAATTTCCCTGACAACGTCGGGCAATTCAGCTAGCACTATATAAACTTCAAAATGCCATAAGTGTCCCTTTATGCCCCGGTCTCCTCTAAGCATATATAAAAAGTTAAAACTGAACCTGTGTTTCCGAGTATTTCTGCATCTGCGGTTATAGCTAGCTTTGTTTCTTCTTCGAGTGTAGACGAAGTTTTTGCTCTGTGTTCAAATAAACAATACGAATTCCTTCCTAAATAGCTGTGGATCAATAGTGTCGTGATTAGAATTCAATGTGTAGGCCTATTGGAATTCTGCAGAAAGAAGAAAAATTAGATTATGAAAATGAAAATCTGTTAAGACCGCTAATAGACAGACCTAGCTTAATGCTGGCTGTTTGGTCTGCGTAATTTACTTCTTGTTCAATCGATTGATTTGGGGAAGCCCATGGTGTTTTTAGCCAAGAATATGTTAACAACTTTGCCATTGCAATAATATTGAGAGACCTATTGAAACCTTCGAAGATTTTCCAATAATAATAATAATAATAATAATAATAATGAACCCAATGGCCAATGAGGGATGGCGACGCCTCTTCACCTTCGGAGCAGGCATTTTGGAAGTGCCATTGAGAGGAGGTCGGCGCCGCAACCTAACGTCTATCATCAAGAAGCGCGTTGATGACTTTCACTTGAGATGGTCGTCTCTCGCCGAAAACCTATTCGATCCAGACGTGAATACTAATGTCAGACGCAAAACTCCGGACGTGGATGGGAGGCGGGCGCTAGCTTCGGCGGTGGCCGCCAAGATGGAAGATGGTAACATCAGTGCTGCGGCCCGTATCCTCTGCTCAGACGACACTCCTGCGCCGATTAATGAAGAAACGTTTGAAGTTCTGCGAAAAAAACATCCGGAGCCACCACCTGACCGCCCAGCCATCGTCTGCTCGTCTTCAAGCGCACCGTTCCAGGCCACTGAGTTGGAGATACGTACATCAATCCGTTCTTTCCCCATGGGTTCGTCAGGCGGCCCGGATGGGCTGCGTCCCCAACACGTCGCGGAACTCTTGAACGATCCGGACTCAGGACCTGGGTTACTGAAGGCGACGACCGCATTCATCAACCTTCTTCTGGCCGGCACTTGTCCACAAGAGTTTCGTTGCATCTTATTCGGAGGAACTCTTTTCGCGCTTCGCAAGAAATGTGGCGGCCTAAGACCGATAGCCATTGGATATGTCTGGCGAAGACTTGCATCTAAATGCGCCAATGCATTTGCCATCCCGCGTGTCATGCCGTACCTAACCCCTAAACAACTTGGGGTTGGAGTACCAGGGGGCTGCGAGGCTGCGTCCCATGCCGCCAGACGATTTTTGAAAGACATGGGCCCACAGTCAGTATTGGTCAAGCTTGACATCTCGAACGCATTCAATAGCCTACACCGTGATTCCATGCTGGCGTCGGTTGATGAAATCATTCCTGAATTGGCCGCATATTGCCACCTTGCCTACGCCGAGACGACATCTTTACAATTCGGCAGGTTTAACATACTATCGCAGGAAGGGTCACAACAGGGCGATCCATTGGGGCCTCTTCTATTCTGTCTACCGCTCCATCCTATTCTAACTCGCTTGGTGTCGCCATTGGCTTTTGGATACCTCGACGACCTCACCCTTGGCGGGAACCCAGAGATAGTGGAGTCTGACGTGGATTCGATCGAAGAAGGATGCTCGCGCCTGGGCCTCACGCTCAACCGTACTAAGTGCGAGATCATCGCGGCCGACTTCGATTTCTACAACATCAACCGAGGCGCTATGCGACAATTCGCCCGCGTCGATCCCATGGCGGCCATGCTTCTTGGTGCTCCGCTCACGTCGTCGTCGGCCCTTTTATCGGCTCTAGACAGATGCGTGACCGACCTCGGGACCTCGATCGACAGATTACAACTCGTCGCAAAACAGGACGCTCTCTTGATCTTGAGATGCTCGCTTGGCTCGCCTAGGCTGATGCACCTATTGAGATGCGCCCCTTGCCACGACCACCCTCGATTGCAGGATTACGATGAGCTGCTAAGGGGAGGTCTTGAACGGATATTTAACATTACGTTGACCGACGACCAATGGATGCAGGCCTCTCTTCCAATCAGATTAGGAGGACTGGGAGTTAGGAGGGTGTCTTCGTTGGCGCTTCCAGCCTTTTTGGCTTCTGCCGCTGGCACCCTCTCCATCCAGTCTCTCATTTTGGGAGCGGCCTGGAACTTTAACGATGAATCGTCCGATTCCGCGCGGTCCGACTGGATGCGGATTTCTGAGACTGGAGATCCAACGGAGTTTCCAGGTCACAAGCAGTCACTACTGGACAAGCCGCTGCTGCTTAATACCGTGCTTTCCATCGAGTCCAGACTACAAGACCCATACGATCGGGCACGTCTAAAGGCTTCAATGGCGCCACACGCTTCTGACTGGCTATACGCCCTTCCACTCACCGCGTTCGACCTCAGATTAAGCGACGAGGCTGTGAGAGTCGCGGTAGGTCTCCGTCTTGGCGCGGCCATCTGTGAGCCGCACACATGTGTTTGTGGTGCTCCTGTATCAGCAAGAGGCTCGCATGGTCTTTCATGCTCCCTTGGTTTCGGTCGTCAGGCTAGACATGGCAACATCAACGACCTTGTCTATCGAGGTTTAAACAGAGCTGGTACTCCGGCAATCAAGGAGCCGTCGGGCCTCACGAGGTTGGACGGGAAAAGACCGGACGGCCAGACTCTCATCCCTTGGAGCAACGGGAGGGCGTTGATTTGGGACGCGACCGTGGTGGACACGGTGGCCGCCTCGTACGTCCACGAGAACGCGACCGAAGCTGGGAGAGCAGCTGAGAAAGCCGCCACAAGAAAAATTTCAAAGTACTTAGACCTTCAGAAAACATACGTCTTCGTCCCCTTAGCCGTGGAAACAATGGGGCCAATCAACAATGAGGGCCTCGCCTTTGTGTCAGAGATTGGACGCCGGCTGTCGAAATTATCTGGAGATATACGAGAAACGGGTTTTCTTTTCCAAAGCATCTCAATCACTATCCAGCGCTACAACGCCGTTGCCTTCCAGGGCACCTTGTCTGGATTTCCCGGGGCCATGGACCGGCCACCCGAAACAAACTAAAATTGTTCTGTAAAAACTGAATCGAATTCTAAACCTAACATTCCAGTTATAATAATAATAATAATAATAATAATAATAATAATAATAATACCCTGAAGACGAGGCCTGACCCACCAGACATTTTCTTCAATTAATAATAGTCCATAAGTCCCTGGGGGAATGAAGTACCTCAGGGCAAAAAAAAGAAAAAAATAGATAATAATAATAATAATAATAATAATAACGACAATTTATATGACGCCGTAACGCGGCCATACCGCTACAAAGGCGCCTCACAAACGGCTAATTGCTGGATAAGCCTTGGCAAACAGATAAGATTTAAGCTTAGGTTTTGATTTGAAAGAGTCTACTGAGGTGGTATATCTGTGGAAGACTGTCCCAACATTTGAGAACAGCAACCGAGAATGCGCGGTCGCCGAAAGGTGTCCTTGGTCTTCCCATGTGACTTAAGTCGCAGCCGCATATTTCCACAATGTACACGGCAGCTGCAACCGCAAATTTTTCAGCCAGTCACAAGTCGCGTGGGAATGTTTGAAATTGTTTAGGGCCTACTCAGCCGACTGGCATGACCTTTCACGGATGGCTCTAAACGAGAATGTTTCGATAGTGGAAAACGGTCACCACCCAAGAATGGTGCTAGGAGAGAATTTTCTGGTTGAGGAAAACGGTCTCCTCCAAGAGGTCACTATGTTTTTCGTAAGCCATTTAGAGCCATGGATGACGTGAATGCGTTTGGAGAGCAGGCCACGTGCAGCTATTGTCGGGTTCCCGGACATGCGAATGAGTCTTGTGAGAAATTGAGAAAGGTGCGGCATGACGAGGAAAATTGGAGAGGTCCGAAAGGGACCTTTCGTCCAAGAACGATTCGTCACGGACTGTTCGTCATGACCTGTTCGTCAAGAGGACGTTTCGTCCACGGACGATTCGTCATGCGGACGACTCGTCACCGGACGGTTCGTCAGTTATACTGCAGAGCTCTAAATGATTATAGTAGGAATGAAGTCAGATGAATTACAAAGTTATTAGTGACAACCGGAGGCTGAAAAGTAAAAGGCCTATCCGCGAAGTATTTTCTAACAGATCTACTCTACTTGACGCTTATTTAGTTAAGAAGAATATACACACATGCACTGGTAAATGTAAAAACATAAGTGTCTCATGCAAACAGTTGTTTCTATTTTTACTCTCCTTGAGGCTTATTTAGTTAAGTGTACAATATATACACATGCACTGTAAAACGTAAAAACAAAAGTGCCTCATGTAAACAGTGTTTTCTAATATTTCTTCTCTGCTTGATGGTTTGGTAGCTAAGTGCACAAGCACCAAGAAATGTAAAAACATCTTTGTCTCAAGTAAATAGTTTCTGCTCTATTTGTGAGATAGGTGTGCAATTCCACGGACATTATGTGACCACATCAGTTCTGTTATATGCCTGAACGGCACGTTGTACTTTCTCAACCAAGTGACGGTACTTTTTCCTACCTGGTTCTTGAAGACCAGTCACTCCTCGTAGGTATGCAGCTTTCTGTTTCTGGCAATCTCTTTCCAACCCTTCAAGTAGTAGCCAAAGAGTTGGGTGACTACACATGAACAGCGACTGCATCCCGTGGTGCCACCCCTCTACAATGTTAGTGGTTCTGGCTATCCCGTCATGTACAACTTTGACTGGTTGACGAACAGTCCTTTGACGAACCGTCCGCATGACAAACAGGTCATGACGAAAAGTCCGTGACGAATCGTCCTTAGACGAAAGGTCCGTGATTCGTCCGAAACATGTGGGGTTTGTCCAGGCTGTATCGTCGCCTGTGTTAGGCAATGATTTTATGGAGCCTACTCGCACTGTTGATAAATTGTATGCACCATTTTGTGTTAATGGGTATGTTTTCAATGATAAAGAAGAGGTGTGGTGTGTCTGCGTGATTCTGGGGCGTTACAAAGTCTCGTTAGTAAAGAATGGTTGGAGTCGAATGGGCATGTTGTTTTGGATAAATGTCGGTTGTTGAGAGGAATCAGTGGCGTTGTGTTGGAGCGGCCGTTGGTTAAAGTGAGGTTGGATTGTGCGTTCCTGCATGGTGAGGTGTTATGCTGTCTGATGGATAGTCTGCATATTAAAGGTGTGGCAGTTCTAGTGGACAATGACTTGGCTATAAATGGACAGGTACTGGATGTCGCTGTTAGGCTACTACTCGTGCGCAAGCGAAAGCGTACGCTGAGGAGAGGGCTGATAGCGAACGACAGATGTGTATAGATGCGTGGCGGCATGAGGAGAATAATGTAGACCAGCGTACACTGAGTGTCGGTCATTTATCGGATGATTTGATTTTCCCTGAGGGTGATTTAAATCGGTTGTATGATGAGGCAAATGACTATGGGTCGAATGTGGTTGTGGATTTTCCGTCTGCTTCAAGAACTGATTTTATTAAGTTGCAGCGTGCATGTGTTGAGTAAAGGCATTTATTTGCGTTGGCTGAAGGCGTCGGAAATGTGGATGCGTCCAATAAGGCCTTTCAAATTGTTGATGACATTTTGGTTCGACATTGGGCTGACAAAATTACACCTTATGGGATGGGTCTTAGGCAGGTAGTTGTACCTGTGAAACTCAGACATAAATTGTTAATTGTGGCCTACGATATTCCGGCTTCTGGGCAGATTATTGAAGCATTTATAGTGGCCGCATGTAAATAAGTATGTGCGTGAATATTGTCATTCTTGTGATGTGTGTCAGAGGTTAGGTAACGGAAATAAAAACTACCGTACGCCCATGGTCAGTGTACCCGTTTGGCAAGAAGTGTTTCAGAGTGTGGCGATGGATGTTGTCGGACCACTGAGTGTCTGTGAGAAGTCTGGCAGCAGATTTATTTTGACAGTCATTGACTTAACGTCGTATTTTTCTTTTGCGTTTCCACTACGGAATCATAAGGCGCATGATGTTGCTAGGTGTTTGTGTGAGGTGTTTACGTTGTTTGGTTTCCCGAAAGAAGTGTTGTCATATGCGGAAGTGAATTTATGTCTGATGTGATGCATTGTATAAATGAAAACTTGTCCATACAGGCCGCAATAGAACGGAAGTTGTGAACGTTTTCACAGGACAATGAAAGATATGTCGAAGACGCTAATTGAAACATATCCTTGTTTTGGGGATGAAATTTACCGTGAATTTTGTTTGCCTATCGCGCATTTACTGTGCAGGGAATTGGTTTCTCTGCGTTTGATTTGAAGAATGTTATTGAGTATGTGTCACAGTTGCGTGAACGCATGCGTTTTGGTATGCAGATCCCAAATGATAATGCATTGGTTGCTCAAGATAAATCAAAACGGTGGTATGATAAACAGTCGAAGTGTCTTTTCAATAAGGTGATAAAGTGTTGTTGCCGATATCTTTAATTGGTAAACCGTTGCAAACTAAGTTCTGTGGATCGTACGTTGTTTTTCGAAGACTTGGTCCTATTGACTATTTAGTGAGTATGCCTGATCTGGATGATATCATAATTTTCATTTGGGAGTGGTCTGATCATTTGGTGCATATACAGAAGATGATACAACGTATTGCTGATGCGCATTTGACCTTGAATTTATCTACGTTAGTTTTTGTCAATGCTGAGATTGATTTTTTTGGGTCATCATATTGGAATCAATGGCGTTTTCCGCAACTTGTGAATAAGAAGCAAGCACAGTCTTTTCTGGGTTTGGCTGGGTATTATCGTCGGTATTTACCCATTATTCGGAGATTTTTTGCCACTTACTGCGTTGACGAAAAAGGGCATTCATTTCAAATGGTCGCTTGCTGTTGACAATATTTTTAACATATTGAATTGAGATCTCGTTTAGCGTCAAGACCTATTTTGATTCCGCCTGATTTTGTGAAACAGTTTTGTGTTGCTGTTGATGCTTCTCAGTTTTGTGTGAGAGGTTGAATGTTTCAGATGGTGGACGACTTCGTACATCCCATCTGTTACATGAGCCGGAAACTGCTGCCGAACGAAATCAGGTATTCCACGATCGAGAAGGAGGCGCTGGCGCTGATTGTCGCTCGTACTTTGGTTCTGCCACGGGCTTGGTGTTCACGGATCATAAGCCGCTTCAGTTCCTACACCAAATGGCGAACAATAATATGAAATTGTTACGCTGGAGATTGGAGTTTCAACAATTCAGTCTAGATCAGGGGTCTCAAACTCAAGTCAGCATGTGGGCCGCATTTGGAAATTTTTAATGAATCGCGGGCCGCAACATAAAAATATTCTCGTGCTCGTGAAACTATATAATAATTTATGTGTCATTGCAGCATACAATACTGTAATGATGGTATGACCCTGTAAAATTCACATAATATTATATTTTAAGTGTAACTATAATGGTAGGCTACTGCAAACAAAATTGAAAAAACATTCTATCCCAATTATATTATGGAAACATGCATGGGCGCTATATTTGAGGAAATTATGCTGTGATCAAAATTTAAAATGACTAATTTTTTAAGTACGGCATCCTAAGCAATGTTCAGAGTAATTCACCTCGAATTTAGTTAGGCCAAGAGACTCTTAGTGCTCTTAAGTGTTCTAAGTCCTCTAAACCAAAATCACCAAAATTATAGGAATAAACATAGGGCCTACCTGTGAGTGTCATTGTTCAAAACCAGCAAATGGAAGTTAATTTGCAAAAATAAACACACGCGGAAGTGACATTTTTCATCTTCTCATCATCTGGGGAGATACAATTATTACGGATATAGGGGCCTACCCGGTACTCTATTTTGAGACACCGGCATAAAACTTCGCTGGAGCATACTTTTGCTTCGGCGTTGCACCGCACTGAAGGTCCACTAATTAATATCTGCTGTTGGGGGACTCAATGTCCACAGCAAAAGAAGGAGAAAGGAGTTTAAACATTGGTTCAAATCGTAAAAGAACTGCAAAATTCTTTTAAACCGTTTTCTAATTTAAAAAAATCAAAAACCAGGAGGCTGTTCGCGGGTCGCATAAATCGGGTTAGAGGGCCGCATTCGACCCGCGGGCCGTGTGTTTGAGACCCCTGGTCTAGATATTCGGCACCGACCAGGCAAAACGAATGTCGTACCGGACATCCTGAGTCGACCATCGGTTTAGGATGTTGTTGCAAAACTTTTCCAGGACTTTGACTCAAGAACTTTGTTTCAGAACTTTTTACAGAATTTTGTTGCAGAACTTTTGCGACAAACTATTTATGTAGTTAAGTAGTTTTGGACGTTGGGGTGTTATACTTCGCCGACCCTATGAGTCGACTCGTGCATTAGTATGTTAGACAGCTTGTCTCTCTAACACTATGTGGCTGAATGCATCAGGCATGATTAGACCAGCTGAGCGTATGCTGGGCGTTTAAAGGAGTGGTTTACGCGCGGGAACTTTAACCTCCTTTGGGTGTATTATAAATATGGCCTGGTCGTGTGGATCGACAGACACCGTTTGGAGGGGATCCGTGCGTTGAGACACCGTTTATCTCGTTTGGTGATTTTCGCACCGTTTGCTGTCGTGTAGACCTTTGTGTCCGTTTTAGGTGTCTTCGTTGCCCTGGTGGTGACTTTCTTCAGGAGTGATGTTCGCCTTCGGTTTACGATGTATATGTTACACTGGCTGAAGTTTTGGTTGCACGGACGTCTGCTGGTGTTTTCGTGTCTACACGCTTGCTGTTATCTAGACAAGGTAGGGCCTATTCTGTATCAGTTCACCTGTACATAGCTGTTTTGTTATTAAAATTCATATTTTAGTTGCAACTCGGGACCAGTTTATTACTTTCTCCTTAGACAACATGCAACAACAATAATATAACTGGAATTTTATAACGCTCTTCTTACAAAGCCCTGGAGTGCCCACACATCCACAGCGCAAATGCCATTTGATTTCAGACCATTATTGTGAGTGATTGACTTAACTTGCCAAGGTCTCTACGCTGTAGCTGCATCGGACGAGGATCAAATTCGTACTCTCCGCGTTACAGGCCTATCGCAGCCAAAGTTCACCAATCAACCTTCCTGCCTCCAAAATGACATAACATAAAATGAAACACTGACCTGAGAAAGACTTCTTCCATCGAAGTAACGGAGACTCCGAAGCTTTCGATGCCGAGGATACTGTGATATGTCTCCAGCGTCTCGAAGAGTTTCTCGAATTGTGAAGCTTGCTGACTTGGCAGATCGAACATAACCTCGTCAGTCTCATCGCTGACCACGTTGGCCGTGGGAAGTTGAGACTTTATGACATCACTCAAATAATCCACATTACAACTGGACGTCTTCGATATCGTCAGGTGGTATCCAACACCTTCAGAAAATAGACGTTATTCTAGACGCACTTGACTTACTTACAAAATAGACTGGAATTGTTGATAATTTTCCTATTGTTGCTGCTGCCACTTCTGGAAATGGCAATGCAGACAGTAACTTTTATTACAATAACGGTCAAGATCAAGACCAATCTACTTTTGCATAAACTTAAGCATGCATATGTATAAATTTATATCAATACCTAGTAGGGTTTCCCACGATTGCACAGGAAAATATCCTGAAACTTTAGATGCAGTCCCTACAAAAAGTTTCTCTAATGTGCTCTAATACCATCTACCAACTTTTTATATATTTAACCCGTTGGAGGTGAGGTGGGGTGTGACACACCCCAGAGTAGTGTGGTCCACAAAGCTATGGGAAAAAATAAAGTTTGGAAAATTCGTGACGGTACCATTTTATTCTGTTATGTATCATGTGTCAATGATTCCTACCAAATTTTATTGAAATTGCTCAAAGTTTAGAGGTCGCGCGACACGGTGAGATATATTACAGCACCCCAACTGTACATTATGTCAACATTCGTTTGTGATTTAGTGATAAAGGTTGTCATACACGCATTGCTTACTTCGATCTGCATAGAGAAGCTGATGTTATTATTATTTTAACCAAATACCTTTTTAAAACAAGGGTATACATGGCCTTTGGGTCATTTTTTAAATAATAAGAGTGAAGGGATAAATTTACGGATGTACCTGATGCTAAGTTGATAACAATGCTGTCGATGGATGGGAACATCCCTCCTGGTATAATACTGCAAAGCAGCTATTTGGTAGATTGCCAGCATGCTACTGGCATGGGCGGAGACTTATGGGGACGGTCCACCAATGGTTGCGGTGGGGTACCGTTCCCCCTCACCACAAACACATGTTCATATATCCCAACAGTTCAGAAATATACAAAAAATAGCATCGGAAATTTCGAGAGTGTTAGGATAATATCGGTAAATCTGTTAAAATATAAGTAGGTTAGAAAAAAGGTCGTCAGCCATTTTGGTTGGGAAAAAATAGTATATTTTCATTAGATTTTGACAAAACGACTAAAAATGGCGTCAAAAATAATTATGGTCGATGAAAATGTCGTCGATGACTCAGCCATCTCTCGGCGATCGTCCTTCGGCCGCTCATTCGTCCCACACCTCGACTTCTGGACCAAGTCTACGCCTATGGCTACTGGTATCAAAGATGCATGTATACGAAGTGAATTAATTACTCGGAGTGCAAAGGTTAGGTCATGGCACAGGTGAAAAACAAGCCAAACTGTTGTGATTCTGTTGAAGGATTGTGGCTATAGAGTATTTTCTCTTCATGTTTTATGCCCCACGGCAGGTTCGAACTTCCGATGGATGGCAAAGATATTGTATTCCATCAGAGTCTTGATGTTCAAAGAACAATTCCTTCTAACAGACCAGAAGAGACATGTCAGTTAGAGAGATCAACCTGTTTCCTAGTCTGGTATATGCAAAAGCATGATGTCTTGTCCAAACCCGATAACAGCACCATCCAGCGACCTTCGAATTCTGAAGTCTATCTTCAGATGCAAAGCGTTCAAAAACAAATTGTGTCATTCTGCAGCAACCACCAAAGCTCTTTCTAAGGATTTGTAATGATCATGTGTGTGAGGAGTCAGGACTCAGTAACCTTGGCCTTTATAGACACAGCCATCAATCATGCAACATGTCCAGGAAAAGATGGTCAAGGCATCTCAAATTCAAGAACGAAACGAGCGTCTGAAACACACATTCAAGTTGCATGTGAGCCACGTATTCACAGGTGGAAAGATCTTGGGACGGTGAAACCTCTGAACTTCATACAGGTAGTAAAACCGCCATGTGAGTTCCTAAATGAGATTGATACTAAACAATGAAAACAAAATCAGGATTGTCAGAAGGCAAAACAGTGCACAAAGAGTGTCACGGTTGTAAACGTCAATGCCGAGACGGGTTGTTAAACTCATTCAAGAAAACAAATCATCCATCACTAAAAATGAAGGAAAGAAATATCTAAAGCAGGTTGTATCTGAGCACAGAGCTTAGTTCCTAGACGCAATGAAGTATGCGTTAGGCATTCTGCTGAGACTCCAACAATCGAAAACCCTATGTTCAGCATATGGCTGCCATTGCTATGATTAAAAAAATTATTTTATGACTATATTATTAACTTTATATCAGCATTCAGTACATCTATATGCAACTCAATCTCTTATGCAGTCTACAATGATCAGTTTATTTTTTAAAATCTAAATTCTAAAAGAGCCCTCGTCCATATGCTTTTAATGCTGTCATTTGCTTATTGTTCGGCATTGTCACGAATGGTGAAAAGTCAGGAGCATTGCGCGACCACTAAATATCACTCAATCAGGCTGAAATTTTACACTTATTCACTAATATGGCAAGGTAACAGAATGAGAGGGTACCGTCAAGGAAATTTGAAAAATAATTTTTGCGGACCACACTACCCCAGAGGCATTCTACTTTAAATTTTTAGCGGAAAACATGGAGCCAGTTCTAATTATTTTTTCTACCTTTGTGAATATGAAATACGGACACTTTACCACAATTTCAGGTAATTTGAACGAACAGTTTTTTTTATTTTGTTGCATATTTAAAGGAAATTGCATTTTTTCGTAGAAAAAAATTATACATGTTGATTTTATGAGCCATGATTTGCAATGCGAGTGTGCCTTGAACACGTCAATTCTGTGTTGGCATTGAGAAGGCTGACGACAATGATGGCTAAAACATTTTATGTTGTATTAAATATATATATTATGATTATTCGTGCACTTGATAATGTTGCACATGAGGACCCAAACTTGCATGGGTTAAGTACACATTGGATGGGTTCACCTTCTAGCCATCTAATAAGGATTGAAAACAGATATTTGTTCGTGGTAATCGTCTGTTTAGTTGATTATTGATAATAGAAGAATAGTTTAACTCAACTTAGTATTTTCCATTTGATATCGCGGCTTGAAAATAAAAATATGTATTGGGGTTTGTCAGACCCCACCTCACCTCTGGCGTTACAAATCGTCACCTCACCTCCAAAGGGTTAAAAAAATTTAGAGTTCCCAAACATCAAAATTTTAGGCTAATTGTTATTTGTCACAAATAACTCGCGACGTTTCTGAGTTTGAAAATCTCGGAGGCCTACACTTTGATCTCAGACTAGCGTCTGAAACACTTAAGAACACTCAGAGTCACTAAATAAATTCGAGTTGCCTTTATCTGAACATTGCTTAGGACACTTAAAACAATTAGAGTCACTTTAAATTTTGCTTACAGCATAAAATGTTTAATTATACGCATTCTTAGAAAAAAGGGATAGAATGGTTTATCTCCGCGGATAGTATGGGGGGGGGATAAATTAATTCATCCCCCCCCGGATAGCTTTCAGGGGTATACTCAGTTTCGTGTCACCGGCATTGTATAAATGTAGAATATCGAACAGCTGAAGAACAAGTTCGAGGTATGTGCACTGTGAAGTGATGTAGAATAAGCAGATCAGTATGAAAATACTGGAAAAATAACAGGCTAGACGTTAATTTATGTAAACTGGGTGTGCAATTAATGCTTCACTGTGCGGTCCTATGAAGGAGATGCCGGTATGGAGGAGTTGAAGCCATGGTTTGTAACATTGTCAAGAATTTGTAATGACTAGGACTACTCCCAATGATTAATTGTAAGTGCATTGCGCCTCATACTGTGAAAGTTCAACAATCTTCATTTCCCTCGATTTTGGGGCATTTATCTGTCGTAAAACTATCCCCAAATATAGAATTGTGTCGAATAAAGTTAGATAGTGGTAAACTGTACCATTTAAGAGCTTTCCAATGGTATTAAACATATTTTTTTATAGGATCAAAGGTTGGGGTTTAAAAGCATTTAGAAGTTGGACATATCTGGCGCGAATTATAACAATTTGCGGAAAATTTGGGTGCCTTTGCGGAACCTTTAAATATTGTTGGTGATGTCATAAAATTTTACAGGTGCTATTATGAGACCACAAGGAAAGTTTTAGAAGACTGCATAATAAATTTCCCAAATTTTTTGGAACACCCGGATACCTAGCCTACTTTAGCGCCGTTTATTTCACGCTGCCGACTCGTGTTTCATCAACTTTAAAGTAATTTTTAACAAAAGAATTAATCATTAGGCGAACAATGGTAATGGATAAACCGATGCGATGATCAAGAATGACGACGGAGAAGAAGCAAGTAGCATTAACAGACGGACGAATAATGTCATCTGAGAATATCTCTGACCGTATCTATTTTTAAGGAACATGGACGTCCCGTAGCACTGTATCTCCCCGTTGCACATGATGGCTATGCGGTCTCCCAATAGATCGGCTTCGTCCATTAAGTGAGTCGATAGAATCATCGTCCGGTTCTTTCTCTGGCTCTGTAGAATGTCCCATATCTGCCGTCGTGACTCTGGGTCCATTCTAGACGTCGGCTCATCCAGAATCAGAACCTGAAATAAATTGCAACACCGCAAACCGGAATCGTCACATGCATTATAATTTGAATTGAAAGCGGTCACAATGGAATGCTACAGTGCGACTACACATGCCAATGAAGAAAAGGACAGGTAACATTCTGTATTATGTCACAGGCTCTTTAAAGATGGCTCGTTATGGCCCGTCGGTTAAGACGAAGAGTCTTAAAGAAGTACAGAAGCCAGTGTTAACAGCTATAATGGCGGTTATTCTTTCCGCCAACAACATGAAACGTAGCAATGTTGCATATTATATGCAAAGTGAAAACGTAAGGAACAATAGTAAAGAATTAAGTTCACGTTGCCATTACAGTTCCTCTTGAACGGCCTACGCGTCGTTGAAATCCGTTGAGACAAAGACCAACGGCGTTCTTACGTCGTGGAGAGAGACATGCTGCGTGCATAGACCAACGGTGCTCGTTCGCGAGGAGACCCGTTGCGTGCGAGGTATCTAAATATACTTCACCTTCTATGCCTTGGATTATACAAGATGTGAAAAATATACAATACATTCCCTTGCATGTATGTCTAACTACGCCTGTATGGTTACGCCGTCTATCCACCCACCCCATAGCAATAATTTCAAGGCTGCAAGTAGGCTACAATTTGTCACAATAGCCAAAGGCTTACGACAAAAATTATGCAATAAATTTAGGAACTTAACCAAAGCAAAGATTAATTGCCTTGCTGCAGTTAGCAACTTCCTTCGAAACGAATTCTAATTGCCGATTTAGGAAATCTGCCTCAACATTTTCCGACTACTGATGGCGCATACGGAGAAATTATATTGCTGCAGTATCAAAGCCCAGCGCATCAGTTTTCCATTTACATAGAGATAAACTTGCAACTTCTAGAGTGCCCAAACAATGTCCAGTCCTTCTCTTTTTATTGTGGAATAACGAGTTTCTCGAGGCAAAAATTTGCGAATGATATTGGATGCTTTACTACATCAACTTCCTGCCATAGCAGCACGGCACTGGCGCCATAGTTAGACGCGTCCGTCTGAAATTCGAACTTCATATTCCAATCTGGTAGACGAAGAACTGCCTAACTTGTAAGGCACTTCTTCAACTGATTAAACGCTAATTCTAATGATTCACCCCGCCCCACCTTGTTTGGTTGGTTTTTCTTGGTCGAATCTTTCAGAGGAACGGCGGTAATCGCAAAGTTCGAAATAAAGTTCCGGTGCGCACTTGTTTCTTTGTCTCTGGCCTCGAGTCTTCAACAATCTGTTTGACTTTATCCTCATTCGGGCGAATACTGCCTACACAATACACATACACGTAATGGTGTGACCCCCAAAATTCCATATTTTGCTCTCCGATTCGACAATTGCTTTGTCGAAGTTTTAGACCCGCGACCTACTTTCCAAAAATCTCTAAATGTCCATAAATGCCTCAGTCATTCTTACGTGTAACCCAATACATCATCCAGATAGTTGTCGAGGTTACTACTTCCTTCCAAAAGTTTCCGCGTGACTCGCGTGAACGCTGCCGGTGACGTCACGAGACCAAAATTAATGGCATCATGATAAATTTGCAGTCCGCAATGCGTGCGTTATGAACGATGTACAACCTCTAGATTCTGGCTTCACTTCAATTCCCCACTAACCTTTTGCCAGATCAAAATTGTAGAAGAATTGCTATCAGCCAATTTCGTAAGTACAGGCTGCTGTTGACGATTCTAGAACTCCTAGCTAAATCATCTCGCCAATTTCTTTGTCCATTTCCTTCCGCATAGGCTACCGCAAGGCACCGGATATGGTCTTTTCCGAATCGGTACTGTAGGCGACAGTTGAATCCTAGATTTCGCCAGGTAAGTTCGACCGGGTACTGTGCTGAACATGTCTTTGAATTCCCTCAAGACATTTTCCACTTCGATCCTCTGTTCCTCAGACATCTCTACACCAACCACTACATCTTTAAAAGTCTCGGTCTGAAGCTGATCGAATAGTGAGAGAAAATAGTCTCCCGTTCCTCACATATCCACTTTCGACCAATCTTCCACCACTACAGCAGCTCCTGCAACTTGCACCGTCTTTTCAGCTTCAATTGCCGTTTCTTCGGCCTCCATTGATCGCTAATAATAATAGGCTACTTGAGCATAGTCGCATGGAAAGTCTTGGCTCGATGCACAACTAGCTGAATCAGATAATCAGCTTTTCCAATGCATTTCAAAATTTTGAACGGACTTTTCATGCATCTGAAGCTTATTACTTTCCGTAGGCAAAAGCAGCGTCACTTTATCTCCTGGCGAGACTTTTCTTGGCTTTGCATGCTTGTTAAAGTTTCTTTTGTACCTGTCCGTGGAACGCTGCAAATTTACCTGCGCTATCTCAAAATATTGTCTCCTGAAGTCGGTTCTCAGATCGAGTAGGCCTACGTATTCATGGGTTGTATTCACCTCGAGTTTTGCAACGTCCTTGGTCCGCAATTCTTTCAATATAGTCGTAGGCCCTCGTACTGCCTTCCAATACAGAAGTTGAAATGGTGAAAACCCGTACTTCCATTTTTCACTTCCCTGCAAGCGAACATGTGGAAATATATCTATCCAAATAACGTAATTTTTCCGCCCGCATTTTTTTTAGCATCGGCTTTATCACTCCGTTGTATCTTTCTACAAGTCTATAGTTTTGACTGTGATACGAAGTACTTACTAACTACCTGATGGACAGCAGGATACCTACCTCTTTCATCATGGCACTCGTAAACTGTTGACTAGTGCTTCAGCTTCAGAGACTGTGCTTGTGTCGAGTTGTTTCAACGCAATACATTCTGGATATCAAATGGCACAATCGACCAACGTTAGAATATACTTAAATAAAACTCTATGTCCTCGTTCCAAACATGTTTCAGGTCAACCACGCATATCTTGAGCACGGTATCTTGAACAAGGGCACCTTTGTCACTCTTC
Organism: Lumbricus terrestris; assembly: GCA_949752735.1. NCBI lineage: Eukaryota > Metazoa > Annelida > Clitellata > Crassiclitellata > Lumbricidae > Lumbricus > Lumbricus terrestris. The sequence continues at coordinate 20,921,193 of OX457037.1, read as the reverse complement.
CATTTGGCAGCGTCCATTGACAGAAATAGCACGAGCGGAAACACCTGTCGATGTCGCTAAGACATCATGTCCTGAAGAACTGCGTCAAGATTCTCTCTTGAATCTTATGACTTATCTAATGAGCGGAAAAAACCAAATCATTGCGGTTATCGCAAGATGCAAGATTGAAAGTCAGTCTAGCGAGATGTCTCGTAAACCAATAAGACTCTGAGAGATTTTTCGGAGTCGTGGTTTGAATAATTACCATTGTTTCTGTGTAGACATTAATTAAAGCTTCTATTATTTGGCCAAAAACTTCCTTATTCAAACAGGTGACACAGTTTAATAAGACCATCCAATAGCATAATGGAGGTATTGTTTACCGGTCAATCTCCAACCTGTCATTCCTTTCAAAGCTCCTTGAGCGAGTCGTTAGCATCCAGCTAACCGAGTTTCTATCGTCGGCTGGCTGTCTTCCGGTTCATCAGTCGGCCTACCGGAAACATACCGGAAACACCATTCGACCGAGACCGCTCTCCTTAAGGTTGTAACAGACCTAACGGAAACGATCGATTCGGGCAACCACGCTTCGCTTGGCCTGCACGATCTCTCGGACGCCTTCGATACGGTGGACCATGATGTTCTGGTCGAGCGCTTGTCTAGGACGCACATATACGGGATCCACTCAACTGCGCTTGACTGGCTTCACTCCTATCTCTGCGCTCGCCGACACATGGTGCTCTTCGGCGTTTTTTTCAACCAGTAGCTCTCTCTTCTGAGGCGTCCCTCAGGGCTCTGTTCTCGGCCCCCTGCTGTTTCTGCTCTAAACCGCCGACGTGTGTGAGCTTGCTGCTAGCCTCGGACTAGCATCTCATTTCTACGCCGACGACTCTGAGCTCTACACGCGGGGACATCCATCAACTGTCGAGCAGCAGAAGCGAAGAATGGAGCTTGGCATTTAGAGGATTGCCGAATTGATGCGTTCGAATTGACTGCCCCTCAACCCCGAGAAGACTGACTTCCTGTGGTGTGCGACCAGACGGTGTCTACATCTTGACACCGGCGCGATGAGGCCTGGGGGGCCATTGTACGGCCGTCGACCTCTGTGCGCGATCTCGGCGTCCTGCTGGAGTCAGATCTCTCCATGAGGCGTGGCCGCGTGGACCGTAGGTTGTTGTTTCTGGCTGCTCAGTCTCATCAGAAGCTGCATCAAATCCTAAATTTCTTAAGTATTTGAATAGGTGCCGCAAAAAGCATTTTTGACGTAAGCACTTCGGCTTTCACCAGATGGCAACAAAGATAAGATATTATCATACAAGCCACATGGAGACAGAGATTATTCCTTTGGGACTTATTAAACTTGTGAAGTTTCATGTAAGCTATCGTCTACTAGGCTAATCTACATAATCAGTTAAGCCTACCTTCAGGCTGCCGAAATGGGCGCTCGCACATAGGGGCAAGAGGGGACACTTGCCCTCCTGAAAAATTTGCCATATTTCTAACAACTATTTTCCGTTTCTTTTTTAATTTCTTCGCATTGAAGCACTAATGATACGAATGATTCAAACAGTGAAAGTCATAAATAGATATACGTTTAGAAATTTAAAAAAATTCGTACGACAGAAACTATTCATATTAAAAATAATACACAAAATAAAATTGAGAAATTTACATTAAGAATCCTTTTTGAAAAACGCCCGTGTTCTTAATATCCAGCTTTGCATTTTTCAAGCTCTTCCTACTGCACTAAAACGCTTAACCGTGACAAATGAAGGTATTTTATATCTGAAATAGCAGCTGGATGAATGATAAAACGCTTAAGAAATGGAAGCGGGATCAGGGTATTTCATATCTTAAATAAAAGCTGGATGAATGATAAAATGCTTAGGAAATGAAAGATGGATGAAGGTTTTATAGATCTGACTTAGAAGCTGTATTGACGAAAAAGACTATAAATCCGACTTCTATTTATTGTTATATTTGCCAGCGCGATCATTTCCGGAATCCATCTGAAACTTTACAAGCATTATTTAAATCAATTTGGCTTCCTTAAGGAGACGTTAATTTCGTCGGTCTATTTTTGCAATATCCATCGACTAAACAAATTTCAAGTAAACATTTGTCGTTTTTGAGTTGTCTGGAGACTATTTGTCGCTGGACCATTTGTATCTAGACCAGTTGCCATAGACCAGTTGTCGTGTACGAGTTGTCTGGACACCACTTGTTGTTAGACGAGTCGTCTGTAGACCAATTGTCGTGACACCACTGTAGACCTACCTTGGGTCCAGATATGAGCGCAATTCCGATGCTCAGCTTTCTTCTCTGTCCGCCGGAAAGCGTATTCACTGGTGCGTTGATTTTATCTTCCATGTGCAAGACCTTAATCATTTCATTCATCTCCATTGAAGCTCTCTTAGCAGGACTTCCCTTTAGCTAAAATCAACAATGAGAGCTGAGAGTGACTTCCTCATTCAGTCATTGACTTAATAGCTAGCAGACATTTCGCAATTAATGACATCAGAGAGCGGATACTGTGGCGGATCAGCCACAAGAAATAATATTAGTTAATTTGAGCACATAAAAGTAACGATTGAAAGCCCAAGGGAGTGTCTATGACCAGTTTAAAACACTTAAAGTCCGCCTTAGATGGCTCTTATACATAATTTAGTGTTGGCCGTGAGGACTCCATGTCGGGTAGGGCAGGCACTGCAGATAGCCCTTCGTACATATATGGTCCCTGGAATGGCGATTGATACAGTAGAAGTGTCTACAGACTGCTGTTGTTGATTATATTAAATGCGAAAGAATTGCCATTAATAATGCAATTTTCCATACGGAAGACCAATGTGGGGGTCCAAGCCAGTTTATAGCGTGCAGACAGCACTTAATCGGTGGAATAAAGCCTGCCACACGGTGCTCTGCTTGTAATGTAGCGTGGTGCATCCAGCTCTATACGGAGAGAAAGGACTGTTTACACCGCTCTGCGCGTATTTGTGACTCGTTCGCAAACTGTATTCGGGCGATTGATTCGCTTTGATTCCAGGCAATCTCGTATTGCTACGTTGATGAAGACCTCGTGTCTTGGTTGAGTGAGAATTTGATACATACATTCACGTGCATTTCGCTTGTGTCGACGATCCGGCAGTGCGGCTGGACCCCGCCTGTCACGATTGCGCTAAGTTGGTTGGTTGGTTACAATTATACGAAGAAGGGAACTTCGTTTGATTCGTGTCTTGGGTGAGGTGTGTTACTGGTGTCGTTGAAACAGAATACTGCAATATTCCTTGAGGGATCTTCTGTATTCGGGTAATCTGGTTCGTTTGGTGTTTGAGAGAGGGATTCTCTGTCGTTTGCTTGGCCGGGAGGCATTGGGCCGCCTCCTGCCTAGAAATTGTGTAGTTATCGATCGGTTGATCGACGCTCGCTTTCAGAACTTCAGCCGAGTTTATGTTTGTTCAACTTCAGCTGTGTGACTCTCTTCCGTCGGTCTGTGGGAAGAAATAAAATCTGCGTTCAGAGGGGAGCGCCCGCAAAATATATTCATATATGTTTCATTTGCATCTCAGCCTGAGCGGATGACCCGGCAGTTGTAGAACTCAGCCCCCTCTTTGCCACGGTCATGCCAGGTAGTTACTTGAACGATCGATAGTATTGCCTTGCAAGCGGGTATGCGGTTACACGGGTGAAGTGCGACCCGAATTCATCGGAGACGCATCGGCCCCGCCGGGCCGAGGGTGATAATACTGATACGCCTATATAATCTATATTTTGCCTGAACGACTGTGTTACTACCTGAATTACGCCTGTTGATCTTTGTGTTCGGCCAGCAGAAGGGCCTTTGAGAGTTCGCTTGGCCATACCGGCCGTATCGAGAATAAGGGGTCGAGTCCGTGTTGGCCTTCGGCGGGCGTCGCTCATATCGCCACCGACTGCCTCGTATTCGTCCCGTCTGTCTGGAATCCTGGTTTTCGCCGTCAGAAAGTGTGTTGGTGACTGCATTGAAGGCCTCACGCTAGCTTGGTCGTTGAATCGTTCGGGCGCGATGCCTACGGAAACGTTCTTGTTCGAGAGAATCGGCCTGTTGACTATTTTGGTGTTCGTTCAAAGGTTTTGCCGCAGGATTTGCCTGTTGAATTTTCTACGCTTGGTTCGACTGGTCCCATCGAGTCGGAGCCTTTTGTGTCTGATGTTCATGGTTCACGTTCTTCTACTTTCGGAGTTGAGAACTGGTTACGGTCTGTTTCTGGAATTGGCGATGGAGGAAGCCGTCAGAGAGTATTACAAAATACAGTTACTTCTGGCCCCGTGAAAGAAACACTACAATTACCTTTACCTGTTGTGCCTGAACAGACGAAATCGGTGAATCTAGCGCGTGATACGAGAGTGAGACAAAGTCCTCGAGCTCATTGCTCGGAGGCAAGTGATCGCGCTTCAGCTGTGGGCGAAGCGGGTGCTGATCTTCGGTCTCTAAGGAGAGAGACGGATGAACTGGATGTGAAAGCTGAGATGCTTTCCCTGAGACAGAGTATGGCATGGATGGCGCAGAAGTTTGAAGAAATGTCAGTGCCTGCAGTACGTGAGGATGACGCGTTGCGAGTTCAGACGACTAGAACTGTTAGTTACCCCGAGTATTGTGAAGCCCGTAGAGAAACGGTGCCGATGGAAGTTATGTCTCGCGTGCAAGGACCGCCGGAGGTCAGACGCTTGACGGAACGTTATCAAGACCAAGAGTTTGCGAGAAGACCTGAAAGGCTTCGTGACTCTGAGGTTCCTGTGGATGTATGGCCTCCGGATGAAACGGAATATCGAGACTTACCGATTGTGCCCCAGAGAGTAGTCAAAGCTAAGAGAAAGGTGTTATCCTCTGATGATGCATCGACAGAAGCTGATATCAATTATTGGAGAGTAACGCCTGACAGGAAAAATTTGAGTCTTCAAGCTTACAAGAATGGTGAACGTCCGCGTAAGTTGAGATTCAGCGGCAAAGTACACGGTGATAGAGAGGCAGCCGCGCCGGTGCCAAAGAGGGAAGCGGTACAAGAGTCTGATCATCCTGTGCGGGAAAAGCAGGAGCGGAATCAGCACCGGTGGGCTGAGGCTGACGCGAGAGTTTGTGATTGGCAGGACGATGGTGACAACTCGCCTGTGAGATCGAAGGGAAGGATTGGGAAACAGTTGGTCGTTCCTAGAAGGAGTAAGCCTGCGAGGCACCGGGTTACTTCGAGTTTGGAGGATGAAGACGACTCGGGAGATGATAGTGATCGAACGCGGCGAAGACATCGCAGGGCCGGAGAACGACAATCGTCTGTTGCTCAGAAGAAAGCTACGTCTGCTGCTGATCGTGGTATCCGGATCAAAATCGATAAATATGATGGGAAAACGGCTATAGCTGCCTTCTTAGCCAAGTTCGAGGTGTGTGCTCGGTGTAATAACTGGAGTGATCAGCAGAAGGCTGATCAGTTGATGTGTGCATTGACTTGGCCTGCTTCACAATTGTTGTGGGACATGGGAGCCCAGAAGGATGTTACTTGTCAGGATCTTGTCGATAAACTGAAGCCAGATATGAGTCGGAAGAACAAACCAGCTTGTATCGAGTAAAGCTGCGGGCTTATAGACAAGCGCCTGGTGAACCGTTGAGCAGTGTAGTACAAGAAGGCAAGAAAGAGTGAAGACTGCTAAAGAAGATCGGCCGGCCTGTGCAGTAAATGAACAGCAGAGTCGTCAAATGGAGGATCTTGAAAGGAAGATCGAGAATCTGACAAGAGAGTTAAGTCGTGTGACGACGAGACAAGATTCTGGTGTCACGACGGAAAAGCCGTACGAGAGACGGAATAACTCGGGTAGAGTCGCAGATGGTCAGTGGAGAGGTGAACGGCCGGCTTATCAGCATCGTGAAGTTCCGCAGGACCGCTGGAGGTACTCGGAGATTTAATGTTACCAGTGCAGACAAAATGGACATGTGAGGAGGGATTGTCCCCAGCTGTCGTCTGAGAAAAAGGGAGATACGAAAAGCAGTGAGAATACGAAGATCGAGTCTGTGCAAGAGCAATCACAGAATCGTATGGTTCGAGGTAGCCGCATGGCCTACGTTGTCGCTCGTCTGGAGGGGAGACGACGTCATTGCCTACTGGACTCTGGGAGCGAAATGTCGTTGGTTCCTCGATGTTTCGTCTTAGCTGCTAAAGTGATACCGTCGAGTCAGTGTCTACTGGCTGCGAACGGGAGCGAGATACGAGTGGATGGTGAAGCCACGCTTCCGCTTCACATCGGGAAACAGTCGTACGTGTTGCCTTGTCTGCTTACGGACCAAGTAACTGAGGTTATTTTGGAGTTATCATGGTTAGAAGCCAATCAGGCTAGATGGGAGTTTTCTGGTCGTTGTGTGTATCTGGGAGAGAGAAGGATTCCCCTGAAAGAACTTTCTTCAGAACTCATGTGTCGCCGAGTGATTGTGCAAGAAGATGTTGTCGTTCCGTCAAGATGTGAATTGGATGTTTCAGCGTCAGTTGTATATCCACATCTGCAAGTCGATAGTGAAGCTTGGACGACTACGCCTACTGAAGTGTCCAAAGGCTTGGTTATTGGACGGACTCTAGTGACAGGAAAAGAGTCCAAGGTGTACATTCGGATGGTGAATGTCGGCGACAAGCGGAACCGAGTGTCGATTGGAGCGAGTGGAGCTGCTTGGTGGATCCGCTGCGCTGGTACAGACGATGTCGAGTCACGGTGGTGGGCAGCTGCAGGTGAGAGTTTGCACGACGGCTAGTCAGTCGGTCGATTTCGAGACCGAGAAGGTCTTGAAACGGTAATGGGAAGAGGTCCCTGAAGCAGTGTCTGCTGAAGAGAAGGAACGCCTTCGGCAGCTCATTTTGGCTTATCGTACCACGTTTTCTCTTGGTTGGAAAAGATCTTGGTTTTACATCAGTTATTCAGCACGAAATTGATACTCAGCAGGAGAGTCCTGTTTGTCAGACGTTGAGACGTCAGCCACTTGCGATGATACCGGAGATTGATCGTCGGTTGAGGATATGTTGACGCAAGGAATTATAGAGCCTTCCGTGTCGGAATGGGCGTCTAATATCGTGATGATGAAGAAAAAGGATGGGAGCATGCGCTTTTGTGTGGCCTGTCGTCAGTTGAAACTGAAGACTCGGAAAACGCGCATCCGTTGTCGTTGATCCGTGAGAGTTTAGATACCCTCGGTGGTGCCCGTTGGTATAGTACGTTTGATCTCAGGGCGGGTTATCACCAGATGGCCTTGCATCCGAGAGACAAGCGTAAGACTGTGTTTATTACGAGGAAAGGTAGTTCCAGTTCAAGGTTCTGCCTTTGGTCTTTGTAATAGTCCCGCCTCGTTTTGCCGACTCAAGAATCTGGTGTTGACTTTTCTCTTCTTAAGGTCCCCTGGCCTTCGGTTTAAAATTAATAATAAAGTAATAATTGGCGGATAAGTTTGCAACATGTTAGGCTTTAAATGCGATTGAGAAATCACTACAGTAACAACACTGCAAATTTTTCTCTCTTACAGCAATCCCGTTTATTCTGTGAGTGAGTTGTATTGCATGTGTAATTGATTCATTTTTAGTGATCCTGATTGCAAGAATGCAACGATAGCTTATCGGCCTTACAAGGCTAAACAGGGGCCCATGCGGGACCTCTGCACACGGGCTCATTAAAAGCTAGCTACCCCACTGAACAACAATAACAATAAGAAGAGGAAAAAGGAGAACAGAAATAATGATGATAGTAGCGATAATGGTTACTAACAATGGCAAAGAGAAGAAGGTGTTCTCTGACAGTCAGGGTATCAAAGAGAATGTCGTGCTGTGGGCAAAGACCGATATTTTCTCGGATCATGTCCATTTCTCGCGTTATATCAAAACCGTTTATAAAGGCTGTGCCTTTTGTCGGAGGTAGAAGACCTTCAATACCAAAAGTCACTGTCAAAAATATAAGACTTCTGGATACGCATATCATTTCAACAGCATTGATATTCTGCTATGGCCATTTGTTGAGTCTGATTTCTTGCGAACTCCCTAAATATAAGCTGCATTTTGTAAAACCCGTTACTTTAAAATCAATCTCAATACTAAACCAATTTATCAACTTAAGGCCTATAAATTGTTGAAGGTCATAGTCATGACGAATCAGATGATGATGGCCGTGGTAACGATGCTGACGATTGGATAGATAATATGCTTGTGGGGCGCGGTGGTGTAGTGGGTAGGTTCGTTGCCTTTCAATCGGATGGTTGCAGGTTCGAATCCACCGCAAGCCGTCGCCTAGGGACCTTTGGCAAGTCCTTCATACGATATTTGTTCAGAGCTTCAGCGTGAAATTTCAATTCAGTGTCCGCGCTGAAGTCGGGAGCGCTTCTGAGTAGACATCTTGAAGGGGCGCCATAGCAAGTGCACATACATACATGCTATGTAGGGTAAAAACCCCAAAGGTGAGTACCTCAAAGCTGGGTATGTAACTTGCTATTGATCGCTGCCAAAGGTATATAGCAGAGGTTCTCAAACTTTATTTTTATTGTACCCCCTAGAAAAAATCGAGCGATGGCGTACCCCCAGTAAAGTCAGATCAGAAACAAAATGTCATTGCGAAGTCTCCTTGAAGTGAAAACTAAAAGTCCATTTAGGCCTAGTCATTGGTGACATCGTTTATTAGACTCATATATATAGAGAGCAAATTTGGTTTGAATCATATAATTTTAATTTGCACGTTTTTATTACCTATTATTACTTCGATGTATTATAATGATGTTCTGTGTCCCATTGTGCGTTTGCAAGTGGAGTAATAAAGAAAATACTTACTTATAATCTTATCAACAAGTTTAAAGAGGAATATTGGTCTATAACCTCTGTAAGAAAGAGCCAACCTATAGTACTGTGAGCTTGTTTAGACTTGCACAGATTTAGGCCTAAAGTACCTTGTTCAATATTAAATTGTCAATTTCAAGCGCAAATTTACCCTATGTTTTTTATAGCAAGAATAGTTCAAAAACCAGTTTCACGAAGATATGAAGGCATCGCAAAATTTAAAAGCTCGACCATAAATTATAATCCTTAGGTCAATTCAGCTCTCTGCTATTTGAGCTCTATAGCCTATAGGATGAGAATTTCTGGCTTTTGTACTTTCAACCATTTATAGGCCTATATTATTATTTGTTCCAAAACTATATTAATAGGTCTAAACATAAATATGTTGCATGCACTGCATTGTATGTGAGTCGAATTATATGCTGTGAAAGAAAGAAATGACGATGCTGTTATATGATGCACCGTTACAAATCACTGCTAATCAAAGAATGATGGACACAAAGTTCATAAACTCAGAAAATTTATATTTCTGGAATTTTTTGCGTACCCCTTACCGGCGCCTGGCGTACCCCAGGGGTACGCGTATCACAGTTTGAGAACCCCTGGTATATAGGCCTACAATGAATGTCTATAGTCTATACAACATGCATTATAATTTCAAATATTATAACATTGTATTTTTCATAATAACAAATAAAATTTTGAAAAAGGTGCTCACGTTTGTGTACCCTAACTAAATGTGAGCATGCCTTGGTCCCCAACGTGGCAGTGGGCACCTTTGGACAACCAGATTTACGTGTGAGCACCCATTTTCCACAGTTTTTGAGGTTTTCATTCAAAACCTTCACTACCGTGTAGGTCTCGGCATGAGACACCCCAATGAGGGATTGGCGATTCTCTACCGCCAGGAGAGCCAGTGTGGGGGCGAAACCCCAATTTTTTTCGCGAAAACGCAGCAATTGATCTGAAACTTTACTACCTAGACAGAGGGTCATCAGAACCACCCGGTGCAGGGGTTGGCAAATCTCTACCACCATGGGGGCCAGTGTGGGTGGGGCCAAAATTAATCCCTAATTTCTCGCTATAAATTTCCATTCCCTTGCCATAGTTTCACAGTTAGACAGATTTTTGTACGGGCCACCTCGCCTCCACACACCACACACCTTGGCCTACAGGGGCCGGGTAGGGCAGGAGTTATTAATTGTATCCCCCCCAAATTGAAAAAAGTCGAAAAACAGCTTCCGCGTGTATTTATTTTGCAAATTAATTTTCATCGGCTTTGTTTTGAACAATGACACCAACAGGTATGTTTATTCCTACTAGATAATTTGTTTTGCCCTGTTTTTAGAGCACTTAAGACATTAGAAACACTTAAAAACACTCAGAGTCACTAAATAAATTCGAGTTGCCTTTATCTGAGCATTGCTTAGGACACTTAAAACAATTAGAGTCACTTTAAATTTTTATTACAGCATAAATATTTTTATTATGCACATTTTTCGAAAAAGGGATAGAATGGTTTATCCCCCGGATAGTATAGACCGGTTAATTCCATCCGGGGGATAGATTAATTCATCCCGCCGGATAGCTTTCAGGGGGGGGGGGATACTCCGTTTCGTGTCACCGGATCATATTCAGACAAATCAAACTTCGGTTAAGTTTTAAATCAATGTCACGAAGTTTAAACTTCGATCACATCATGTCTGAAGTGTCATTCGATGGAAGTTTAATATTCATTAATAATTTTTTCAAGGCGTTACGTAACGTTCGGCTGCCCCCATCCACCCACCCACGTAACGTTTCGTAACGTTTTTAATGACCCCACCCACCCACCCTCGAGCGTTACGTAATTATGCAATGACCCCCTATCCGCCAGTATAAAACTTTCCACATTATGTTGTGTATAACATATATTTTTCTGCATTCAAAATCGTTCACGACCTATCGAGACACCCTATAATTTCATAATCATGATTATAATAGTAAATGACATCATGGTATTTTATAACAATTCATGTTAAACAGTACTGCAAACAGTAATTAAAAACTACAATAATTTTCTCTAATTTTCTGGGGGAAAATGTCATTTCTGCGAAAAAATTGTGCCCTCCATGGAGATGTCTAAAGTTAAACGATAACTTTAAAGCAACTAATAAAGTTGTACGATAACTGGATATATGGACTTGTTTTCTGGTATTATTTCACAATGAGTCTACACTCTGCGACACCAGTAGAACATTCAGTCGGTCTTCTGTCATGGACTCATGGTGTTCCGAATAGTAGTTACCCGGTATTGGCACCCTGTCTTTACCGCGCAGGACGTTTGCGCGCCGTCATTTGCGCGCCGTCGTTTGCGCGCAGCAAAAAATGCCCGTCATTTGCGCGCCGTCATTTGCGCGCGTTTGTTCAATTTCCGTATTTTATCGTACGAGGGTGCACATGTTCGGTTCATCATGCTTCTATTTCTCGCTCGTAATTCTCGTCAATCCAGCTTCTATTTCATATATAAAAATACTCTCATCCAGCTTGCATTTCTCAGGCTTTATATTCGTCAGTCCAGCTTCTTTTCAGACCTATAAATACCTTTATCCAGTTTTTATTTCTCATACCTTATTTTCGTCAATCCTATTGTGACGCATTGAGAAATGGAAGCTGGATGAAAGTTTTTTTACAGGGAAATGGAGGTTGGATTGATGAAAAAACGCAAGAGAAATGGAATCTGGATGATGGTTTTTACAGGTGAAATAGAAGCTCGAATGACGAAAATAAAGCATTGATATAAGAGCTGGATGAAGGTATTTCTATGTCTGAAATAGAAGCTGGTATGACGAAAATAACGAGCGAGAAATAGAAGCTGGATGAAGGTATTTATAGGTATGAAATAGAAGCTGGATTGAACAAATTCGCAAACAAACGCGGTAAAGATCGTGCTATTTTGAGAGTAGGTCTAAACACTTTCGCTGCGCGCAAATGACGGCGCGCAAATGTCCTGCGCGCAAATGACGTTGCGCGCAAACGACGGCGCGCAAATGACGGCACGCAAATGTCCTGCGCGGTAATGGCTGGACACCCCCGGTATTAGTTAACGCTTGCTCTACTTTCGAGCACTACAAACTGGAAGTGTTCCCAATATATTCAACATGGTATCTACTGTACTGCAGGGGCTGATCCTGGGGGGGGAGACAATCCGGTCATGGCCCTCCATTTAAAATCACCATGGGACGTGGCCGCCCTATCCATGGTCGCCCCCCCCAAAATTTGCATGGTGTCAGTCATGGCCTGGAGAATTAATATATATATATATAAATGTAATTAAAATCCACATTAAAAATATATATAAATGTAATTAAAATCTAATCTAAGCCTCTCACATACTCAAAGAAATCACAAATTTCAAAGCTCGACCAGGAATTAGCACTTAGACCAATTCAGCTCTCTAATATTTGAACCCTATAGGCGATAAGCTGGGAGTTTCTGGCTTTGGTTCTTTTTACACTATTTGTTTCAAAACTTATTAGAGTAATTTGCCTCAACATAAATATGTTGCAGAACCGTAGCTATGGGGGTGTTTTGGGTGTTTGAACACCCTTCGACCGAAATGGAAAGAGCGAAAACATTTAAAGCATTTACGAGCACATGATGTAAAATGCATGAAATAAAACAATGAAAACACATATACCGAAAAGAAAAATGGTAAAAAAATTAACTAATTGGTCATATTTCTAAAAATTTTGGTCAATGACTAAAGAAATCATCAGTTTTTTGGGAAGGGAAATTGGACACCTTTTTTGAAGATTTCGGACGGATGACTAAAAAAAGACACCAGCTTCTTAGAATGAAAATTTAACACCTTTTTTAGAAGATTTCGGACGTATTATTAAAAAGTCATCAGTTTTTTGGGAAGGGAAATTAAACATCTTTTTTTGAAGATTTCGGACCAAAAAAGGTCATCAAAATATAACTGCATTTGCTCTTCAGTGCTGTGATACGCCCAGCAAATTTCTGTCCAGGGTAATGGCCTCTGTTGTCATAGACCCTGGTCAAATCGGATCCATCCATCATGTCATGTCATGTCATTGCGCCGACGTCGCTTCGCGACGGTTGGCTGCATGATCGGACCAATGTACTCCAGCACAATGTATGCACAATGTACTCCAGCAAGATCTGTCCTTTACTGTCCTCATCCATCATCAGTTTTATTTTATTCCGCCCCTGGGCGCACTCTGCCAGTGCCAGTCCCAAGCCTGGATAAAGGAGGAGGGCGTCGCTAATGGTCTTTGTTACCACACAGTGACGTTAAACAGCAACAACACACACATAATTTTTTCAATTTTTGAAAATGAAAATTGAACACATTTTTAAAGATTTCTGATTTATGACTAAACAAAAGTTATCTTTTTGGCAAGGGAATTGATAACTTTTTTTAACATTTCGGACGGATTACTTAAAAAAGAACATCTAGTTTTCAGAAAGGAAATTTTTAAACACCCCCGAAAAAATCCTGGAAACGGCCTTGATAATTTTGTTGTATGCACTATACAGCATGCGAGTCAAGAAGCTCCCTTGCAGCGTTAAAAATCACTGCTAATCAAAGAAAGATGGACACAGAATCCATAAACTCAAAGAAAATATAATTTTTTGAAAATTTTCGCGTACCCTTACCGGCGCCTGGCGTACCCCAAAAGGTACGCGTACTACAGTTTGAGAAAAACTGGCTTATGTAATATAATTATAGTCATGTCTGAAGTTATTCTCTATAATAACCCAGCAACAGCAGAATTGAGCTGCTGAACTCAATACATACAGATATTATTAATATTGTAATTATATATATATATATATATATATATATATATTAGGGTGGTCGTTAGAAATGAAAGTTTGAATTGAGTGTTCTCCAAGGCGCCATTTGGTTCCATTCTCACCAGAAACATCACACAAAAAGTTGTAAGAGAAAACATTAACATTTAGGACTAGCACAACGCCATCAAAGTTTTACCCTTATAATAGCAAGTCTTCTAATGATCAAAAGTAGCTATGTAATGTAATGTAAATCTTCGAGAATTTCTCAGCGCCCACAAAAGCCACGTCAGGGAGACCAGCTTATTCACCGGCGCTATATCAAATCAAGTCCGCAATTGCCAGAGCTGCCGTTTTCGTTCCGGTGCCAGGTCAAAATCCGGGGAGGTCAAGCCGAGGAGACAGCGTGGTGCTACGGTGGTTGACGGTGATGTTGGTGGTTGGGTGATGGAACTTGATTGGAATCTGGATAGGATAGGTTGAATAGTTCGGTTTTCAGTCGTGAATGGAATGCAGCAGAGGAGAGTGCAAGCGGAGGAGAGGTTGAATTTGGAGGTGAGACTGCAGGAGAGATAGGAGGGTGAGCGAACAGGCGGAGGTATGTTAGGTTTCCGTTCCAAAGAGCTGGTGCAGCATAGACTAAGGAGCGGTCACAGATTTTCAGAGAGGATGATACTGGAGGCCGAGAGAGAGAAAGATATGATGATGAGCGCGTAGACCTGTGCGGTTGGATGGTGATTAGTTGACGAATGTAGGAGGGCTGAGAGGTTTGAAGAGCGTTGTAGGTTAGAGAAACAATTTTGTAATGGATGCGCTGAGAAACTTTTAGCCAATGAAGAGACTTGAGAACAGGGGTTATGTGGTGATGTTTGGGAGTCTTAGAGACTGCGCGGGCAAGAGCATTCTGGATAGTTTGCAGGCGTTTAATTTGAAGAGAATCTGTTTCATGGAAGAGCGAATTGCAGTAGTCGAGTTTGGAATGAACTATTGAGGTGGCTATTGTGCAGGCGGTCTTGTAATTTAGAATTGGACGCAATCGACGGAGGTCGCGGATGTGCATATAGCAGGTGCGGGATAGCTGGGTGAAGTGGTCAGAAAAAGTAAGGTTTTTGTCAAAAATTACCCCGAGATTGCGGACAGGAGAAGAGTATGGCGTAGGAAGAGTTGGGTCTGTTTGAGAAAAGTCAGAAGGATAGTCTAGTTTGTTTAATTGCTCGCGTAGGCCAATGATGAGAAATTCTGTTTTTGAGGGGTTGAGGCAGAGCAGATTAGCGGTCATCCAGGCTGAAATCTGAGTGATGGTGTTACGTAGCTGATTTAGTGCGTCTGAGAAGGAGCGAGGGGAGAAAGATATGAATAATTGAGTGTCGTCGGCATAGAGGTGATGTTCAGCAGAGGATGATGAAATGAGTTTGCTGAGTGGGGAGGTATAGAGAATGAACAGGAGAGGACCAAGGACTGAACCTTGAGGGACACCACATGTGAGGATTTGTTGATTAGATGAGTGACCAGAAGCGTTAACGATTAAAGGGCGCGAGTAAAGGTATGATTTGATCCATGAGAGGGCAGTGCCAGAGATTCCAAAGACAGAGGAGAGGCGATTGAGAAGAATAGCATGGTCTATTGTGTCAAAGGCTGCAGAGATGTCTAAGAGGCACAGACAAGAGACTTGTTGATGACCTATCGCCATCACAAGTTTGTTGTAGAGCGAGGCCAGGAGTGTTTCGGTAGAGTGATGCTTAGTGTAGGCAGAGTGGTTTGGGTTTAGAAGATTGTTGGAGATGAGGTAACTGTTGAGACGAGAGAGGACAATCCGTTCGGAGAGTTTGGATAAGAATGACAGATTTGAGATTGGACGATAGCTGGATAGGAGTTCTTTGTCCAGAGATGGTTTTTTGAGAAGTGGTTTAACAACTGAGTCTTTGAAAAGCGTAGGGAAGGTACCGGTTGAGAGTGACAGATTTATGAGCTTGGTTATCGTGGGAGCAAGAAGGGCTACACAGTCTTTAAGCAAAGAGGTTGGGATTGGGTCAAGGTCGCATTGCTTGTTTTGAGAGACCTGAATGAGGGTGATAATTTCTGCTTCAGTAGCAGGCTCGAAGAGGTTGAAAGATATTGTAGGTGGCAAAGTTGCGTCTGAATAGGAAGAGTCGGTTTTCGTGCTGGTAGATTTCGATAAGAGAGTCTGTAGTGAGAGACGAAGGGTGGAAACTTTGTCAGTGAAAAAGGATGCGAAAGAGTCAGCAATGGACGCAGATGGGATTGAGTTCGGAAGGGGGTGAGAGGAGCCGCGGTGAAGAAGATTGTTTGCAGTTTTCCAGAGATTTCGAAGGTTGGATGAATTTGAATGAACAAGAGATGACAGGTAGCGTTTTTTGGCAGAAAGAAGTTGGCTGTGGTATCTATTTGCTATGGTTGTAATCAACCAGGAATCTTCAAACCAGGAATTAATTCAACTACTTGTAGTTGGTCCACACTTAAACATAATGATGATACTGTTATCGTAATCATAATCATCAATTTATATAGGGCCACTTCAAGAGAAAATCATCAAAGGCAAGAAAACCTGTATAACACACCGCATCACAGATAACATCTATCATATCTTATGTCTTTACATATACTATCTGTTTTGCCTTGTTGTCGTGATTGATAATAGTAGCTTATTGCTCTTAGTCTGTTACAGCAAGGGAACAGTAATAGTATGCAATTAGTATAGGGATAAATAAAAAAATGTTGTTGTTTCATCTGTGTCCTACGTAATTAATCTATTCTGCAAAATCGCCAACATTCTTAGTGAGGTCTGATTTCTCATAAATCTTTGTTTTTCTACCGTCATTGTTCATGGAGTTACTTGGTACAAGGAACTGCTGCAATATTAAAAGTCGCAACCCATTTTAGATGCGAATTTTTTTCTCAGATTTAGGCCAATAATTATGTCTTCAACCCGAGGTATTATTACCTTGTCTCACAATTCAAATTGCATTTGGTGTTTGAATGGGTTTGAGCTATGGTGTAGGCCTAGTTTTCACGATACACTTCTCTCAAAGTGAAATCTCTGGCAGTGTAGCAATGGGTGTTGTCTTGAGGGTACTATACTTATTCCCTTGGATTGGTTGGTCGTCTGAGATGTCCTGGTGTGTGTCCACTGTAATTTCAGCTAGATCCATTGCTGAGGATGATGTAGAGATTTTGAGTAGCACATAGCTTATGTGTTTAACACCATCGCCTTTCATACAATTTATAATAGGTAGTTAATTTATAATAGCTAATAAAGGCAGTGTATTTTGTGTCCACTCTTGACAGCACTTTCTGTGTCAATTGCTTGACTCTGTGTTCATTCTTTAAACTCTAAAAGTATACTTTTAATGGTACAAATTCTATATTATGAATTGTGACAATGTGAGTAGGCTTCACCAGGCACTCAATTATGATGCTCTCTTCAGAAGTTGTTTAAAAGCTGCTCCTTGACTCCTGTGTGGTAATAAGTAATTTCATAGATCTATAAAAATCCAGGCAATCAATTATGATGCTCTCTTTAGAAGTTGTATAAAAGCTGCTCTTTGACTCCTGTGTGGTAATAAGTAACATTATAGGTCTTAAAAATTATGATCTCAATAATTTCAACATCTATTTTAATGCATAAATTTTCTTTACAGCAGCTCTTGATAAATTTTATCTGTGATGCGCTTTGTCATTCTGCTCTGATTGCCACAATGAACAAAAATATCAACAGTATTTTTTCTTTATTTCAACTATTATTGAGGTCCTTGTCCGACGGTCTGTGTTATATCAGAATTTGTGTAAAAGTTAAGCAAGTAAAAAAGAGCCTTTAGTGTAGCAAAGGATTCCTGTAAATAGAAATCAGACCTACGAAAAGAACATAGGAATGTGTTGGCTTACTAGTATAGGTTTATGGTCATCGATCTCAGAGACTCACGAGTCAAATACTATTGCGATGGTCATCATGGTCAATTGTTCATAAAAATATATAAGAAACCATTATAATCATTGTAGAAGTTAAGCATACTTGTCAGGTGTGCTTGAGTAAAATAATGTAGTCTTTCTGCTAAAACTTGTCACAGGTTAAAAAAAGTGACTAATTTATCCTTATACTCAAAAGACGATGATATTTCGTAAAATCCAAAACTTCAAACACGTTGTGCTAGTCCTAAATATACTTCAATCGGCATAATTTTGGGGCTACAACAGTCTTTTACCAAGTGGCACCAAATGGTGGGTTGGAGAAAGAATGAAACTGAAGATGAAAATTTGCCATTGCAGATGCGACCACCCTAATATATATATATATATATATATATATATATATATATTATATTGGAGCGCCACTGATTTTGTGAGCGGCGCTATATAAATGTTCAATTACTATTACTATTACTATTACTATATTATCAGAACTGAACAGGTTGAATAATTTTGCTAAAATGGCATCTCACAAGGGCATGTTAGTAGTAGGGTGACTGCCGGTTCTGGCGCAGCAATTAAAAACCCATTAAAAAGCCATTAGTCACGCTCCAACGACGTCATCGGCCACGCCCCCTATTCATTGAAAGGTCATTAGCTACTGGCGCAGTAATTAAAAAGCCATTAAGAAAGCAATTAGCTACTGGCGCAGCAATTTAGAAGAGGTGATTAAGATCTCGCTAATGATATGCCCTCGGGTGATGGCTTTACGACCAGGTGATTAAGATCTCGTTAATGACGCAGGTGTTACACCCTCGACTAGGTGATTACGCGCGATGGAGTGCGATAACAATCTCTAGGGCGCCGCAGTCCAGACGATATAATTGTAGGATGACCAGGCACCTGGCGCCGATATATCTAACCACCTGCAAAACGTGCAGGTGTGCTATGCCCTCGGGCTTTACAACCAGGTGATTAAGATCTCGATAATTACGCAGGTGTGCTGTGTCTTCGCGTAATGGTTTTACGACTAGGTGGCGACCCTTGACTGGGGAATTATATATGCGGTTAACAACCAACTCCTGTGGAATTAATTTGGTAGATAAATGCTATAATATATTATACATATTATGTATATATATATATATATTATACATATAAATATATATAATATTTTATGCACAAATATTATTATATAATATTTATATATATATATATATTTATGTGTATTATATATATATATACATAATATGTTATATTATATTATATACATATACTGTTATATAATAACTATATATATGTATTATATATATATATGTATACATAAGATATATATTATATAATGTCATAATATATTTTAAAATATTATATATATATATATATATATATTACATATAAATATATATATATATAATATTTTATGCACATATATTATTATATAAAAATTATATATATATATTTATGTGTATTATATATGTATATGCAAGATGTATATTATATAATATATTATATACATATACTGTTATATAGCATATATATATATATGTATTATATTTATATGTATACATAAGATATATATATATATATATATTATATAATGTCACAATATATTTTAAAATATTATATATTTATATTACATATAAATATATAATATTTTATGCACATATATTATTATATAATAATTATATATATATATGCGTATTATATATGTATATACAAGATGTATATTATATAATATGTTATAATATATTTTATACATATACCGTTATATAATATATATATGTATTATATATATATATATATGTATACATAAGATATATTATATAGTGTCATAATATATTTTAAAATATTATAGATATAAATATATTAAATAATATGTTATAATATATTTTATACATATGCTGTTATATAATATATATTTATATTATATATTTATATGTATATATATAAGATGTATATTATATAATATGTTATAATATATACAATATATTATATATGTATTATATATAAGATATATATTATAATGTATTATAACATATTATATAACATATCATATACTTATATTATATCATATATATATATTATATATCATTATATATTATATATTATATACGTATTAACGTTGACAAATATTTATCTGATATATAATAATTATATTTCATACATACAATATTTATATATATATATAAATACAATACATATTATATATTGTATATATTGTATATATTATATTATATGTTCAATGGCAGTTTTGAATTGCGTCACAATACTTGCAAGAGCTTTGTTGCTCCACTAGTACCCATGACCACCGCCCCTCCGTTCTGCACAGAAGGGATTGCTATTGCACGAACTGCAACGATGCAACATAGAGCATTTTTCTGTGATTGGTCCAGTTGTGTGGAAAGGGCTCCCGCAAGAGCTACGTCTACTTGCTGGGGTTGTTACTGAAACAATCAGTATGAAGCTCAAAACTGTCCTCTTTTTTGCAGTGCTAGAATCGGTAGTGCTTCTGAGTAGTCCCTCTTACAGAAGCGCTGTATAAATTCTTTTATGAATGAATGAGTGATTATATATCATATAATATAATGTAATATAATTAATATTAAAATAATGATATAATAACTTGATACCTAACCTTGAATATTTTTAGCACCATAGGATAGCTAATCCAGAACAATTTTGACGTGTACGACGCATTGATACGATATCGCAGGCCAATAATAATTATTAATCAATACCGTGCTTGACGTATATATATATATATATATATATATATATATATATATATATATATATACAGCTTCCACGCAGCTAAAAGTTACGATACGACGTATATATATTTATATAAATATATATACAGTGGTGTGAAAAAGTTTTGCATCACCCATATATTTTGCGTTTCTATGCATCATTTCTTCTGTATTAAGTTGAATAATGTACTGGTAAGCATTTGGGCATTAATTAAAGGTTTTCTTATTGTTTGGTTCGAGTTTACAAGCATATTTTCTTTAAATTTGACATGATGAAAGTTCGTTTACCACCTCGTGACTATACCAGCATGAGTAAGGCCATACAGGCTTGTAACTCGCTAACGCTGGTTCTGTGCATAGTGCAATGTGTTGGGATGAAATGACCGGTTATGTGTGGTCATAGGCCTTCTTTATGATTTAGAGGCCTGGAAAAAGACATTTCCTCATGTCAGTGATGCACCAATTTTTTTGCCCAGCCCTTGTGCTTCACCACTTGTCTGCAACGTTTCGGCATCGAGTTGACCAGCTTAACGAGGTGGTCATGGGACACAACGCGGCTCCAGGCGGCGATGAGCGATTCGATGAGCTCGCATTTGGAAGTTGGATATCTCTTGGATATCTCCAAGGCTGCTTTATGCCACAGATTCTCAATTGGATTGAGATCCGGGGACCGGGCGGGCCAGTGCAGCGTCTTAACATTGTTCTGTTTGTTCCAGTTGGTCACCAGTTTGGCACGATGGCATGGTGCATTGTCGTGCTGAAAGGGGAACTGGCCTGGGAAGAGTTGCTGAACTGATGGCAACATGCACTTCTGCAGTATGCCGATGCACTTGGTTGCGTTGACCATTCCATCAACGATATGCAGACGTCCGACGGCACTGGCAGCCATGCGATCCAAACCATAACGAAAGAAAACAACGCTGGACTGGCCCGCCCAGGCCCCGGATCTCAATCCAATTGAGAATCTGTGGCATAAAGCAGCCTTGGAGATATCCAAGAGATATCCAACTTCCAAATGCGAGCTCATCGAATCGCTCATCGCCGCCTGGAGCCGCGTTGTGTCCTATGACCACCTCGTCAAGCTGGTCAACTCGATGCCGAAACGTTGCAGACAAGTGGTGAAGAACAAGGGCTGGACAACAAAAATTCGTGCATCACTGACATGCGGAAATGGTTTTTTCCAGGTCTCTAAATCATAAAGAAGGCCTACGACCACACATAACCGGTCATTTCATCCCAATACATTGCACTACGCACAGAACAAGCGTTAGTGGGTTACAAGCCTGTATGGCCCTACTCATCATGGTATAGCCACGAGGTGGTAAACGAACTTTCATCATGTCAAATTTAAAGAAATATGCTTATAAACTCGAACCAAACAATAAGAAAGCCTTTAATTAACGCCCACATGTTCACCAGTACATTATTCATCTTAATACAGAAGAAATACAGAAAATATATGGGTGATGCAAAACTTTTTCACACCACTGTACAGCTTCCCAAGCAGCTGAAAGTTACGGTACGACGTATATATATATATATATTTATATACAGCATCCCCAGTTAAGGGGTTAAGATCTGCATAATGACGCAGGTGTGCTGTACCATCGAGTAATGATTTTTTACGCGCCATGGCGTCACCCTGGATGCGATAGCAATCTGTATGGCACCACATCCCAGACGATATAATCGCAATATGTCCAGGCTCCTGGCGCCGGCATGTCTGCACAGGTATTCTTTACACGCGATGGCGTCACCCTGGATGCGATAGCAATCTGTATGGCACCACATCCCAGACGATATAATCGCAGTATGTCCAGGTTCCTGGCGTCGGCATGTCTGCCCAGGTATTCTTTACACGCGATGGCGTCACCCTGGATGCGATAGCAATCTTTACGGCACCACAGTCCAGACGATATAATCGCAGCATGTCCAGACTCCTGACGCCGGCATGTCTGCACAGGTACGTGTGCGAAAAAGTAGTTCCGACAGTGACGTGTACAAAGAACAAATAGTTCGCCACACGATTCCTATGCGCGTAGGCACACAACCTAACTGAGTACTTCGTTATATTCCTACGCGCTAACTACTATAAAAAATTCGTCAGTCGCCAACTTCTTTCATTCGACTTGGAATTTGCAGAGGGTTTTCTTCAACGTCAACAGAGATATAGTTACACAGTCAGCAGATTTATCGGAATTCAATTTTCATCAACATCGATTGAATCTTCGTGTGTGTTCCACTTCAAAAGCGTTTGAACGATAGCCACAATGCAGACTTGTAAGTAATTTTGATTCGTAACTGCAAATAATCAATCTCACAGTTCTAAACAATTTTTTTATATATCTTATTGATTTGTACCATGATATATTTATTCATTCATTCTGAGAATTTATAAAGCGCCCCATTCAAGATATCTTCTCAGAGGCGATCTAAGCACTAACTGGCCGAAACGATGTTAAGAGTCATAACGATCGAAACATAACAACAATTTGCAAAACAAAACACAGAAAGCTGAAAGAGAAACTGGATATAATTATATATCATTCTCGTATATCTATATAAATAAAGAGAAGATTCTGTAACGTGTGTCTGTCTGTCTGTCTGTCTGTCTGTCTGTCTGTCTGTTTGTCCGGAATGCATTTCAACAGTTTTTGAGCTATTCACTCCAAACCTTCACTACTGTGTAGGTCTCGGCACGAGACGCAAAGTCGAGGGGTTGGCGATTCTCTACCACTATGGGGGCCAGGGTGGGGAGCGAAACCCCCAAATTTTTTTCCAATTTTTTTTAGCCATTTATATGAATTTTTTTTCCTGGATAGAGGGCCATCAGAACCACCCGGATCAGTAGTTGGTGAATCTCTACCACCAAGGGGGCCAGCGTGGGGGCGAAAACATTAAGACGGTTAAACACCTTCTTAAACGCTTCTATGGTCATTATATAAATGGCGAGAGCTGCTAATTTAATTTTAACGAAAATCCTTATTTCATGGGTAACGTACTGGTGCAGGTCGGTGTGGTGGGGTGAGGTGGGAAAGAGGGTGGGGGGGCGGGGAGAGGGCTAGGAGAATGGGGTGAGGGGGAATTTTTCCTGGAAACCCTAATTTCACCGTTTTCACGGGTGGCGTACTGGTGGAGGTCGTAGTGTGGTGGGGTGGGGGAGCGGGTGTGGGAAGAGGTGGGGTGGAGGAATTTGTCCCTAAACCCAAATATCGCGGGTGGCGTACCGATGAAGGTCGGAGTGCGGTGGGGTGTTGTAGAGTGGGGATGGTATGGGGGTGGGGGTGGGTGAGGTTGAGGGGGTTGGGATCGTGGTGGGGTAAAATGGGGTGAGGGTGAGAGGTGTCGTGAGGGTGGTGAGGGGTGGGGTCGGGGTGGGGTGGGGTGGAGGGGGTGAGGGTGGGGTGGTGGGTGGGGGTTTGGGTGTGGTGGGGTTGGGGTGAGGGTGGATGGAGGGGTGGGGTGGGGAGTGGAGGGGTGGGATGTAGGGGGATGGGGTGGGAGTTGTGTTGGGGTGGAGTGGGGTTGGAGGGGGTATGGGGTGGAGTGGGGGTGGAATGGGGGTGGAGTGGGGTGGTGGGGGTTGGAGGGGGTTGGGGTGGAGGGCTGGGTTGGGTGTGGGGGTGGGATGGGGGTGGTAATTTTCCTGAGACCCAAATTTCTCGGGTGGCGTACTGGTACAGACCGGAGTGTGGTCGGGTGTTGTGTGGTGGGGTTGTGGCCGAAGCGGGTCGAATCCTAAATTTCCCGGGCAACGCCGGGTACCCCAGCTAGTCGTTAATAAAATTCTTATTGTACCTGCTTTATTCAACCAAGTATCAATGCTATTTTGTGAAACAAGCAACACTTATTAGTGTTTTTGGTTACCATTAACCTTTGCAGTCTTTAAAAAATTTATCCTAGCCTATAAGGCCTGAATTAAATTTGTCTTTATTACTTAGCGTATTGGTAATCAATCTATGCTTGCATTATATATTATGGACATATTATAAATTTTCTACATATATATATATGTATATATATATATATGTATATAAACATCATATATATTATATAATCATGCATATGACATATAAATATGATATATATACATCATATATATAACCATTCAAATGATATAAATATATATCATACATGCATATATTTATAAAAAAATATATATATGGTATATATCATAATATAACATAATTCAAATATATATATATATATATGAATGATATATCATGTATAAATATTATTATTATTATATATTATATATTATTATAAATTATTTTTAATATTATATATTATTATTATATATATATTTTTATTTAATATATATATCATTATATTATTAATATATTATTATATATTATTATTATTATTACTATTATTATTATTATTATTATTATTATAAAAATTATATAATTTTATATATTATTATTATTTTTTTTAAAGTATTTTTAATATTTTATATATATATATATATATATGTCATATTATTAATATATTATTATTATATATTTCTATTATTGTATATTACTATTATTATTATTATAAAAATTATATAATATTATTATATATTGCTATTATTATATATTATTATATATTATTATATATTGTTATATATTATTAATATATTATTAATATATATATATTTTTATTTTCAATTTCCATTAAATTCAGTTTCCGTTTTTTTCAGTTTTCGTTGATTTTAGTTTTCATTAATTTCAGTTTTCGTTAATTTCAGTTTCCGTTAATTTCAGTTTTCAATAATTTCAGTTTTCGTTAATTTCAGTTTTCGTTGATTTCAGTTTTCATTAATTTTAGTTTTCGTTAATTTCAGTTTCCGTTAATTTCAGTTTTCGTTGATTTCAGTTTTCGTTAATTTTAGGTTTCGATGCAGTTTCAAATGCCATTTTATTTTTCATTCATCAGCAAAGTATGTTGGTGAACTTTATAGCAACAACTTTCGGAAATGTGTAAACACTTACGAATTATCTTACAAATGAACTGCGAATATAATAATTCGCTATTATTTTCTGCTAAATTATTCGTTATGTATTATATTTCAGCTTTTATCGACGGAAATATATCAGATTCCGAATATCAGAGTGCCATGGATGAATTGGATCGTCGATGGACTCTTAGAATGGACGTTGGAACTTCTGATTGCAGACTTCAGCGACAAGATTCGAAGAATCTAGGTATGTCATTACCTATTGTTTGAACAACCTTTCATAGAAATCAAGTTTCTGACAAATTTATAATTTCAGTTTCATTTATTTTAAGTTGTTCCAATTTCAGGTTTCGTTATTTTCAGTTGTCGTACAAATTTTCGATTCTTCGTTATTTTCCAAGTGTTTCGTTGTTAAATTATTATCTTGGTAAATTTTTTAGGGATGAAAAGACGTGCAGAAGGCGAACCATCAACCTCGGCAAAGATTCAAAGTAAGTGGAAATTTATGTGAAAGATTATTCTACGATTTCCAATTTATTTTATGTGAATGATTTCAAATTTATTTTATGTGAATGATTTCAAATTTATTTTATGTGTTTCAGATTGTTCATTTATTCCCAAATTTTTAAGTTTTAGATATTTGAACGGATATGTTTTGTATCTTTTTAAAGAAAAGGACACATACTGTCGCAACTGTTCTGCCTACAAAAAGACGAGGTTGAATGAAAACGGACTGTGCGAAATCTGCGCAAATAGAAAAATCTGCAGCGTCTGCCATCTTCGTCGACAATCTCAGTTCTTCAACGACAATTCATCAACCTGTAACACATGCATAAGACCACCTTCCAACCGTGTTCGAACATCCGTGAGGAACGTCTTTGAGCAGGAACAATTACCAACCGATCCGAATGCCTCAGACGTACGCATGATCATTCACGATCTGGAAAATGTGATCTCATCCACATTGGAACAACAGCTAGCCGGAAAAGGGTATGCTCTTCTTTCATAATTTGAATCATAAACGTTGTAACAAAGCATTAATTAAATCTATAATACTGAATTAAATCATCAGTTAGGTTATATACGAAACTTTATTTTATTTCAGGCCAATCAAATGGTATCTGGCGGCTGACTTTAAATTCAACCGAGAAGATGCCGAAGGTAGCACGAGGACAACCACAGCATATTTCAAATCAAATCCAGCAATTCTGTTAAATCAATCGTCATCTAATCATCATCTTGAGGATGCGATAGTCAGATTGGAGGCGTTGGCCGACACGTTCACCAACGATGGGTCCGGCTGGTCTATCGACCGTGTGGATAATCTTGTATTACACACGGCCGAATACGACCCCATTGGTGGATCCTCATATATTCAAAGCCCAAAGTGGTTGGCGGATAAGAAAGCCACTATAAATGTACAGAACACTGACGATAAATGTTTTGTATATAGCATTCTCGCTCACGTCCATCCAGCGAAAAAGGACGCTCAGCGTGTCTCAAAATACACTTCACACATACAAGAATTAATCACTGAAGGACTGGCATTTCCCATCGAGATTGGTCAAATACCCATATTCGAAACCAAGAATCCCGATTATGCGATCAATGTTATCTGCATCAGTTCGAATGAAGATCATACTTTCGTTCCATTATTCGCGTCAGAACACCGAGATCGAAAACACACAGTAAACTTACTGTTGTTGAGTGAGGACGAAAGGCGACACTATATATTAATCCGAAATCTGTCTCGCCTTTTATCCAACCGAAATTCTCATGATCACAAAAACTTCCCTTGCCCTTTCTGTCTACACAGCTTCACGACCGAAGCTGGGTTGCGGAACCACATTTCCGAATGTAACATTCACGGCGTTCAAAAAGTTCGTTACCCTTCTCCAGAAAACAACATTTTGAAATTTTCAAACATTCAAAACCAAATGCCCATTCCATTCGCAATATACGCAGATTTCGAGGCCTTCCTTTGCAAAACCGATATTGACGCTGGCAACTCGACGAAATTTTGCGACACCCACACCCCAAGCGGATTTTGCTGCTTGACGGTCTCGTCCATCGACGGATATAATAACGAGCGACCATACGTGTACAGTGGCGACAATGTCGTCGATGCGTTCTTTGTACATTTAAAATCGGAGCAAGTGCGAATCAACAAAATTCTGGCTAAGAACGAACCCATGACACCGCTTTCGGACTTACAATTGACCGCCTTTGCAAATTGTACCAATTGCCCATCATGCGACACCAATCTTACTAAAGAAAGCAAAGTAAGACACCATTGCCACGTAACCGGTCAATTCATTTCCGCGCTTTGCAACAACTGTAACCTACAGTACAAATACAAGAGGTCGAAAGTTGGGGAGAACGAATACAACTATCTCATTCCTGTTGTATTTCACAACCTAAAGGGGTATGATTCACATATAATCCTCAAGCATCTGTCCCGATTTTTCGCTTCGAAAGATGTCTTCGTTATCGCCAACAACATGGAGAAATATCTAGCGTTTGAAATTGATGGCCTACGTTTCGTGGATTCCCTCCAATTTCTCAACTGTAGTCTAGACACCTTGGTGAAAAATTTAACAAAAGACGGAAATTCCAAATTCGTTCATATGCGTAGGCTCCATCCGAACGATGATCAATTCAAGTCGTTGCTTCGGAAAGGAGTGTACCCATATGAATACATGGATTGTGCGGAAAGAATGTACGAGACATGCTTGCCCCCGCAGGACAAGTTCTTCAGTCGTTTGGCGGATGAACATATCAGTGATGACGATTATTCACACGCTCGAGACATCTGGTCAAAATTTGGCATGCGTTCGATGAAAGACTATCACGATCTGTACTTGAAGACTGATGTAGTGCTTCTAGCCGATGTGTTCGAAGAATTTCGTAAGATGTCTTCGAATTTCTATCGGCTGGATCCGCTACATTATTTTTCAAGTCCAGGTCTGAGTTTCGACGCATGCCTCAAGATGACCGATGTCTCGCTGGAATTGATCGTCGATCCTGATCAGTTCCTTTTCGTCGAGAAGGGAATGCGAGGTGGGGTGAGCATGATAACAAATCGATACGCCAAAGCCAACAACCCATATCTCGCTCAAGGATATGATGCCACAGCAGAAACAAGCTACATAATGTACTTGGACTGCAACAACCTTTATGGTTTCGCTATGAGCGAACCATTACCGACAGGCAAATTCCGATTCCTGAACCCCGAAGAAATCGAGAATTTCGATGTGAGTTCTAAACATGAAGACGATTTGAAGGGGTACATTCTCGAGGTGGATATGGAATATCCACCTCATCTGCACAATCCACATAACGATTATCCGCTAGCTCCTGAAAAGATGGCGATAACGAAGGACATACTTTCCCCATATGCAAATGAATTGGCCGGCAAAATGGGAATCAAATTCAATAACAATAAAATTCAGAAATTGATACCAAATTTAAATTCCAAGGTAAATTACGTCCTACATTACAGAAACTTGCAGTTCTACGTGGCAATGGGTCTTAGGCTTACCAAAATTCACAGAATCCTAGAGTTTGACCAATCTCGATGGTTGAAACCCTATATTGATTTTAACACCGCTAAGCGGCAGATGGCCGCTAACTCGTTCGAGAAAGATCTGTTCAAGTTGATGAACAATTCGGTGTATGGGAAGACCATGCAGAATAACCGAAAGCATCTGGATGTGAGACTTGTAACGAACGAGAGGCAAGCGAAACGTTACATAGCTCGGCCGACGTTCAAGTCATTCAGCATCATAAATGAAGACCTCACTGCCATCCAAATGATCAAATCTGATGTGATGCTGGATAAGCCAATATACGTCGGCATGAGTATTTTGGATATCTCCAAGCTGCATATGTATCGGTTTCACTACGAACATATGCAGAAGTTGTACGGTGAAAGAGCGAAGTTATTATTCACCGATACAGACAGTTTGTGTTACCATATTCGGACCGACGATGTGTATTTGGACATGCGTCATCATATGACCGAATACGACACATCCGACTACCCCGCCGATCACTTTCTGCATAGCAAAGCTAATGCGAAAGTGATCGGCAAGTTCAAAGATGAGTCGAATGGGCAACCACCTTTGGAATTTGTGGGTTTACGATCAAAAATGTACAGCCTTTTGCTTCCCAAGGATTACGAAAAGAAAACGGCCAAAGGTGTGAAAAAGTCGTGCGTGTCCAAATACATACGTCACCAAGATTATGCAAACTGTCTGTTCGACGAAACGTCGACCACCGCGAAATTTTACACGATTCGAAGTGCCAAACATCAATTACACACCGCCGAAATTTCAAAATCTGCTCTTTCGCCGTACGACGACAAGAAATATCTGTTAAATGATAGCGTTTCGCTTGCCTACGGCCATGTGTCGCTTAAATGCTAGTCCTTCTGATCCATAAACTCGCTGTAAATTCAAATTGTAAATAGTGTATAATATGATGTCTATCAATGTTGCTTAACTTTGTATGTTCGCTTGATGTCAAAGACATTGTATAGATTTGTAGAAAGACAATTTGAAATGCAGCTTAACTTCACATGTTCGTTGGATGGAAAAGACACTGTACAGATTTGTAGAAAGACAATTTTAAATGTTGCTTAACTCTGCATGTTCGTTGGATGGAAAAGACATTGTACAGATTTGTAGAAAGACAATTTTAAATGTTGCTTAACTTCGCATGTTCGTTGGATGGAAAAGACATTGTATAGAATTGTAGAAATACAATTTTAAATGTTGCTTAACTTTGCTTGTTCGTTGGATGGAAAAGACATTGTAAAGAATTGTAGAAAGACAATGTTTAACTTCACATGTTCGTTGGATGGAAAAGACATTGTATAGAATTGTAGAAATACAATTTTAAATGTTGCTTAACTTTGCTTGTTCGTTGGATGGAAAAGACATTGTAAAGATTTGTAGAAAGACAATGATTAACTTCACATGTTCGTTGGATGGAAAAGACATTGTATAGAACTGTAGAAATACAATTTTAAATGTTGCTTAACTTTGCTTGTTCGTTTGACGACAAAGACATTGTATAGTCTACGTTGGCTGGGGATATTCGTTTGAATGGAAAGACATTTTCGAAATTTCGACTTGGAACATTCGAACGTAGTTATATTTATTTTAACATTAACTATTTTGCATTAATATTGGTTGTTTGTGACTGAAAAAAAAAATCAACTCGTGTGTTCTTTTACTCACATAGGAGTTGGGTAGAATTGTATCGAGTACTGTAGGATTTAGCGCTTAAAATTTTCAGGTCAGAGAGAATGGAAATGGAGTATGATAATGGAGATAGGCCTACAATTGGTGAAACATACTAAGAGTTTATAAAACAAGAATATTCACTTCACACATGTTTATTAAATCACAAACAAAATATTCGGTGAATGTTTCTTTAATTCGCAAATTGCCAAAGTCCGAATGGATTACATATCCTACAGCTTAAGTATCCCAGTTGATTCGCATGATCTAGGTTCATGTAGCATGGCTTGACGTCTTTTAATTCCGGAAAAGTTTTATTACACTAAACGCGTAGGAATACACCGAAGTACTCACGGTTAGCTTGTGTGCCTACACGCTAACGGCCAGATGACGGACTACTTTCTCTTTGTACACGTCACTGCCGGAACTACTTTTTGCATACGATACCTGATCAGACATATCGGCGCCAGGTGCCTGGTCATTCAGTAGTTATATCGTCTGGGCTGCGGCGCCCTAGAGATTGTTATCGCACTCCATCGCGCGTAATCACCTAGTCGAGGGTGTAACACCTGCGTCATTAACGAGATCTTAATCACCTGGTCATAAAGCCATCACCCGAGGGCATATCATTAGCGAGATCTTAATCACCTCTTCTAAATTGCTGCGCCAGTAGCTAATTGCTTTCTTAATGGCTTTTTAATTACTGAGCCAGTAGCTAATGACCTTTCAATGAATAGGGGGCGTGGCCGATGACGTCGTTGGAGCGTGACTAATGGCTTTTTAATGGGTTTTTAATTGCTGCGCCAGAACCGGCAGTCACCCTACTACTCATGTTGCAGTGAGGAAACTTTTTTAAAAGCCTGTTTTTAAAGTATAGTCTATATTTATTGAGACCTTATGGCACTCTTATAAGCACTGATAAGTACAGCTATTTTGTTAATATGACACCCTAAAATGCTACCATTGCAATGTGAAAATTCAAAAAGTTTCTGGTGGGGAGGGGCATAAATCCCCCCCAGAGGAGGGGAGTAAATTAAACTCTGGTTTCGGCCAAACGAATAAAATAAAATTTCAGCCAAAGATCAGCGAAAAATTTTCCGACCCAAGCCCAAAACATTTTGGCCCATCCTCTCGAAAATTTCTGTATCCGCCCCTGCTGTACTGTTGGAAGAGCATCAGAAGGATACGAATTCAAAGCCTTAATTACTAAAGAACTATACAGGGTGGCTCAATAAAAAAATGTCCAACCAGCAAAAATGCAATTTTTCCGCAACCAATCGCGATTATTTTATGAAAATAGCAGAATTTATAGAGGAAAGATTTGGCAACGATCCCTGAAAATCTCAATGATGAATTTTCATTATTTCAGAAGTTACAGCTGTGTAAAAACGTTTTTCCATTTTTTCAAATTTCCGCAGAATGATGTTTCAATACATGTGATTTCTTTAATTTTTTTGGGCAAATTACAGCACATAAAAAGAGTTTGATGCCATACGACCTCAATAAGAGCTGTAAAGAAGCTGTTTATGAGGCAAGCTGTTAATATTTGACGAGATTTTATATATTAAGGTCTCTATTTGTGAAATCGTTACTGAACGTGATGAGTAAAGTTTCTGCCGATGATAAAATGGGAACTCGACGTTGCGTGAACAGAGACTGCAGGACATCGCGTGATCATCGCAAAATGCCCAGTGATATCTGCAAACGTGTTTATATAATGGAAGCAAAATGTCGGAAGAGAAGCAGGAAGTGGTCGTTTAGTATGACGGAAAAGAGCGTGATGTGTACGAAATTCGCTTGGTAGTCGAAAGAGTCAAGTTTGCAAAGCAGGTCGTGGTTTCGGCATCAGATCTGCTATCTTGTGTTATGGCTGCAAGGAAAGACTGCACCTCATCATATTCAGTAGGCCAAATGTCAAACTTATCGTTGAACTCTCTTATACCCAGACTCATTGAAGACTACAGGTGTGTTCTAAAAAATTATGGTTT
Organism: Lumbricus terrestris; assembly: GCA_949752735.1. Lineage (NCBI taxonomy): Eukaryota > Metazoa > Annelida > Clitellata > Crassiclitellata > Lumbricidae > Lumbricus > Lumbricus terrestris. The sequence goes on along the minus strand of OX457037.1, from coordinate 20,888,745 downwards.
TTATTTTCCAGCCGGACTGTGCGCCTGCTTGCTCGCACGGCAAGGATAATTATGATGACGCTACCTTATTGTCATCAACTGCAGTAAATTCATTGGCAAAGACGAATGACCAACACTCGCCAGACCTTAATCCTCTTGATTATCACGTCTGGGGAGCTATGCTAGAATGCTGCAAGACATTTCATATCAAGTTGGAGAACATTGGTTAGCTGAAGGAAGTCTTACTGGTAACGTGGGACTAGTCGTCCGCAGGACTCAATACACAAGCCCACACTGAACTTCACAATAAGTATTCGAGCTCGTATTAAAACAGGTAGTGGACACTCCCATCATACTTTACAATGAACTGTAAACGGAATTCAGAGGTCGTAGTGAAAAGTGATATTATTTGACAAGGAAATCTACAAATTACGTTAATTTTTCCGCGGATATTTGAAAAAATGGAATTGAAAGTTTAAACAGCTGTAACTTTCGCAAACATAAAATATTTTAAGTGAAACTTTCAGGGGTTGTTGCAAATTCATTCCCCTACAAAGTGGGAAATTTTCGCAGAAAAATTTCTATCGGTTGCGAAGATATTGCATTTTATCCGGTGGGACATTTTTTATTGAGCCACCCTGTATGAAGATGTGGTGCAAAAACCTTCTTTCATACGACACATTGAGTAATAAGGGGGCCAAGTTCTGTTAAAAATTCAAATGGGGGCCATGACCGGATTGGCCCCTGGTTCCGCCCCTGATCAATAGTTATTTGTTTAGAACTAGTTGTAAGTGTTGTTAGTGTTAATATTTTAACATTTTACTATGAATATATACACGAAAAACATACATTGTATGCCTTAAATCATAGTCGGATACTGTTGAAAGGTCGTTTCATTTCGTTGTATATTAAGACAATGTAACTGTGTGATATGCTTAGATTTTAATGACATTTATATAATATATAACATTTTTATAATATATAACTAAGAGCGGTCCGAAGGAGAAATAATATTATAAATTCTCCTCGGCATGACTGACCCCCTGCAAGAAATCTTAAGGGCACCCGTTGATGGGGGGGGCACGTCCCTTGGAGATTTGAAATGGGGCCATGGCCGGATTGACCCCTGGAACCGCCCCTGCTGCAGGGTCAAGTGGACATTAAACAGATTCTATCAATACCAGTAGCTATACCATGGCCAACTACACGACTAAGCTATCAATCATTTACGAAGAAGGGAAAATAAGCTGAATTTGCATTATTTTGTTTTAAGCAATCTACGTCTTGCGAAAAGAGTGCCACCAGATATATTTAAACGTTTTCGTATATGCTAACAGAGAAACTTGTATAATGTATATACATTTGAAGCGAACTATTAATTAACTTTTTCATAGATCTATACTGCATAAATGTCACAGTGTTGTAGATGAGGCGATTATCTTTGCAATGGAGCCTCGCAAATAATTGTCATCAACCAGCTAATGATTAGGCCTACTACTATGGATGTTCGCACAGTAGCGCCATCGTATATGATGAGTTTGTGAAATATTCACAGATGCTCACATATGGGCAGTGTTCACCTTTGTTTTTTTTACCCTAACAGTTTAAGGATATTTCTTGATTACAAAGATTATTGCCGATACCCTCATCTTCGACCAAGTCTTGAGACTGACACAAGTGCCCTGTTGTGCAGGGGTGGTGACCTTATATATCAAAATGAAAGAGCAGAAGAAGAATAAGAAAAGAATATAAACTTAGAAAAGAAACAAAAGAGAAGGGAGAAGACAGACAAAGCGTGAAAAAGAATTGAACAGGAACAAGAAAATAAAAAAGTGGAATAGCTTCACGGAGAATAAGACCGAAAAAAGATTCCGAAAATGGAAAGAGAAGAACAAAGAAGACGCCGATATGAAAGACAAATGTGTCATTATTTTGTTATAAGAGCTCGGCCTACCTGTTAGCATGAATAGGGTTGTTGTTTTTCCAGCTCCGCTGTGTCCCAGTAGACAGGTTATATTGCCTTCATTGAAATCGATATTAAGGTCGTTAACAACTGGCTTCGACTTGGAACCGAAGTTCTACAGGAAAGAATTAATTAGAATGGACAATTAATTTGTTCAATAGTCTACATCACATGCGTGTGTGTGTATTTGAAGTTTAACCTCAGTGTGTGGTAACAAAGACCATTAGCGATGCCCTCCTCCTTTATCCAGGCTTGGGACTGGCACTGGCAGAGTGCGACCAGTGGCGGAGTTAAACACCACATGCACTCGAATTGGTCAAACTAATATCACTGTATTAGGTTAAATAGTGGTGTTTAAATCAAAGTTCTTAATGGCACTAAACCCATTTAGATTCGCATTTATTTGTTACTTTGCGCGTGTTAAAATGCTTTTTTGCAATAATAATAAATAATAATTATTAGTCAAATGCATGTAGGCCCAATTGCAATACAACCGCAATGATGCCAAAGGGCTTCATCGACGATGATGCTGTCATGTGATTATCTAATTTGAGAATCTTTTTCTAGTGGACATTTAAGTCAAATGAGCGTTAGGCCATGCACCTTTATAAAATTTTAATTTACAGAAGGTGCTCGAAAATTTCCTCGGTTTGCAGTTCAAATTGTTCAGTCATTGTAATCGTGCTTCAGAATAATCTCCTATTGGTGTTTGCAATGGAGGACATTGGTGCAAAAACCAGGTAGGCCTATAAGTCGACTTACCTGAAAATCGTGAGAGTTAGCTTAAAATGTTCCTGACATAGAGGCGCATCTATGGTGTAAATTTTGATTAGATGCACCTTCTACTTTTTAAATTTTCTCGTTATCTAATTCCTGGACAAAACGGCACGCTTCTGAAGAGCGAAAAACATTCAAATTCGATTTGCCGAAAACTATGAAATTTAATTTACCTGGTTATTGCACCAATGGCTTCAGTAATTTATTATTATTTATTGCGAGCTCAACGTTACTAATCACACTAAATAACACCAACCACCAACCATCGGTTTCTCATTGCGAATCGATCAACCGACAGAAATAAAAAAAATGACAAGTATGATCTCATTGATCTGTCATATTTTGGAGAATCAATCCAGTCGTTTGGTTCCAAGTGTTGTGATGGAAATAGGGTCACCATAAGTGCTCAGATGAAAAAGAGGACACACAAAATTTTGATCCGGTTACCATCTCGTAGCCGACCCAGGCCTCCTAGTGCTATGTTAAGTGTTGTACAAATGAAAGTAACGTTAAACTACACAATTTTTTTCTTATTGTACATGGTTTCAATTTAAAAAAATGAAGTATGCATTTTAAAGAAGGTATAATATTTCTTACACTAACCACAGGCAGTTTAAGCTTCAAATGAACAATTGAATCAATTCGCAATTGTAGGCCTATATTGTTTTGTATTGTATCGTATTAAATCATCTAAAAAGCGATCTAGAAATCTTACTGCAGACAGCAGAACAATATCGAGCTTGTGGAGCTGCTGGAGCCTGGAGGTAGTGAACTTCATTGAGTCTTCTTCTTTAGCGAATGCATTGAGTGAGTGTTCAGTAGGCCTACTCTAGTTCAGTGCACGTTATAGGCTACATTACTGTCACTGATTGTACACAGAAACAAAACAGTGACATATTCGTCGCGTTCGAACCCAGTGTTACGAAAAATTTGGTTACTTTGGTATATGAAGTTCACCGAACACTGTTAAAATGCTTCGGCGTTTCTATTGGGCTATCAGTGCTTCTGTAAATAAACACTTACGTTTCGGCATTTTTATGTCAATTGTTTTCGTTAAATTGAAAAATTTATTATTTTATTTAGACCTACAATTATCATAAGTTCATAACGTAACTCGCGTTATAGTTATGCTTTTGGTTTACAAAAAACCGCTTCAGAGACCGGAAGTCCAATCGCGGACCCAGGTCGAGGTCCGCGGTCCAATCATAGACATCTTACATTTACTAATATATGATGTAGGCTTTATGGGCCCAATGGCAACCATGCCAGTGAGCTAAATATTACTATAGAACGCGTGTTTAGTTCACTGAACGGACTAGTATATAACAAAAAAAGTAAGTACGACGATCGATCGTAGACGGACGGGAAAAACCCGGACAAAAGCCATATTTCTGAAAAGCCGCCCGGACAGGGGCCTAAAAGGAGGACGTGCCCGGAGAAACCCGCGGACGTATGGTAACCCTAGATGAAAATCGCCAATTGTGACCTTTCTACAGTATTTTCACATGACGAATGACAAAATTTCCACATTCGATGCGTAGCCTAACTTCACAATCTATCGCTTCATAAATTTTTAATAAGGTGCTCACTGCTAGTGAGAATTGCTATCAGTCCAAATCATTGCACGGACACCGTCGGACAGCCTTTTTTAACGTAGAACACAGGATTACAGCAGGTTATTTCTTAGCGGGCGGTTCATAGTTACATCAACGTTTAAAACATATCTAAGATTTTAAGAGATGCCTATTATTTGATTTGGAGACCAGACCTTAGTCAGTCCTCTGATCTGAATCCCAGCTTTGTCATCAGGCAATGAAGTTTCAAAATATGGCATTTTGTTAGCTGGAACCAGCGACATGACACCTTCGTTCGATAGCTCTGTTTTAGATACCTTTCTGCCCATCCAGTACTTTTTCTGCAGAAAAACAGGCTTCGTAAATTACCCATTCGAACAACTAGAACCAGCATGTAAAATCACATGTCAAGCATCGTAGCCTATGTCCAACCCAAGCATAGTCACAAAACACAGAATATGCGCATGTAGGTATACCAATGAGTTAAATTGAGAGATGAACGTAATAGCGCCGCTTTGGCAAGCCAGAGGCAAGGGGTAAGGTGAAGATATTTGCAATTATATTTGTTTGGTTCCACTTTTTATCAAAAAAGCATGGCTCTACCAATCCTTCCAATCCTCTGCAATTCCTTTTTCTTCTTCCTTCTTTCTTTCTCTTTTACTTTATCGCTCTCTGTCTCCTCTTTTTCTGCCCACACTTCACACCATGGCGCTTCAAATGTTTCTTTCTCACTCTCAAGCTCTAATATCCGCCCAATACTCTAATTTATAGGCTAGCCGTCACTACAATAATTAGACTTATGTCCTATGCTAGCTCTTGCTATCTGACATTGAAACTGAAGAGCTATATAGAACTATTAAAAAACGGCGATCAAGAAGGGACGCATTCTGCAAAGGTACCGGTAATGAACATCGTTCTCTGATGACTGGATGACTCGATAAATAGATTTAGTCTGACTCTTACTTACTTAGATAGCACCAATGGGCTAACCGTGAATGGAAAGAAGAACGGTTGAGCAGTTCCGAAATCGCCGGGTATAACAGCATCCAAATACCAGGTAAGCATCGAGTAGATGATCGTGTCGACGAATAGCATGATGAGAATGAGACCCATCGTTAGATCGTCCTCTCTATTATCCGAAGACCAAATGTTGCTCCAGTGTGCGCCAATTCCTGATCAAAATCAAACAGCCAATAGGGTTCTTCAGCAAAATGTGCGACTCAACGCTTAAACAAGAGGTTCTCTGCCGGTTTTTCACGACACACTGGTGTGTCGCGAATCGACCGGCGGTGTGTCGCCTAAAACTACTGTATCGTTGGTGTGTCGCGAAAAATTGGTGTGTCCCGAATTCTCATAGGAATGGTGTGAATTCAACATTTTCAGAGAAGAAGCACATACGCTTTCTGCACTGCAGAGTTCCAAACTTCATGATCACCGAAGCTTAGAAACAGGGCAAAATAGTGTGATAAATAAAGCATGCCGACTTTGTAACCTCCTCCGCCATCATTACTCCACCACCATTATTACTAATCACACACTATAACCTTCCTCAGGCTCATGTATCCATCACACCTCGGGCTTTTCATTCGAAACTTAAGACACTCCTTTTCAAGAACTCTTACCCTGTCTCATCTGACCCTCCACCCTCCAATTCCCGGCCCAGATGACACCCGCCTTAGTAACTGTTCCGCCCCTCTGATCCTATTGTAACTCGACCCGGACCACCACGGACTACTCTCAAGGACAACCCTTCTGACTCAACGCAGCGCTCGTAAATAAGCTGGTGCCCCGCGCTTGGCTTTACTATTACGATCATTATTTTAAGTCCATTACAATCAGCAATCAATCGACATCAATGACACACCGCGTGCTTCGCTCTGAGTCATCTTGAAGCAACCAAATCCCATTGCCACGTTGAAGTCGAGCGATGCTGCTAACTTCCCTGCGAGAGTCATACTGTCGTAGACCGTAGCCAAGTAGAAATAAAGCGTATACGTAAGAGGAAAAAGTATTCCAGCGATAACCGCACCATTCCTGGCTGCAAATAAACGTGAAATGAATATCAACAAAGAAAAGATGAACGCGAGTGTAGATTAAGCCAAATGAAGGATCGAAACATCATAGGCCTAACAAGCTTATGGCTATTACAGAGGTTAAATAAATAATAATATTCTCTTTATTAACAATCCGGTTGACACACCGCAACCGGTTACAGTGTACACGTTGAAGTCGAGCGGTGCTGCTAACTCCTCTGCGAGAGTCATACTGCCGTAGACCGTAGCCAAGTAGAAATAAAGCGTGTACGTCAGAGGAGATCACAGAATACACAAATCTTAACTATACTAACTGAGCAGACCGCCTGCAATATATGGCGCCAATGTCAGCCTACAAAGCAAATCCGCCCAACGGGGGCTCGAACTCACTACCTCTCGCACTCTTGGCCAGCGTGACCTAATAAAACCACATTTTCCTTATTTTTTGTAGCATTATGTTTTTGAATCGCCAAAAACAGTGACTGGCTACACTAAAAGTGACTTAACAGGGACGTGCCGCTACGTTTGTACTCTGTTTCTTTTCTAAATAATAATAATGATTATCAGGCAATATCAAGTTCATTTGATAACAATTCTGTGAGATATGTCTTGATAAAATTTCGACGGGGCCATATAGTCGGTGAGCGATTTTGACGGGATTGTTTTGTGGGTGGGCGATAATGACGAAGCTGGTTTGACGGAGATTATTTTGACCTGTCAATTTTTGACGGGATGCCCATTTTGATATATTTATATATATATTCATTCATTCATTCATTCATTCATTAGATGCATTTATATAGCGCCTCTTCAAGGGAGCTACTCAGAGGCGCTCCCAACCTCAGCGCGGCCAAATAAAACTGTTTTAAGATGAGAGAGGAAAGCCTGAGAAGGATTTTTACAAAGAGAGCGGAGGGTCAGAGGAAGACTATTCCAGGTTGAGGGTCCCACCACCGAGAAAGCACGGTTCTGCATAGTGGAAGTTTGAGCAAAAGGTATTGAGAGTAGACTTTGTTCAGTCGAACGAAGGGAGCGGAAGGGGTGAGAACTAAGAGTAGGGCTACAAAGCTCACAAAGATAGGCAGGAGCAAGGCCTAGCATGCAGCGCCAGACTAGAGTAGATATCCTATATTCAATTCGCTGCTTGAGTGGAAGCCAGTGGAGAACGTCACGCATATAGCTGGAGATGTGGCTGAATTTAGGCATGCGGCCAATAAGGTGGGCTGCAGAGCGCAGGACGCGATCAAGGCATCTCAGACGAGAAATTGGTAGGCCAGCATAGAGAGACCAGCAGTAGTCAAGTCTGGTGGTAACAAAAGAATGGACAAGGGTTGCAGCAGCAGTAGGAGTAAGTGAGCGAGCAACAGTGCGTAGTTGACGCAGATGATAATAACACCCACGGCTGAGTGAGTGAATATGTGGAGCAAAAGTGAGCTCTTGGTCCAGAGTAACACCAAGGTCACGGACTCTGGTTGAGAAGACAAAATCAGGAAAGGCATCAGCGATGGTTGACATATATCTAGCTTTTTCAACTGCTGGCGAGTGCCAAGCCAAATGAATTGAGTTTTTAAAGAGTTGAGGCGGAGTCGATTGAACGACATCCAAGTCCCCAGGGCTTCCATGGCAAAGTACATAGACCGGACAGTATATATATATATATATATATATATATATTAGGGTGTGTCTAAAAATTAAAGTCTCGAATCATCGACCAAGTTGGTTTTCTGTTCCATCTTGATAGTAATTATTATCTGCCAAATTATGTGAAAATCGAACTAAATTTAGGACTTGCTAAAAGCCCTTTAAGATTTGTGACTTTGTCATCAATGCGATTCATTGTTATTTTCAGAGATCCAAACAATTTTAGACACTTTAACATTAGATATATGCCATAATCAAAGGAAATACTGTCAGTTATTCGTCATAATTTATTGCCTTTAGTGCTTTCGGGAATTCATCTCGATGGTACTCAACCATTTGCGGAACAAATTGTTTCTCTTCCTCATTTCTGACCAGCGTTTCATTGAAGGTCTGCATAAGAGCCACTCCTTTCTCTGCCAAATCATTCGTCACTCTTAAGGCAGATATGATGTCTTTTGCCTCATTGTATGATTGCTCTGATTCCCACTGTTGCGGATCTCGTTCAAGAAAAGAGTCATCCAATCCGAGGATCCTGAATATTTTGGAGGTTGAAGTGGAGAAGAAATCGGGCAGTGCTTTTGTAAGTGGATCATGTATCGGAGGAATCCTCTTTGGAGGATCATCAGATCCCTGATTGTTCCGCATGTTGTAGACCATGCGCTGCTTCTCATTGACGGTGACTGAATCATCAAAAAGGCTGAGGCCAACCAGGGTCTCTGATAAATACCAAAGGTGTCGCTAAAATGATGTTGAGGCGACCTGTGAGACTTCCTTGTCTTGATAAGTGTGGATTGCCTTCAAGAATTCAAGATCGTTCCTTGGGGCCTCTTTAGGTGAGGCACATGTGAACCACTACTTCACATAAATTGTTGTAACAAAAAGTCACACTCGAACTAAATGATTCCACACCTTTTGAGAGTAGGATGTTCGTGATGCCCTCTCTGAGCTCTGACATTGTTGAATGGGATATTGATCTATGAAAAGCCACATCTTGATAGCATAGATCGCACGTGCCATCCAGCGTGCTCTATGAACTGCCCCTGGGTACCTGTACTTTATTCCTTTTGGCGGAATTCCTCCTAAGAAAATGACTGTCAGCTCTTTGTAGTCATCTCTGTAATAATCAGTACTCAGTTGCTGAAATGCGAAGCTGATGACATTGTCTCGAATTTCTGTGATATGCTGTGCTGCATCTTTATCCTCCATTGCTGTGCGATACTTGGTCTGATCGATTTGTGGCCAGAAGTCTCGGAAATGAACAAAGAGTTCCAATTTTTGAGACCTTGCAGAATCATGCAGCGAAAACACCTTTTCCAGAACAATTTCAGAAATATGATGTCGGCAAGCAAGGTTAAATAGGTCCTTTCCCAATTCTGTCTCCAGCCTGATTCACACGCCGCCCTTACAACCCGTGTTACTCGCTGTTGTATCGAAACACATGGCCACGATTCTGTCTTCCAATGCCCAACGTCTGATCTCAGCCAAACACGCAGCTGTACTAGATGGGAGTTTGGGGATGGCCAATAGCTTGGTCACCTCCTTACCAGATACCATGATGGTAATTCAGCTAGTATATTATATAGGCAAAAAGTTTCTGTTAGGGGGGGGACTGCTTCCAGCTTCCAGGGGGGATAGTAGGCAATGGCTGTTCTTGCTGCCACTCTCTTTTTTTGCTTTGCAAGTTTGACATCAATGCCTGCCATTGAACCACGTCGTCCTCTCTCACGCTGTGCTTTCAAAAACTGTCGGTCCTCTTCTATCTTGATTATTGTCATGGCATCACTGTGGGCAATATCAAAGAGATCCTCCAGGGAATCCTTGAAAACCTCACGCTTTCCATCTTCGGTTTCTGACCTCCTCGAAATACTTTTTTTAAGGTTTTGCCATTCCTTATGGAGATGTCGTAGCCGATCCCAAACGTGGTTCCTAGCCTTCGTTGGAATGCGGGTTCTTTCACAAATTGGGAGAACCATAGCTGCCGTTTCTTTTACGCTATCATCCAGACTCTGATTTCTTAGTGTATGGAAATTAAAAAGCACCTTCAGAACCTGTCCTCGTGTAGGTAACTTCTCATAAGTGAAATGATCTTCCGTACTGCCTATCAACCAGATTTCAGCCTTTTTTCTGGTAGATTTAGCCATCCCATGTGCGATATGATATTTTAATTAAAACAACCACTGTCCGCCATTTGCAGCACGACACCCATGACATAAGGAAAAAATAAACTGTCATTCTCACGAATATTGATTGGTTTGGAAGCGGCCATTCAGAAGGGGTCAAAGGCTGGCAAGAATGGAAATCATGAAAAATTGCCGATAATGCAACCTCGTTCCTAACTTTGGTCGCTTTGAGCAAGTCCTAAATGTTGAGCTATTAAGATATAGTTATGGATATGGAGGTTATTCATGAACTGGCACGATAAATTGACTTGGTCGTTAAAACTATTCGAGTTTAAAATTTCACATGTACCTTAAAAACACCCATATATATATATATATATATATATATATATATATATATATATATATATATATATATATATATATATATATATATATATATATATATATATAATTATATTATAAGGGTGAATAAAAAAAATTAAAATTTTAATGAACATGGTTGCTAATTTTGTTGATATTAGACCCAGAATAAATTGTGTATAAGACATTTCAAGATAAAATGTATTTTAGAGCTAGCTCAATGAGCCCAAAGTTTCCACATACATTCGTATTGAAGCTACAAATTGAAAGAATGGCCATGTGAGATTTCAGACACAAAATGAAGAACAAAACATTCGATCATTATTGACTAAAATAGTCCTAGGAAAAAAGATATTCATTCACAGCATTCTGTAAACTAAAAAAGTTCAATATTTCCAGTAGTAATCCACTGCCTGATCAGCTTGTACAATGAGCCTAAAGAACTGTCAGTCAATAACTGGTGTATCAGATTCCACCGGACCAGTGTTTTGACGCTCCCATGCTTACTCCTCGTTTATATGACTTGCAGAAAAACAGAATTCTGTGAAATTTATAAACTTAGAGAGTGTCAATTAGAAGTGAACTCTATAAAGATTGGTCTCGAAACAATAAGTGACATTTGCCATTCATATGTCATATGCACCTGGTTATCTAAGATAACACACTTCATACTCCATCACTAGCGACCGTCTCTACTAGAATCAGCATAGGCACAATTCCATCACCTCCCCATCTTGCTGACAATTGCTTGCTTGCAGTGAACAGTTGAGAATGACAATGGCCTACTTCCATAATCTGCTTTATCTTGTTTGAGAAGTGTATGTCAGCCAAGACATATTCTGCTTTGATGAATGCAAAGTTTTTCTCTCTACTGTATCTTCATGTAAACCTTCAGCTGTTATGCAGTCACATTCAGGTTTTCCGTCGTAATCATCACTGCCCTCTTCGTCATCATTCCGGTGGCGCTAATGAAATCTCTAGTTGCCTGCATGGTTACTTGAGCCAGACCCTTCAGCAGATTTCTTTAGCATTTCCTGATTCAATCAGGCTCTTATTGTATCATCGTCCGCTCTGCAACCCTTGCCTCCATCTTACGAAGATCCATGCTCATCTTTCGAGATTCTTGCTGATATGCAAACAAATTTACATTCGTCAACTTTAAGAACATGCTCACTTTTGCTCAGTGTTCTGATTTGCACTTTCAACACATGCCTCTCAGTTTTTCTGAGATTCAGAGTTCTTGCTTCTGCTTTCTATATCAGGTCATACTCCTCAACTAAACCCTTTACTTTGACACTTTATTAGTCTGAATTGCTGCAGAAATCTTTGCTTTATTGAAAATGCAGTCTAACCCAATAATGTCATTCAGCTCTCTGACACAGTCTTCTTCAGATTTTGTATGATGCAAAAATAAAAATGGTCTTTAGTGTGTAGCCTCATCTGGTGGACAACACACTAATATGATGGATATTGCGAGTGAAGGACATGCCCAAGGTCCCTACGCGGCGATTTGAGGTGGATTCGAACCTCGAACCTTCCGGCTTCAAGGCAATAACGCCACCACTACACCACTGCGCCTCTTATGCCAAGACCACTCTATATATGGCAACTTAATGGCCATCATCATCATGGTATCGCCGCCTAGAGGCCCACCTAGTGGGATTGTAAGACCCCTTCCGGGTGTCCTGTGCAACGAAATTGAAACTATTAGCATCATTCCTTAAGCACTGCTTTAGTATATTTTGCTAACTTTGTTTCCTTGATGCTTGATTTCATATGTTGTTCTGGTTCTGGTTGCCAAATAAATGATTTGTTTTTTATTTGATGGCTGTATTGTATTAAATGAAGCCATTTTAACTTTCTGTTGCAGCTAAGTCTGTACAAATGAAGTTTACACTAATAAATAACCGAAAGCCACTTTTCATTATATTGTTAATTATACTTGGGAAATGAAATTCCCCCCCAAATATGACATTTATGCAATGAAAACTTTAAAAGCAAAAATTTCAGAATAATGTGTATAAAATGCTATTGATTATTCATAAACACACTGTCTGAACACAATGTCTAGACAGAAATATCCATGCATTTATACTTTCATACGATTATGTAAAATTAATATTACTTCATAGCAGTTTCGTCACCGGTCAAAACAAATATTCAGCAGGTTTTTTTTAGTGATACACAAGAAAATAAGAATTAATTATTCATGTATGGCCTATGACTATGTACATACTTTCAACTTACAGGATTACAGCTTAATCTAATTGGAAATGTTTCATTCGAGTGTCGTCAATCACAATTGCATTGATTTCTTCATATAGACCCCGCCTCAGATTTCAAGGTCATTGAGCTACCTCTAAACATTCATATATTAAAATAAAATTCTGATGCAATGCTTAATAAGACTAAAGGAACAAAATTACCTACCATGTCAGACAATCAGAGTAAATTATTTTTTCTCCATTGTAATGTGAATCACTCTAATATATACAGGGTGGGCCAGCATAAATGTCCCGACTTTGCAGGCGTATAACTTCGCCAATTTTTAACATTTATTTATACTTGATGCATCAAATTAAAGGTATTTCACTCTAGTATTAACTATAAAAAAGTCGAACTGATACTAGTTTAGGTTTTAATTATACACCGTGGTTCAAAAAAAAACTAAGCCAAATTGTTTTTCATGTATCTCTAATGCCTGATAACATATCACGCTAAAATTTTCCAAATATTTAGAGAATTGGACCAAGAATATTATTCCAAAATTTCATGAGATAGCGTTGAATGGATAAAAAGTTATGAATCTTTGAACTTCATATGCCGAAATTTCAGTTTACAAGCAATTTTCTGTTAGATTCAATAAAATGTAAGTCAAACTTTTCTCATTATCTTTATGGCCTGATAATTAATCATTATAAAATTTTCCAGCTATGTAAATAATTGAACTAACAATATGATTCAAACAGTATGGTTTGATTATTTCATTAAATAAGCTGCTCAAAATGTCCTCCTCCTGCTTGCCGCAAGCCTGGAAACGCTGACGCTATTGCAATGACAACAGCAACGTCGATTATCCTCTGGTCCAGGCCATCCCACACTTCTAACAAGCGTTGCTTCAGATCGCTTATATCATGGATTGTTGTCTGGTAGACTCAGTCTTGCATCACGCTCCACACTTTATAGTCGACAGGATTCAAATAGGGGCTGTTCGGAGGCCATAATGTTGGAGAAATGAAGTCTGGCGTCTCTTGTCAGCATTTCGATGGTTTCCTTGACTCTGTGGACTGGGGCACTGTTCTCTTGAAAAACGAAGCAGCCTTCTGGGGCTAGGTTTCTGATTACAGGTAGAAGGAGTTGTGACAGCAGAATGTCGCGATAACAGGCTCCATTAATTTTTTACTCCAGGATCAATGAAGACTAAATGGGAACGACCAAGCGTCGAAACCGCAACGGACACCATAACAGACTTGATGAAAACTGATATTCGGGTGACGAAGTTGAAATAACCATATCCTTCTATCCGTTCCAATTTATGACATGATATTTTGGAATCCTATTCTTGGTGCAATTCCCTACATATTGGGAAACTTTTAACGTGATATCTTATCAGGCGTTAGATATGTAAGAAAAACAGTTTGGCCTACTTTTTATCGAAATCTAGCAGAAAATTGCTTGTAAACTGAAATTTCGGCATATGAAGTTTAAAGATTAATATCTTTTTATCCGTTCAACTTTATCTCGTGAAATTTTGGAATCATATTCTTGGTCCAATTCTCTAAATATTTGGAAAATTTTAGCGTGATATCGCGACCTGAGAATTACAAGGCCGTATGTCCAAAAATACTATATTGTGATCTTAGTAATCGCCTCTAAAGAATTAATAATAAGCCGTATGTCCTGTAAATATAGATAATGCACATACAATAGATTCACAGCTAGAGTTAAAATTACATAGCCGTATGTCCTATATTCAAGCTCTACCGAGTATTACACAGCTGTATGTCCGATATCCAATCAAGCAGCAGCACTGGAGCACGTGATATGTACATACGGCCTTGTAATTCTCAAAACTGTTTTAACAATGGCGGATCGACCAAAACGTGCTTGTCGGCTTATTTTAAGTGAAAGGGAAATGAAATTACTTCTGGAAGGCGAAGAAAGGTTCGTTACCTATAATTATTCTTCTGGCAAACTGAGTTGTCAATAAATCTTCCTGGGTTCGAGCCGCGCCGCAGGGCTTTAGATTTTCAATTTACTGTTGGCTGCCGATCATTGGCGCTTGGCTGTTGTGTTTGTTTGGCCCGGGTTAGTTAAAAGTAATAATCCCCCTCCCCTGCTCCTGGCATGGCCGCCCAGGAGTATTACAACACTTAGGCCGGGTGTTTCGAACCAAAGTTCTGTGAAGCTGACCTGCGTGTCATAGCTTAGTTGTCCGTATTTCGTATAATTGTAAATGTTACCGCAGTGTGTTTGCAGGCGGATTATTAAAGAAAAACATTATTATTTATTTTTATTATGTCCACATCTTAAAGAAATCAATTAAATAAGAAAACACACATAAACTGTAAATTATAATGTCTCTCTTCTTTAAGATCTCTTCTCTTCGGTAGCTTGGGCATACAATCATGGTGCCACTCTTCACGGTGTTGCTCTTCCTCTTTTATGCACCGTATCCATCCCACATCATCCAGTGCAGACCAATCATTTCTGTCTCGGTCTTCCTCTTTTCCTTGACCCTTCCATTCTTCCCTCTATTATCTCCATATTAATACTGATTTACGTTTTTTTGTTTTAGTTATGATCAAAGCAGTGATGAGGACTTCACTCTGGAAGAAACACTGCCAGAAGAAGAAATATTGGAAGCGGTAAACAGTGTTGAAGAAGCAGTGGAAGAAGAAATTCAGGAAGAAGAATCGAATCTTGTTGCAACCAGAACGCTTGATGATAACAATGCAAATGAATTGTGTGAGTTGTGTGGCAAGTTAGTGCATTGTGAGTGTCCTAAGGTAGGCCTATCATTAGAAGATGATGATCATCATCATCATGGAGTAGAGTCTGATAATACTAATGATGCACGTCCAAGTGCAAGGACCCACCAGCGAACTGGCAAACCGTTAACTCGGAAACGTAGCCGTAATCCAAGTGAATGGAAAGGGGAGAAACGGAAGCAGCTCAGACAATCAGGTCAATCATTTGTAACTGTGAGGGGAGAGCTGCAACCAGAAAAATCCGTACAAAAGTGCAAGGTTGATCACTTCAAATGTAGATTTAAGTGCTCACAGAAAATTAGCGATGAGCGGCGTACTTGCATTCATCAACAACACTGGTCACTCAGTGATCAGGAAAAGAGGCACTTCTACATTGCAACAACAACCCGAAAGGATAAGGTACGATCCAGGAGAGCGGAAAATCCTAATCGCAAGATACAGAGTTACTCTTTTTATTTCACCATTGATGGCACTGATACAAGAATATGCAAAGAATTTTACCTCAAAACACTCGACATTGACGACATTGACGAAAAGAGAATTAGAAATTCGCATTGCTCAAAAAATGAATCCGGAATTCCTATGCCATACAGAAGAGGAAAGAAGCAGCACACTAAATTTGTTAACACCAAAGATTTTATACGAAAGCATAGGCCTATAGAGTCAATTCCAAAAGTTGAAAGCCACTACAGAAAATATTGAACTTGCAAATGAGAATACCAAACTTGCTAGAAATCGTCGAGCTAAAATAAAAAAAGTAACAAACTTAAGTACATTGAGAACAGTACGAACAACAACATTGAAAACGTGTGCTCTAACTATGTGCTGTAGTCCTAGTCGTAATACCAGCATTATTGGGTTTTCTCAAAGTCGAAAATATATCTAGGTATAGTAACAAACACTGTGCTAGACATATTTTTTGTGTTCTTTTTAGTTTCTAGACAGTATTGGTTTAATACTTTATACATTATCAATATCCTCAAAAATTGTTCAGTTTTATTGCTTTTCTTTAGGGCCTACTTTTAACATGCATGCACTTCAAAAATCAATTTACATCTGTTATAATACAGAAATTGAGCAAATTGAAATTAAATACTCAAAATTCTACCATGAGAATACTCTATTGTTACTACATAAATTAATAAAATTTGAGAATGACAAAGCTGTATGTCCAAAAATTGTCTTGGTCATCCTATAAAATGCTGAATTCTTCAACATTCAATAAACACAACAACATTATAAAGATAATTAATGAAGCCAGACTTCTATTTTAATTGAAGGAATTCATTACCACAACAATAAATTATTTTGTTTGGCAAGGGACATCATGCAAACTTGTTTTTCAGTTTAACTCAAAATGACTAAGAATGGACATACAGCCTTGTAATTCTCAGGTCGCGATATGTCATCAGGTATTAAAGATATATGAAAAACAGTTTGGCTTAGTTTTTTTTGAACCACGGTGTATACTTGGATCAGCGCTAGCTACCGTTTTTTGTCATTACTGACGCATTATGACGCCGTTTCCCGAAAAAATTCAATCGTTTTTGGCTAAAACGCGCGTAGACACGATCATTTTGAGTGTTTGTAGGGTCCCTACCATGAATATATTCTAATCGCAAAACCGCGTCCTTTCAATTTTGCCAACAGCCGTGCACTGCCATGCGCTGCTTCAGACGCTTGCACGCTGCCAGTCGTTTCTTTGCGTAAGAGCTGGAGAGTTCGTGGGACTTCTCGTCGACAAATTACTTTAACTTTAGGTCTATAATCTTTTCCAATACGTACGTTATTCAGTGCTTCTAAGACTGCCTGTTTTGCGCTGAATTTGCATGCAGGGTCTGCCCTGGTCATTGTCTTGACTGCAGATGTACGCGGACACACGAGCAATGTTAGCGGATGTGAGCGCCGTGCGCTCCGATTCCCATGGTTTGCGAGTAGAAAGTTCTGTTTTATCAATTTTTCGTAGCAGATAATACAAGGTATTGTTTATTCCATCCTATGTTAGAATATTCGTTAATCATTTCAAACGAATTATATCCCTTATTAGTTCGTAAAATTAAGATCGAAACGCGATCATCGTCTGTCAACGGCGCCAGTTTGCGTCACAAATGACAGCAAAATATGGTAGCTAGCGCTGTTCCGGGCATATAATTAAAACCTAGAGTAGTATCAGTTCGACGTTTTTAGAGTTAATACTAGAGTGAAATACCTTTAATTTGATGTATTAAGTATAAATAAATGTTAAAAATTGGCGAAGTTATACGCGTGCAAAGTCGGGACATTTATGCTGGCCCACCCTGTACATATATATATATATATATATAATTTACATATTGCTTTACATCGCCTGTTGCCATAGAATTATATGCATTTTTGGTGCCTGAATAAAACCTCAAACCTTACCTTTGTTTACAAGAGTAGAGAGAACGAAGCAGAAGGTGATGATGGCTAGAGAGTAGAGCAGTAGGAAGACGAATGTGATGGTGGCTGTGGTTTGGACGATTACTGGTCCTTTGGATGAGATAGGAACGTGGATGAGAATCGTCATGGCGATAACAGAGGTCAGCATGAACAGCAGATACTTGACGAACCACGAAGACCAGTACAGCCACCTGACCATTCCCATCATCTTCATCAGCTCCTGCACCGTGTTTGCAAAACAATCATGGCGCGCGCTTAAATAATATATACCGGTAAAAAGATTTAACATATAAAGTCGGACAGCAGAGAAAGTCGGACAAAATATTCACCGGCCTGCCACGCAGAAGTGTCTACGATCACCCGGTGACAGCCTCATAGATTCTATTTGCAGAGGGACCATCTAGTTTTTAAAACTTAACAACCTTCAAGGGAGAGTACTGTTGTCTTAATTCTAAGACGTCGATTGCTTTCGATGCATGTCGAAATCGTAAGAGTTTTACAAGCTGACATAATAAAATCCATCATTCACTGTTAAGGGTTTAAGATATAATTTAATTGCAGAAGAGGAAGAGTGTGTATTTTTAAATAGGCCTAGATTACAGCATAGGTCTAATGTAGTACTATATTTCGCGTAACTTGGTTTGAGCGATATTGAATATTATTAGGGCTGTTGTTCGATTAAAAATTTTAATCGAAATTAATCGCGCGATTAATTTTTTTAATCGCAATTAACGGCAAATTAATCGCAATACATTTCCTTCAAATATATTAAACTTACTATTTCTAAGGACCCTGAAGCAGATATTTTTAATGACTGAATGCATTCTTTCTATTGCAAACACATTTAATAACCTTTGACTTAGGCCTATTGAATTTCTGCATTTAGTTTATTGAACAGTTTTGTGTGACAGACAGAATTGAAACACTTTTCAAATCAGTCAACTGCTCAAAATCCGTTAATTTTTTTCATTTGAGCCACCTTTTAATTAAAATGACATAGGCCTAAACGTGAAATTAGGCAACCGTTTTCTGACTATCAAGGTTAATTATTTATTCAGCCAATTGTAAAGGCAGACCAGTTTATTTACACAGGTCGGTTCAAGGGACGCTCTTATTAATTAACGATAGCAGGTCTACTATTGAACCTCATTATTTAGTCACAATTTTTCACAAGAGGTTGCGGTTCTTGCCAAACCTCGTCTCAGTTGTCCTTCTGTAAACATTTACCATTTGAAACCTGAAATTCATTGGTCTTCCCATCTCATGGAGTTCAACCAACGTAGTCTGAAACAATGCGATGCAGCCGATGTCAATGGCTCATCGTTGGCGTTTAACGCATGTTTTGGTTCGCATGCAGGGGATAATTGAGCAAAGAATTGCTACGATAATACTCAAATTTTTGGGGGGAATATTTGCCAAAGAAAGCATCACTAGCTTTAAGTATGAGCCTTCCGTTTAAAACGAGTTTTTCTGCCTCTGATTCCATTTTAATCAGATCTAATTAACGCGAACGATTAATGCGTTAAAAATTTTAATCGCAAATTTTTTTAACGCGTTAATCGCACGCGTTAACGCGATTAAATCAACAGTCCTAAATATTATTAGTTTCGTGGTTGAAACTGCAGCTCTTTGTTGTCCGACTTTACAGCACAGGCTTATGTCTAAGTCGGACAAAATTATTAAACCATGCTGAAATGTGTCCGACTTTGACAAAACGAGGTATACGCTAATGTTTCATATTTTTTTGTTATTTTTCAAGACAGCTAGCCTAGGAGCAAACCATGGCTTGAAATTGGCAAAAAGAATAACAGAACTAAAGAGATATTAAAGGCCAAAGGCAACTGTTTTATGTGTAGCTTCTTCTTTCTTGATGTGCTCTGCCCTTAGGCAGGTTCGTATGTCCAATGACGCCATTCTTCTCTGTTCTGTGCCTTTCTTTTAAGTTCATTGTATCCAGCCTCTGTCAGCATCTAGTCCAGCAACATTGTTCTTGGTCTACCCCGCATCTTTTTCCCCTCCATTCTTCCCTCAATGATATCTCTTAGCAGGGTGTCGCTCCTTAAGATGTGTCCTATCCATTTCTTCTGCCGTCCACGTATAGTTCCCATCAGTGATCTCCTTTCTCCCACCAACTGCAAAATTTCCTCGTTTGTTCTTCTCTCAACCCAGCTGATTCTCTCCATTCTGCGCCAGATCCACATCTCGAAGGCCTCTAGTCGTTTTATGTCATCTTGCCGCATTGTCCATGTCTCCGAGCCGTACAGGACAACACTCCACACCAGTGTCTTCACCATTCTCTTCTTCAGCTTCATGTTTAGACTTCCTCTGAGTAGCTCCCCCCTTTTGTAGAACGCATCTTTTCCCATAGCTATTCTTCTTTTTATTTCCACGTGGCATCTTGCGTCCTCTGTAACCACACTTCCCAGATAGCAGAACTTCTTTACCTGTTCTATTTCCTCACCATTTAATGTGATGTTTACCGTTTCCTCTCCTCTCTTACTTATCTTCATCACCTTTGTTTTCTTTATGTTAATTTTCATGTCGTAGTTCAGCGATATTCTATTTAGGCGGTCCATCATCATTTGTAGACCCTCTTGACTGCCTGCCAACATCGCCTGGTCGTCTGCAAATCTCACTGCTTTCACTAATTTCCCACCCACTTTTACCCCCTCCTCGAGCTCCTCTAGCGTTTCTCTGACAATTTCTTCAATATAGATGTTGAATAGAATTGGTGACAGTGGGCATCTTTGCCTCACTCCTCGTCCTATTTTTGCTGGCTCTGAGAATTCTCCATAGATTCTTATCTTTACTCTTTGCCCCATGTATAGATTGCCTATCAATCTTCTTTCTCGCCAGTCCACCCCTATTCGTCTCAGTATTCCCATCAATTTCTTCCAGTCCACTCTGTCAAAAGCTTTTTCGTAGTCGACGAAGCAGATGTAAATATCTTGTCCATGCTGAATGCTTCTTTCTGCTATTACTCTCAGCGCTGCCACTGCATCTCTTGTTCCTCTACCCTTCCTGAACCCATATTGTTCCTCTCCTAAGCACTTATCCGTTTCCGCCTTTGTCTGCAGTCTTTTTGTTATTATTCTTAGCAGTATCTTTGATGCGTGTGTAAGGAGACTTATAGTACGATGGTCCTCACAGTTTATTGCATTCCTATTCTTCTGTAGTGGTATAACTATGGTTTGTAGAAAGTCCTCTGGCCATTCTCCTGTGTTATATATATCCTGGCATAGTTGCACCACCTCATTCATAGCTTTCTCTCCTAGGTTCCTCAGCATTTCTATAGGGATGTTATCAATTTCTTCCGCCTTGCCGTTTTTCATGTCCTCTATTGCAGCTAAGACCTCTTCTTTCATCACCCATGGCCCAATGGTGTCCTCTGTTTGTGCCTCCTCCTGCTCCTTCGCTTGCTTCCCCATTTCCTCCTCAATGTTGGTATTTCCTGTGTACAGCTCCTCCACATATTCCTTCCATCTTTTCCTTATATCTCCAGAGTCTTCTAGTAGCCTGCCATCCTTATCTTTGATTGTGCTTCCTCTTCCCATGTTCTTTTTCTTTTCTAGTGATTTTATTTTCCCATACACTAGATCGTGGCGTCCTTGTTCCTGGAGTATCTCTAACTCCGTGCATCGTTCCTTTCACCATTCCTCTCTTGCTTTATTCGTTGTTCTTCTTAATTGATTGTTAAGTCTTTTATACTTTTTTTTAGCTTCCTCTGTGTTCTGGTGTTTCCATTTTCTTCTCTCTTCCATATCTTTGACCATCTCCGGTGTTATCCATGGCTTGCGAGGTTCAATACTCTTTTGAAATCCCACAGTTTCTGTCGCCTCTTTAACCACTGTCTCCTTTAGTTTCATCCACCTTTCCTCTGTTGTTGATCCTTCTTTTAGCGTTTCTACTTTTCCCTCTATTCTCTCAGATAGTTCGCTCATCTTCGTCTTTATCTTCTCTTTGTTCCACTTAAATGTCTTTATCCTTCTCTTTTTGATGAACTTGAGTTGTAGTCTCACTGTCACAGCTACCATGTTGTGGTCTGTATCTGCGTCTGCACCTGGGAGAGTTCTTGAATTCTTCACACTGTTTCTGTATCTCTGCCTGACCATTATGTAATCTAGCTGATATCTCTCTCTGTCCCCTGGTGATTTCCATGTGTACCTTCGTCTTTTTTCTTGTTGAAACCATGTGTTAGTCACTACTAGTCTTTGTCTTTTGCAGAATTCTGTCAGTTTCTCTCCTCTTTCATTTCTATTTCCCAGTCCAAATTTCCCTATTATACCCTCTTGTTCTCCTTCACCTACTACTGCATTCCAGTCTCCCATTATTACCACATAATCCGTCCCTTTGATGTTTTCCAGGCATCTCTCTATTTTTTCGTAAATGACATCCACCTCCTCTTCATCATGTGTTGACGTAGGCATATACACTTGTATAATTGTATAATTATGTCCACTGGGTCTCCCCGTATTGTCACTAAGATCATCCTGTCCTCAACTCTTTCCACTCGTGTCACACATCTGGCCACTCTATCCGACATTAGAATGGCCACCCCATTCTGACTCTTATCTCCTCCAGCATAAACAACTTTGATGCCCTCGCTTATGAGCTCCCCTCCCTCCTTCCATCTTACCTCTGCCAGTCCTAGTATGTCAAGTTCTGCCCTCCTCATCTCTCCTATCACATTTGCCAGCTTTCCTGGTCTTGCCATTGTTCTTATGTTCCATGTTCCTATGTTTAGCTTTTCCTTTTTGCTCTCTGTTTCTGTTTGGAAGTATTTCGCTTGTTGACGACCGAAGGAGCCTTGTCTCCCCCTGCCGAACGCGACTCTCCCCAGTGTCTGGATTGAATCGTTAACGTCGTTATCTGAATTTCTGTTTGGCGTCATTTTTCATATAACTCGGGATAAGTAGGGAGGTGGTTTCCCGTTGCCTTCCTCCCGGTGTTTTTACGGAGAGACACCATCTCTCAGCGTCGATGCGTAGTTAGTTATGTGTAGCATTAGGCCTAAATATGGCAGTGTTAACGATCCTATGAGCAGTGGTTAGCATGGCAATGTAGAGAACTAAGTGCGTGATCAGACGTTAACTTATGTGGAGATGAGATGTGCAGTGTGCAATGACGACTTTACTATGGGGTCCTAAGAATGACTAATGACAATAACACATGTGCAACAGTTCTCTCGTGAGTGCTGAGTATAGTCTCATCGTAAGAAACATGGTCTTGGCTCTATACAATCACGTGCCAATACGTGCCTGTATTATACTTCTTTCAGATATAAAAGTCAATTATACAAACCATCCAATGTCATCGTTCAAAAAAAACAAGCCAGAAGACTGGAAACATGAGGAGATCTGGGTTTCGTTCAAGATTAAAAAGTCTGGAAGACGAAGCAGTAGATGGATAAAGGTAGGAAGATTTGAATAGTTGAAACTTTATATTAGATACTAGCTTCATGGGGTACCCGGCGTTGCCCGGGAATTTTAGGATTCGCCGCGTTCCCAGCCAATCCCCTACTTCTCCACCCTCACTTCGCCCCATTCCCTTTCTCCCTCCGCCCATCCATCCCCTCCCTCTCCCTCCCTCCTTCCTTCCCTCCCTAGCTCCCCAGCAGGGTGTGGGGCTCACTGGCGGAGACCTAGGGGGGGACAGGGGGGGACGGTCCCCCCCAATGGAGGCGTTGGGGGGACGGCCCATGCATTTGTCCCCCCAATGTTTAAGCGTTAGGGCATTTACACAAACACGTCAGTAGAGTTCTAGAGAAAGAAAACTTTAGCAGATGAAGTTCATATTTCTAATGATATGAATTCCCGGGCAATCCATGCTCTAACCAATAGTTATTAAGTCCCACGTTGAATAATTTGCGAACATTATACTGTTTGGATAAGGTACCTCTGTTAACGTATTACCGGTTATTATATAAACCTTGCCAACACCCAACGTCACAACTGATATAAAATTTATGAACTCCACCAGGAAAATAGAGTTCAAATTACTCGACTTAGGATGTGGCATGTCCTTAATAACACTTGGCTGAAAGTGTTAGGTAATAGCAAAACAGACCTGTGTTCTGAATGCCAATTGCCTGATACAACTGAACATATGCTGCTTGCGTGTAAAAAGAATGAGATATCAATCTTACTACTTAAAAAATGCTAGGAGAAAAAAGTGGAATGCACTGTTAAAAATCTTTAAAGACGTCAACAGCCTTTGTTGCTATAAGATGTCGTTAAACTTCTGATTAATAAAAATAAATAACGCCACAACGTCACAAGCGGGCTTCTGCTACATTCCCTACAGGTTTCCTTCAGGCTGGGACATAGAACATCGTTATTATACATCGGATTAGCAATAGATAATAAAAACGTACGATTTAAAATTCCAAGTTAAACATAATATAATTACTAAACTATTATCATCAAACAACTTAACTATTATTTTTTTAACCAGAGAATTCCAAATGGAGATGTATCTTACACACCTCTTTTAACTTTACTAAACTATTATCATCAAACAAATTAAATATTATTTTTTAACAGAGAATTCCAATTGGATGTCTCTTACACACCTCTTTTAACTTACTAAACTATTATCATCAAACAAGTTAACTATTATTTTTTTTTACAATTGGTCAAGTGACTCAAGTGCCTTGCTCTAAAGTGCGGTAATATGCCGAGCAAATTTCTGTCCAGTGTAACGGCCTCTGTTTTCATGGACCTTGGTCAAATCGGATCCATCCATTTTTTTAAACAGAGAATTCCAATTGGAGATGTCTCTTACACACCTCTTTTATCTTACTAAACTTTTATCATCAAACAAGTCAACTATTTTTTTAAAGAGAGAATTCCATTTGGAGATGCCTCTTACACGCATCTTTTAATTTTACTAAACTTATATCATCAGACAAGTTAACCATTATTTTTAAACAGAGAATTATAATTGGAGATGTTTCTTACACACCTCTTTTAACTTTACTAAATCATATGATCAAACAAATTAACTAGTTTTTTTAACAGAGAATTCCAATTGGAGCTGTCTCTTGCACACCCTTTTTAACTTTTCTAAACTATTATCATCAAACAAGTTAGCTATTATTATTGTTTTAAACTGAGAATCCCAATTGGAGATGTCTCTTACACACATTTTTTAATTTTACTAAACTAATAATTATCATCAGACAAGTTAACTACTATTTTTAAACAGAGAATTATAATTGGAGATGTTTCTTACACACCTCTTTTAACTTTACTAAACTTATATCATCAAACAAATTAACTAGTATTTTTTAGCAGAGAATTCCAATTGGAGATGTCTCTTACACACATATTTTAATTTTACTAATCTTATATCATCAAACAAGTTAACTATTATTTTTTCAAACAGAGAATTCCAATTGGAGATGTCTCTTACACACATCTTTTAATTTTACTAAACTTATATCATCGGACAAGTTAACTATTATTCTTAAACAGAGAATTCCAATTGGAGATTTTTTAACACACCTCTTTTAACTTTACTGAACTATTATCATCAAACAAATTAACTATTATTCGTTTAAACAGAGAATTCCAATTGGATGTCTCTTACACATCTCTTTTAACTTTACTAAACTATTCTCATCAAACTAAGTTAACTAGTTTTTTAACAGAGAATTTCTATTGGAGATGTCTCTTACACACCTCTTTTAACGTTACTAAACAATATCAATTCAAAGCATTTCGACATTGGCGGGGACACTTTTGAAGTCTTAAACAAAGACCATAAGCACTAAAATGACGAGGAAATTTGTTAATATGACTACCTGAAATGCTACCATTGTAGTGCTGAAAATCAAACTTTTTCGAAGTTTTGGGGCATATCTCCCTGCCCAAACCCTCCCCTGGGAGGCGCTTCGTGCCTCGGCGATCGTCATTCGGCCGCTCGTCCGTCCCCCCCAAAGTTCGGACCAGGTCTCCGCCTATGGTGGGGCTCCTCCCCAGGAACAGTTGACATCAGCTATAGAGCACGTTTTGTTGGAGGGTGTTGGGGAGGGGTAAATTTGGAGGGGGAAATTTGTTCCTCGAAAACGTAAATTTCTTGGGTGGCGTACCGGTGGAGGTCGGAGTGATGGGTGTGGTGTGGTTGTAGCCGGAGCGGGTCGAATCCTAAATTTCCCAGGCAACGCCGAGTACCACAGCTAGTATAAGTATAGCATTTGTCTGCAATGGGATTTAGCTACTTCAATTTGCACTTGAATTATCGTGGAAAATTAGCAAATTAGCTGCTTTAATATGAAGTCACCAGAAGTATTTAAAATTGCTTAAATTTAAGTTCTACTTGCTAGAATTTTCTGTATAGCCTATTGTTTGATGTTTAACATTGTTTTTTTTAATGATTTGTACCCATTAATTAATTATCAATCTGTTGTACCATGTGTGCAACATTATTATAGTATTGCAACTATTACATGTTTAATTGTTAGATTGTTAGAATACAGTCACTGCTTGTGTATTCCTTTGAGATAGTCAGATTGTCCAATATAAAACAAGATTGCTAGTTTGGACTCACTGACATCACTTAGTCCGTTCAGGCGGGTATACGGCGTATACTCACCTCCGGGAAAAATTGACAGTGTATACTCACCTCAAAAAACGAGTGTACACGCATATATACATGTACAGCGTATACCCACCTCAGTAAGACCAAGTGATTCTTCGGCGGCAGCGTGTAGCCTACTCAACTCAAAAGTTCTGAGTACAGCCCTGTTTGCAACTACAGTGATATATTATGCATACGAGTTTTCTTAGCATGACATGCCCAACCCTGACTGCAAGCAAGCGTGAAACACATGTAGGACCCATATTCTCATGTAAAACATGTGTGAAACCCATATGGAGTCAATCTAATACCCCATGCAAATGCTGGAAGGGAAGACCACTAGCTGTAAGTGACATTGTCGCAATGTTAGAGAGTGAAAGAACTCCTGGAGAAATTTACACAATGTCATGTCCTCCAAATGATCCAGATAGTTCTGAGGAATTCAGATTTGATACGGATCCATGTCAAGGAGTGGGTCGGAATTACTGACAACCAACTTTGTAAGTTTGGCCTGTCGTTGTCAAGCTTTCAGACTGCCTGTCTCCAGCTGATGACAAATATAGCATACACTGAATTTTGACAAACTTCTTTTACCGTCCTAAATAAGATTGAATTCTGAGCAGCATGAACTCAACATCCAGATACTGGGACAGCTAGAACCAATCAACTTAGGACTGCTGCTGCAGTGCCCTGTTTAGCCTATAGGAAAGGTCAAGAAGACAGACCGTGATGCATTTGACTATAGACTGGATTCAGGGTCAGGAATAACCTTGACTTGTTGGAATGACAACAGGCTGGTGAGTGGTGACACTCCTAATTGCCATGGCATCGAAACACTGGGCACTGCAAGAAAGTCATCACTGCCCAAAAGAATATTGCTGCTGTCTAAAAGCAAGGCACGAAAACAATAAATTTGCCAGTTTTCTTTGATTATTTGAAATTTTTTCATAATAATTATAGCAGACAATGAGTTTTACTCTTGCAACTTGATCTTAGCTGCAGGTATACGCCTATTTTCATGATTAAATATATGAAACATATAAGAAAACAAAACTTCACAGTTGATTTATACCAGCCTGGAAATCTTGTAAAAGTTGACGGGGGCATTTTTACCTAGCCTCCCCAAAAGATGGTAAATGTTCGGAAAGAAAAAAATGGTAATAAATTCAAAAAACAAATTTCAGGCCAAATGGTGGTTGGCACTGATGTTCACTAGGTTGAAATGACACTATTTTCACACTTTCATGAAAAACAAAAGTCAGGCACTAATGGGTTAAGCAGCGCCGTACTTTTTCGGTTGTGGAACCAACAGTCTGGAATGACCTCCCGCTTTCGCTTCGTTCTTTACTTGTGGCTCATCCGGTTGGGTTCTACAATTAAGTCCCTCAAGTCTTTTTTCGTTGGTCGTAGATGGGCTGGGAGCGCCTCTGAGTAGCTTCTTGAAGGGGCGCTATGTAAATGCTCTGAATGAATGAATGAATCGCACGCACAGTCTTAGGAAACGTTTGTGAAAATGACAACCGAGACTGCTTGCCATGCGTGCAGCGATGAGAGGAGGACTCAATACATCCGAGGTCAAAATTATGGTCAGCAGAGAGGTAATAGGTCGAAACAGAAGCAAGCAGGACATTATGCCTTTGGTTTATTTTGCACAGTTCCATTAATATGACTTCATAAATGGCATTTGATATGGCACTGTGTAGCTATAGATATTCTTCAGTTCTCTTGTACGTTTAAATCAATTGTATGTGGTTGTAGCTCATTTCAACTGTAAATTGAAGTAGGTAGCACTCCATAAAAACTGTTTCTGAAGTTATATTTGGATTCAGCATGTAAAACTGCACATTTTCACCACAAGGCGTTTTTGAAATTCAAATATTTTTTTACCCCTTAAATTGACACACCCTATTATTCTGGCAACAGCTATTTTGGAGAAAAACGGTATGTTTTCAGGAGATTTCGACCAAATGACTAAAACAGGTAGGCCTAATCAGAAAACATTTTGTCGATGAAAAAGGAAAATATTAACGGTGACTCAACCGTCCGCCCAAAATGTTGTGCCTCGGCGATCTTCTTTCGGCCGCTCGTTCGTCCCCCCCCCAACTTCTAGACCAAGTCTCCGGCTATGCTTTCAAGGAAACAACTAAAAGGCGCTCGATATATAATAATGTGTATTACGTTACCGCCACTTCGTCTAGAACCGCCCTGGCCTAGTATCGGGCGTTTGCTGGGGTGGAACCTTCCATTTGTAAATTGGAATGGCCTTCCTCCCTCATGAGATGCTCCCTGATGAAAAGCCTTTCCCATTCAGTCTCACAATTTAAAGGCATTACATTTTATTTTCCAACTGGGTCACCATTGTCAGAGCGCCTCGCAACAGTCATTCTGCAAGTGGCGGAATATAAATCTATGCGACAAATACAAATCCGTACAGATGTCTCTCTAATCGTAACGCAAATGCGATTACGGTTAATCATATAATGTAGATGATTAACCCGGAATGATAATTATTGTAGTAGAATACCTGGGATTAGACTACGAAACACGTGTTATTGGGGTGTTCAAAGAAGACTTAGCCAAGGGTTCTAAGGACAGGGGTTAGCACTTCCAAATCCCCGGAAAACTTCACCGTAATTTGTTTAGGCCTACCTTGAACTTGTTTTCCTTCTCGAGCACAATTTCTTGACAGATCGTCGGAGCAATAATCACGAAGCTGATGAGAATGAAGAGAGGAAAGACGACTCTAAGAACATGAGTCAGGTTATCATCGGTGTATGGAGGAAACGGATATCGCTGAAGCCGAGTCTCTACGGTTTTCGCTGGGTCGAAAGTCCGGTTAACTTCCACAATTAGACTCAGGTCAATGGCTCTCTGAAGCGTCAGGAAACCCTGGTCGTAATACGCTACAACGTATACCATTAATTCAGTGATACTAAGTTGTAACTCTCGCTACTATTATCGCTAAAGGCTACAACCACAGTCACAACATCACTGTGTGCACAATATAATTACTGCTGCTACTGGGTTAGCGCAGTTATAATTTTAGTCATGAAAAGTATGTATTACTGGGCTACTGTGGTTATCATTATTATTGACTAGCAGGGGTACCCGGTATTGCCCGAGAATTTAGGATCCCCTTCCATCTCCCTCCTCTTCCCATTCCCCCTCCATCCCTCTTCCCTCTCCCTCCTTCCCCTTACGTCTCCCCTCCCCTTCCACAAACCCCTTTCCTCTCCTCTCCTTACCCCAAAGCCCATCCCTCCCCTCACTTCCCCTTTCCCACCCCGTTCACAAACACCTCCACTGGGTCGTTCTGATGGTCAATAGCTGCGAAACTGTATTACTATATTCTTACTTAGACCTATCCTAGACAAGCACACGAGATTAGCAATTATTAGTAACCATGCATTACAGATGAAAATACCTGGTTCTTCTCCAGCAAATGAATAACGCCCCGCTCTTGGCCCGGGTGAATTTAAGACTGGGAAAATGAGGTCAGTTTTCCAGTCGATCTTCTTCCAAAATCCTACTTCTATTCCATTATAAAGCGCTGAAGGCCTATACCATGTGTCTGGTCGCAGACGAATCTTGTAGGTAATATTTTTCGGAAGATTTGTAGAGTCATTCGGAACGACGAAGACGATAGCGCCAAAAATACTATCGTTTTTTGTCAGAAAATCTTCTAGCGCAGCTTCAGATGCAAAGCCCATAGCTACAACAGAGCAAACTGAATTTGACATTTTCCTGAAAATTATTTGAAACTACAGGCGGTAGACGACAGTAGTGTTAGAACGTTTCTTTAAAACCCTCACCCTCACCCCGCGATTCCTGGACCCCCTAGACTCCTGGACCGTCTGCATTCCTGGACCGTATGGACTTCTGGACCGTCTGCATTTCTGGACCGTCTGCATTTCTGAACCGGTGTGGCATGAAATCATGTCCGGCATGAAATACTGTCCGGCTCCGCCCACTTCCGTTGTAAAGACAGTATTTCATGCGGCCTACGTATGAGATATTGTCCGGCATGAAATCGTGTCCGACTCCGCCGTTACATGTACTATGCCGCTTGTCGAAGCAGTATTTCGCGAGATATTGTCCGCTTAAAAGATAATATCAGTAAGACTTGCCAAAATATATTTTATTGTCATAAACAGATGAGAAAACAATGGTCTAAACGGAGGAATTATTGTTGTAAAGCACAATGCTTGCAATTGCCTTTGCGATGACCCTATCGTGCAACAGGCCAAGTGGGTATGAGTAGGCCTAGAGGCGTATGTAAATATTGGTTGATTCTGAAAATTGCTTGCGGCCTTCATAAATGCCTAAGCTAATTTCACTGCTCCATATTTCTGTTTATCTGAAGTAATCCATCGATACGGCTTTCTAAATTATTAGCCCCATGCAGCATTACTTTTTTATCAACCCGCCTTCTACCTTCGCCTGAATGCTTCTATCAATTCTCAAATTTTGTAGCGCTTTATTTTTAACATAATATTTGTAGCGTACTTTATCACCACATAATAAACATGATTATAATAGCTGGTTTTAAAGGCTTTCATAGAACATAATTATATAGTCTGGTTTCATTTTGAATGATTTGAGCAAATGCACACAAAATTAGGCCTACGGCTTTTGATGCGGTTAGAGCTACGGACATGAGGAGATTAGCCTACTTTATGCCTTCCCTATGTGGTGGCCTGGTGGGTATTAGCAAAAGTCATGGAGCGTAGACATTTTAACGGTGTTTGAAGAAAACTTAACCGTTCAGGCTTCGTCCCTACTGATTTTCCGATTAAACGCAAATAAATAGCATTCGTGTTTCCTTTCGCGTTGCATATTTCAGAGTTTGAATTATCATTTACGATAGACTATATACCTCGTTTATTTCAAGAAAATTGAGTTCACATAGCACAACGGGAAAAGAAAAGAAATGGACTAAAATAACACCGCGGACAGTCTTAAAAAGTACTCGAGAGATGAAATTAAAGTAATTTTTTCTTCGCAGTTCAAAGTCATGATGTCGCGAACGCAGATGGTAGGCCTAAGGCCTTTTAACAATAGGTATAAACAAGCCTCGGAGTAGCCTACATGATTGAAATTCCAGATGATGCTCCAGACTTTTTGCTATAAACTGATACAAACATCGATTAACTATGGCCAATCCTATGCGATCAGGCTAATAATTTATTTTATCCTATTTCTCGCAATTATAGCTCCCAATTTCTCTGGGACGTTATATAATTACCTTTAGTATTTTAGGTCTGTAACGAACGATATGTGGCTACTGTTAGTAACAAGTTCTAAATATAGATGTCGATATCTATCTATGGACAGGCTGCACTGGAATTATTATTATCTTTGGTATTTTATGTCTTTCCCGGACAAGATCTCACGGTTCTATAAACACCTTTGTTTGACAGTTGCTATCTGATGTCATCGGTCACATGAACCAATGACAACGCTTTCCGGACATTATTTCATGCCGGACATGATTTCATGCCACACCGGCCGTGATTGTATGACATCAGCTGTAATGGACACTCTCACACACGGGCAGCAGACCTCTCCCCCACCTCCCAATGATTCGTCAGCACATTTTGCTTGTACAGCAGCACCTGTAACCCCCACCCCCTACAGGCTGTACTAGATGCTTACCTCAGCTTGATTATATCATCTCGCGATTGTATGACATCAGCTGTAAAGGCCACTCTCACAAACGGGCGGCAGACCCCTCCGCTCCCCCTCCATGATTCGTCAGCACATTTTGCTTGTACAGCAGCAGCTGTAACCCCTCCCCCTCCAGGCTGCAGTAGATGCTTACCTCAGCTTGATGATATCTAACATAGCCGGGGGCGCAGCGCCTGCTGATGTCATCTCGCCATTACTCATTGGATTTGAACAAGCGCTTGTAACAATTGAGCGCACATAGACGTGCAAGCAGCCATACTCAGCAGTCTAACACCATTCACGCAAGATCTTTCTAATGCCATTCACACACGCTCTGCGCTGTCATGACAACGCCGACTAACAGGCCAGTGCGTAAACTCTTTATGGTAGAGAATTCCTTTGTACAGTTGTGGGCATTGTATAATAGGGATTTTACAATTCTTGGCCACTCAGCCTAATTCCCATCTGTTGCAGCGTATTCAGCAGCATTTTAGACAGAATGCATTGTAATGTGTATATACATAAATGTATTTTAGTATAGAGTAGAAATCATCATCACCACCACAAGACACACGGCAAACTCAATGAAAGAACACAGATCGTTTAATTTCAACATCTTTTTATTGGAACATGTCACACACAGAGCGATGCGATAAAAAGTCGTTTAACCCAGTGTCGCTTGAGAACATGTTGCAAACTGCATTAACATTATAACCTCTACATCTATGCATTGCATTGCGTAAAAAATACAATAATGACCACAATATCTACTTGTTATACTCTGAATGTGTTTGCTAGTGTACAGCCAGTTTGAGCAATGGTTGTGTAAAAATTGTCTGAATGGAATGTCTGGCGGTCGGCAGAATGAGTCAAAAAATTCTTCATATAATGGACTTTCGATATACAACACTACCCAATGTATTCCCGGCTGCCCATATCTATCTGTGTTGCATACAATTATACTAGGTTTATTTCTATGGATTCTAGCAGGAAGTCGGTCGCTGGCGAAAACACCCAAAAACATGGACGAGTACTTTTTATCTCTTCGCAAAAAAAATTCTAGCGTGAGACCATCCATCTTTTAAATTCTTCTCTAGTTGTTGTAGTCGAAAAGAACATTGCGCGATCTGTCTATTTCCAATATGTTTTCAAATTCTGCGAAGGCAATAACGTTTATGGTAGCTTCCAATGGCTGTGCAAATTTAATATCGACTCTTACATTTCCACTCTTCAGGAGATTAAAATGGCCACCCTCTGCTAAATCAGGTGTTAAATCGAAAGCGTACAAGCAATAGCCGTGGGCGTAATCTTCTCTGCTGATATCGTTGTCCTCGTTTCTTTGCCACTTGCCAGTGCCCATGAAGAGGGAAGCATATGCATTCACAAACTGATTTGTTGCAAAGTTAGTTTCCACCGGTTTTATACTTTGTTGCTGACCATCCAGATATACTCTTAATTGACTTAGATTCATATGTTTTAAATTGAATGGATTCTTTGTGTAGCTACCGTTGAATGAGTCATTATCGATACAATCAAAGACAATGCGAGTCGGAATCTGGCCGGTGAAAAGACACTCTTGCGTAACATCCAGATTCCCTCTTGGAACCGTAAAAGTCTTGCAAACAGCCCTTCGAATGGAAAACTTCAGATTTCCAATCTCTAACGCTTTGGCGTGCGCCAGAAAGACTGACGGACTTAACTTGACTTTTCTGACGTACAATTTACATTCCAATATTTTTACTTTATATGTAGCACCAGCCGCCGAAGACATCAGACAGAATGAATCTTTATTTCTTACGAATCGTATTTTTATATTAATGTCGTTTGGCAAGAACTTTTCCTGGAAGAATAGATCGCTGTGAATACCGCCCAACATATCGACAACACGTCCTTCGTCGGTTAGAGCGCTACGTTTTTGAAGCTTATATTGGTAGGCTACCTGCATCGTCGTGCGGATTGGTTTCTTCGAAGCGGCTGGCAGTGTCATTGTAAAAGAGAGCAGAAGTAAGTTGAGAATTTTTGCTTGATGCGCCATAGCTGAGTAGGGTCTCGAGATAACTTCTATACGCATACGTGTTGTTTGATGAAGTGACAAGAGTGTCGTTTAGAGTGATGTCAACTTTGGAAAAAAGACTGTGTAGAAAAAGATTGACTGGACCAACATGATCTCCAGCATCTATAGCATCATTATTCGCCCGAACGATAGACGCTCTGACGAACAGCTGTGTGTTAGACAGATCCAGGTAATCTTGGCCGGCTCCACTAATGCTAAATTATATAGGTGTGCCCTGTGATATAGTTGCTATTGGATTATATTCCACGTACAGTACGAGCCAGATTCTATGCTGGTCTGCGTAGGGGGAACGCTGAAAAGGTCCAGTTCGCTCTTTGCACACTCGCAAGATTGGGGATGAACGAAGGCCATTTTTAAACTGCGCCAAATATATCTTCCTTAATTCTTTACTTATTTCTTCTCAGAGAACGCTTACGTCTCTTCCGTCCACTACCACTTTGAACATAAAAATTTTTTGAAGATGTAAAGGCCTTTATACCTTCTGGCACGCGTCGCTTGGCAGCCTCCATGATCGTATCGCCATCCGCCACATCGTTCGCAATCTGAAGACTTGTTCTCAACGCTTGTTTACCAAGTGCTTTAGCGCCAGTCTGTATAAGTGGCCAGGCACTTCTAAAGAGCCCGCTAAGAAAACTGCCCAATCCATGACCGCGCTGAAGACGCGATCCCTGAAAAAACGGCATGCCATCGCCGCTTTGCTGCATATAATAGTCTTCGTACGCCAAACGACTTGCATCGCAACAGAATGGTTTTTCATTGTAAATGATATGGAATTTTACAGTGTCTGAAATGTAGTGTGACGATGCACTTTCCGCTTTCGAATGAAACTGGCTTGCCAGTATCCGTCCTTATATGCACTTCTATAGAGTCGAAATTCTTCTGCTGCAGAGGTATATAAATGGGCTTTTCGTAGATCGTGCGCACGTTGTCGCCTGCATTTCCACTGATGTTAACGATTCTGAGTAATGGTGCCTTTGTATATCCCACAGGGACATGTTCAAGCACGTCACAATAAATATATAACGAAGAAAAGCCACGATTTATGTCGCAAGTCCTATCACCGACAAACTCAAGAACGGCCTCGTCGTCCTGGCCGTAATTGAGAATATTCAAATGCTGATCATCGATACCAAGCATCGAACGTAACGAGCGTGAAAATTGTATCTTTACCCCTTTGTTTATATCGCCCATCAATCTTTTCGTTATAGGATCGTATCTAAATTTTGGAAATTCGAGCAAATAATTTTCATTGGTCGATGATCTTATAAATTTGTTTATGGAATCGATAAGATGATGCGGTGTTTCGAAGTAGCCGGCTGGCAGACACCTTCTTCTATGCACAGGATTGGCCTGCATTGCTCCGCTTTCGTTAAACGTGCTTTGCATGTACGATAGTCCGCCTTCTTCGCTTTCCAAATTGTTCCACGTATGAGGATAATATATTTCCAGAAGAGCAACTTCCCAATCGCCGCTTAGAGAAATGGAATTCTCCAAACGAGTTGTAAATTGCGCAACAGTATTGTTCGGATAAAATGCGCTAGAGCTGTTGCTAGGCAGCGTGAGATAGAAGTGTGCCATGATTTACTGAAGACTGAAATTTTTGCACTGCCTGAAATGAAGTACAACGAAGGACTTCCCATGCTCGAATGGAATGACTTTTCCATTATCACCTCTCATATATATTTCTATAGAATCGAAATTCTTCTATATTAACTATGCGAAGTAATGGCGCTTTCGAATCGCCAAGCACGACAGATTCAAGCAGATTACAATACACGAATATACGCGAAAAGCTCGGATTTATATCGACGCTGTAATCAGATTGCCATTCCCAGTCGGGTACCTCGTCCCAGGCTTTAATATAACCCTCTTAACGCTCATGGTAAAAATAGGTGCCGTAATTGTTGTTTTCGATAACTTTATGTCTTTCATCTATACCTAAAACAATGCACAAGTGTGCTGAGAAGGTTAGTCGTGCAGCGAGATTTATTTTACCGCAAACTCTTTTCGTTATCGCATCATATCTAAATTTCGGAAATTTCTCGAGCGAATGCAATTCGGCAGCATCCTCTATATTCTTATTTATCGCATCTAGCACAGCAGCAATATTTTCGTAATATCCGGCTGGTAGATGCCAAGAGTGCTGGATAGAGGTGCACACGGCATCGATGTTTCCTCTTTTAGGAGATTGGGCAAATGTAAAGCCGCCCTGGCCACTTTGCACGTTGTACCACGCGTGCGGGTACTGCATTTGCAGAAGTGCAGCTTCCCAGCGACCTGTGAGGGAGATGGCATTTTCCAACTTCGTTGTAAAGTGGGCTGTAGTAGGCCTATTGTCGGGGAAATGCCTCATGGAGCTATTGCTTGGAAGAGTAAGATAAAAATGCGACATTGTCGTTCGCACACTCTGAAAGACTGTGAGAAATTCTTGCTATACTTTGAATATACCCTGAGTTCACGAGTTGAACTTGTCTTCATAGCCTTTCCATTTGACAAAATATTCTATCTTACCGCGCCGCTTACGACTTTTCAGAATTTTTTCGATCGTGTAAATATCGTCTTCCTTTAAAATTCTTTGCAACTCAAATTCGTAAAATTTCCCCTTTATTTTATCGCCACTTAAATCTTCGAGCTGGTAGGTTACGGGGTCGGTAGGCACACGAGTTACAATCTTAAATATTTCCGTCGACCAGCTGGGCAAGTATCTCTTCTGGAATGCTATCCTGGCCTTTGCGATTCTAACCTTGTCGTTCACTTCGTATTTCCAATTGGCAGGGCGCTTCTTCTGACCGTACAATCGATTTATAATAATATTTTCGTTAACCTTAGAAACCGGGTGGGTGACATGGCTATAGATCTATGATGTGTGTTATTGTACGAATGAATGAGATCTTGTAAAATGTCTACAGGGTGCGCCAAAAAAAAGTAATCCCCTACGGCTTTTTATCAATATCTTGGCCAAAAATAGGAAGTTTTCAAATCCAGTTTTACGGGCTTGAAGGTAATTCATATCTACGCACAATAGCCAAATTTCATAGCCATATGTGAAACAGAACAAAAGTTATATCCCTTTTAGTGAGGCCACCCACCGGTTTTTGACGATTCAAAAACGCGACGCAACGAAAAGTAACAAAAAAAACAATTTAATTATTCTGGCCAATATCTTGGCCAAAACTAAGAATATCGAAATGAAATTTTACAGCCTTAAAGACAATTCATATCTGCACATGGTGGTCAGATTCCATCAAAATATTTCAAACAGAACATAAGTTATACCACTTTTAGTGAGGCCACCCCCGTTTCTTGACAATTCAAAGACGTAACGCAGCAAAAAGTAGCCAAAACACGATTTTTTTAAGTCTCATCTTAAATAATTGTTATCAAATAGCCTTGATATTGCCGGATGATCATTATTGTTACTATTTAAAAAACGAAACAGGGCACCAGCGTAGCTGCGCGCCACTGAGAAGTCACTTAGCAAGATGACGATCAAATTGGTAAATAAGGAATCTATCAGCTTAATCAACAGGTCCATCAAGAACTTTTCAAAGAGACTCAAAAGATGTTTTGGCACTGGTGGTGGGCGCATTGAGCACAAGTTGTAAAGCATTACCAAGGTCATTTGACAACATTTATTTGAGATGAGACTTAATAAAATCGTGTTTTTGCTACTTTTTGTTGCGTTTCGTTTTTAAATCGTCAAAAAACGGTGGGTGGCCTCACTAAAAGTGGTATAACTTTTGTCCTGTTTGAAATATTTTTATGAAATCTGAGCACCAAGTGCAGTTATGAATTGTCTATAAGCCTGTAAACTTTCATTTCGATATTCTTAATTTTGGCCAAGATATTGGCAAAAACCTAATTTTTGTTGCGCTTCGTTTTTGAATCGTCAAAAAACGGTGGGTGGCCTCCCTAAAAGGGGTGTAACTTTTGTTCCGTTTGAAATATTTTTTTTGTAATTTGACCATTGTACGTAGATATAAATTGCCTTCAAGACTGTAAAGTTTCATTTTAAAATTCATATCTTTGGCCAAGATATGGGCTAAAAACCGTAGGGGATTACTTTTTTGGCGCACCCTGTATATAGGCTACCTATACGTATTTTTATAAGTAAAGTATTTCCACATCTTGGTCTTAAGTGTTCTATTGAATCGCTCGACCACAGAGGCTATTTATGTCACTATTTTCGGACGTGTAGAATCGAATGCAAGTTTTACGTAGTGTCACTACCCGTGTATCCTGGATTGTTAGTCTAGAATATATGGATTAACTTTAGGCTCAGAGGCTGTTGGGTGATCATAATTAGATAGGTTACGACCTTGAACAAGAAAATCACTGTAGTTCAATTGAATATATAGAATTTTAAAATAATAGTATTAATCAGTAAATACAATTCAAGCAATTCCTAACTACCTATTGTGGCGTATTATTTAATTAAGTATTATTATTGCTGTGTTGCTTATCTTTCCACATTGGTTTTCTTCTCCAGTATGGATGTAGATGTTTTCTCCAGCTCACAGGGAATGGGCTGAAGGAAGGAAGAAAGGTCGTTTTCTTCTGGCTTGCAGTCGGTCCTGTCTTCACTGTAGCTGCGTCTTCAGCAAGTGCTGTAGCTCGGAACAGTAACTTACACTCGTCTTCCCCCTCGTCTTGTCACAGTTTCTCCTCTTTCTCGTAGTCGCCAAAGTTCTATCGCAATAGCAACTTTCAGTTCGCCCGATTTCGCAAAATCGTTCACTGTTCATTCGAGTGTCGCACAATACTTCACAAAGTTCGTTTAACTCGCCCTGGTATCTAGTTCCCAGGGACTTATAGTTCGATGGTGGGATAAGCCGATATTTTATCGCTTTCCACACCCAGAAACAAACTCCAGATCGTCCGGAATTACCAACGCAATGAGCCCAACATGTCCATGGCTGCCATTACGCTCCGTAGATCTCTCGCTGACTCCTCCTTGCACGCTTCTCTATCGTCTGCTCAAACACATCGACGCTGTTTTCCTGCCCTCCGTCGTATATCGAAGATTGTTGCAGCGCTTGCATGCGCGTTATCAATAATTATTCTTTTATTAGCCACAATTCATTATTCAATTACTTATGAATACACCACTGAACTGTCTAGCTTGACTCTTACTTAATATTAGTAATTACACAGTGCATTGTTTAATAGGTTCGTTTGCTTAAAAAGCATTAAATCGCTACAAATACCCCTCCTTCAAAAGACTGTTTACAGGCTTTAACAAACTCACATACTTAACAAACTAACCTAGTAAACTACCTTTATCTACATTACATAGCATGACAAAACTACTGCTATATACTCACTTATTTACAACTAATCATTTACCTTAATTCAACTTATTCTACGCTAATCCCCTGCTCAGGTAATCGGACATTACATTGTCGGACCCCTTAATATACCTAATGCTAAAGGAATAATCTTGGAGTGCCAAACTCCACCTCATGACCCTTGCATTTTTCATCCCACTTTCTATCATATATTGCAATCCACAATGATCTGTCTCGATCACAAATTGTTTTCCACATAGGTATCGGTCGAATCTGCTAATACCCCACATGATTGCCAAACACTCTCTTTCCTCAACAGAGTATCTTCTTTCTCGTTCCAATAATTTCCTGCTGGCATACGCTATGGGATGGTTTACCCCGTCGTACTGCTGCATAATCACACATCCTATCCCGTTTCCGCTAGCATCTGTTTGTATGATAAATTTTTTATCCAAATTTGGTAGTTTCAGAATCGGTGCCTTCGCCAATTCATTCTTTAACTGCGTGAAACTACATTCCAACTCTTCATTCCACTCAACTATTCCTGGTGCTGTCTTCCTAGTCAAATAACTGAGCGGAGCCATTATCTCCGCACAATGTGGTATGAACTTTCGATAATAATTTATGGCTCCAACGAAACTCCTGACTTGCTTTTTAGTCTTTGGTTGTGGCATGTCAACTATCTTGTCCACTGACTTCACTTTTGTACTGATATCATCATTATTTAACGTGTGTCCCAAGAAGTCGATTCGTTCATATCTCAGGGAACACTTCTTCGGTTTCAACGTCAAGTTCGCTTGCCTCACTCGTTCAAAAAATATCTCCACTGTATCCAAATGTTCCATCCATCCTTTGTTGTGCGCCAGAATATCATCTACGTAGCTCTCGAGATTTTCTGTTCCATAGAGTATCTTCCTGATCAATCTATTATAACTCGAAGCACTATTGACTAATCCGAATAACATTACATTGTACTTCTACATACCATTGGCACAAATGAATGTAGTGTAATCCTTTGATTCTGGGCTCATGGGAATCTGCCAATAACCTTTACAGAAGTCAAACTTGCTGTAAATCTTGCTACCACTCAATTTGTTGAAAATATCCTCATTCGACATCATAGGCTCGGGGTCAAACACTGTGATTTTATTCAGCTGTTTGTAATTACAACAAAGCCTATTGCTACCGTCTGACTTCTTGACTCCTACAAGTGGTGCAGCATAAGCCGCCTCTGATCTTTCTATTATGTTGTCATCCAACATTGTCTGGATCTCCTTATCTATTTCCTTTTGTAAGTGGTAAGGCGTCGGATACGCTCTTTGTCGTACTGGCTCTTCACAGGTTAAACGTATCTCATGTTTCACTAAGTCTGTTCTTCCAGGCTTGTCTGTGAAAATATCTTTGTATTTCTTCAACAGCTCTCTCAACTCATCTTTCTGATTTTCCTCCAAGTTAGGATTTATATCCACATTTTCATAAGTTTCAGTTTGCTTACTGACATATAAGTCCAGTATCTCTTCCAGGGCCGGATTTACATGTAAGCCAACTAAGCACCGGCTTAGGGCCTCCGGAATCTGGGGGGCCTCCAAAAGTGAACAAAATTAAAAAAAACTCAGTGGCTTATAAATTATAAATTATATGCCACTGATTTTTTGATTTTTTTTAGTTCACGATTGATTATAATCAATCATTTTATTTTTATCTTACCTTTTAGTAGGAATTGATGTGGCTAATGCGTATACGATCGAACACATGTACACTTGCTCTTAGTCTCATTCTTTAATATTAAGTAGGCCTATTTTATTTCGTCTGGCAAGAACCTGCGACAACCGATACATTATTGTTTAATGCGGAAAGTGAAGAAGAACACGTTTTTTCAATGTTTGATCGATGGTAAAAGTGCATTTTAGCGTAGGCCTATTTAATTATTCGCCATTGCATGGGTGTCACGGTTTTCACCGTATCAGTGTTTATCAGATACAAGTCGCAAAATATAGAAGTCGGATTCATAAAAATAATTTTTACTGAAATAGAAATGGGATTAATTAAAACAATCTCGCTGAAATCGAAGTTGGATTCAAAAATAAAAATTTCTAATTAAACAGATAAGATATTGATGAAAAATAATT
Organism: Lumbricus terrestris; assembly: GCA_949752735.1. Classification (NCBI taxonomy): domain Eukaryota; kingdom Metazoa; phylum Annelida; class Clitellata; order Crassiclitellata; family Lumbricidae; genus Lumbricus; species Lumbricus terrestris. The sequence goes on along the minus strand of OX457037.1, from coordinate 20,847,145 downwards.
CCTGCTAAACAAAAGCTTCCAATCCAACTGGAAAATGGTGAATATAAGGAAATACAGTCATCAGGATTTGTATGACATCATTGTCAGGGACGGCATCAAAAGCGCTTTTCCTAACCTTGAAGTGCATGGTGCTTCGTATGTCTCTGAGTCTAATGGTAGGCCTAAGAAATTGCACTAGCGAGCGATCGTTCTCGCAAAAAAGCGAACTTCGCTCCAGGATGCACCAGAATAAACTAGATCTGATCATTGAGCTTGCTTTTCATCGAATGCAAACAACTACGCAAAATTCCTTCTGATGACATTATCGCAGATCATGCGATGCAGAAATGCAAGAAAGTTGATGCAAAACTTCATTGTGAGTTTTAGTATGTAGGTCTATAGGCCTTCCATAGCAAAAACTGGAATAAAACGAGTGTATCAATTACAATTCGACTCGTTATAAAGACTAGCAGTAGTTGATCAAACATGGATCACTGGCGCAATACGCATTAGGCCAAAAAAAATAATGCTGTGTTTCCGGTAACAGAGCTAAAAAAAATTGGGTAAAAAATTAGGTCGAAAAATATTTTTATTTTGGTAAAATATTTTTATACAGTGACTATACGAAAAATTATACCGAAATACTCTTTTTTGCATATAGGTACACGCTGCAACAAAGTACTTGTTCTAAGCAAGTATAAACTGCCTATTTCCCTGTACCTAAAATTGCTCTAGAAAGCAGTTCTATTAATTTCATTTTGTTGACATCCTTTCTGGTAAGATAAAGTGGGAAGGGAAAGGGAAGATGAGCGCGAACAAAACATCACTGCTAGGGGTCGTTACAGACTGATCGAGCCAGTGACTAGTTACACCTAGAGGTTGCTAGATCTATTTTCCCTAGTCACCGTTAGAGGTGACTCAAGTGAGAACGATAAGGCTAGAGGTTTCTCAAGACTGGCAGCCAGGAAGTAGTTAGGCAGGCGTGAAACTCTAAGACTATGTCAATGTAAATAAAAAATTTACGCAAAATTTTCCGAGTCGCTGCAATAAAAGTGAGTCGGTTGGGTTACCGGGAACACAACATTTTTTGCCTAAGATCCAACTTTATACGGAAGGCAATGTCACCGTATTATGTAAAAAAAATTTTGGAGAAAAAATTTTTTCCTAAAAAAAATTTTTTTTTTAAAATTTTTTTTAAATAAATTTTTTTTACAAAATTATTTGAGTCGCGGCAATAAAAGAGGGTCGGTCGGGTTACCGGAAACACAACATTATTTTTTTTTGGCCTTAGGAATAGGCTATACTTAGATCTAGCAATATGCATTTTGTCTGTTTTTGTCCTTAAGTGGGGCCTCATAATTGAAATTGCTTAGGGCCTCACTCTGTTCAAATCCGGCCCTGATCTCTTCTTCCTCATCTTCTCCTTCTTTTCCGTCGTGTACAACTGCCGAAATGTATGCCACTGTCTCGACATTTTGTATTTCTTCGTTTCGCATTTCATCATTTTCTCTCTCGTGATACTTCTTCAATATATTAATGTGATAAGTCTTTATCTTGCCCTTCTCAATCTCAATTCTGTAGTCGTAATCTCCAATCTTTTCTCTCACAACAAATGGTCCCTGCCATTTCACCAACATTTTGTTTTTACAACTCGGCAATAATAGCAATACCTTCTCGCCTATTTCTAATTTCCGGTATCTTGCTTTCCTGTCGTAATATTTCTTGTTTTTAGCATTCGCCTTGTGTATCGCCTTCTGTGCCATATCACAAGTCTCCTCAATCCTTTCTCTTAAATCTACCATGTATGTGTAAACATCTTTTACTTCTTCTTCGACTGTCTCGTTGGTCCATAACTCCTTAAGTATTTGGATTGGTCCTCTGCATGATCTCCCAAATATTAATTCAAATGGTGTGAAACCATGACTCTCGTGTACCGTGTCTCTCAATGCAAACAATAACGGCGCTAAATAACGATCCCATTCTTTCGCTTGTTCGCCAATCAACTTTCTTAACGTTGGTTTGATGGTTCCATTAAGTCTTTCTACACACCCGTTACCCATTGCATGGTAAGGACTTGTTAACGTATGCTTTATCAGTAGCATCTTGTTCACTTCCGCCATGAGTTCAGAAGTAAATTGACTTCCTCTGTCAGTATGGATTTTCTGAGGCACACCCATTCGACAATAAAATCCAAATAAAGCTTCGGCAACTTCCTCAGTACTTATTCCTTTCAACGGAATAGCCTCCGGATACCTTGTACTCAAATCTATGATTGTCAAAATATATCGGTAACCCCTTGCTGACATTGGGTTAACTTCTCCGATTATATCTATGCAAATATGTTTGAATGGTACATCTAACACTGGTAGATGACCCATGGGCGCTTTGTAGTTAACTTTCTTGTCAACTGATTTCTGACAAATGTCGCAACTCAAAACGTATCTTCGTATATCTTGACCAATTCCAGGCCAATAAAATTCATTGATAATCTTGTCATGCGTTTTCCTTATCCCTAGATGAGCTGACAACAATGAATTATGCGCCACTGCTAACACTTTTTCTCTGAACTGTTTAGGCACCATCAGTTGCCATTTCACATCATCCTTCAGTGCTTCTTTGATACAATAAACCATTCTTCATCACATATGGTTTATCCTCAATTTCATCATCTGTGTCATCCCATTCTATTGCTCTTTCCATTTGTTTCGTCATAGTCTCATCTTTAATCTGTAATTCCTGTATTTCTTTTACAGTCACATTTAAGTCCGGCATCTCCGCAACTTTCAATGGTTTGTACTTTGTTACCTTTCTCACTTCTGATCTGGTTTCTACTGCTGCTGCTGTCACTTCTTCATCTTTATTCTCCTTTACATCGTTAGAGAACCTTACTGAGTTCTTCACACGTAGAGGTCTCTCCTCAAGTTCTGTTCTACTGACTAGAATACCTTTGACTTTCGCTTCAGTGTTAATCTCAATTGTTTCTTTCGATTCATCATTGGTTGCATTCTCGGTTCTTTCATTTTTAACCATGAATCTCAAACCTTTAATCTTTCCAATAATCACTCGCTTCACTGGTTGTTCCATGACCATGGCTTGCACTTCGCCATTAAAGTGTTCACTCTCTATATTAGAGTGGTCCAAAAAGACAAAATGTCGAAAATTAATTTGGGTCACATGTGTTCTTGTTCCATTCACTTCAAATAGTATTTGAGCCAATTTTTGAGTCATTTGAAGAATATCTAGGGGTGACTCAATTTTGAACGATAATTTTGTATCTTCGAAAATTTCGTCATAATGTAGTATATTGGCATTTATGACCCAAAAGTGTTTTTAAACAAAACCGAAAGCAAATAACTATTTAGTGTGAACTGTCTGATAAGTTCCTAGGTAATAAGATCGCCATTAAAACAAGTCTTTATTGATATGTTCCTCTAGAGAGACTTTTATGGCTTCAGAATGGCTTGACAAAGGTATTGTTTTCGATTCTCGACTCTTGTCACAGAAGAGTTGAATATCTGGATGATAGCATTACCTTTTTCTGCGCTGTAGGCCTAATTTATTACTTTAATCTGCCTGGCTTTGTCTTTCAATTTGATATAAATTAAATGCATCAGTAGGCTACTGCCAAAGTGTGGTAGTGTCGAGAAGAAAGCCTAAGCCTCATCTGTCAGCCAATTGCTGGCAATGATCATATGTCGATGGGTCAAGATCTTCGGCTTGTCACATATGATTCCAGTTGATTTCCAAAGTTCAACATTTTGCATTCAATTCCGTTTGATGCTATATTCTTTTCAGAACATTTGAGCTCCGTAACCAAGGTGGTCTTTGCATTAAATCACATCAACGCGGGTTCAAAGAGACCAGGTATCTCTTGAAAGCGGTTGTGGCAGCATTCTGCACAACAACGTTGCAAATATTAAGTTCTGACTAGTTGAACAGTGTCAAATAATTGTTTGGAGCTCTCTCTCTCTCTCTTGTCCAAGCAAACTTCATGACTATATTCCATAGAAAAGAGAGGCAAAAAGGCTGACATTGGATCTGTTAAAACTTTTTCATCCCAAATGCGGAGAATCATTTGATTTTTGAGGATTTTGCTAGAAGTTGGTGAGTGGTGTTGCATGGTGTATTGCCCCAGAAGCTGGACATGAAATTGCGCTTCTCCTCTCAAACACCTATCAAGAAGGATGACATGCGATAATTGCAGAAGGTCGTCGTAATCTTCACGATGGTGTTGGTTTTTCACATAAATCGTTTGACTGAGCCTACATCTGGACCCCTGGTTGTTCCGGGGGTTGTGGGAGTAAAGAAATCACTGGATTTCATAGATGCGAGCACACAGGAGTGGCTCCTCATTGAGTGTCTGTTAGATAAGTGTAGGTTACAACTGTACATGTGCAAGTCTTTAGAGGCCGTTTTATCAAATGCAAGCCCATATATACTCTGCTTCCGATTCCGATCATCCGACATTTGAAGACAAGCATTAACTTGCTGTTTTCAATTATCTAATAAACTTGAAAATTACAAGAAACTTTTCTCTCCAGCTCCAGAAACACATTCAGAATGGTCTGGACAAATTCTAGTTAACGTTTGCCATCGCAGTGCAAAAGGAGAGGTAACTCGGCTGAATCCAAATCCTGTTCAGCTGCAGCCTTAGTCTGCGTGTGGCAGTTCTAATGCCAGAAAAAAAATTCAAGTTTGAGTCACCTCCAAATATAATCGAATCCTTCTAATTTTTGGCATGTAAGCTCCCTTGGTATATAGGAACAAGGACAAATGTGACCCAATTTGATATTTGAGAATTTATTTTTTTACATGGGAAGTTGGACCACTCTACTCTATATGTATTTTTGCAAGTGGGAAGCACCTCAAGCTTCCATCAACCAACACACAATGAGTTTCTTCTCCCGTCAAATCTTTGTCATCTATCAACGACCTCTTCACTATGCGTTGATCCCGTTAACTGTTACTTGATACTCGCTTTTATCTTCTAAGCTGATACATCCATCGTTGTCACTGGTTATCATGGTACTAGCTGCCATGTACATTGGTGGTATTCTGCTGTGTTCAACTGGTTCATTAGGTTGTTCTTTCCTAACAACGTCTCTGACTCTATGTATTTCTTCTTCCTGTCTAGCACTGTATGATCTGTTCTCATACACTTGAACTGTTGCAGCGGTATGTTTAAATGCTCATCTATTTTTCCGTGGACATTGATATGCCTTGTGGTTTTGTTCTCCACGCGAGAAACAGGTTATCTTATGTTCAGCAGCATGTTCACGTTCTCTGCTGAACCCTCTGTTCATGTGTGCACCCTGATTTGTTCTTACACCATTTCTTCCTCTGTTCAAATTATTGCCAAACTGTTCTTTGGACTTATGTTCAAACGGCCTGTTCGACCTGTCGCTATGGAATTTCACATCTGGTTTTGCAGAAGGCTCGCTGTATTTATGTCCGTGCGCTTCAATGTACGATTCCGCACACACCAACATATCCTTCAAACTCATCTTCCCTTTCTCTTTTATGAACATACGCAGTTCAGTGCTGCATGTCAGATAAAACTGGTCTTTCAACAAAAGATCTTCCACTCCTTCGTATGTTCTTTCGAATCCCGCTTGTGCTAACCACTGCTGCATGTACCTTCTCAAACGATGTACAAAATTAGACGGCGTTTCTCCTGACTCCAGTTTACTAGACTAGTCTTGAATCGGTTACGGTAACCACCTTCAGTCAGTTGGAATCTTTTCAATAGCTGCGTTTTCAAACACTCATAATCTTGCACTTCTTCTGCAGATAGCCTTTGGTAGACTTCCAGTGCTCTACCTTCCAAATGTCTCGCTAACGTCAACGACCAAACTTCTCTCTTGACTTCATATGCAACACAGGTTCACTCAAATCTCAAAAGGTATGCATCCAAGCAATCCTTTGACTCGTTGAATATAGGAAACTTGATGTTTCTGATTCCTTTATTGTTTTCTCGGTGATCTCCCTGTTGTTGACCATCACCGATCATCGTGTAGACATTCTCACGGTCTTGATTCTGTTGCCCTCTTGAATCAATCTCACGCATTCTCACCTGTGCTTCGATTCTCTTGATTTCCAGTTGGTGTTCACGTTGACCCCTCGCTTCTGTTTCAGCTGCTTCACGTGTTAGTCTGGCTTCTGACTCAGCACTCCTAATCGCTTATAATTCTACTTCAGCCTTTTTCGCTTGCATTGCAGCCTCTATTTCAAGTCTTTTAATTTCTGTTGCTGCTTCAGCTCTTCTTACTTCTGCAGCTGTCTCAGCTAGTTTTGCTTCCTTTGCAATCTCTCTCTCTCTCTCTCTCAATTGCTCTTTCTTGCCTCAACTCAGCCCGTCTTTCTTTGACAAAGGCTCGCAATTCCTCCCCTCCATGTTCAACTGCTTAGCCACCTCTAACCAGGATTCGAATTCACTGATAGACATGCTTACTGTCTTACTTACTAACTGGTAAGTGGCAAAATATAGGCAACAATTTGCACTATATAAATTTCTGGCAGACAGAAATTGTTCAACTCTACAAATACAAATTCAGTTCCACAAAAGCTAATAGCTAATAGTTCAAACAATCTACTGTGAACTCTTCAATATATATACTGCGATTTCAACGCAAGCATCTACTAGTTCCAATTATGTGTCCAAAAATCTACTAGCAATAAATGTTCAAAGCTTTCTCTAATAATGTTCAAATAGACAGTTTCAACTGACTAAAATCCCGGCGTGGGCCTCAACTCATGTCACTACCCGTGTATCATGGATTGTTAGTCTAGAATATTGTAACGCCTGCATATAATTTGGGTTACGTTTTCCGGTCGCCGCCATTTGCGTTTTAGGCGACTGGTATATTATAGGGCAGCCATGTGCATTTTTATACTTCCGCCGCATTTTTAATCGCTAGCGCCGTCTGGTGTGGAGCCGATTGCTACGTGGGCGGTTGGCGGTCGTTGTCGCGATTGTCGAGTGGCCGACGCAGCGATCGATATCGGCAATCTTTCCCACGCGTCGGTCGCTGCCGTCGTCAATGTCGGTAAAAGTTCTCACGGCCGTGAAAGAGAGAGAGTGGCTGCCGTGACGGTCGGTCTTTAGTCGCGAATTTATCCCAGGCCTCGGTCGCCGCCTCGGTCGTCGTCTTCAAAGACAGCGGCGGCCGTCGCGAATCTCTTTCACGGTCGGTCTTACGCAGGAGCTGTAGCAAAGAGAGGAGGGCAGCGACGACAGACATAGTCGCGCAGACACGCAATGTCACAACAGATAAAGTCGCTATCACAAGCGGAGATACCGAAAAGGATATAAAGACGGACAGAGAAAAGGACACGTCGTGTGCGGCCGCTTGTCAAACACAGTCCGATTTATTGCCTGTATGGAAGCTGCCGTGTTTCGCACGGTTTAATCGACGACTCGAAGGGAAGGGGAGACGCACGTGTGGGTGTACGTGACTTGGATATGGCGGCCATTTTGGCGCCTATGACGTAGATGGTCAGCACCTATGCTCTGACGTCACTGGCGTCATCGGCAAGAAGACTTAATATAAGGAGCGCGCACTGTCGAGTCAGACACGCAGAGAGGCGGCCAGAAGTTCACGGAAGTTTGCAAATTAGACAGCTATCTATCTAAAAGAATGAATGAAAAGGCTTCGGTCAGATCCGCACCGGACTTTGTTTTTAGCGGGACAGCCCAGGCATATTTAGACAAGACATCTATACAGGTTAAAATGTATTTATTTTTATCGTTATGTTTCGCCAATGCCGAAAGATCGGCCAAGTCCGCTTGCCACAGATTGTCAATACCTGGCGCGAAAGTTTTTCGCCTTCTAAAGATAAGCCTAACAGGTTTATGTAGCGTGTATGCATCTTGTTTAATCAACCAATTTTTAACGTCTTTATTTTTAAAGTCAGAATGTTTTTGAAATGATGACAAGCCGGCGAAGCTTCCGGGCGTCTTGGGATCGAAGTACGACTCCATCAGTAAGTCAGCCAGGCTGAAGAAGAAGATGACGACAACGACGGAAGCTGCTGTTTATCGTGAATGCTCTTTGGCGTAACTGCTGTCGATTCGTCTGTGAAATCGTTAATATAGGCCCAGCGTTCTTGATTTCCTATCAGCTCGCGAGGTATGTTTGAGTCTTTCAGAGCGTCGGCCAAGAGTCGGCACCCGGTGGGTGGGGAAGCTGTGGTGCGTTTTCTCATAAGATCGTTCACCAAATCGACCATATGCGTTTTCGGAATAGTTGCATCTTTTAAAATAAGTTCGCCTTTAGAAGTCCAGGCCACGTCGGGATTGCTCTTCATATGCGATAAAAAGACGTGCAGCCTGTGTTTTCCATTTCTTTGGAACTGTTTCCAAGACTTGTGTCTCTGTGCTGCTGCTGCTGCTGCTCTTGGTAGATTCAACAGCCTCGGTTGCCGCCGCCGCCGCTGCAGCCTCTTCTTTGGATTCGAATTTTGTGACTACGCTGGGTTTGTCAATGTTAAAGTAACGACTCAAACTGTTGGTATACAGTTTGGCTTTATCATCATCTGCAATATTTCTATGCAGAATATCGTACATATGTGTATCCAATTTCGATAATGTTTTGTCTAGCATCGTCTCCTTCCATTTCTCTATCTGTCTAGGCTCCACCAGCACCATTTTCTTCGTATGCTCCCTATTAGATTTTATTACTCAGCAATGTCCCCAGTAAAGAAAGTACAGGGTCAGTAGTGCTCCTAAGAAACCGCCTGTCTGCACTATACTTTCTTGATTTTAACCCGCGTCTTCTTGGATGCAAGCTTTCTCAGCTTGTGTTTGAATCGACCGAGTCTTTTCTTCTGAGCGTCTTTCAAAAGTACCGTTCCTTTTAAAATGTTGAGTGCACACTCGCAAAGGCAGCAAAGCAGAGACGAATTACATTCCTTTAAAATTCTTTTCCTTACTTTAGGCGAAGATTCTTTAAGCAGTCTAAGTTTCGCAAACTTCTCCTCAATGGGGTCGGACATTTTGGTTGAATGAGAGAAGTGGCGCGAGTAGGAGTTTATATTCATTTCCTTACATAAACATAATGCGTCTCGCCTGGGAAAATGTTTGTCCTTATGCGGCACCGCTCATCACTTTCCGGCCTCAGATCGACCAAAAGATATCCGAAAGGCGCCATAGTAGCATCTTGGAAGGCTTCTATCATGAAATTTGCCTTGCCGGGAAACATCTGTCGTGCTAATATTGAAACCTGCGTGCTGTCTCTAACATTTTTGAAGAATACAAAGTAATGCGCATTCAACCTGATTGTTCTTGAGTGCTTTCCGCTGTAGAAAAGATTCTGCGTCAGGTAGAGTATAGAAACGTTCATATGATGACTAATCTTTGTAAACAATTTGGTAACCCTCTCGTCAGTTTCACTCATAAGATCGTCTAAAATGAGCAGAGTCTTTTGCTTGCCATCGAAAATAGCCAGGTCGGGCAGACCTTCGTGAAATTGTACATGGGCGTATTTATCAAAGATTTCTTGGTATATACCGAAACACCAGATAATTTTTTCTATTGCAGGTTTCACCATATAGTCTAAATGATCTATAAATCGTAAAGTGAAGTTGGTTTTTCCACATCCGCTGGGTCCGCTGATTATTGCAGAGAATGGATGCATCCACGTTGGATCCAATTTAAAAAGTAAATACCTTTTGAAGTACAGAGTTGTTTTTATACAAGATATATTCTGACAGTTCCAAGGATGCGCTCGCCGCACGAGGGGCAGTGTGTTGCAATGTCCGCACAAGGGTCGCACATATTCACATGCGCACACGGAAGAGATAAGGCCTGCACTTGCTTTTCTTTACAGAATATACAAATAACAGATTTCTTCAGTCTTTCATTCTCCGATTTAAGTTTTATAGTACTATACTTTACAACGTTTTCATCTTCAATGTGAACGCTCGCATCATCATCATCATCATCTTCGCCTTGACACATTACGCATTCCCATCTGTAGTTTCCACAAACATCCATTTCGCATTTAGTAATGTTAGGACACATATCAACCGCTGTTGTCGCTCTTTAGAAGGTTTCAATATGAAATGTCTACTAATGAAAAGAGAATCACTCTTATAGTTTAAAATATTACGTGTCTTATAGTGCATGCAATGATATAGCAGTGTATGTTCTATAAATAAAAATATGCTGAGCAAGCATGATGACTAAGCAGCTGTAACAGCTGCTGCTGCTGTACAAGCAAAATGTGCTGACGAATCATTGTGGGGGAGGTGGGGGAGGGGTCTGCCGCCCGTTTGTGAGAGTGGCCATTACAGCTGATGTCATACAATCGCGAGATGATATCATCAAGCTGAGGTAAGCATCTACTACTGCCTGGAGGGGTGTGGGTTACAGCTGCTGCTGTACAAGCAAAATGTGCTGACGAATCATTGTGGGGGGAGGTGGGGGAGGGGTCTGCTGCCCGTTTGTGACAGTGTCCATTATAGCTGATGTCATACAATCACGGACGGTCCAGAAATGCAGACGGTCCAGAAATGCAGACGGTCCAGAAGTCCATACGGTCCAGGAATGCAGACGGTCCAGAAGTCGAGGGGTCCAGGAATCGCGGGGTGTGGTGAGGGTTTTAAAGAAACGTTCTACCACTACTGACGACTCTGCTGCAGATAGTTCATAATGGATAAGGTGATCTTTAAAGAAGCATTAGGACCACGATGCCCGTGTGTAGTCATGCAATTAGTCTGCAATTCGGAAGGACATAATAGGCCTACTGACCTATTGGCTATTTGAAATGAAGTAGTCTCGGATGCATTGAATAGCTAAGACATGTTTTTCCTTAAATATCTGTACAGCATGTTGCTGTGTCTTCTCATTTATACTAGGGAACAGTAGTCCCTTAATAGCTCTCTAATTTTTGCATTTTGGTTAGCTTCTCTAATCTATATGTATCGTGTGTAAAACGACGTTTCGTTAGTTATGGTCACTTTAAGCAATAATAAATATGCAATAAAAAGAGTGGTTATGGCTATTTGGTTATAATTAGAACAAAAAACGTACCATAAATTTCGCAATACCGCATGATGCATCGCTTGATATCTTGCTGTACGATACTGCACACTGAACTCTATAGATTTGAATCTAGGCCTACTACGTTTTGTTTTGACTGAGCAGCTTTCTGTCAGCAGAACCCTCGACTCCGCTCATAGCCGTTGATCATCTCACCTGACTAGGAAAACGCGCCCACACTTCCAAGTACTGAACTATTAATAAGAATACTTTGAATACATACTCGGTATAGATGTGGCTCCTATAATGGTCGCTGCTCTATTCACAATCCTCAAGACGAGGGCCGAGCCAGGGACGTAAGCAACGATTGTAGGCCCAGTCCTGTCTGGACCGAGGTAGCTATCCGCTAAGCCGAAGCTGCGGTATTTAATTGGATCAGACGTAGTGTTGGGTGTGGATATTTCTCGCATCACGACGAGTATTGCAGCGACGAAGATCGGAAATAGAACGATCAGTACGGTCCGGACGACCTTCTTCTTCTGGAGCAACCAGTTCTTCCACAGCAGCAACCAGAACTGTATCCAGTTCCTGTAGCACGATCCATAATCATAAAATAATTAGCACCCGACAATCAGGGCCGTGTTTAAGGTTCCTCGAGTGTCGGTGCAAAGTGTTACCGCAGGGCATAGTGTCGTTCGAGCGGCCGTTGATTTTCCAAAAGCTACGGCCACGTGTAAATAAATATATATCACAAAGAAATTTATATAATCCTACAAAAGAGTTTTTATGGCATAGCTACACTTTTAATTAATGTTTTCTTGCACTAACTTATTTTACAAAAGGCTATGCCTAAGTAACACTGAGACTTGCTGCACTCGCATAAGACATTTTGGCCAACAGCAACAAAACTATCGGCTCAGGCCTCCGGGCATTCGGTGCACAGCACCGAATGGACCTATGTTAAACACGGCCCTGCCGACAATAGACGACATCAACATCAATCATCGCATGATATAATCTGCTTCAGGTGCCAACTTTACCAGAATCGCTTTAGAATTTTAGATCATCATTTCACGTCGATTGTTAGGCCTACCCTCGGTTATAAAAGGCCTTCCAGATGGAAAAAGCAAAGTATCCTAAAGTTATTCTAAATTGAAACACAAAGCTTCACGATCGTCATTAATTGTATTCTCGTGTTGTTGGTCTTCAATTTCATCAATATTATCAGAAGCAGCAGCATCGTCATCATCACTAACATCAGCAGCAGCACCGTCATCATCGTCGTCATCATCATCTCCCATAGGCTGCTATTGCCTTCTGGTTGTCCCCCGCTCGTGTGATGCTACTTAGGGCCTACGTCTGCCCCTCTGAATGGAACCATCTTCCGCAGGCACTGTGACTTGAGCTCTTAGCCTCCTTCCATTGTTTCGAAAACGCTTGAAGACTATCTTATTTGCTATTGGGACAAGACCGATCTCTAGTCTCTCAATAGCGCATCATAAAATAATAATATAAGAATATTGTTTCATAGACCAATTGCTATCCGTATTTTGGTGTTAAAGCATTGTAAAATAAAGGTACATCATCAAAGGAGCCAATATATGTATACATAGTCAAATATTTTTTATACAGTACACAAAATCCTAACTAGGCGCTAGTTCTTTAGACAAAAAACGCGAAACCAAAAAGGGTAGATTTGGGGATGACTCGTCGAATTAGCCCGGTTAAAACACCCTGTAAAAATAGCCCCGTCATAATCGCCCTATGACAAAGTAGCCCCGTCATAATCGCCCAACGACAAAACAGCCCAGAAAATATCAGTTCCCGACACTATGCCGTCAAAACAGCCCGTGCAAACAGTTCCGCGAAAACATCCTGCTTCCATTTCTCAAGCGTTTTATCATTCATCCAGCTTCTATTTAGTATATAAAATGCCTTCCACCCGTTTCCATTTCTCAAGCGTTTTATCATTCATCCAGCTTCTATTTAGTATATAGGATACCTTCATTAGGGTTTCATCAAACGCCCCAAAGTTATCAAAATGCATTGTTCCTATGCTTAAACTGTTCCTTTTATCTCCAATATATCCCTGATCCAAAAGCATAAAAATAAAAAAATGTTTAGGTATCCCACCTCCATTTTTTGAAATGTACATAATTATCATTCGACATACATTACTTATTGAATTTGTCGGATTGTATGGCGTTTTAACATTACTTGTTTTAGGCTGGAAAGAAATATATCATAGTTACTATATGTTTCATGTTTTAAGTGTTCAGTGTTTTCTATGATATATGAAGTTAACTATTCTATGTTTCAACATAGAAGGCTTGGTTTGGCAGCAAAGTGCTAGCGGCAAGCGGCAACATTTGGTTTAATAATGACAAAGTGTTAGCTTTTTCTAATTTGTATTATATTTTTCTGGAGTATATTACCTAAGATGCTGATCAATGACTCCAACACAACAATCAGCCTACACTGAAGCACTCATATCTGAGGCTGGAGGAGATGTGACAAAAGTCTCTACATCATACGCAACGACTGACAAAGCCAGGCGTCAAGTTGGACAGAATATAGCTTCGGCTTGCAAAGAGCAATGGGTTGCTCCACAGCTTTTAACACTGCATTGGGACCCCAAACAAATGCCATTGCTGTCAAATAGAATATTAAGGAGGAGCGCCTTGCAATTGTTGTTGGGAATGCAAAAGAGCTGAAGTTCCTTCCTCGGTGTGCCATCTTATGCAATGGAATCACAGAGAAAAACGGGGGAAATCATTGCTGATCTGACCATTGATCTCCTGCATGCGCTCATGGCAATGTAGTGACTCGATTGTCAACATGGCATTTGACACCACCAGATCAAATACAGGACACGCTACTGCTGCTTGTGTTATTTCAGATGCGGTTAGGTCGAGCTCTTCTCTGGTCAGGATGTCGACATCACGTTGGCGAAGTAATTCTTACACACGTGTTTGAAGATCTTCAAATTGAGACTTCAAAATCACCCAAGGTGGTATTATTTGCAAGGCTTCGTAAGAACTTCAATCTCCTCAAGACACATCGGTCAGCAACAGAAAGACTATCACGCTTCGATGATAATGTGTTCAGTGAGAATGCGAAACCATTCATTGACATTTGCAGAGAACAATTTCGACAGATTTATAGTTCACAGTATACTGTTGTCCTTTCGTAGAGATGACTATAAGGAATTTGCAGAACTCTGCCTCTTGTTTCTTGATGGAGAAGTAGGAGATAAAGTCACATTCAAGCGACCTGGAGCACTCCACAAGGCCAGATGGATGGTCAAATTCATTTATTCAATCAAGATATGTTTTTTTTAGCAACATATTGCAAAGCTTCCAGGCAACACAATAACAACAGAGCGTCAGGTCACAAAAGTGAGAGACTTCGTGAATTTTGTGACCCTGCAGTGGTTTACAGCTATTGGTGGATGACTTGTATTTTGGTGACTGATGCGCCATGGAATGACTTGAAGCTATACAAATCATTCTTGCAATATGACTTGCTGAATGCACAGGTCTCCGCGAGTGCTGTTCGTGCCTTCAAACGACATTTGTGGTATTTAACGGCAGAAATGGTGACACTTGCACTGTTTAGTAATAATGTTCCAGACACTGAACGACGAAGAACGCTTGCAATTGCCGCAGAACAGGTTTGGATCGGGCTTTGGGAAACCTAAATTTCCAGATGTAATAACAGCTACAACAACTCTTGTCGATCTTGCAGGGACTGACTCGTGGTATATGTTTGAAATACTACAAGTTGACACTCAGTTCCTCAACGAAGAGCTTTCCAACTGGTGGAGCCGCAATGACTATCAAACTGCTATGAGAAACATTGAAGCACTCAACGTAATCAATGACTGTGCTGAGAGAGGAGTGAAGCTCAGCTCGGATTTTCTGTCAGCATCAACGACTGAACAGCATTATCAAGATGTGCTTCAAGTTGTGGAACAAGACCGGCAGAGACAATCCAATCCGCGCAAACGCAAGCCAACTTCCGAATGACAATATCCGCTTGACATGTGTTATGTAATAGCATCGCAACATAAATGTTTTTACAATAGTAATAATAAATAATTATGTTCACTTCTAAGAATCTTTGCAATACTTTGCAATACTTCTGAAGATGGCTCTTGGCTAATACAGCACAGATAATGTTAAGAACTATTGGACCTATCTTTAAAGTCTTGTTTCAGCATAATAATGCATAATCTGTTCAGTGTGTTCGCCATTGTAAAACTTCAGTTGCTGGGTGGTGGGATACCTAGAATATGTCAGAAAATTCTCAAATTTTGGGAAACAAACTTTTTTAGTGATAGGAAAAGAAGTGAATTAGGGACAAAAACTTTTGAAAGTTTTTTTAATAATTACGGGGCGTTTGATGCACCCTAACCTTCATCCCGCTTTCATTTCTCAAGCGTTTTATCATCCATCCAGCTGCTTTTTAAGAAATAAATTAACTTGCTCCCGCTTCTATTTAATATATAAAATACCTTCATCCAGCTTCTATTTCTCAAGCGTTTTATCATTCATCCAGCTTCTATTTAATATATCAAATACCTTCATGCAGCGTCTATTTCTCAAGCGTTTTATCATTTATCCAGCCTTCTATTTAATATATCAAATACCTTGATCCCGCTTCGATCTCTAAAGCCAAAAAAACGATAAAACGCTTAAGAAATGGAAGCTGGATGATTGAAGGTTTTGTAGATCTTAAATAGAAGCTTGATGAATGATAAAACGCTTACGAAATGGAAGCTGGATGAAGGTATTTTATATATTAAATAGAAGCTTGATGACTGATAAAACGCTTGAGAAATAGCACTGGATGAATGATAAAACGCTTGAGAAATAGAGGCTGGATGAAGGTATTTTATATATTAAATCGAAGCTGGATGAATGATAAAACGCTTAAGAAATGGAAGCGGGATGAAGGTATTTTATATATTTAATAGAAACTGGATGAATGATAAAACGCTTGAGAAATAGAAGCTGGATGAAGGTTTTTATATATTAAATAGAACCTGGATGAATAATAAAACGCTTGAGAAATAGACGCTGCATGAAGGTATTTTATATATTAAATAGAAGCTGGATGAATGATAAAAAGCTTGAGAAATAGAAGCTGGGTGAAGGTATTTTATATATTAAATGGAAGCTGGATGAATAATTTCGTCAGTCTATTTTTCACAGAAACCGTGTTCTATTCCGCGACTTTGTCGGTCCCCGACCTGCCAGGAATGTATATCATCAATGCCTGCTCGATTGCTAAGCCAAATGCTCTCTACCACTCCATGCTGAGATGATAGGGTATGGATTGAGCTTGGCAATTGTGACAGAAACGCATCTTAAGAAACACCATGATGGTCCTATATGCCAGATTGAGGGATATTCGTTAATCAGAAGAGATCGAGTTGGGAGGCGTGGGGTGGAGTTGCAGTCCTGGTACTTGTGGGTTTGACGACCACACAGAAATATAAATTCGATGAAAGAACTAACGTTGTAGCGTTGTTATCTTTAATAAATCCAACTTCTAGTTTGTCCAGAACCCTTTTAATCGATCCAGCTTCTGCTTAGACAAGAATTTGTTCGATAAATCCCGTTTCTATTTTGTCACTAAATATTTTTCATCAATTTTTCATTGAAAATTATTCTTCATCAATCCAGCTTCAATTTCAGCAGAATGACTGCAGTAACCCTAAAACTAACCCTAACCTACCCTCACGACGCTTAACCTGAGTGTAGGACATTTCCCCCCCCTGGACAAAACACCCCCGGACAAAACCCCCCCCGGACAAAACCCCCCCGGACAATTCCCCCCCGGACAATTCCCCCCCAGGGTAGGACAATTCCCCCACCCCTGTCAACATATTGCGTGTAAGTGGTATTACTATAAAACGGTGGTCCTAAGTGTCCTAAGTTGGATCGATGAAAAGATTTCTTGCTAAATAGAAGCCGGATTGATACAAAATAATTTTTACTTAAATAGAAGCTGGATTGATGAAAATGTTCTTGCTAAAATGGAAGCTGGATTGATGAAAATATTCTTGCTTAAATGGAAGCTGGATTGATGAATATATTCTTGCCTAAATGGAAGCTGGATTGATGAAAATATTCTTGCTTAAATGGAAGCTGGATTGATGAAAATATTCTTGCTTAAATGGAAGCTGGATTGAAGAAAATATTCTTGCTTAAATGGAAGCTGGATTGATGAAAATATTCTTGCTTAAATGAAAGCTGGATGGATAAAAATAATTGTTATTTAATAGAAGTTGGATTAAACGCATTTTTGCCTAAATGGAAGCAAAGGGGGGGGAATTGTCCGGGGGGGTTAATGTCCTAGGCTAAATCAGGGGGGGAATTGTCCGGGTGGGTTTTGTCCGGGGGGGTTTTGTCCGGGGGAGTTTTGTCCAGGGGGGGAAATGTCCGCGCCCCCTTAACCTGAGCCCTAACCTACCCTCACGCAATAAATCTCGCTTCTATTTCGTAAGGAAATATTTTTCATCGAATTTATTATTTCTGTGTGGTCGTCAAACCCACAAGTACCGCAGTCCTTGCTGCTGAGATGTTAAATGCAGTGGAATAGGCCTATCCTATATCTGATGACACTTGCTCGACTTGCTGCGCATGCGCGCACAAATATATCGATTAAGCTTATTGACAAGTTATTGTCAGTATGGAAGCCGAGTCTCTGACAACTTTAACAATTGATATTTTTAAAGTTGTAATTACATTTTATTCGACTCTTTTGACGAACATTTTGTTAACCCTCATACGAACAAGTGAAAAATCAACTTAATTTGAACAAAGGGGTAAAGGGGGAACGGACATTAGCCCCCTGGACATTATCCCCTCGGACATTATCCCCCCCGGACATTATCCCCCCGGACTTTATCCCCCCCCCGGGGTAGGACATTATCCACCCCCTTACATGATGTCATTACCTTAAAGCGATGCACAAAATGGGGTGTAGGACATTTCCCCCCCTGGACATTTTCCCCCCAGACATTTCCCCCCCGGACATTTCCCCCTGGACGTTTCCCCCCCTGATTTCGACTAGGACATTTCCCCCCCGGACATTTCCTCCCCCCCCCTTAGATCAAAACATCGGACCGCTGAATGTTCCTAAGCACATAAGTTAAATTATTGATTAAAAGAACTCTCGCTAAATAGAAGCCGGATTGATACACAATAAATTTTACTGAAATGGAAGCTGGATTGATGAAAATATTCATGTTTAAATTGGAGCTGGATTGATGAAAATATTCTTGTTGAAATTGGAGCTGGATTGATGAAAATATTCTTGCCTAAATGGAAGCTGGATTGATGAAAATGCTCATGCTTAAATTGGAGCTGGATTGATGAAAATATTTTTGTCTAAATTGGAGCTGGATTGATGAAAATATTCTTGTTGAAATTGGAGCTGGATTGATGAAAATATTCTTGTTTAAATTGGAGCTGGATTGATGAAAATATTCTTGTTGAAATTGGAGCTGGATTGATGAAAATATTCTTGTTGAAATTGGAGCTGGATTGATGAAAATGTTCTTGCTTAAATTGGAGCTGGATTGATGAAAATATTATTGTTTAAATTGGAGCTGGATTGATGAAAATACTCTGGTTTAAATTGTTGAAGACGACAAAGCAATGGTTTCCGCAGACCGGGGGGGGAAATGTCCTAGGGTAGGGGGGAAACGTCCAGGGGGGAAATGTCCGGGAGGGGAAATGTCCGGGGAGGAAATGTCCTGGGCGGGAAATGTCCGTTCCCCCACAAAATGTAATTAATGGGCCTATGTTAAATGAATATCTATACATTACATATTAGTTTAAAATCCTGTAGGAATATGTTAAGTTAATTGAAGGTTTAATATGTATATTATAAGACAGTTTAAACGTCTGAAACGACGCTAAGAAGTCTACGAAGCTCATACGTAAATGTCGTTAATAAACCTTCGTTGTAGCCATAACTGACACTAACAAGTAGGCCTACTTAGGCTACTGTATACGATTACCATTTGTTCATTTCTCTAATGTATTGAATCTAATTTTGAATGGAAACAACGCTAATAGCCTAAGTCTACGAAGTACAGACGTAGCCTAACTGACGTTAACAAACCTTTGTTGTAAGACACTAAACAAATAGACTGTACAGGCCCTATATACGATTCCTATTCGTACATTTCAAATCTAAGTCTATAGGCCTATTGATACAATTAGGACCTAATTAAATGACACTAAGTACTTTCGTTTGCATGTGAATGCCAGTGACGAGTCTTATCGGTTACGGCATTATTCTACGATTTGCACATAGGGGGGGACTTTGTCCGGGGGGGCTAATGTCCTACGCAAAATCGGGGGGGAATATGTCCTGGGGGGCTAATGTCCGAGGGGGATAGTGTCCGGGGGAAAAATGTCCAGTGGGGGCTAAGGTCCTACAACCATAAAATAGCTTATATGAAAAGTCTGGGTTTGGTTATTGTTACTGACGTCTCGGTAGGAAGTAAACAGTATGGCGATCGCAGATACACGCAGAATAGAGCGGCCTCAACTCCGGCGATCGATAGCCCAATGTTTCCGCGCGAAACATTGGGTCCCGCTTCAGTCAGTGATGTTGTGTGAAGTAAGTAAGTAAGTGATGAAGGTATTTCTAGATCTGAAATAGAAGTCGGATTGATGAAAAAACGCTTAAGTAATGGAAGCTGGATGATGGTATTCTTATATTTGAAATAGAAGCTGGGCTGACGAAAATAACAGGCGAGAAACAGAAGCTGGGTTAATAAAAATATTATAGCTTAGATTGGAGCAGGATTGATGAAAATGTTGTTGATTAAATTGGAGCTGGATGGATAAGGATCTTCTTAATTAAATAAGAGCTGGATTGATTAAAATGTTTCCGATTAAATTGGAGCTGGATTGATGAAAAATAATCATTATTGAAACAGAAGTTGGATTCATAAAACAGCTGATGCAATTGAAAAAGCTGGACTTTTACTTACTTACTTATTTTTGCCTGCTGTCTTATTGCACACTTGCCGTGTCTTTTGACCATTGACTATTAAGCGGAAACATTGGGCTATCGATCGCCGGAGTTGAGACCGCTCTATTCTGCGTGTATCTGCGACCGCCATACTGTTTACTTCCTACCGAGACGTCAGTAACAATAACCCTGGGTTTTTCTGGGTTTTTTCGGAAGGAAATCTGGGTTTATTTGAGCGATTTTGACGGGGCTGTTTTGTCTTTGGGCGATTATGACGGGCTCTTTTGACGGGGCTATTTTGACCGGGATATTATGACGGGGTGCCAGATTAGGGACATTAAACAAAGCGGTAAGATACTGTGTTACTGTATGCTCTATCGCTGCAATTGCGACGCTATATTTTAATCGTTTTTCAGTAGCGGCCTGCTGATGATGAAATGAAGTTTAATACGAGTCCCTTATTGTTTCTAATCTACGTCAATGATCTTCTTAATGCATCCGGCATACCTGGGAACGGCGGTCCCAAATTATAAAATTCCATAAATCGATAGTGTGGAGTATTGGATGGGCAAAAAGTGCGCGCTTTTCATCCAGCATCCATTTCTTAAGCGTTTCTTCGTCAATCCAGCTTCTATTTCAGATGTAGAAATACCTTCATCCAGCTTCTATTTCTCATGCATTATTTTCGTTATTTTCGTCAATCCAGCTTCTATTTAACCTGCAAAAGAACCTTCATCCAGATTCCAATTCTCTTGCGTTTTTCATCAATCCAGCCTCCATTTCACCTGTAAAAGGTCTTCATCCAGCTTCTATTTCACTTGCGGTTTTTCGTCAATCCAGCCTCCATTTCACCTGTAAAAGGTCTTCATCCAGCTTCTATTTCGCTTGCAGTTTTTCGTCAATCCAGCCTCCATTTCACCTGTAAAAGGTCTTCATCCAGCTTCTATTTCACTTGCGGTTTTTCATCAATCCAGCCTCCATTTCACCTGTAAAAGGTCTTCATCCAGCTTCTATTTCTCAAGCATGGTAGTGCAGCATTACAAACAGCTCGTGATGCTGGAGGTCTGCTGGTCGTTTTATAAGTGTGGAGTGCAAAAGAAACATCGTTTCTATGCGCCCATCCTATACACCGCGCTATTACGACACGTCAGGTTGATTTATTTAATGTTATAATTTGGGACCGCCGTTCCCAGGTATGCCCGAATGTGTAACCGTGCTATTAGTTAAGGTGTTTAATGTTTAGTTAAGGTTTTTCAGAACATTTTCTTTTTTAATGTTGTTTATATTGAGACCACTTTATGGCAACCTAATGGCCTTCCTCATCATGGTATTTCCGCCCAGGGGGCCCACCTAGCGGGGTTGCAAGACCCCTTCCGAGTCCCCTGTGCAACCAATTGTAAACTATCAGCATCATTATTTAAGCACTGTTTTATTTTATTGTGTTAACTTTGTTTATACATGTATGATGTTGCATCTGATTTATTTTAAATTTGCTTTGATTTGGTTGCCAAATAAATTGATTGATTGATTGATTGATCGTAATAATTATGACCAAATGACCACATGAACCACAAAGTAACAAGCTTGTTCATGTTAGTGTGATAGAAGCATACGTATTTCCTCCATGTCTCGGCGTAGTTTCACTTCTCTGGGCCATTGCGTTGAAATGACTTTCCAAGAGAAACCATGATCCAGAGTATCTATTTAGAGTTTAAACGATTGTTCGTAAAATAGATCATCTTGTGCTTTTTCGCACGAAAACGTTTAAACTATGTCACGACTGGTTTAAAGATGACCTATTGCAATATCAAAACATAGATTAGTGATTTCGATGTGAGAGTCGACATTTAGCCTATTATGCGAAAATTGAGTATCAATGTTCTGTTCTGTTTTATGACGTCATTTCTTCAGATTGTGTTCGAAACATTCAAACGGTAGTTGTACTGACGTGTTCGAATTAATAGTTGGATTGCGTTAAAAGAACTGCAATTAATTTAATTCGTATCGGGAATTTATATAGCGCCTCTTCACGAAATATACTCAGAGGCGCTCCCAGCCTCGACCTCTGAATCACAAGGCCGAACACAACAGGAAGCGAATTCTGAGGCACTACATGGCTACTAGGGTGGTCCTTAAAAATGAAAGTTGAAAATCATTTGCTGGCACCTTTCCAATCTATTCCAATTATAAATAAAAAATATGTGCCAAAAATCTTTGTAATTGGGGAACGTTTAGAGGTGGCCCTCGAGCTGTCAAGTTTTAACAATACACAAGTATGACGAAAGTTCTCTTGTTTGGTTAAAAAAAACCATGACAATTCTTTTTTGACAAGCTGGTTCATAATAACAGACATTTGGTCGCAGTCTACTATACTACCTGGACCGAATCAGAGTATACAGTCGTAATTAAAGATTGAAAGGTTGAAAAGAATGACCAAACAACAACATAGTTAAACAATTTGAATCAGAGCAAGCTTACACATTAGAGGCTTAACATAGCCTACATCTATAGGTCCTATAAATAAAGAGAAGATTATGTGTGTCTGTCTGTCTGTCTGTCTGTCTATCTGTTTGAGTGGGATGTATTTCCACAGTTTTTGAGCTTTTCACTCCGAATCGTCACTATTGTGTCGGTGTGGGCATGAGACATCCGGTGGAGGGGTTGACGAATCTCTCTCAGAGTGGAAGGGGTGCGAAACCCCAAAACATTTCGGTATGACGCAGCTATTGATCTGAAACTTTGTACCTAGACAGAGGACCACCCAGTGGAGGAGTTGGCGAATCTCTCCCATCATGGGGCAAGGGTGGGAGGGGACGAAACCCTCAATTTTCCAGTTTCACCAGGATGCATTCCCACATTGCTGAGTTTTCTCTCCAAACCTTCACTACTGTGTCGGGATTCGGCATGGCACACACGGTGTGCGGGTTGCACGATTCCATTTGCTAGGGTATTAAAGGCATAGACTTAGCTAATGCTCAAACATTTCATTGTGACGCGTCATTAATATTCATGATCTATTGTCGGAAAAGTCACGGGCCTAGCTAATGCATAAACATCTAAATTATCAAGTAGAGGCCGTAAAAATATGAAGTAAAATGGCGGCTGTCATTCGTCGATTAGAAGGATTTTCACACGCAGGAGTCGCTAAAATTCAGCTACATTCCCTCGATTCATCCTCGGACGAAAAAACGGGACGATGCTTTTCATTTTAGTCGTCACCATTAATTTTGCTGACAATTTGCGATGAATTTGCTGAATACGTGAAATTCCACGCGTCACGCTAAGGGTACACTCCCTTCGGTAATGCAGGTAAGATTTTATTCCACCACTTATTTTTGTTTCTGAAAGTAACGGTGATAGTTTTAAGTGATGTGCTATTTAACCTATATTATCCCAGCAAACCACAAAGCTCTTCAGCAGCACAATCAGCACATCATCGAATTTTTTAAAAATAAATAAAGCCTCTTAAGTGGTAGGCCCTACAATGTATTTGTCAGTTTGTACCGGTGTAAAGGTTTCAAATTACCCCCTCCTAAACATTACCCCCCCCCCCGGTAACTTGAAACCGGTTTGAGATTACTTCCCGGTAATCTGAAACCGGTTTCAAATTACCCTCGGGGGTAATCTCAAACCGGTTTCATCCTACCCCTGCGGTTTCAGGTTACCCCCCATATAATACATTCATTCAGCTTCTATTTTACCTCTAGAGAACCTTTATCCAGCTTCTATTTTACCTCTAGAGAACCTTTATCCAGCTTCCATTTCACCTCTAGAGAACCTTCATCCAGCTTCCATTTCTCAAGCATTCGTTTAATTAATCCTGCTTCTTTTTCAGCCATAAAATACTTTAATCCAGCTTCCATTTATCAATCGATATTTTCAAAAATACAGCCTCTTTTCAACCAACAGCTATTTTCATCAAACCAGCTCCAATATACGCGAAAACATTTCATCAAGCAGCCTCAAAATTAAGCAGGAATGTTTATATTAATCCTGCTCCAATTTAATCAAGAACATTTTCATCCATCCAGCTCCCGGTTAAGCAAGAACATTCTCATCCATCAAACTCAAATTTAATCAAGAAGATTTTCACCAATCCAGTTCCAACTTAATAAAAAACATTTTCATCCATCCAGCTCCAATTTAAGGAAGGACATTTTCATCAATCCAGCTTCTATTTCAGGTAAGAAAATTCTTATTCCGGTTTCCTTTACTCCAACCGCTCCAATTTTAACAAAAAGATTTTAGTCAATCTAAACCCGACTTCTATTTAAAATTGAAGTATTTTCATCAATCCAACTTCTATTTCGCAACGCGATTGTTTCGTGTATCCGGCTTCAATTTTTACAAGCATTATTTTCATCAATGCAACTTCGTTCAGGAAACGATCTTTTGCTCGTTTTCTTTTTCGTTCAGGAAACGATCTTTTGCTCGTTTTCTTTTTGCAGCGAGGCCATAAACAACCTGTTTTCGATTTATCACGAGTTATTTTCATCAATCCAACTACTCTTTTGGCGGCAATAACCATGTCGTACAAAATTCGCAGTGAACATTTTGTCATGAACCAGCTGTCGGTGAACCAGTTGTCGTGAACCAGTTGTCGGTGAACCTGCAGTTGTTGTGACACCGTACCATCGGCTATAATTACAACTTCCATTTACCGAGAATTCTTATAGTCAGTCCAACATGTATGCGACCAGCGCTACCATTATAAACAAAATTAGATGTTTATTCATTAGCCTCCCCGACCATAGATCATGAATATTAATGATGAGTCACATCAAATGTTTGAGCATTAGCTAAGTATATGCCGTTAAGACCCTAGCAAATGGAATCGTGCGGACGGGTTGGCGAATCTCTACCACCATGGGGGCCATGGTGGGTGGGCGAAACCCATTATTGGTGAGTTGGGGAGCGGGCGGTGGAAAGCCGGCAGTGAGTGTGGGGAAGAAAGGAATTCGCCGGGAGTGGGGCGAATCTTAAATTTTCCCAGGGCAACACCGGATACCCCAGCTAGTCTACAATAAATATGACACAATTATTAAACATTTTGAACTAGAATTGTCATCAAAGACTTAGCACACATCAAGAAATAATTGTGACATTTTGCATGGTTCTCTAAGACATGTATTTCCTGGATTATCATAATGGAGTGGACAACGACCTTTTTAAAGTTCATTCCGTTGCAGAGGTCTTTAATAACATGGTATGTCTAATTAATTAATATATAAACTGAATGAATATTATGCATTATTGTCAGAATTATGCAATTGATAATATATCAAACGGTTGTTCTTTGGTCATTCTTTCTTCCCGGGGTAATTGTCCTAGGGGTAATTATCAGAGAGTAATTGTCCGGGGTAATTCTCCGGGGATAATTGTCCTCTTACCAGGCCTTAGACCCTGTTGCAAGTTAAATAATAATTCCGTTTTCACCAATATTGAACAGCGTCCGGACTTCGGATAGACAAGTTACTCTTAGCGCGTTTCAGGAGAAATGGTGCCGAATCGTCTCCAGCTGGATATGTAGCCTATGCCTCCAGGCGAGTTCAGGTGGACCAAAACCGAAATTTACTGGGCAATGCCGAGTACCGCAGAGAGGTGGGGACAAGGTGGGCCGGTGACACGAAATGGAGTATCCCCCCTCAAAAAGCTATCCGGAGGAATGAATTAATCTATCCCCCAGGATGGAATTAACCGGTCTATACTATCCGGGGGTTAAACCATTCTATCCCCTTTTTAAAAAGCGCATAATAAAAAAATCTCCTGTAATCAAAATTTTAAGTGATAAGCAATGCACAGATAAAGGTAACTCGAATTTATATAGTGACTCTCAGTGTTCTTAAGTTTCTTAAGTTTTTCAAGTGCTCTAAAAACACTGCAAAAAATTATCTAGTCGGAATAAACATACCTGTCAGTGTCATTGTTAAAAAAAGCAGATGAAAATATTTTTTTTAAACACGCGGAAGCGGTTTGTTCGACTTTTTTAAATTTGGGGATACAATTATACGGGGGATACTCTATTTCGTGACACCGGCGGGTGAGAGGTCGGTGGGTGAGTGGGATGGGGAAAAAGTGGGGTGGGGAATAGTGTCGCGAAACCCTTTTGTCGTCCGGAAGTAACTTGTACTTCCGGCCTCGAGGGTGAATCGCCTCGCCGTAGAGCTCTAGGGTCCATCCCAGGAGGTAGGCCATGTCCAACAACCGGGTCCAAAATCCGTTCAGCCTCATGGGACCGGTTTCCACTATTATCATATTCAAGGGGCGTGGCCTAATAGCCCATTAGCGGAGGGGGCGTGGCAGGTCATTAGCGATAATCCCTCCATTGTCCTGTCAACGGGTTCTTTTACTACTATTTTGCCTTCACTGCAGAAGAGATCCATCCTGACCCCTATTCTGAAGAGTGAGGGACTTGACTCATCTGACCCAGCGAATAATAGACCTATAGCGAACGTATCCTTCCTATCAAAGATCATCGAAAAGTTGGTTGCTGTGCAGCTTGTTGCATACTTAGAGGAGAAAAAACTACTTCCGCCTAACCAATCTGGCTTCAGAAAGCGCCACTCAACCGAGACGCTGCTTCTTCGTCTTCTTTCAGACATCTACGGGGCAATCGACAGGGGCCAGCTCATCCTGTTGGCTCTATTCGATGTCAGTGCCGCATTTGACACTGTTGACCATGATATTTTATTAGAACGATTGAATGTTTCGTTTGGTCTGACTGGTAAATTTCTTGAATGGATACTGGATAGCCTATTTTCTATATGACCGCTCTCTTTGTATGGTCCACGGTTCTACTAGGTCCGCATGGGTCCCTGCCCAATATGACCTGCCGCAGGGATCTGTCCTTGTCCAATTCTGTACATAACATAATTTGCACTTCTGATCTTGTCTCTCTTCTTGCAACAATTGCAGTTTTGGGTCAGCTTTATGCTGATGATGTACAAGCCTACAAGCATCGCCTATCGTCTAGCGCCATATCAGTGGTCCGGGACACGAGTGAGACCTTAACCACAGAATAGATAAAGCTTTATCTATTCTGTGCCTTAACTGCCTTAGAAACATGGATGTCGTCTAACTGACTGCGCCTAAACCCAATTAAGACTAAATTTATCTGGCTGGGCAATCCTAAGCAACTTGCTAAAATTGACTTCGATGCACTTGTGACTGAATTCATCACTTACACTTTCTCAAACACGGTCCGTGACCTTGGTGTTCTGTTGGAACAAGAGCTCACATTTGCTCATCACATTCACCGACTTGCTCGAGACTACTATCAACTGCGTCAGCTTCGCACAATTGCTCGTTCACTGACATCTAGTGCTGTCACCACTTTGGTCCATTCCTTCATTACTTCCCGTCTTGACTGTTGCTCGTCACTTTACTGTGGCCTCCCATCCAATGGAATAATGTGCTTAAACAGAGTTCTACGTACGCTCTGCAGCACGTTTAATTGGACATATCCCTAAATTTGATCATGTATCCAGCTATATGCTGGAGACATTGCACTGGCTTCCTACTCGGCAGCGCATTGAATTTAGGATTGCTGCCCTAGTTAGGCAATGCCAGCTTGAATTGCCCCCCACTACTTGCAAGAGCTTTGTTGCTCCATTAGTACCCAAAACCACCGCCCCTCCGTTCTGCACAGAAGGGATTGCTCTTGGTCCCTTTTGCACGAACTGCAACGATGCAGAATAGAGCCTTTTCTGTGATCGGCCTAGTTGTCTGAAATGGGCTTCCACAGGAGCTACGTCAGTAGTAAATGTATGACAGACTAAAAACATCAAAGGGGCCCGGAGTTGGAACATCAAAGGCCCGGAGTTGAAACATCAGAGGGTCCGGAGTTGAAACACCAAAGGCCGAAAGTTGGAACACCAACGTGTGTATGACTCATAGTTAATTGGCTGACATCATCAGCGCGTGCTACAGGCAAGACCCACAAATGGGTGGAGGGCCCAGTGTTTTATGAATCGACAAACTTGGCTCATATGGGAGACCCCCACCCCCAACCCCACGCATGCTTCGTCAGCTGATTATAACCATCGCCTGCAGCAGCCCGTGTTTTATGAATCGACAAACTTGACTCATATGGGAGACCCCCACCCCCAACCCCACGCATGCTTCGTCAGCTGATTATAACCATCGCCTGCAGCAGCCCGTGTTTTATGAATCGACAAACTTGACTCATATGGGAGACCCCCACCCCCAACCCCACGCATGCTTCGTCAGCTGATTATCGCCATCGGAGGCAGCAGCAGCCACAGTCGATGCTTAGTCATGGGTATTTTCCCCAAGCGCTGCCATTGCGACATGCAACAGTAAGAATTGTGCAACACATATATACAGACAGTAAAGCAGGCTTACTTAGACGTCCAACCACATTGACAGCCCAACACAGATGACTATTCTTAAACGGCTATCTTAGGGAATACCTACGATCGACCGTATAAGCTTGAAAACCACGCAGCTCGGGTTTTTACGCCTATTGCACCACACATTGAAATTCGCAAACACCCAGACAGGCACGCAAACACACTTTTAAGAGTATAAACACGTATACTATTGCGCCATCAGATTGCAATCTACAGCCACACGGCTATAAAAAGAGGAGTCCAAACAGCGCTTAATCACATGATTTCGCCAGCATCAGACGGCGCCAACTTCAACCTCGCGGAGAACGACTTCTACACGAGCTTTCGCCAGCATCAGACGGTTCCAACTTCAACCTCGCGGGGAACAACTTCTACACGAGCTTTCCAGAATATCAGCCAGTGCTACCTTCAACCTCGCTGATCCAGCTTCTACGCACGCTTTCTACAACATCACGTCGGAATCAGACTTCAAGAAATCTGACGATTTGATCGTTTACTGCAACTATGGAGACGAGTTAGTATACTATAGTTCTTTACATAACTTCTAATCACTCTTATTTAGATTAAATCTTGCACGGCCTTGGGAGATTTATAATCTATACTCTTAATGCACTTTGAAATAACATGCAGGGTTCGAATAATCAAGATATTGTAGAATATTAGACGTACACTTTAAACACACGCTACATTTATCTTATATTTATTTTTTTTTGCAGTTTATAAACTTCGAGCGGAGATCTCTCAACTAAAAAAGACTGAGGCGGAACTTGCTGCCAGAATACGTGAACTGAGTATGAATCTTTTATATTATTTTTCATTGCTTTTTAAAATCATAGCTTCATAACAGTTTGGATAAAAGTAATAATTTTTTTCTTTAAAAATATATGCCATTTTAATTATTATATTATAAAACTTTATAGCGAATCTTATTTTTATATTATAGAAAGACTGCGCGACCTTAATGAAACAGATGAACATCACACCGTTAAGCGAACAAGTTAGTGATACTACATATATTGCAAACTCATAAAAGCTTTTTCTTTTACACATGATAGTACTTTGATCAATGCAACTGTGAAAGAACTCAACAGTATTGTGTGAAGCTACTCAAACAGACTTTATACATATTGACGGCTTTTGCATATGGCAAAGCATAGCCCTATGACAATGTGATAGCGTGCGAATTAGCGAATTCTAATGAAATTGTGATGCTAACCGCGATGTGTTATGTTAATACTATAATATTTTCTGTGTGGTGTTTCTTTTAAAACTTTAATATATGCATAATTTTCTCTCTTACAGAAACTAAGCAATGCAATGATGTGGAACAGATAGATCCGAATCCAGAGCGATTAGAATTTCCAGCAGCTTCCTCTTCAGCAGCAACAAATTCGGCTTCAGCAAGTAAGTACATAGGAACCTTTATTCACGCCCACACGAATCATTTTACACATTTCTGATTTTACAGCATTTAATAAGATTATTATATTATTACGCGCGACAACTTCTACGAATAATATTTTTTCACCTCGTCTTTAATGTCTTCTGACCTATTTTTAAAAATTTCTTATAATATTGCAGCTGCGATGTTGGACGCAGAAGATGCAGCCTTGATGAGAGCTGCAGAAGAGGCTGAACTAGCCGAACTTTGGGGGCCTATGAGCGATCAGGAACTGTTGGGATATGTGCTGCAAATAGAGGCAGATGAAGCAAGAAAGAAAGAATCAAGAAAACAGGAACGGGGAAAAATGCCAGGTAATGCTCTTAGCCATTTATACATTTTGAAACGCAGTATTTTAAAAAAATTGTTTCTTGTAATTGTCAAAAATTTAAATAGTGATTGACTTGCATCAATAAATGAAACTTTTGATTTGTATATTTTTAGCGAAAAGACGAATTGCATCGCTTGACGAAAACCCGAAGCTTAAGGAAAAGAAATTCAGTAAGTGAATTTTAATTTATCTCACAATCGGTAGAACTTTCAAAAATATATGCATGCTTTTTTTAAAATTATAACAATTTATGCATAATATTAATTGTTTTTCTTTTAATTCTTGCAGAGTCTGATGGCACGGGCATCATTACTTTCAAGGAATCGGCTGGCGAAGGAACAACAAGAGACAATCAGTTCGCGCCATCGCGTAAGTTACTCTCTTCATTTTCGGCAGTCATACTCGACATTTACAAAAATCTATCTTTATTGAATTTAATAGTTGTGATACGCGCAATCAAACGCACACAAACTGTTAGGCCTTACTCTCTAACCAAATACAAATTTTTATTATATTGCGTGTGACTTGAAATTTTTTCGAAAGTAGTGTACGACAGTGGTATCAAAATCAGAATTAAGTAGTTGTTATAGTGCTCATCTGAGACAAATTTTTTTCTAGGATATCCCACTTCGATATGTCTACATAAATTTCTGTATATTGCAGATCTGAAAACCCCGCGAGAAGGGGCCCCAGCGGCGGCGGCGGCGGCGACGGGTGCGGTGACGAACAATGCCGGCGGCAGCAGCGCGGCGGCGGCTAGCAGCATCGACATGGCGGCAGCGCCGACAGAACCCGGAACTTCGAGTAAGTGTCTTCCTTTTGCACTCATCTTACACACACACACGCACGCACGCACACACACACACAACGCAATTTATGTTTGTAGCCTTTTATATCCAGCCTTCATGCGCATTGTATTGTTTGAAATTAATACAATTTTCTGTGTGTCTGTAGGTCGATGTGACTCTTGTCATGCATACAAGACGACGAACTTGGTGAATGGGCTTTGTCAAACCTGTCTGCAGCGCCAAGAATGCATACGATGCAAATGTCGGAGGGCCTCACGCTTCTTCCGTGCTGGACAAGATGTGTGCGTTACATGCATCAAGAAAGAGAGGAATCCAGGGCTACGTACTTCCGCACAGAATGCCTTTATGGACATCTCCTTTCCAACTCCGGACACCGCAGATATCCATGCCATGTTGGTGGGAGATGCTCAACAGATGATCAATGCTTTGGAGGACACAGTCAGAGATGAAGGGTGAGTTTGCATTATACACAAATTTTAATATTTTATTTGTAAGTAGAGAATTGACAATTGGCACTTGTTTGGAATTAGTAGAATTTTCTCTCCAAAATTATGCTGGCACATTTGTAATATAGACACTGTCTTAAACAAATTCTTGCAAACTTGGTCAATTCTTCTTTCCACACGCGAACCTTAATTTTTGATCTTGCTGACATTTACACTTTCCCTCTATAAATTTCAAACTATATGCAATATGAGCATTATATTCAGAAAATTAATAAACTTCTGCAATGATTCTTTAGGCCGGTGAAATGGTATGTGGCCGTAGATGTCGAATTTCAACGAGAGTGCTCCGAAGGCGAAACTAGAACTACAGCCTACTTCAAGTCCGTACCAGCTACACTGCTTCATCCATCGCAGATATCAACTCAAGTGCAAGACGCCATCCAAAGAATTGACGAATTGGTAGATACTTTCGCAACTCAAAATTCGGGGTGGGTGGTTAGCAGCGTGGTCAATTTTAAATTGGCTAATGCCATATACGATCCAATTGGAGCATCTAGCTATATTCCGACCCCACGACATTTGGTTGGGAAACATGCAACGTTGAATATCCAAAATGACGATGACAAGTGTTTCCTCTATAGCATCTTATCTGTGACGCATTTCAAAACTGCCAATCCACAGCGCGTAAGTCACTATATCCCATATCTGGATGAACTTGAAACTAAGGGGCTGACCTTACCAATGACCATCGAACAAATCCCACTCTTCGAATCCATGAACGCTGAATATTCAATCAATGTCATGTACTCAAATCCCGATGACAAGACATTTACGCGCCTATATGCAAGTGCTCACAGGGGTAGAAAACATATTGTAAATCTTCTTCTTCTCGACGATGGCGCTAAACGCCACTACATTACAATTCGCAACCTTTCTGCTCTCTTGGCCAAAAGAAATTCGCATGATGGCCGCTCTTTTCCTTGTCCTTACTGTTTGCACTGCTTCACCACTGCTGCTGGGAAAAATGCGCACATAGATGAATGCGGCAAGCACGGCTTGCAGTCCGTGCGCTACCCGACCGCAGAAAATTCCAACCTCTCATTCACAAACACTCAGCACGAAATGCCCATTCCATACGTGATATACAGCGACTTTGAAAGCTACCTGGCTCCAAACGCCTCGGCCGCCCCCAGCGGCGCGACCAAAATTCTAGACACACATACCCCCAGCGGATTCTGCTGCCTCACAGTATCCTCTTTTCCGCACTTAAATGACGCTACACCATACACTTACTCAGGTCCTGATTTGATGCAGCATTTCTTCAAACATATAAAATCTGAGCAAACGCGAATAAATAAAATTTTGGCCACCAACACACCCATGAAGCCGCTGACCCAGCAGCAGTGGATGGATTTTCATTCTTGCAAATCTTGTCCTTCTTGCTCTATCGCTCTTTCTGGCGCCAACAAAGTTCGACACCACTGTCATATGACTGGTAGCTTTGTTTCTGCACTCTGCTCTCCTTGCAATCTCAAACTGAAATTTCGAAAGCCCACAAAATTTCAGAAAGGCAAATCTGCAAACTATCTTCTTCCTGTCATCTTCCATAACCTCAAAGGCTATGACTCTCACCTTATCCTCAAAAATATGACAAAGGAGTTTGCGGAGCAGGAAATAAATGTGATAGCAACCAACATGGAGAAATATCTCTCCTTCGAAATTAACAACATCAGATTTTTGGACTCCCTCCAATTTCTAAACTGCGGTTTGGACGTGTTGGTTAAAAATGTATCTAAAGAGGATGACTCCAAATTCAAACATTTGCGTCGTCTTTTTCCGACCGAGTACAAATTGCTTTTGCGTAAGGGCGTATTTCCCTACGAATACATGACTTCAGCCTGCAGAATGACCGAAAGGACTCTGCCTCCCAAAGGCTGCTTCTTTAGCAAACTGACGGACGAGGACATTTCCCAGGACGACTACGACTATGCGCAGAAAATTTGGCAGACTTTCGACATGACGACTATGCAGGACTACCACGATCTGTATTTGAAGACAGTCGTCATTTTACTGGCCGATGTTTTCGAATCTTTTCGTGGTATGTCCTTGGACTTTTACAAATTGGACCCGCTACATTACTACAGCAGCCCTGGACTTAGCTTCGACGCGTGCTTGCGCATGACAAATGTAAATTTGGACCTTATCACAGACCCGGACATTTACCTGTTTGTGGAGCGAGGCATGAGAGGTGGCGTTTCCATGATATCAAATCGATATGCAAAGGCGAACAATCCGTATCTCGCCCAAGGATACGACCCGAACATTCCAAACAGCTATATAATGTATTTGGATTGCAATAACCTCTACGGCTACGCCATGTCCGAACCGCTCCCGACGGGTAAATTCAGATTTTTGGACGAAGACGAAATTGACGACTTTGACTTGGACTCTAAATCGACAGACGACGATTTGGGGTATATTTTGGACGTGGACTTGGACTATCCTTCTCATCTCCACGACGACCACAATGACTATCCCCTTGCACCAGAGACATTGCACATACGACCGGACATGATATCTCCTTACGCAAAATCTGTTTCTCAGAAAATTTCGGCTAAAATCGGTACCGGTGTCACAAAGTTGGTGCCCAATCTCATGGCAAAGACCCGGTACGTCGTTCATTACAGAAATTTACAGTTCTACCTGAAAATGGGTATGAAATTGGCCAAAATTCATAAAATCCTCGAGTTTCGCCAAAGTCGATGGCTGAAGCCATATATCGACTTCAACACTTCCAAACGGCAGGTTGCCAAATTTTCCTTTGAAAAAGACCTCTTCAAATTAATGAACAACTCAATTTACGGCAAAACAATGCAAAACAACAGAAAACATCTGGCGGTGAAACTTGTAACTAGTGCGAAACGGGCCAAACGCTTCGTGGCCCGTCCAAATTTCGAGTCGTACAATATAATAAATGAAGATTTGACCGTCATAAAATTAACAAATTCTAACGTTTATCTAAACAAGCCCCTATATGCTGGTATGTGCATCTTGGACATTTCAAAATTAAAAATGTACGAGTTCCACTATCAGCATATAATTCCCATTTATGGATCTGCCTGCAAACTCCTTTTTACAGATACAGACAGCCTCTGCTACCATATTTTCACACACGACATATACACAGACATGCAACGCAATTTAGATGAATACGACACCTCAGACTACCCCTGTGGGCACTTTCTACATAGCCGATCCAACGCAAAGGTCATTGGGAAATTTAAAGACGAATGCAATGGGGACGCTGTGATCGAATTTTGTGGGCTAAGATCGAAAATGTATAGTTTGCTGTTGGCTGGAGAGAAAGAAAAGAAGACTGCAAAGGGGATAAAGAGGGGATTCGTCAAGAAGTGCATCAGGCATGCCGAATACCGAGCCTGTATTTTTGAAGAGAAGCCCACTAGCTCCAAATTCTGTGTGATTCAGAGTAAAAAGCATACCCTACACACTGTTGAGTTGCGAAAGATTGCCCTTTCTCCGTACGATGATAAACGTTTCTTACTGAATTCGTCGGATTCGTTTGCGTATGGACATGTCGATATTGCATTATATAAAGACAATTGATTTTATATACTGTGTGAGCTGGTATGTTTTGATTTAAATGTATATATTAGATTCGACTATATTATATTTTATCTTGCGATTTATAGTAATAGAGAAAGAGACACTCATAATTTGCATGTTTGCATGTGTGTAAAGATATTTTGTGAAAGAAAAAAAGAATTTAAAAATGATCTCTGTGTCTTTTCTTTACTTCATTATGTTACAAATAAAAGCCATGGTCCACATCACACAAGTTTATTCAGAAATGCTTAGATTTAAAGTCCGAAAGGATTGCATTGAGTGCATGCTACAAATCCCAATTGATTTGAATGATCTAAAGAGCTATAACATGGCATAGCGTTTTTAAGTTCTGGCAATTGTTCGTGGAGTTGATCAATTTTGAGAAGAAGGTTGTCCCATTCGTCCAGACGTAGAGCGATGCCGCTGCGGGTTGGTCTCTCCTTGGTGGTGTTTGGTGGTAGAAAGTATCGTCGAATATTCACACATCTGAAGTCCTTTGAAATTGATGCATAATAACGACCTCCGAGATGTTGGTAGACGTCAACAGGTTGATTCGCCTTCAGCAGTTGTACATTTCTGTCCAATTCGTCCAGGCAAGCCCGAAATCTCGCCCAAGATGATTTGTTGAAGGATACTCCCTTCTTTGTGGGATATGATTTGCTTCCATGTTGTACATACTCGCGTATATGCACCATTAGCTCATTCTTGTAGTGGTTGGCTGTGAGATACCGATTGTTGCCAATAGCCTCTTTGAATTCTGCGAGCTACAGATGCACAAAAGAAGAGCAGAATTTTGAGTTATATTGCAAATAGACGGTCAAATCTTTCTTTATACATGTTCTTCAATATGAAATAAGTTCTTCAATACAAAGTTTAAAGAAAATTCTATAATACTCACTGGAATTGGTACGAGAGTTCGTGCTGCATACATCTTTCGTCGTAGTAAGTGGCGAATATGCCGGCATCGAAAATGAAATAGAAATGGTTCCAGTCTGTTCAAATGGCTCTTTTATAATACAAGTATTGCACAATCATAAGAAATAGAATTGGGAAATTCCAAGCATCATCTCATATAAAGCAGTCAAATAATGAGTCAAGTTTGGCGATTCATAAAACACGGGCTGCTGCAGTCGATGGTTATAATCAGCTGACGAAGCATGCGTGGGGTTGGGGGTGGGAGTCTCCCATATGAGTCAAGTTTGTCGATTCATAAAACACTGGGCCCTCCACCCATTTGTGGGTGGCGACTGTAGCACGCGCTGATGATGTCAGCCAATTATCGATGAGTCATACAAGCATTAGTGTTCCAACTTTCGGCCTTTGATGTTTCAACTTTCGGCCTTTGATGTTTCAACTCCGGACCCTCTGATGTTTCAACTCCGGGCCTTTGATGTTCCAACTCCGGGCCCCTTTGATGTTTTTAGTCTGTCATACATTTACTACTTACGTCTACTTGCTGTGGTTATTACTGAAACATTTAAAAAAATTAAACTCAAAACTGTCGTTTTTTGCCGTGCGAGAGTCGGGAGCGCTTCTGAGTAGTCGCCTTGAAGAACCGCAATATAAATTCTTGAATGAATGAATGAATGTTAATTTTGCTAATGTTAACCTACATCTGAGAGATTTAAAACATTTTCATTGTAAAACCGGTATATTGCATTATATTATATTATCATGTAGGCTATGGCATGTATAATACAATGTCATGATAAAATTATGTCGTGGTATAAAGCCTAGAAGAACCACGCAGTGGCACGCACACCTAATGGATTATGGCAGCAACTGAAGGAAGTTACGCGGGGAGCAACAAACGAGACAATAAGGAAAGGGAACCAACACAGAAAAAGAACTGGATCTCAGAAGATACATGGAAACTGATCGAGAAGAAAAGGGAGATAAAGTTAAAATCGGATACAGAATACAAGAAGCTGCGAGCTGAGCAGGACTCCGGAGGAACAAACAAGAAGAACTTGACTCACTCTGCAAGGAATTGGAAGAAAATGCTAGCAAAGGCAACAGCAGACCTGTCTTTCAAACAATAAAGAGGCTAACAGGAAAGTTCACACCACGGCACACTATCATTGGAGACATCAATGGAAAGAAAATCGCAGATCCAATGGCAGTAAACAGCAGATGGAAGGAATATTGCGAAAAATTATACGACGGAGAGGAAAAAGAAGTAGAGATTTCCTATGAAGAAATAGAACCACCACCATTGATTGAAGAGATCAGAAGAGCAATAACGAGAACAGCGTCACGAAAGACCCCAGGCCCGGACGATATAGCAGTTGAATTATTAAAGTTTGGAGGAGAAATGACAATAAGCAAGTTGCACGAGATATGCGTAGAGATCTGGAATACAGGAATATGGCCAGAGGAATGGACACAATCAACGTTCATACCACTTCCAAAGAAAGGAGACCCGCCGGGTCGGGCAGGATATTATTGGGGAGGGGGTGGGGGGAAAGAAAAAATTTCCAGTAAAACGCAACTATTGATCTGAAACTTTCTACCTAGACAGAAGGTCATCAGGGCCACCCAGTGGAGGGATTGGCGAATCTCTACCACCACGGGGGCCATGGTGGGGCGAATACCCTAATTTTCGCTTTTCACTGGCATAAGCTTATATTTAAACAGTTTTTAGCTTTTCCCTCCAAACCTTCACTATACTGTGTCGGGGTGGGGTAGGGTGGGGTTGGATGGGGTGGGGTGGGAAGCGGGCGGTTGGGAAGCCGGCAGTGAGGGTGGGGAAGTAAGGAATTGGCCGGGAGCGGGGCGAGTTCTAAATTTCCCGGGCAACGCCGGGTACCCCATGCTATATAAATAGTGATCAATAAAATTACTGCACTTCATTCTCTCAGCAAACACGTGCAACGATATATCTTGCAC
The DNA here is from genome assembly GCA_949752735.1 of Lumbricus terrestris. Classification (NCBI taxonomy): domain Eukaryota; kingdom Metazoa; phylum Annelida; class Clitellata; order Crassiclitellata; family Lumbricidae; genus Lumbricus; species Lumbricus terrestris. The sequence goes on along the minus strand of OX457037.1, from coordinate 20,809,273 downwards.
GCTAAATGCACGATTGCATATAGGCTACACGCATCCAAAAATAGAATCTATGCATATTCATGAAAATTAAAATATTAAAATGACACAGTTGCACGAAAAACGACCGCCACCCCCACGCGAGTGCATTTCGTACACAGCCTTTAACCTTTCCATAATCCTTACATGCACCGTCAGCATAATTATATAGACATGTCCATACCGCAGCCCACAGTCTGAGACCTCCTCCACCCCACATATATTTATAATACAGAGGCCTATGTATAGACTATGCGTGTCGTCTGCTGCGCATGCGCATTCAGTCCTCCTCTTATAATAGGCCTATATATATGTATATATATGTATATATATATGTATATATATGTATATATATGTATGTATATATATGTATATATATGTGTGTATATATATATATGTACACATATATATGTACACATACGTCCATCGTGCATTAGGTCCTGTATACGGACGATGCGTTACGACGCGTCTCAAGACTTGTTGACACAGACTGCATGATTGTGGCCGACCGACGACGACGTATACAATACAGTGTGGTCGTCCCAGCAGCCATGCAGAGCCATATAATATAGCGATGGCATTATAATTATATAGTCTACTGCTCCTCACGCACATCATGCAAGCGATCCATTTATTTGCCAATGTCGTCTGCGGCTCCTCTGCTGACGTAGGCAGTTTTAGACACCGTACTATATATATATATATATATATATATTCATTAGACCGGTGCATATTATACATATATATAGGCTATATATATATATCACGTCTAATATAATTTAATATACATGGCCTGATCTCGAAAGATTTATGCGGTCTCGGTTACCGATATATCCTGAGAGGATCTTTATATATACTATATACTATATATAATATATATATATATATATACATACATTAGAGTGGTCCAAAAAGACAAAATGTCGAAAATTAATTTGGGTCACATGTGTTCTTGTTCCATTCACTTCAAATAGTATTTGAGCCAATTTTTGAGTCATTTGAAGAATATCTAGGGGTGACTCAATTTTGAACGATAATTTTGTATCTTCGAAAATTTCGTCATAATGTAGTATATTGGCATTTATGACCCAAAAGTGTTTTTAAACAAAACCGAAAGCAAATAACTATTTAGTGTGAACTGTCTGATAAGTTCCTAGGTAATAAGATCGCCATTAAAACAAGTCTTTATTGATATGTTCCTCTAGAGAGACTTTTATGGCTTCAGAATGGCTTGACAAAGGTATTGTTTTCGATTCTCGACTCTTGTCACAGAAGAGTTGAATATCTGGATGATAGCATTACCTTTTTCTGCGCTGTAGGCCTAATTTATTACTTTAATCTGCCTGGCTTTGTCTTTCAATTTGATATAAATTAAATGCATCAGTAGGCTACTGCCAAAGTGTGGTAGTGTCGAGAAGAAAGCCTAAGCCTCATCTGTCAGCCAATTGCTGGCAATGATCATATGTCGATGGGTCAAGATCTTCGGCTTGTCAAATATGATTCCAGTTGATTTCCAAAGTTCAACATTTTGCATTCAATTCCGTTTGATGCTATATTCTTTTCAGAACATTTGAGCTCCGTAACCAAGGTGGTCTTTGCATTAAATCACATCAACGCGGGTTCAAAGAGACCAGGTATCTCTTGAAAGCGGTTGTGGCAGCATTCTGCACAACAACGTTGCAAATATTAAGTTCTGACTAGTTGAACAGTGTCAAATAATTGTTTGGAGCTCTCTCTCTCTCTCTTGTCCAAGCAAACTTCATGACTATATTCCATAGAAAAGAGAGGCAAAAAGGCTGACATTGGATCTGTTAAAACTTTTTCATCCCAAATGCGGAGAATCATTTGATTTTTGAGGATTTTGCTAGAAGTTGGTGAGTGGTGTTGCATGGTGTATTGCCCCAGAAGCTGGACATGAAATTGCGCTTCTCCTCTCAAACACCTATCAAGAAGGATGACATGCGATAATTGCAGAAGGTCGTCGTAATCTTCACGATGGTGTTGGTTTTTCACATAAATCGTTTGACTGAGCCTACATCTGGACCCCTGGTTGTTCCGGGGGTTGTGGGAGTAAAGAAATCACTGGATTTCATAGATGCGAGCACACAGGAGTGGCTCCTCATTGAGTGTCTGTTAGATAAGTGTAGGTTACAACTGTACATGTGCAAGTCTTTAGAGGCCGTTTTATCAAATGCAAGCCCATATATACTCTGCTTCCGATTCCGATCATCCGACATTTGAAGACAAGCATTAACTTGCTGTTTTCAATTATCTAATAAACTTGAAAATTACAAGAAACTTTTCTCTCCAGCTCCAGAAACACATTCAGAATGGTCTGGACAAATTCTAGTTAACGTTTGCCATCGCAGTGCAAAAGGAGAGGTAACTCGGCTGAATCCAAATCCTGTTCAGCTGCAGCCTTAGTCTGCGTGTGACAGTTCTAATGCCAGAAAAAAAATTCAAGTTTGAGTCACCTCCAAATATAATCGAATCCTTCTAATTTTTGGCATGTAAGCTCCCTTGGTATATAGGAACAAGGACAAATGTGACCCAATTTGATATTTGAGAATTTATTTTTTTACATGGGAAGTTGGACCACTCTAACATACATACATATATCTACATACTCGTCTAATTATATGGTTATAAGCCTACAACAGGCGACGTCAGAGACTACATATTATAGGTATCAATACTATACGAATGTCAAGGCCTAATATGCATATTTATCGTTTATAAACACGTGGTGTGTCATTCCTGCCAAGGCTATGATAACTAATTATATATATATATATATATGTATACATGTTTCTTAAATTTCTAGATGTTGTAGCGCTATGTGAATGTATGCATACGGTTTTCGCACATGCAACGTGTGCATAATTTCGCTTTGCTAATAAGTAAACGTCGTAAGTAGGTAAGAAAGCAGCCATCTTTCGATTCGGCTCTGTTAATTCTGATGTAGCGCAAGTTCATTTTGAATGTTGATTTAGAGAGCGCCTTTACTCTTTATTTCGTTCGTGCGAATGAGATTGAGAGTCTCATGCAGACGGAAAGTTACGGAGAGATACAGAGGGTTATGTATACAGACAGATAGGATATGAAGACGGATACGGATAGATGCAGACAGACATAGAGATACAGAGAGAGATACTAAGAGATATACTGATAGATACAGAGAGATCCTAAGAGATAAGAGATATACTGAGAAATACAGTGAGATACTAAGAGATATGAGATATAACTGAGAGATACAGAGATATACTAAGAGATAAGAGATATACTTAGAGATACAGAGATATACTGAGAGATAAGAGATAACTGAGAGATACAGAGATATACTGAGAGATAAGAGATATAGCTGAGAGATACAGAGATATACTAAGAGATAAGAGATATACTTAGAGATACAGAGATATACTGAGAGATAAGAGATACATGCATACTGAGAGATACAGAGAGATACTGAGGGATAAGAGATATAACTGAGAGATACAGAGAGAGAGAGATACTAAGAGATAAGGGAGATACTGAGATATGCAGATAGATGTAATCAGATTCAGAGAAACACAGACAGATACAGCCAAAGATGCAGACAGATGCAGCTCGAGATAAATTGAGATACATAGAGATACAAAGAGAAACATCGAGATAGAGGTACAGACAGATACAGAAAAAAATGTATACCTACTTCTAGGCCTATATCCTAGGACGTGAAGTTGCAATAGATATTAGCAATTTGCGTAGCGCCAATGCCAGAGAGAAGCGATCGGGGTGGGGTACGCTCTCTGCGATATATAGATTATATTACATGCGATGCTAAATGGTATCAAGAACTGTAGGCTCTTCAAGTAATAAAAGTAATGCACCGAAACGAGTCGAGTCACCAATGGTCGGCACACGCACACACGTAGAACCCACTCAAGGTTGACAAGCGACATCGTTAATTTTCAGAGTCTCCAGACCAAAGGCGCATGCAGAAATTTTCGAAATGGGAACCAAAATTTTCGGTCTTTGAACAGGAAAAAAATTTCGTCTTGGTCACCAAAAATCTGAAGACCGTCATTTATCGAATTTCCAAGAAAAAGATACCATTTTATCCGCCAAAATATATAGTTTATGACCTTTTTTAGTCGTTCAGTGTTCTCAGGCCCCTGCACGGATTTCGTGTACGGACCTCGTGGAGGCGTGGGGAGTGGCCTATGAAACTACTCATGAGGAAGGCACTTCAACTTTCCGAGTCAGAATAGCTGCAAGGTTAAAAAGAAATTTCTAAATGGGGGACCATGGTCGGATTGGCCCCCTCCTTGATCCGACCCTGCTCCAGACCAAGTTGAGTCGACAGAGACTATATTGACTTTTGGTAATTACTAATTGCCTTGAAGTAGTACCAGACTGGATATTTTGGCTCATTTTAACCATACATAGGTTATCTTTTTTCATTTTTAACCATACCTTAGGTTATCTTTTCATGCTCAATCCTAAGGTATGGTTAAAAAATCACATCATCGCGTGCACAAAACCTAAAACATGGTTAAAATCTGCACCCACAGGTTGAATTTTATACGCCATGGTTAAAATCTACCCCCACAGGTTGAATTTATACGACATGGCGTGTACGAACCAATAAGCAAGGCCACACTAAAGTAGCGTTTAACATAGACACGATCTGAGGCTGAACGACCACGATAAGAACTTTTTAAACGGGTCCAGAGGCAGATGCTAATTATTCATCATCACATAACCACTAAGTTTTCATTATCTACCCACGAATTAAAAGACTCCGGATATCCTAACCATTTTACGAGAGATTTCTTCCCGCGTTTTCTAATAATCTGTTTTATTCTAAAAATTTCCTGAGTTGTCTTCTGTAGCTCCTGTTCATAAAATGAGCCCTGTATTTCCTCTCCATTACAATCAGTAATCTTATAAGTTGACGGATTTGTGTATTGAATCTGGGATACTGTAAAAACTTCTTCCGTCCATCTAGGTGTATATCCCTTCTCAAAAATGTTCTTCTTCTTAGTTATTCTGACCTTATCACCGATTGAAAACTTTGGTAAAATAGGTTGCGAAATCTCTTTACCGTATAAATTCATAAATACAACCTTTTCATTCACTTTCATACTAGCCTTAGTGGGTGTCATTTTAATGGAAGAATGTCTTGTATTGTTATAATTACCCACCATTTCATCTAATATATCGATATACCTTCTCGTTGAATTAGCAGTAAAGTACTTGAACATTTTCTCTCGCATTGTTCGGTTCCATCTCTCAACGACGCAAGATTTTTCTTCATTTTCAGTAGAGTACAACTCAACCAAATTCTTTACGTCTTTGTTATAAAATTCTTTTCCCTTGTCAACCCATAATTTAACAGGCTTTCGTCCGCCCTCGAGTATCTTCATGAAGCCACTAGCCGTTGATTTCCCGCTCTTATCATTCAATGGTACGATCCAACCGTACTTAGAAAACACATCTATAACGGTTAACAAGTATTTCGCACCATCGTTATCTTTCGCGAAGGCCTGCATATCGACTAAATCGGCAGCCCATATCTCATCTATCCCACTAACGTACACCTTTCTCTTTCTAAAATGTCGTACTACTGGTCTATGCAATTCATTAGCCAGTTCATCCGTCCACTTTAGCGTTTTTTCTTCCTCCCCACAACTTTGCCGTTTTTTGAAGGTAAACCCAAACCAAGGCTCGTTTTAGCTGACAAGATGGGTTTTACGAATGCTCTCTCTATACGTTCCCGCAAGCTAGGATTAGGAATGTTGTTCAAATCATTTAGCATTACTCTATCAGCAATATTCCTAGAAGCCGTATCAGCATGTTGATCGTAAGCCAAATCGTGGTGATACGCGGCGTTATCTACCCTATCCACAGGTTTACTCCACTCTTTAGGAGTCCCATCTGGATTCAGTCTCAAATCTAGCCTAGTACCCGGACCGGTAAACTGATGGCCTGGTAAATGCATCTCACCGGGGAACTTGGCCCAAGGTAGCTTAATGTTACTAGTAGCTGCATTCAATAAACCAACTACATCTCCGCCTTGCACAACGGTAGACGCCTTCACGAATTGAGTTTTTGTTTTCCCACATACAACGCAAACGCCTCTAAGCATAGATCTACCATTATTAGCTACGACGTTCCGTACATCTCTCGTTTCGGTCTGTTTTTTACACTTTACGCAATACATTTCGCTTTTTAATATAAATATATTTAAAATGGATATCAAAGATCTGAGTTGGGGCATTGCGCTTTCGAAAAGATTTAATAATCCTTTGCTACCCAAAAGTATAAGGGGGCTGATAATAGGGAAATCGGCGTGCGGCAAAACAACGCTTCTTCTTAATCTATTACTAAGGCCGGTGTCACGAAATAAAGTCTCCCCCCGAAACAGAGTCTCCCCCTTGCTGATACAGAGTCTCCGGGGGAGACTCTGTATCGGAACAAAGTCTCCCCCGTTGAAATAAAGTCTCCCCCTCTACGATACAAAGTCTCCCCCTATTAAAAATCCCCCCCCCTATATTTCCGGATTTAAAGTGTATATTTTCTTAAATAAATTACTTTTGTGTCCATTTGTGGTATTGGATTTGGACATTAATACATTTGAATTAAAATAAGACTCTTATGAAGTAAGCTTAAATGCTTTATAGGCCCTGCCATTTGGTGTAATTGTAGCATAGTTATAGGCCTAACACCATTAAAGCGCAGCGGAGAGACTGCCCTACATGCACATAGGCATAGGCCTACATTAACTGGTTGCTATATTTACAAAGGCTTACTAAGCGATCATGTGATTTGTAATTCATATAGGCCTACAATTAGGCCTAAGTTCCGCCTAACTGTAGGCTAATTATTGAAAAAGATTGTATTGTTTATGCCAGTTAGCTACTAATTAGCTCGACGCTGATTCTCTTATGGCTATTCGTTCAAGTTTATTACTGCTTAATTAGACCTAGATATCTTAACGGATTTATTAGGCCTACGATACGGTTATCCCGAAGACTGACTGACTATAAGCAATATGGCAAATAGCAATATCGCTCAAATAGACTGCAGTATAGAAACCCGTGGATCCAATTAATTAGTCAGGCGTTAGTCTATAATTTTATTAATCCGAATCATGGGTAGTTTACATAAGTGGCCCGATTTCCCAGGGGTCCTATAACTGCTACAATTACGCCATTGGTACATTTTTAAGCTTACTCTGTAAGTGAGTAGGCCTAGGTTATTAAATTTTCTCGTCATTGGAATTTTCATTTAGGAAAGAACTATTTTCATCAATCCAACCTCAATTTAAGCAAGAATTGCCTCCATCAAACCATTTTATTTAAGCAAGAATTCTTGGTAATTAGCCTATTACAATAAATGTATCACTTTAGCGTTCTAAATTAATCACCATTGCATGGATTGACGAGAAGAATTCCTGCTAAATAGATTCATGAGTCGGATTGGTGAAAGTATTTTCACCTAAGTAGTAGTGAGATCAATAAATAGTTTTTGCTTCGATTGGAGCTAGATTCATAAAAAATAGTTTTTTAAATAGAAGTTGTATCGATCGTTAAAATGCAATTAGGCCTATTGTTCAAATAGAAGCTGAATTGATTAAACGTTTTCATGCCAAGGTAAGAAAAGTCCCAATATTGCTGCGCGAGGAAAATAATTTAGAACACTAAAGCGATATATTATCGAAATTTTATTTATTAGTCAATTTCTATTTTACCGCAAATAATTTCTAGAAGTAAAAACTCAGGTTAAGCGATATGTTATAGGCCTAATACACAGGAAATAAAGAATAATAAATGATGAATCATCCTTTTATAACCTTTCGGAGACTTTCACTGCTAGCAAGTTACGGTATACGTTGTTAAAATAAGCCTAACTCCATGTTTCCATTCCCGAAGGCCTAGTTTAGGCCTACGTCACTAAATAATACTATGGTTTCAATCAGGTAGGCCTACTTTAGTTGACACTTGACAGTGGTTAAGACATTGAAGGTCTACCGTCTATGGTAAATCTGTAGCCTACTGTGTTGATGAAAACAGGGCTTGGTGATATATAAAGTGGATGGATGAAAAGAATTCTTCATTAAATCAAAGCTGGGTTGATTATTTGAAGCATTTCTTGATTAAATCATAAAAATAATTCCTGATGAAATAGAAGCTGGATTGACGAAAATAACTCTTGATGAAATAGAAATTGAATTTTGACTAACCGATAATATTTATAAAAATATGACCGTACCCCTGCTTTGAATGACTTCCACTCCCCCACGGGCAAATTTATTGTATGGGTAACCTCTTTGTCTACACGCTGCTTGAAATAGTTTCACTTAAAATCGTTTCTCCGGTGTTCTATGCACCGAGATCGCCTCTGAGTAGTTCATACGGCGAGGAGCGCTCTTTAAATGTCCATTTACGAGACAATATTTATTATTCAAGATTATTGTCATTATTTTTTCTTATTTTGCGGAGATCCATTCATACTATCATTTTAAAAATTATTATTGTGATTCCGCTTAAACCCATTCTTAGACCCGAGATGATATCAGCACCAATGGCGCCGTGATAGGCTTTAACGGTGAAAGAGCGTCTTAATTTTGCGGTAATAATTACCACATCGAATGTTTAAAAAATTGTATCTCGAGTATTGAAGTGAATTGTGAGTTGAAAATAATCGCGTTTACATACAAATTCGCCAGAGAACGTTTTGCAAATTGTTTCAAAATAATATTCAAACAGACGGACAACTTTCAGACATATTTTGGTATAGATTAATATGGTGCGACTCTATTAAATCGAGCGTTGAAATAAAGTCTCCCCGGGGGAGACTTTGTTTCGACAGGGGATGAAATATTCTCTCCCCCCGGAGACTTTATTTCAGAACAAAGTCTCCGGGGGGCGAATCTATTCTGAAACAGATCCTCCGGGGGGAGAATCTATTTCGAAATAGAGTCTCCGGGGAGAGACTTTTAGGGGGGAGACTCTGTCACGCGACACCGGACTGGTTGGACTATAATAACCTTCAAGTATTCGGTACTTCTCTGTTTCAACCGGAATATCGCATTATTAAAAAAGCATTCGAAGAAAAATTACCGAAAGAAGCGATCGTTTGGTTATTCGAGCACCGAGACGAAATCGCTGAACAAAATGCGTCACCAGACCTCGTTATGGAAGAAATAGCCAAAAACTTAGAAGCTAAATCCGATATAATTGCCAAGTTCTTTGAAAATGCCGAAGACGTACCGGACCCGAGAGACTTGAGTAGTGAAAAGAAGAATCTGATCATTTTCGACGATTTACAATTGGAAAAACAAAACAAGTGCGAAACATATTATATTCGGGGGAGGCATAGTAATGTGGACTGTTTTTACCTCGCTCAGAATTATTTCAAACTACCGCAATAAACGATCAGAGAGAATGCAAACTTTATTTGCTTGTTTGCGCAAGACCTGAAAAATTGTAATCATATATATAACGATCATGTTAGTGCAGATATTGTGACGCGCGGGGGCGCCGCCTGTCCTAACGTTTCCACCCCCAAATTAATGGGCTCTACTGTAGCGTGCCCCCTTAAGCGCGGTTGAGGAAATCCGGGTCCTAGGTCAAGGGTTTTTGTGTCAATGGAAGCTGGTTCGAATCCTAACCTAGGGTGTGAGCTTCTCTGGTTACCTTCTTCCTCAGGATGAGCCGATATTGGACATATGTCAGCGGTGGCTGTTAAGTTCACGACAGCCCCACTAAATGGGTACTTATCTGGGTTCGAATCCTCAACATTTCCCCAAGCTCCACCACCCACTTTACCATCAGCTACCGTCCTCACCATTATTTCACATTCTTTCTGGCGGGAGTTTAATTGAGCTTGCTGCATGGAAACTAGATTTAGCTCTTCCGCTAGACCGGTTAAAATGCTACTCTGGCGCTCCATTAACTGCTCTATTGTTGTCATTTGCTTCTGTAATACGGCCGGGTCTAAATCATCAGTATTGTCTGTAGTCCCCAACTCCAGTGTTCCTCCCGGACATATCTCATCTTCCTCTTGCCCTGTTCCTAAGACACTGTCCGTATCCCCGTCGGAGTCCATTATAATTTGATAGCAAAAATCACTTCACAGTTCTCTATTTAAGTTTCATTTATTGTAGAATTAAACAAGCGACTGTCTGTCGTTCATTAGCAATTATTTACACAGCCGATGACATAGAATCAATATTAACGAATCACTATTTAGGCCCTCCTAAAACGCTTATGTCTCTTGACTAGCTTAAGTTTTATCAGATCAGTTCACAGACTGAATATACCACAACTAATATTTGCACCAAAATAGCGATACAAGTTTCATCTAATTACACTTAGTTCAGGTTCGAGCTCTATCGATTAGGTTGCCTATACTTCCCTGTTCCCATTGATATTTTAGGACAGCCGATCCACCGTTTTCCGTCCTGTAGAAAGTTAATGAGTCGTCGGCCGATGCCAGAATTTCTCCGTAGGAAGCGTATTATTAATTTAATTGTTGCCGGAAATCTTCGTATTACACATCGATTCACAAGACATCGGAAGAACCTCGTCTTCTACCTGAGAAACTTGCCAGAATCGAAAATACCATCAATTTTGTCCACAATTCACGATTTCCACCAGCATAGGTCTTACTCGATTCAATACTGCAGCCCGACTGAAGGTTTGCGCGTTAATTTGCCGCAAGAGAGCGCTTTTTGGCGCGTAAAACATCGCGTGATGTCTAACCAATCAAAAATCGCCGGTGGTGGAAAGTTCCATTGAAAAATGCATGGGAAGCTAAATATAGCGATGACCGCATCGATCAGTGCTAAGCATAGCACCCATGAGTTCGTAATAGAAATAGCGGCCTTACTTAAGTAAATAAGTAAGGTAGCTTGTAGCAACCTGGTTCGCTACACCCCCACAACTTACTCTTAAATTTACCAGTACCCTGGTAAATTTAATAATACTTCGGAGCTCGAACCGGATACATAGTACGGTATATCATCTAGCATGCTACAGCGTACAATGTCTCAGAAGTTGCATCAATTTGCATACAAATTTGTACAATGACTGATTATTAGTCAGTCATAAGAGTTCACATATGCCCAACAACAGCTCTTAGCTAATCGAGGTCTTCACACTGACCAACAAAGTCTTACTAATCTCCTCATTCACATAAACTGTCACAGTTTTTATCATTAATACCTGCCATCAGATTACATACATCATATAGCAATGATATCTCGGAAAGGTAAAACATAGCAATGCAGGACATAGCATTTCCAAGACAACTCAGTAACACAATTGTATAGTCCACATAAAATAACCAATTTAAATCATATCTTCATTTCACGACTAGTGTTATATGCTAGATCCCTTGATACTAAATTATAGGAGCCTGGTACATTTAAGCGGTAACATTACTGCTTACAATCAACTCGATAGCGTTAAACGAGGAATGGCCAGAACCATGCGGCCTTCTTAATAGTAAACAGCGTTATAACTATCGCCTCCTCATGACTTCCTACCCACGGGGATATCAAATCCAAGATGCCAATCTTATCTTCCATGCCAACTGATTGTTTCGGTCTGTAAGAGAAAGAGTAATCGTTTAACGTAACCCCATTAACTACACATAATTACAATCACTTAGCTTAACTACTTTTAGCAATTATCCACAATGAAACTTAACTACACACTACTTCCAGCAATTGCACGGAACTCTAGCGATGAAGAAAGTCCTCTTAACACATGTAGTCATGTTCCGGCGCCAAATCTTATATTAATCCGTTATTACATTTTTATACAGCAGTAGCATTATTAGAATTTCACATATAATAATCACAACCAACAAGAATCGCTATAGAAGAATCAATACCTTACACAATTTTATGGTTATGATACTATACTAAATCTCAGGTACACAAGAGTCTGAGGCCATATTCCATTTAAACTTGTCATCAAAAGCTACAAAATAAGAAATGCAACTTCAAGCACACTCAGTCACTCTCATTCATACTACCTTACGCTACCTCTTAGACAATGTTTGATTCCACAAACAATCTATTTCTACCGCAATCCCAAACCAATGTTCACCCAATCACCAAGCCAAACATATACAGCAACTTAAAACTTAAGCTGTGTTTTAAAGGCACTCATTCTTTCTACACTAAGCCACTACTACAGAGATGAAGCAACGTCAGATCATAAACCTAGGCCACTAATGTATACCACATGCATACCATACCTTATTACATCAAGGCTTAGCTACCCGGATCGAAGAAGGAATTACTGCTCAGTTAAGCATACCCAAGGCATAAAGGACTTATTCCCATATCCTATAATAGTCTATTACATTACAACCCTTGCAGGAAGTAGTCTAAGACTGGACGAATTCATCCACAGGCACAGCTTCACCATTGCATGCAATCTCCACTGCCTGCTACAGTGATTCTGCCTCTAAGTCTATAATCCAACTTACTCACTAACTCTCAGGGCGATGCTTACAATTGGGTGCTCTACTCAACCTTACTACACAATCTAGCACCACATCATCACCAAGTTACTCATTCAACCAATCACACAAGGTTATCCTTCAATCACCCTGCAGAATGCTAATTACTTCTACCATAGCATATTATAATTATAACTTTTTAACTTGCAACCATTATTATGCAAATAACATACAAGCTCAAAATCTGCCCTTCTTCGTGGCAACAAGAACCAATTCAAATATTTAAACTGAGTTTAAAACTACCCTTTTTATTTCAAACTAAAGGACTACTCTTTAAGCATTAGCATCACATCACTCTACATTACTTCCTTGTAACTGCTACTAAACACTTACTGTAAACATTTTCACATGGTTATAGCCAACTAGCTTACATCAGAAAGCACAGCATTTATGCACAAGAAAATAAAACAATGTATTCCCACATCACATAGTTACATCTCATCAAAAAGCAAATAAAACAGAGAAGATTCTATTCTCCCATCGCTTACTCTCGTCGCCATTACACGACCTGGAAGGATTCTACACGAGACAAGTACAAGTATCTTTACCTGGTTATCTCTTATTTATCTCATTTCTTTATTATTCATCTCATCTACATAGTTATTTTTATCATCAGAGGACACACATATAATCTGAAATACTTAAGCTACATTTCACACTAATAAAGCTATGCATTCTCACTTAACCTATATCATCATATTACACTTCATTACTGTAATCGACTTTCACATTTTTACACAGTAAGAAAGCACAATGTATCAAAGCACATTAAAAGAAAAATGTAAACCTAAATCTCAAGGCCACATATAATATCATCAAAACACAACTAAAGCAGAGAAGACTCTATTCTCTATTCACCTACTTATCGCCATTACGCGACAGGACTACCCTATCATATCACATTACATTACATTACGCTATTCTCTATACCTACGGGGCGGTACAATGATCCTACGCGGTCTCGAAGGGGCTACCTCTTCTTCTTCGCCCGAATCATTGGCATTCGCCAAAACCTCCAGGTCAACTGGTTCAACCAGGTCAGGGATAAGGTCCATCTCCCAGTCTCTAGGGGTTTCTCCTTCGTATCGTTTTAGTTTATCGACATAAACTAACTTAACCTGTGATCGGGCCGACTTCTGTATTTTATACAGGACAGGACCCAGTTGTGCCATAACTCGGTAGGGTCCAGTATAGGGTTTGTTCCATTTCTCCTTTACCCCGGGTCGTCGCCTCGGGTAGAAATACCAAACCCAAGACCCAATGGCAAAGGTAGCCGGTTTGACCCTCAGGTTGTAGCGGGCACTCCAAGTGGTAGCCTGGCGCTGCATAACTTTCCTGGCAGTTTTAAAACCGGTTTGTACATTTTCAATTTGATTAGCAACAAAATCATCCACATTTAACAAGGTATTCATGTCCCGCACATCCCCAAGCACTAAATCAATAGGCATGCACAATTCCCTTGACAGAAACAACCGATTCGGAGTGAATCCGGTACTTTCATTCTCGCTGGCTCGGTAGGCGGCCAGGACGTAGGGCAGATGCACATCCCAGTCTTTCTGATTTTGGGCTACCACCTTTCCCAGGAGGGCGTTCAGGGTCCGATGAAATCTTTCGACCGCGCCATTCGTGCTCGGTTTATAGGGGGTGGTACGGATCTTGTCGATTTGGAGGAGACGGCACAGTTCCTGAAACAAGGCCGCCTCGAAGCAGGGCCCTTGGTCCGTCAGAATCTGCCGCGGGCACCCGAACCGGCAGAAGACTTCCTTCACGAGGACACGGGCCACGGTGGCTGCCTCTTGGTTGCGGATCGGATGTGCCTCCGCCCAGCGCGTGAAGTGGTCGACAGCCGTCAGGATATAACGGTGTCCTTTGCTGGAGGTGGGATGCGGTCCGGTGATGTCTACTCCGAGGCATTCCATGGGCGCTCCTACAGCCATTGACTGTAGTCGACCTTGCTTGGGCGGTTTGCCTCTGAAGTATTGGGCGCAAGGCGTGCATCGCCTCAGTGCCATCCGAACGTCCTCTCGCCACCCGGGCCAGTAGGCTCTCTTCTGTAACTGGGACAAGGTTCGTTTGATTCCCATGTGTCCTCCAGTTATTCCTTCGTGGGACAGCTGAATCAACGCTAACCGACGGTTAGGAGGTGGAATCAACTGGTAGTTAGCGACGTTGCCATCCTCTGCATCCAGCCATTTCCGTACCAACAGTTCATCTCTCAACTCCAACTGCGGCCATTGGGAGATTAGGTTCTTTACGGCTCCACTCTGACTCCTTACTTCCTCGTAAGAAGGCGGATCGCTTGAGTCCAACTTCTTCTGAATCACCCAGTCCAGATCAGCATCGGTTCTTTGCTCGTCACGCATGACAGTCCTGTTCCAATCCATTGGTAAGCCAGTTAGCCCATCCGAGAAATCTCGCAGTTCCCGAACAGCTTGTATTTGTGGTGGAATGCGGGACATAGCGTCTGCGTTTCGATGTGCCGTCCCTGCCCGGTGCTGAATGTCAAATTCAAACTCTTCTGTAATGGCTAGCCACCGCGCTTGCTGTCCGATGGGGAGAGGGGTTCTCCTCAACCATTGAAGCGCCGAATGATCTGTTCGAAGGAGAAAACGGTGCCCCAGCAAATACTGTCGGTAGGCCTTTAAGAAATGTACGATTGCGAGAAGCTCTCTTTTCGTTACATCATAATTCTGCTCAGCTCTCGAACAGAGGCGGCTTCCATAGCAAATGACTCGTTCTTGTCCTCTTTGGATTTGCGATAGAACAGCTCCTATGGCCTCTCCTGATGCATCAGTGTCAAGGACGTACATTCCGTCGTCCAATGGTAAAGCCAGTATTGGTGCCTCGATAAGAAGTTGCTTCAACTGGGTGAAGGCCATTTCACACTCTTCAGACCAGAGAAAACGACACCCCTTCCTTGTCAGGGCATGCAGCGGTTTAGCAATGTTAGAGAAGTCAGGGACGAACTTCCGGTAGTACGAGCACAATCCGATAAAGCCCCGGACTTCCTTAAGGTTTCTCGGAGTCGGCCAGCTCCGCACAGCAACTGTCTTTTCCGGATCGGTCGTGATTCCCTGCTCGCTGATCACATGTCCTAGGAATAGTACTTGTCGTTGTAGCAGATGACATTTGGACGGTTTCAATTTCAGTCCCACCTTGGCTAGACGCTCCAGCACCTGTTTTAGTCGGTTCAGGTGCGTCTCCAGGTCTTCGGCGAAAACAATGATGTCGTCAAGGTAGATGAGACATACCTCGAAATTCAGTCCAGCCATTACTAGGTTCATCATTCGTGAAAAGGTGGCCGGCGAATTGCAGAGGCCAAATGGTAAGACCCGAAACTGGAAGCTTCCTCTTCTAGTGATGAAAGCCGTCTTATGCCGGTCTCTTGGATGTACCGCTACCTGATGGTAACCCGCACGGAGGTCGAAAGTGCTAAACCACCTTGCCCCGGCCAAAGCGTCGAGACTTTCGCCTATTAGGGGGAGGGAGTAGGCGTCCTTCCGGGTTTTAGTGTTCACCGCGCGGTAGTCCACACAAAACCTCGGGGTACCGTCTTTCTTCGTGACCATAACCACATTGCTGGCCCAAGCGGAAGCGGAGGGTTCAATGAGTCTTTGCTGCAACATTTGATTTACTTGTTCGTCGATGGTAGGTAGTACGGACATGGGTTGCCGCCGCAGCGATTGTCTAACAGGGCTTTAGGTCCCCGTCTCAATCTCGTGTTGAATCGCATCGGTGAAACCCAAGTCCCATTCATTTAAGGAGAAGGCCTTCTGATTTTCCAAGATGATTGCCTGTAATCTTTGCTGTACTCCCTCCGGCACATCAGCTGCAATCTCTTCCCATAGCGGGGCCAGAATCTCGGTAACATCCTCTTCGGTTTGCTTCCTCGATGTCTCGGTGATGACTGCACAAGCGGAATCGGTCGTTGCAAGCGGCTCTTCGTCTGCTACGATAACCGGTTCGGCGGTGCATTGGATTCCTCTCTTTATCCAGATGGGTCGACTGGTCGGATTCATGACTCTGAGTGGCAGATCAAAAGTCCGGTGTGGGAGCAGGGTCCCTGCTAGAATGAGCCCGGAGTCCAACAGTTGAGGTCTGACAGCCCATTGGGTGGTTACCGCCTTCAGGTTTGGTAATACTGCATGTGTCGTTATGTCCATTTCACTATTTGATGGCACTTGAACATCACGAGAAACGATTATTTTACGACATAGTCCTGAACGGGTTTTACCATGAACGGTGAACCAGAAGTTCCGCACGAGGACCCATCTTTTCCCCATATGCCACAGGACATTTTCTTTCACCATCCAAGAGAGTCCGAGAATCAGTTCAGTAACCTGCTCAGTTACCAAGCAAGGAATTTCGAAGGCCTGATCTTCGATTTTCAGTTTCAGTACAGTCTCCCCCAGTACCCGAATTGCAGACCCATTAGCAGCTTGTAATAGTTGACTGGAACCGATAATTTCTTTCGAGTCCACTAACGACGCAGGGCATAATGTCATTTCACTGCCAGAGTCTAACAAAGCTAGCAATTTCTTCCCTCTAATTGTCACAGACAGATAAGCGTCACTGTTTCCTTTTACATGTCTAGCGTTACTCACCCCAGGTCTTTCAGGTTCATCTTGCTCTCCAGTTGACGAAGAGTTTATTCTGCGAGGACAAACCCGGGCCAAATGTCCAACCTGGTTGCACTCGAAGCAGCGTCGGTTGTCAGGAGTTATTCTTCGGTAGTTTTCATTCGGTTTCTGACTCCCTCGTTGATTCCTATAGTTTGTGCCTCTCCATGCTGAAGAGGTGCGTTGCGGTTGCCATGGCGGATAGTGTCTTTCGGTTGATGGAGTATTTAGCAAGCAGTCCATTCTGTCACTCAATTGCTTTAATTGACGGGCGATGTCTTCGCGAAATTCTTTCGTATCACAATCTTCCGTTTCATTACTTTCCTTCACAATTTTGACTCGGCCTGGACGTCGTTCTTGGCGGTCCATGCCATCTTCATCAGCTCTGCGGTAGCCTTCCAGTCTCATGGCCGTTTTGTATGCACTGTCTAGGGTGACCGGTTCCCTCTCTCTCACTTTTAAGGCTAGCTCTTTATCTCGTAAGGCATCAAGGAAAGCTTTGATCGCTATAGTTTCACTGTGTGTTGACCTCGGTCCTGGAAATGCCATAATCATTAATCGTCTTATGTCTTGGACTAAAGAACCCAGATCTTCTCCTACCTTCTGTCTGCGAGCACTTAGTTGAGTCTGGTACAAAACCGTTTGGTCAGTGCTCCCATGTCTTAGCCTCAACCTGTCCATCAGATCGGCCCATGTGGTGATTGTGTCAGAGTCAAATTCATAAAGAAGTTGATCTACAGGTTCGACCAGTGCGCAGGTCAGTTGTGCTAGTTTTTCGTCTTCTGTCCAACGATTGTTCTTGGAACACACCTCAAATTTTTTTAGGAACACCTCTACCGACGTTTTTCCATTATAATGACCTAGTTTCATGTGCGATCTCACCTTCTCTCTTGTCGAATCGGCAGCTGAAGTCTGAACTTTCTCGGCAGCTTTTTCTTGTTCTGTGTTGGTTGATGGAGTTGCATGACCGCCAGTTGATGCTTGACTTTCAGCAGCAACTTGCACTGCTGGGAAAGAAAGACTGACTGTCTTTCCTTCAGTTGTTTTCAGACAGTTATCTTGACAGTTCACACTGGCTGAGCTGAGCTTTTCTGACGATGGATGCAGTTGCATGACCTTGGCAGAGTTTTCCAGAACTGTGTTCGTCATGGGCCACGGTTGCATCTGGATCGGAAGAGAAACTGCTTCCGCGTAGACAGGGAAGACTGGAACAGGTGGAACCATCTTCTGACTGTAAGGCGTATACACGGGCTGACCATTAGCCCAATGTATGTATTCGTAGCTGTGCGTGACTCGAGTTTCCGACGACAGGGACACCATGGACATGATCGGTCGACTCGGAGCAGATGTGTACGCGAACATCTGAGGAACTGATGCGAAGACTGGAAGGATTCTTCCGGGTTCTGTTTTAGATTCGCAGAACAGGACATCGGAAGCAGCCGAGGTGACTGAAGCGGTCACTTGTGACAGCATGTTGCTCGGTGACCGGGATTTTTCTGCTTCAGGAACCGACGAGGGGGGAAGGTGGCAACCCATGGGGTAGCAGTCGCTGATGACCGGTGAGGATGTGCATCCCATGTTCCCACGTGGTCGTCGCTCAGCAACGAAGAATCCCCCATTTTTCCATCTGAAACTAAAAATCTAGGATTAGTACAAGTTTTACTATCTTTTTGCCGAACGCCTAACGCTTTTGTTTCCAGTTCGAATTTATGTAGCGCTCGCAAGTCGGTAACTTCTGAATCATCGTCTTCAGATTTATTTTCGATTCCAATTCTAACTAATTTATCTTGTTTTCGACGCATGTAATTTTCAAAGTCAAAATCTCTATACAAAACATTTGTATCATGATAATACATTGTTTGACCATGCAACATGTCAGTTGTATTTACTCTTTGACCTTGACCTTGACCTTGTAAATCATTTACCCTTTTACCTTGCAAGTCATTTACCTTTTGACCTTGACCTTGTAAATCCCTTGGTCTAGCACCAAAGTATTTCATCTGTACATCCATTCTTCTTGGATCATCTTGTGGAAAATTTTCTTTTCCATTTTCCACTTCTTCCCATAAATCTTCTGTTCTACCAAATCTGGGATCCATTATTATTTTACCCTCTGACCCATGACCTTTTGTAGCTTCATCCCACTTGCTGGAACCAATTGTGACGCGCGGGGGCGCCGCCTGTCCTAACGTTTCCACCCCCAAATTAATGGGCTCTACTGTAGCGCGCCCCCTTAAGCGCGGTTGAGGAAATCCGGGTCCTAGGTCAAGGGTTTTTGTGTCAATGGAAGCTGGTTCGAATCCTAACCTAGGGTGTGAGCTTCTCTGGTTACCTTCTTCCTCAGGATGAGCCGATATTGGACATATGTCAGCGGTGGCTGTTAAGTTCACGACAGCCCCACTAAATGGGTACTTATCTGGGTTCGAATCCTCAACATTTCCCCAAGCTCCACCACCCACTTTACCATCAGCTACCGTCCTCACCATTATTTCACATTCTTTCTGGCGGGAGTTTAATTGAGCTTGCTGCATGGAAACTAGATTTAGCTCTTCCGCTAGACCGGTTAAAATGCTACTCTGGCGCTCCATTAACTGCTCTATTGTTGTCATTTGCTTCTGTAATACGGCCGGGTCTAAATCATCAGTATTGTCTGTAGTCCCCAACTCCAGTGTTCCTCCCGGACATATCTCATCTTCCTCTTGCCCTGTTCCTAAGACACTGTCCGTATCCCCGTCGGAGTCCATTATAATTTGATAGCAAAAATCACTTCACAGTTCTCTATTTAAGTTTCATTTATTGTAGAATTAAACAAGCGACTGTCTGTCGTTCATTAGCAATTATTTACACAGCCGATGACATAGAATCAATATTAACGAATCACTATTTAGGCCCTCCTAAAACGCTTATGTCTCTTGACTAGCTTAAGTTTTATCAGATCAGTTCACAGACTGAATATACCACAACTAATATTTGCACCAAAATAGCGATACAAGTTTCATCTAATTACACTTAGTTCAGGTTCGAGCTCTATCGATTAGGTTGCCTATACTTCCCTGTTCCCATTGATATTTTAGGACAGCCGATCCACCGTTTTCCGTCCTGTAGAAAGTTATTGAGTCGTCGGCCGATGCCAGAATTTCTCCGTAGGAAGCGTATTATTAATTTAATTGTTGCCGGAAATCTTCGTATTACACATCGATTCACAAGACATCGGAAGAACCTCGTCTTCTACCTGAGAAACTTGCCAGAATCGAAAATACCATCAATTTTGTCCACAATTCACGATTTCCACCAGCATAGGTCTTACTCGATTCAATACTGCAGCCCGACTGAAGGTTTGCGCGTTAATTTGCCGCAAGAGAGCGCTTTTTGGCGCGTAAAACATCGCGTGATGTCTAACCAATCAAAAATCGCCGGTGGTGGAAAGTTCCATTGAAAAATGCATGGGAAGCTAAATATAGCGATGACCGCATCGATCAGTGCTAAGCATAGCACCCATGAGTTCGTAATAGAAATAGCGGCCTTACTTAAGTAAATAAGTAAGGTAGCTTGTAGCAACCTGGTTCGCTACACCATGCAAAAAGATGAATTTAGAAAACTATGCAAAACGGTGTGGGAACAACCGCATGGATTCCTTGTTATTGATCTCACTAGTGAAAAGTACAATGGTAAATACCGATGCGGATTCGACAAATTTTATGTAATCGAGGATCCACTGTCGTAAAAATTATTGCATAATCAAAATGGAATCATCGCTTCTCAAACAGATAGCTGATAATACGGAAAAGACGGCTCGTAACACGGAACCAAAAACGTCACTTTACATTTTGCTAAGCGAAAACAACACACGAATCTGAACGAAGTTTAATCCACTACTTGAACTAGACAAAAATAAAAAGTATGAAATGGCTCTTGTAAATCTCGAAACGTACAATTCTTTCCCTAACATCGACGCGACAAACAACAACTTTAAATATTCGCCGGATAGCCAAACACCATGGTTCAACATAGAAGTCCCAGAAGGGTGCTACGAAATAACGGATATAAACGAACACATACAGAGAATCATGAAGGAGAATGGACATTATGACAGTGCAAATGGAGATTACTACATCACAATAGAACCAAACACAAATACGCTAAGGTCGGTGGTCAGTGGCGGCGCTAGGGGGGGCTGGAGGGGGCTAAGCCCCCCCTAAATGCGGCTCAGCCCCCCCCAAAGCAAAATGCGGAAAATGTCTATAACGGCTAATTTCGTAATCAGAAAACGAGACAATCATCAACGGCATCGAAATCTATTTGAGAATTAAGTTAGCGACTTCATTTCTTGGCCTCAGTCTATGAAAATGGGTGACAAGTTTGCACCCTTACCTTTTGACCATACAACGGGACAGGGTTGTCGAAATTGTCGAAGAAAAAACATGGCTCTTAGACACCTCGTTTCAGATTGAAACCGTTTTATAAGTATTAGACGTATAGAAATATCGAGATTGCCTAGTCCTTCAAAAAGTGGTGCAAAGCCGTATTTTCTCTTGATTGTTCGCATATTTCACAACATTAATTATCGTCACAAAAGAATTTTAGGATTTTCTCCCTCCTGCAATCAACTATATAACAATAGCGTAGATGCTTGCGCCAGTGGCGTCGTCAGAGGGCTAGGGGTTATAGCCTCTACATGCGGCTCAGCCCCCCAAAGCAAGAAGCAGAAAATATCCATTACGGCTTATTTCGTAATAAGAAAGCTAGACAATGGTCAATGGCATCGAAATCAACTATATATATACGATATGTATTATATATATATATATTAAATTGTATAGGTCATTCAATTCGTTGCATAGTAGTGTTGCACCTGTACTGCACATCATGCGTGAAAATAATTTTACAGACTGCTGGTTATCCAGAAGATTGCGTTTTATCCAGAAATGTCTTTGACACAACAATGATAGTTGTCAGATTTGCGTCATGTTTCTCTTACACACCTCAAATGTGCGCGCCCTAGTTATTTTCGGTATAATAATTATTATAATCTTGTTTTGTATACCACCACTGTCTGGGAATGTACGTTTGGTATAATGGTCAACTAAAAAGTTTTAGTGCTATTAGCATATACATGTGAAATATTTGCGTTCAGATAATTATATATATATATATATATAAAATAATTGTGTGCAGATATCTAATAATGCACATTTTTGTATAAAAGAATCTTAAACTGCCTTCTGTCATTAGTAATATGCAGGCAGATAATTATAATAGTGTCCTGTGAATGCTGTTGGAACCTTTATTATGACTTATTTTTATTTGTGATTATTTTAATTGAATGTCCAGGGTAACGGTCTCTGTTGTCATAGACCCTGGTCAAATCGGATCCATCCATTA
Source organism: Lumbricus terrestris (assembly GCA_949752735.1). Lineage (NCBI taxonomy): Eukaryota > Metazoa > Annelida > Clitellata > Crassiclitellata > Lumbricidae > Lumbricus > Lumbricus terrestris. The sequence continues at coordinate 20,786,735 of OX457037.1, read as the reverse complement.
TTGTGATTACTTTTTTATTGTAAAATTATTTCTGAGTATTAATACTGTGCTGGACACCTTTATTGTGATAATTTGGAACTCGAGTCCGTGTCCATGGCCGACTTTTTATATGATAATACTAAATTGCACACCATTTTATTGTAAAATTTATCAATATTAATATTTGGGGTTGGACACCTCTTATTGTGATAACTTGAAACTTCAGTCCGTGTCCATGGTCGACTTTTTATACGATTATACTGAATTGCACACCATTGTATTGTGGAATTTCTGAATACCAATGCGCTTTTGGACACCTTTATTGTGATTTATTTTTATTTGTGATTATCTTAATTGAATGTCCAGGGTAACGGCCTCTGTTGTCATAAACCCTGGTCAAATCGGATCCATCCATTATTGTGATTACTTTCTATTGTAAAATTTCTGAGTAATAATACTGTGTTGGACACCTTTATTGTGATAACTTGGAACTCAAGTCCGTGTCCATGGCCCACTTTTTACACGGTAATACTAAATTGCACACCATTTTATTGTAAAATTTCTCAATATTAATATTTGGTGTTGGACACCTTTTATTGTGATAACTCGGATCTCGAGTCTGTGTCCATGGTTGACTTGTTATACGATCATACTGAATTGCACATCATTGTATTGTGGAATTTCTAAATAATAATTCGGTGTTGGACACCTCTTATTGTGATAACTTAGAACTCTAGTCAAAGTGGTTTTTGAGTGCTTGCATATCGCTGTGTCACAGACAATAGGGACTTTATATTACCTCACTGTCTGCACCACATAGCTACTCGGGTTACTGTGTGCACACGCACTGTATATACTGTATCGCCCTTGCTCAGCTCGGTCACCAACTCGGCTCAGATGACTGAAATTTCGGGGTATGGTACAGCGCGGGCACGGCATAAACTTTACGCGGACGTGTTTGAGAACCTCCCATTCTCTTTTGCCACCTTAGTTGGACACCTTTGTTTATGATAATTCGGAACTTAATCTAGGATTGCGGCCGGATACACCAAAAAAACTGGTTCAGTACTTTGCTCTTAAGTGCTGTAATATGCCGAGCAAATTTTGCGATTGCAATATGACCGCCCTGGGAAGAAAATGTTCTAGTTGCGTCTCTGGGAGGTAGGAAGGCTTGGGGCTTCAGCCCCCCCAAACCTGAAATCCTGGCGCCGCCACTGTCGGTGGTAAATATAAAAGGAGACTATATGGTTGACTTTAAAACGCCTAAGAATTCGATCAGAACGGTTCTAGGTTTTAATAACTGGCTCTATTCGGGCGGTTATAACGAATCGGAGAGCTTGGTAAATATAATGAGTATAAGCAATTTAAGAGTGACTAACGACGTTATAGCATCCTCATACTCTAACGGAACATCGGTAAACGTGATATATTCTTTTTTCCTAAACGTAGGCCCGGGGTACAAAATTATCGAAGTGCCGCACAATTTAATATATCTCCCCATTACGCTATCTACAATTTCAACGATGGAAACGAGACTCACTGACCAAAATGGGAAACAGGTAAATCTTAGAGGTGAAGACTTAATTTATATATAAAATGAGTCGGTACACAGGCGTAAAAGTTAATATTCCGGAAGCGCAACGAGATAAAATTCAAAAATCCCTTCAAGCAGGAACCGGTGTGAGTATCAAACTGGCGCATAATGATATGGGCGGGGAACATGTGTTAGCTTTCACACAGGCTCAAATCAATAAAATGGCAAAGGCGTATCAAAAAGGAACCGGTGCGACCATCAAAATGAGTAAAACGCAATTGGAGCACAATAAGAAAGTCGAAGGAGGATTCATAGGCGCTATACTTCCGTTTCTAGCAACAGCGGGTAAATTCCTTCTGTCTAATGCGCTACCTAGTTTAGCGATGGGAGCTTTGAGCGGCTTAGGTTCTGCCGCCACGAGGAGGACCTTAAAAGGACTATCACGTACTTAGACAAAAAAGAGTATTATTTCAAAGGACAAGTTTCTACTAATTATTCAACACATATCCTGCAAGTCACTATGGTTTGAAAAGGTTTGCGATACTAATTGGGCTCCCACTGATAGAAGAGTAGGCCTGTCTGCAGAAGATAGATTGACATTTTCAATAGCCTTACCGTGGCAGCAGGCCCTAAAAAGGACAATCACATACTTAAAATATCTATAGGCCCTATACTGTTCATAATAATTAAATATTTGCAATGCCAAAAAACAGCATTTCTTGCTGCTGTTTACTCAATGCATATTGGCTTCACAATGTGGTTAAGTTTGAATAACTACCACTGAGTGAATGAATTAATTTATGTATTGCATACAGAAGTACAGAAGTAGCCTACAATCGCTAGACACTAAGAACAGGGGACAGGAAAACTGATAGCTTATACCAGGGGTTCTCAACCTTTTTCGTCCCGCGACACACTTGAATTTGCTATCAAATTTGGCGACACACCATTCAATCATCATATGTAAATGTCGTAAAAATATATAAAGTGTAAAAGTTAAACATGTCTATTTATTTCAAATTTGCTCTCAAACTTATTTATCCTTCTAAAATGCTAAACTGTTGGCATTTGTAATAAATGAAAATAATTATATTGAATTTCTTTCCAATTTTTATGATTCTAAAATTCTAAGTTATTCTTCTGATCCCAATCTATAGGCTAGTCGTTTCTACAACTCGACGTCAATTTAGTCACCTAATTACTAAGACCTTGTAGTCCTAACAGTTAATAGACATAGACATAGACATATGGGATCTTTGTTCTTGAATTTTTCTTTGGATCATATTAAAACGCGGTTCCACAGTTTTTGTACGTGCTACTCGTAAGCAGGCTGAGAGGGCACCTCCGACAAGTTTGTTCCGATTCTTGTTCTTTATGTTGATCATCTGAGAAAAGCCCTGTTCAGATAAGAAGGAGCTATGAAAGGAAACCAGCTCCTTGATTGCTTGTAATGTTCTTCCTTGTACGTCTTTGCCCAGAACTGAGTTCTATTATTGCTTATACATGTCCTTCATTCTGGAATCACATTGCAGCTCAACAAGTGTTTCCTGTCTATTGTTGTTCAATTCTGCGCTATTGATGTTTTCTCTGAGGAATGGGTTCAACATCCACCTTGTCTTCTTAATATCAACATCTGCAGAGGATGGCTAAATTTACGTTTTCTTACCCATAAATTTTCCATTTCGATTGTTGCCTATATAGGTTAACGGGTAAGTGTTTTCTAACAGGTGCGATCGCAAACGTGTTTACATAGCCCTATGTCATATCCGTTGAACATAAACGTCATAACTACCCCAGACCGCGGTAAAATAGATAGATAAATATAGCGCAACAAATTCTCATTGCAGTCATCCGCTAAACTTCTAAATTACCTGTAGGTAAAGTAAGTCAGTGTATATTGCAAGAACATCGGACGTGTGCTGTGAGAATTTAGTAGACTGCTGTTATTTAGGATTATTTCGTGTAATCGTTGGCCTACTGCGTTGTGTCAGTTTGGAAAAAGAAACGAAGATAATTTATTATCATTATTATTAATTCGCGACACACCAATTCTTCGCGACACACCAGCGACACACCACTTTTACGCGACACACCGCCGGTCAAGTCGCGACACACCAGTGTGTCGCGACACACCGGTTGAGAACCCCTGGTGTAGTGGGTGTGTTCTTTGCCTTGCAGTCGGAGGGTTGAAGGTTCGAATCCACGTCAAGCCGACTCGCAGGGACCTTGGCAAGTCCTTCACTTGCAATTACTCAGCGCTTCGGCGTGAAACTCCGATTCAGTGTCCGCGCTGTAGTCGAAAGCGCTTCTGAGTAGTTCTTGGAGCGGCGCTATAACAAGTGCACATTACAAACATCATCTCAAAACCACATACACCTACAAAGACTGATTGTAGATGATTTATTGGATATTCTTAGAGGTGCCCAATTAAACCTAGAAAAGGCTTTCAAATTTAGGAGAACAGGTATTTCTTATTTTAAGAAGCCAATTGTTGCATTTCTTGCCATGGATATCTGAAGTGGACACGGATTTGATTTATTTCAACGGCTGCCGTAGACACGCAAGGTGAGATAAATTAGAGAACGACATTGCAAAACATCCATTATTTTGGTGTTTTGTAACATTAGAGAACTTTCATGTTTGCGGAAAAATTTGAATATGAATCTTGGTTTACACGGAGTCTCGAGTTGCACGCTATTTATAGTCGCATATATACGTCGATGGTATGGACACGCACCAACAGCAACTTCCGGTAGCGTTGTTGTTCATTGGCGATTCGAACGGTGATTTCGCATGGGAAATGTGACATTTTAAAAACAGATTTTCTGTCAATATTCTTGTCCCTAACAAAGTTTTAGTGGTAAACGTGTAGTTTAGCATCGTAAATTATTTTTACCGTTATACGTACTAAAAATGCGCCGTAAAGTATTCCAAACAGCTTACATTTGACCAACTCATGGAACAGCATACTTAGAATTTGTGAAAAAGAAGGAAATCGAATGAAAAATAAAAAATTTGTGTCATAACAAACCGCCGATCGAAGTTGTTATTCAATCGTCACCCTTTCCGGAAGTTGTGTGCGGCAAGTTAGCCGCAATATTCATGTTCAAATCCATAATATTCGACGTGTAACATTAGTTATATGAAAGGTTGTATTCATTCATTCATTTCAATAATTTATATAGCGCCTCTTAAAACTCCACTCAGAGGCGCTCCCAGACCAACAACCACTGTGAAACAAAGAAAGAGTTAAGGAGTCTGTGAAACACCACAGGAGTCAACTGTATACATGGAATACAGCACACAAAATAAGTAAGTAAATAAAAGCGTTTATATCTCAATTAGCAAATGCTGGTATAATTAAACAATAGGACATTGAAGATAATGTAAAATAGCACATTAATATCTATAAAGGAGAATCTGTTTGTGTATGTATGTATGTATGTATTTTTTTATTATAATGTACGCGCACAGTTTGGCAGCTAATTCATTCAGGTGTTTATATAGCGGCTCTTCAAGGAAACTACTCAGAGGCGCTCCCTATTCTAGCACGGCCAAACAGAACAGTTTTTAACTGCTTATAGAATGTGTCCGAAAGTGATCTAGAGAAAAGGCGCACCACAGTTTGGCAGCTACCGGTAATTCATGCAGGTATTTATATAGCGGCTCTTCAAGGAAACTAATCAGAGGCGCTCCCTATTCCAGCACGGCCAAACAGAATAGTTTTTAACTGCTTATAGAATGTGTCCGAAAGTGATCTAGAGAAAAGACGCAGCACAGTTTGGCAGCTAATTCATTCAAGTATTTATATAGTTAGGGTTACCATACGTCCGGGTTTCCCCGGACATGTCCTCTTTTTAGGCCCCTGTCCGGGCGTCCGGGCGGCTTTCCAGAAATACGGTTTTTGTCCGGGTTTTTCCCGTCCGTCCACGATCGATCTTACTTACTTACTTTTCCATGTTATATACCAGGGGTTCTCAACCGGTGTGTCGCGACACACTGGTGTGTCGCGACTTGACCGGCGGTGTGTCGCGTAAAAGTGGTGTGTCGCTGGTGTGTCGCGAAGAATTAGTGTGTCGCGAATTAATAATAATGATAATAAATTATCTTCGTTTCTTTTCCAAACTGACAACGCAGTAGGCCAATGATTACATGAAATAATCCTAAATAACACCAGTCTACTATATTCTCACAGCACACGTCCGTTGTTCGTACATTATACACTGACTTACTTTACCTACAGGTAATTTAGAAGTTTAGCGGATGCAATGAAAATTTGCTGCGCTCTATTTATCTATCTATTTTACCGCGGTCTGGGGTAGTTATGACGTTTATGTTCAACGGATATGTCATAGGGCTATGTAAACAAGTAAATTGCTGATCGCACCTGTTAGAAAGCTTTTACCCGTTAACCTGTAGACTAAGTCGGCAATCGAAATGGAAATTTATGGTAAGAAAACGTAAATTTAGCCATCCTCTTCAGATGCTGATACTAAGAAGACAAGGTTGATGTTGAACCCGGACCATTCCTCAGAGAAAACATCAATGGAGCAGAATTGAACAACAATGAACAGGAAACACTTGTTGAGCTGCAATGTGATTCCAGAATGAAGGACATGTATATTGTATAAGCAATAATAGAACTCAGTTCTGGGCAACGACGTATACAAGGAAGAACGTTACAAATCACTTGCAAACAAAGCTATCAAGGAGCTGGTTTCCTTTCATAGCTCCTACTTATCTGAACAGGGCTTTTCTCAGATGATCAACATTAAGAACAAGAATAGGCCTGCTTACGAATTGCACTTACAAAAACTGTGGAAGCGCGTCTTAATATGATCCAAAGAAAAATTCAAGAACAAAGATCCCATTAACTGTTAGGACTACAAGATCTTAGTAATTATGTGACTAAATTGACGTCGAGTTGTAGAAGCGACTGGGATCAGTTTGGGATCAGAGGAAAAATTTAGAATTTTAGAATCATAAAAATTGGAAAGAAATTCAATATAATTATTTTCATTTATTAAAAAGCCAGCAGTTTAGCATTTAAGAAGAATAACTGGATAAATAAGTTTGAGAGCAAATTTGAAATTAAATAGACATGTTTAACTTTGACACTTTTTATATTTTTCGACATTATTTTACATATGACGATTGAATGGTGTGTCGCCAAATCTGATAGCAAGTTTAAGTGTGTCGCGGGACGAAAAAGGTTGAGAACCCCTGTTATATACTATTCGGTTCCATGAACTAATCACGCGTTCCAGCAATATTTACCTCAATTATAAGGTTACCATTGGATTTCCTGTTCCTGAAGCGGTTTTTTGTAAACCAAACGCATAAATATAACGCGAGTTACATGTACGTAATGATGATTTTAGGTTTAAATAAAATAATTAAATTTTCAATTTAAAAAAAAATTGGAAAAAAATGCTGAAACGTGTTTTCCTGCAGGTCCTTATGGATGGGAAGCTAAATGTTTGACATGCGACAGCGGAACTTATATGTCAGTTGCCAATATTAGTGCATTGGATTTAAAGGCGCACGTCGAAACGCCGAAGCATGTTAAGAGTGTTTGGGGAATTTCATATACCAAATTAACCAGTTTTTGAGTAACACTGGGTTTGAAAAGCGACGAATCTGTCACTGTTTTGTTTCTGCGTAGTCAGTGACAGGAATATGTAATGTGTACTGAAGTGCTGGAGTACAAAACACTCACTCAATGAAGCTTAAATTGAAACCATGCATGTACAATAAAAACAACATTTTCTGTAGTTCAACGTTACTTATAGGGCCTATTTGTAGGCCCTACAACACTTAATATTGGCGTATATAGGCCTAGCACTAGGAGCCAGCTACGGGATGTTAACCGGGTGAACATTTTGGGTGTCCTCTTTTTCATCTGAGCACTTATGGTAACCCTATATATAGTGGCTCTTCAAGGAAACTACTCAGAGGTGCTCCCTATTCCAGCACGGTCAAACAGAAGTTTTTAACTGCTTATTGAATGTGTCCGAAAGTGATCTAGAGAAAAGGTGCAGCTCACGTGGTAGGGCATTCCATACCACATGGCCAACCACAAAAAAGCACTACTCTGCATGAGGGAGCTACGAGCAAACTGGACCAATAGCACTCGTAATCGTAATCTCCTAATTTCTAAAGCGCCACTGGAAAGCCAAGCTCGGGGCACCGGCTTATTCACGAGCGCTGACACTCCCCTATCAGCCGAGCGTAGGGACCGACCAGTCCGAGTACTTGACACAGGCCGACAATGACCTTAAGCTTTCCATCAACACAGAGGGCCACCCAGTGAAGGGGGTTAGCGAATCCCCTGAGTATGGTGAACTGAGTGGGGGGGTAAACCCGGAAATTTCACCATTTTCACAGCTTCACAACAGTTGCACAGCTATTCACCTAAACCTTGCAGCTGGACAGAGTACCAATAGGACCAACCAACCCAGCACTCGCCGGCTCCCCCCAGGGGCTGTGCGGTACGTTGGTTTTCACACGTGTGGGGCGGGATGACGGATTGGCTTGTGGGGGCGGTGGGTTATTGGGGTGAATGGGTTAGTTGTGGATTGACATAGGTTTGGAAAGGTGGGCAGTGTGCCCATGAATGCTGGGTAGGTGCGATTTGGAGGGTGGGCTGATAGCCATCATTGTAAAGCCAAAATGTATTACATGCCACAAGAAATGCAGTTATTTGTTCCTTGGAATAATTTCCTTGTTATCTAATTATGTGAACGGTATGTCTATGGTGTAACTAGGCATCTTACATGCTATTCAAATGGCCAATCATTCATCTATTTGAACAGCCCTTGTCCATGTGGTACTCCTTCAAAATTACAAATATTGTCAAGCTAAAAAGCAGTGAACAAACTGCAAAAAATGCTTTGTTTGGCCCTTTCAGTAAATATTGAAAAGTCAGAAATTAAAGTCCTTAGGGATTAATTATCACTTTACATGCCTTGAAAAAGACAGTGAGCCATCTCTTTAATAAAGTCTTCAATGTAATTGTTCACACTTACAATTCTTATAATTCAAAATTCATAGTATATATTGTTACATAAATGCTTTTTCTAGGCCCTTTGAATAAAATACATATCGTTGAAATATGTGACAGCCCTCGTTATTATATAATCAGCACCTTTGATGCTCTTCAAACAGTCATTCTGTAAAGCACATGTACTCTCTATGTTACGTCTTGAAACTTACCATTATTGTCCATCCAACAATCGTTAGGAAAATGGCTGCTAGAAATTATGGTATTTGGACCTTGTAATATAATACTTACCTAGTGGAGCGGCCAGGAACCAAAATGTGAAGGAATTGTTCACTTTGTGATACAAGTATGAAATTTGGTACATACTACGAAAATGTCATAAGAAAAAGATTTGGCTATAGGGCCATCGCAGATTTGGCCCCTGGCCCCAATGGCGGCCATTTTTCAAAATGGCCGACCTGTTTACAGATTTTAAATTATCACAGCTTCCAGTGCACTTAGAATCGTCATCTTGGTGTCAAAACATACATAGTTTGGGAAGAGGATTCCAAAAAAGCCATTACAAATGTTCCCGAGAGCTTCAATGGCGGCCATTTTTCAAAATGGCCGACCAAAATACAGATTTTCAATATCTCAGCTTTCAGTACACTTAGAATCGTCATCTTGGTGTCTAAACATACATAGTTAATGGCAGGCATTCCAACAGAGCCATTGAAAATGTTCCCCATGGCTTCAATGGCGGCCATTTTCCAAAATGACCGACCTAAAAAATTAATACTTCAATATCTCAGCCTCCAGTACACTTAGAATCGTCATCTTGGTGTCTAAACATACATAGTTTGGGACGAGGATCTCAAAAAGGCCATTACAAATGTTCCCCAGAGCATCAATGGGGGCCATTTTCCAAAATGGCCGACCAAAAAAGGATATTTCAATATGTCGATTATCAGCTTCCAGTACACTTAGAATCGTCATCTTGGTGTCTAAACATACATTGTTAAGGGCGAATGTTAGTGGAATCAAATACAAACATTTCTATTCACAAGATTCGCAGCCAAGGACGTGAATGGTGCGGTGAGGTAAAAAGTTCCTGCTTATTTGAAAATCAGCTGTTATGGGCTCACGGTGCATCAAGTATAAATATAGTATAGTCCACGCTATTTATCGCATCATACTTTTCTGAAACTTCTGATTGAGTTCATGTTCATTTGGCAATAAAACAAGTCTTGGAACATATGAAATATATAAGAAAGGTAAAGTTTTTCAATCAGGTTAAGGCTCTCAGCAGTGTTATCGAGGAGATGGGAAAACCATTTATTGACGATAGCAATGACCTACTTGTCCAGGATACCAGAGATCTGGTCGATCAAACAGTGTTAAACACCATGTGCAACCTCGGAGTACAACTACTGCTGTACTAGTACAACAACTAGAGTAGTACGAAACACTTATCAAGGAACGTCTCATTAGCCAAACGTGACCTGTCAGTCATCCAATAACATGAAATAACTTCCCTCTCTTCAGTCGTCCGCCTGTATGGGACAAGTCACGAGCAAAAGAACATTTGTCATCTGTGAAGAAGGACTGTTCACTATTCTCCAGGTTATGTCATTTCCTATCAGACGCGCGAAGGAGACCTGGTCACGTGGACGATTTTTTGCTCACGAGAACCAGGCATGCCACCCATCACTCTCGAATATGGGCAAACTACGGCTAGGAATTAGACCAGACAGTAACTGTCTAGAGGAACTAATTCCTACTTCAGATATCCAACCAGGCCATTCACTGGGTATTCCAATTGTTGACGCTCTTATACTGGATGGAGCCGTCATAGTCATCATGCTGAAGCCTGGCACTGCATGCAGCATGCTCTTTTTCAGATTATTCCTCCCATACTTTCTTGCCCTATACTTCACAAGACAGCTAGAGCACGTGCATAGAGTAGATGCTGTTTGGGATGAATACGTGCGTGGCAGCTTGAAGACACACACACACGCAGGCAGAGTTGTTTTCTTTCTTGAGTCTGCGAATAGCAAAACTAGAAATAGAAACAGGAAGACAGATCATAGCCACTTACCACAAGGATGTGCTCGATCTGTGCTCGGCAAAAAGACACAACTGGACTTGGTCCATGCACTCAGGAGGAAGCTGATACAAGAATTTTTCTGCATGTCTCCGATGCTCCCAAACATGGTCATCGTAAGGTAATGATGCGTACCGTTGACTCTGACGTGTTGGCGTTGGTCGTAGCAGCAGTTCAGCAGCTGAACATTGATGAACTGTGGGTTGATTTTGCCTCAGGCAAAAAGCTTCAGGTACCTGCAAACCCATGAAATGGCGAGTGCCCTCGGTCCAGAAAAGTGCGTAGCCTTGTCCTTCCTACACGCATTCAGCGGATGTGACACAGTATCATCCTTTGCTGGGTGCGGAAAAAGGCCAGTCTGGGATATTTGGAAGACATTCAGCGATATCACCCCAGCCTTCTGCACCCTATAGCATCAACTCCCAGCTCTGTTTATGATCAGCTCGATGTAATTGAGTGCTTTGTGGTTCTTCTGTACGACCGTGTTAGTGGCGAGGAGAAGGTGAATGAGGCAAGAAAGCAACTGTTCGCACAGAAAGACAGAACTATGGATGGCCTTCCACCAACTCAAGCTGCTCTGGTGAAACACACGAAGAGAGCTGCCTACCAAGCAGGTCACGTTTGGACAAAGATGCTCATAGCTGTTCCTAAACTACCATGTCCTGGTCAATGGGGTGGCTGAAAACGATTAAAGATGGCTGGGGAGTGAAGTGGACAACACTTCCGGGAGAGCCACGTGCCGGTTGTGAACTTCTCAGATGTGGCTGTGAGGAGGAATGTAGGGGACAGTGTAAATGTGTGAAAGCTTCTCTATACTCTACAGTGTACTGGTCTCTGTCTGTGCAGAGGCCTATGCGACCGTGAATGACGTGGATGATGTTGTTTAATTCTGTGGTCAGTACATTGTCTGCATAATGGCCCCCAAATGTGGACTTAAATCACGATAGGGACATCTAGCCTACGAGCATATCAGCAAAATCTTGAATTGCACATGTTCCAAAACTTGTTTTATTGCCAAATGAACATGAACTCAATCAGAAGTTTCAGAAAAAGTATGATGCAATAAATAGCTTGGATTATACTATATTTATACTTGACGCGCCATGAGCCCATAACAGCTGATTTTCAAATAAGCAGGAACTTTTTACCTCACCGCACCATTCACGTCCTTGGCTGCGAATCTTGTGAACAGAAACGTTTGTATTTGATTCCATTAAAATTCCTGCCATTGACTATGTATGTTTAGACACCAAGATGACGATTCTAAGTGTACTGGAAGCTGAGATATTGAAATATCCTTTTTTGGTCGGCCATTTTAGAAAATGGCCGCCATTGATGCTCTGGGGAACATTTGTAATGGCCTTTTTGGAATCCTCGTCCCAAACTATGTATGTTTAGACACAAAGATGACGATTCTAAGTGTACTGGAGGCTGAGATATTGAAGTATTAATTTTTTAGGTCGGCCATTTTGGATAATGGCCGCCATTGAAGCCATGGGGAACATTTTCAATGGCTCTGTTGGAATGCCTGCCCTTAACTATGTATGTTTAGACACCAAGATGACGATTCCAAGTGTACTGAAAGCTGAGATATTGAAAATCTGTATTTTGGTCGGCCATTTTAAAAAATGGCCGCCATTGAAGCTCTCGGGAACATTTGTAATGGCTTTATTGGAATCCTCGCCCCTAACTATGTATGTTTTGACACCAAGATGACGTTTCTAAGTGCACTGGAAGCTGAGATAATTTAAAATCTGTAAACAGGTCGGCCATTTTGAAAAATGGCCGCCAATGGGGCCAGGTGCCAAATCTGCGATGGCCCTATAGCCAAATCTTTTTCTTATGACATTTTCATGGTATGTACCAAATTTCATGCTTGTATCACAAAGTGAACAATTTTTCACCAGGCCGCTCTACTAACCCTCAACATAAAATTATGCCTAAGCCTCACAATTGCACATTGAACTATAGACTACACAAAATTATTATAAAATGTAATCATCCAGGGACGTGAATGAATATTGTCGCGGAACTAGGGCTGGGCAGAAAAGTACCAGGGGCCGATCACCAACCCTAGCCGTGTAAGTCTTTCGATGATGTCCGGGGGTAAGGCTTTAGCTGGGGACTAAAGACTAGCCGACTAGGCTTAGGCTAACTGTACTTAAACGAACTGTAATTAAAACGAACTGCATTTGATCGAACTGTGTTTAATAACTGCGAAATCGAACGTCTTAATCAAACTGTACACTGAATGCTAGATCACTGCGACGCGACTAAATGCGACTAAACTCTGTCAAAGAAGGAACAGCTCTCCGACTAAAACACTGCGCTCTAGGAACTGCCCAAGACCCTATCGAAGAAGACACAGCTCCGTGACTAAACTCTATCAAAGAAGAAACACACCGTATCTGCTATCAAAGAAGAAACATACCGTATCCGCTATCAAAGAAGAAACATACCGTGACTAAACTCTATCAAAGAAGAAACACACCGTGACTAAACTCTATCAAAGAAGAAACACACCGTGACTAAACTCTATCAAAGAAGAAACACACCGTGACTAAACTCTATCAAAGAAGAAACACACCGTGACTAAACTCTATCAAAGAAGAAACACACCGTATCTGCTATCAAAGAAGAAACATACCGTATCCGCTATCAAAGAAGAAACATACCGTGACTAAACTCTATCAAAGAAGAAACACACCGTGACTAAACTCTATCAAAGAAGAAACACACCGTGACTAAACTCTATCAAAGAAGAAACACACCGTGACTAAACTCTATCAAAGAAGAAACACACCGTGACTAAACTCTATCAAAGAAGAAACACACCACCCGCTATTGCTCTCTGCCCTATTTATACCCTCCCAGACGCAGGTGTGCTGAATAAGTAGATATAGGCCACAGTATGCTGAATAAGTAGACGTGCTGAATAAGTAGACGTGCTGAATAAGTAGATATAGGCCACGGTATGCTGAATAAGTAGACGTGCTGAATAAGTAGACGGAGGCTAGTGTGCTGAATAAGTAGATATAGGCCACGGTATGCTGAATAAGTAGACGTGCTGAATAAGTAGACGTGCTGAATAAGTAGACGTGCTGAATAAGTAGACGTGCTGAATAAGTAGATATAGGCCACGGTATGCTGAATAAGTAGACGTGCTGAATAAGTAGACGGAGGCTAGTGTGCTGAATAAGTAGATACAGCAGAGAGAGCAAAGCAAGCGCACCCTAACACAGCAGGCAATCTTCAAGTTTTTCCACACGGCCTTCCCAGGAGCAGTCCAAAGCCCCCTTTGGATAAAATTAACAGGGGGAAAACGAACCCCAGCATAATAAACATTGTCCATCGAGATAAGGCACACGCCTCAGTCCACAATTCTATGCAAATAATCGATTCGCTTATGCAAAATATCGTCCATTTCGAAGTATGCCAACTTAACTAGCACAAAATAAAGAACAGCATCCAAACAACCAAACATCGTTCGTGACGAACAAAACGGCCTATAAAGTTAAACAGACGAAGAACGTCCTCGGAATATTTACGTAGGCGCTAACTAACAGAAAACAATCGTACTGTGCGGCACGAAACTTAAGTTCAGAGTCCCTTACGGCAAAACAAAACTAGGAGTGTCACCTTTCTTTCTTCTTTTTCTTCTTCAGAAGCGGTCCGTCTTCCGGTAAGATGAGGTCTAGTCGACGATCCAAACGGCGTCGGGGGAAGGTTACGCGCACGTACGTAGACACGTGCGCCGACGAAGAAGAAGCGCGCGCGCAACCATGCGCGCCGACAGGAACTTGCGCGCCGACAGGAACTTGTGCGCAGACAGGAACTCGCGCGCGGAGGAGGAGTAGACTGCGCGCACGTACGTAGACACGTGCGCCGACGAAGGACTGGCGCGCAGAGGAGGAGTAGATTACGCGCACGTACGTAGACACGTGCGCCGACGAAGGACTGGCGCGCAGAGGAGGAGTAGATTACGCGCACGTACGTAGACACGTGCGCCGACGAAGAAGAAGCGCGCGCGCAACCATGCGCGCCGACAGGAACTCGCGCGCGGAGGAGGAGTAGACTGCGCGCACGTAGAGGAAACGTGCGCCGTCCTCCTCGTGCACTTTACTGGAACCGGACAGGTCGACGAACGGCCCGACGGGGTCGACCCGAGATCGCCGTTGTTCCGTCCGAATCTGCGTCCGTTGCATCCGTTGCATCCGTTGCGTCTGTTGCATCCGTTGCGTCCGTTGCATCCGTTCGATGTGCAAAGGACCTGGTCCTCGGCCTGTCGACGGCGGATGCCGTCGCACCGTCACCGTCGTCGGTATGCCGACTTCTTGAGAGCGCTTCCTCCGTTGGCGTCCCCTTCCAGCGATGACGTGGCCGGCGGCTGGAAGATGCGGCGGTATTTTCCGCTGCTTCGCTGCGTAGTCCTTCCGTCTTCCTTGCAGGCGCCTCGCTCCATTCCCCTTTCGTCCGCCCATAGCAGTGGCGGAGTTTGTCGATGTGTGCGACGAAGGGCTTAGCCTTCGGCGACTTCTGGAGGAGGTAGTTGACTGGACCGCACGCCCGCAGGATCATCATAGGTCCGGTGAAATTCCGTTGGAACTTCGGGCTACGTCCCACGAATTTCCGTGGACTGAAGTAATAGACCCAGTCACCTTCCTCGAATTTTGCCGGCCGCAGTCGTAGATCGTAGGCGTGTTTGCGCCTTTCCGCGCCCTTCTTAAGACATTGGCGAGCGACGGCGTAGGCGTTCTCCAGCCTTTCCGACATCTCGGACCCGTAGGCCGAATATGTAAACCTCTCTCGAATTGGTCGACCAAAACCTAACCCATATCCTCCGGGGTCGAAAAGATCAAATTCACCGTTCAAAAACCACCCATAGGTAGGCCTAGTAGAAACGATTTCTTTCGCACGACCACAACCCACCTTTCCATGAGCGTAGCCACAATCCAATTCAAACGCGAACACACACGCTGCGCCAGAAGAGAGTCTCAAACAAGCATCAATTCCCGAAAAGGGACCAAAATCCTTCCGGGTCGGACCCGAAAGAAACCGCACCGACCAATTTTTCTCCTTAGCGAGAATCACATTCGCCGCCCACTCACTAACGGCAGGTTCCACAACTCCCGTTTCCAACATTTGATTCAATTGTTCATCAATAGCAGTCTGATATGGCAGCGGCTGCCTCCGGAAGGGTTGTCTCACTGGACGAGAGTCCCCTGTATCAATCCTGTGTTGGGTTATCGCGGTTCGTCCCAAATCTCGGTCAGTGGTCGAAAAAATGTCCTCGTATTCGACCAATAAATCCTTCAACCGTCCCTTCACATCCGTCGGGACATCCTCCGAAATGTCCTCCATCAGCTTCTCAATCAAATGGGTTTCAGGACCCGTCCGTCTATCATTTTCCTCCCTTAACTCGACATTTACGGGATGCAATTCACCCAACATTTGATTAGCAGTCAACAAAGCAGATTGCTCGTTCAAATTTACTACACGAATGCACGACTTATTAGCATCATCACCAAGCACAACTCTGGCTACATGTAACCCAGGCTGGATCTCTTTGGACTCCGTCATCCACGCCTGTGCAGTGGTCGTCAAGTCTCTATACTGCGTTGTACAAGGTATATCGCACTGGGAACGAGGAAGGACAGTGGTCTCCTCTGCAACCATCACCCTGCGGCACCAAAGCGAACCATTTCCCTTGACCAGAGGAATGCGGCGGCGACCAACAAAAAGTGCGCCCTGGCCAAAACCCAATCTACAGCGATGCTGTCTCAACCAGTCCATTCCCAGCATTGGTTCACCGATCTGATCCGAGACAAGAAAAGTAGTGCCAATAGAAAATCCTCTGGAAATCACAATCGGAAGATCAAGCTGACCCAAAACCCTAATCGCAGTACCATTTGCAGCTAAGAGGATGCGATTGCTTGGCTGGAGCGACAACCCATCAACATCAGACGAGGGAACCAAGCTTACCTCCGACCCAGTGTCCACTAGGCATGTTCTTTGCCGTCCGTTGATCGTTCCACGGATGTAGATCGCGTTGTTCGTTACACCCGTCGTTCGGTCTCTTGTTGTGTGGTTGGTGACGATCGGTCCATCATGCTCGGGCGTCGTCGGACCCGAGTTGCGTGCGTCGTCTTGACGGTTGGGAGGCTGTCGGCGTTGGCGGCATTGGCGAGCCACGTGACCCACGCGTCCACAGTTGAAGCAGGTCACACCGCGGCCGACGTTCCCAGAAGCGTTTCCTGCAGGCGGGACGGTCGGTGGAACGTACGGGGGAACATTTGGTTCGGCGTCCAGACTCGTCCTGTACGAACCTCGAAGTTCCTCCAGCTGTTGACAGATCCTTCCTTCCATGTCCTGTTGCCACTTTCGCTGGGCAGCGAAGAAGTTGTCCAATTGGGACTGAAGTTGTCCACCAGCGTCTCCATCTTGCGTCGTTCTCACCCGATTGGCTGGCCTCCGACGATCCTCCAATTCCGACGTCTGCTGGTACGCGGCGAGGCGTAGAGCGGTTCGGTACGCCTCGTCGATCGTCTTTGGCTCGCGTTCTCTCACCTTGAGGGACAACTCACGGTCACGGATCGCTTCGAGGGAGGCGTCCTTCGCGACGATCTCCGTCGTTTCGTTAGATGGAACCGGGTAGGCGAAAACGACGAGTCTCCGGATGTCGTGCAGCAAGTCGCCCAGGGTTTCATCTGATCTCTGCCGGCGATAGTAGAGTTGTGCCCGGAAGGTCTCGGCCTGACCCTCCGCGCCGTATCGTTGACGTAGTCTCTCGACGAGCTGCTCGTAGGTGACTTCCGTCCGGGCTCCAAAATCCCAGAGTAACTGCGTTGCTGCTTTTTCCAACGAACAGCGGAGGAAGTCCGCTTTGTCGGCTGCAGTCCATCGGTTGTGTCTCGCGCACACATCGAATTGTGCCAGGAACGATTCGAGGGATCCAGTTCCATCGAATTTTCCGGGCTTGATTGGACTCCTCTTTTCACCGACCAAGCGACCGACATTCTCCAGAATCTTCGATTCCAAAGCGCTGGCGTTTTTCTCCGGAATCAGCATACTTTTTCGCTCCCTCTTCGGCGAGTCGTCGAAATCGATTTTCTCCAGGAAGCGGCTAGACTCGACCTCGTAGTCGACCAAAACGTCCTTTCGTCGTCCGGAGGTAGGCGACGAAGTAGAGGGGAGGCCAGAAACACTTCCGTCCATCCCTGCACGAGAAAACTCACCAGTCGCTGCGTTCCACATCGTTGTCAGTCCAGAATCAAATCAGCTCCCGCTTCCGTGTAACAGTTTGTAGCAGTCCGACAAATGTAACAAAACCCCCAACTTCTTGAACTAGTTTCTTCGAAGATGAAACGAACAAAACCAAAATCCAGTTTTCCAAGAAGTTCGATGAATTTCAAAAACCCCACGACTGGTAACCAATTTGTCGCGGAACTAGGGCTGGGCAGAAAAGTACCAGGGGCCGATCACCAACCCTAGCCGTGTAAGTCTTTCGATGATGTCCGGGGGTAAGGCTTTAGCTGGGGACTAAAGACTAGCCGACTAGGCTTAGGCTAACTGTACTTAAACGAACTGTAATTAAAACGAACTGCATTTGATCGAACTGTGTTTAATAACTGCGAAATCGAACGTCTTAATCAAACTGTACACTGAATGCTAGATCACTGCGACGCGACTAAATGCGACTAAACTCTGTCAAAGAAGGAACAGCTCTCCGACTAAAACACTGCGCTCTAGGAACTGCCCAAGACCCTATCGAAGAAGACACAGCTCCGTGACTAAACTCTATCAAAGAAGAAACACACCGTATCTGCTATCAAAGAAGAAACATACCGTATCCGCTATCAAAGAAGAAACATACCGTGACTAAACTCTATCAAAGAAGAAACACACCGTGACTAAACTCTATCAAAGAAGAAACACACCGTGACTAAACTCTATCAAAGAAGAAACACACCGTGACTAAACTCTATCAAAGAAGAAACACACCGTGACTAAACTCTATCAAAGAAGAAACACACCACCCGCTATTGCTCTCTGCTCTATTTATACCCTCCCAGACGGAGGCTAGTGTGCTGAATAAGTAGATATAGGCCACGGTATGCTGAATAAGTAGACGTGCTGAATAAGTAGACGGAGGCTAGTGTGCTGAATAAGTAGATACAGCAGAGAGAGCAAAGCAAGCGCACCCTAACACAGCAGGCAATCTTCAAGTTTTTCCACAATATGACTATTATTATCACTACATTGGGAGCAATGACTCTTCTCTAATAGGCTTCTCTTCATACTTTTCATCATCATTAAGCCATATTGCAATGAAGAAGTGCCTTGAATTATATAATTTGTATAGTTACATTAGTTTGTATCACGTTCCTTGCAGAGGTGCTTGAGTCTCCTGGTGCTTCTGGTTAATTGTGTGTGTTTGTGTCCATACACAATTGCATCGTTTGGCTGTGCAACACGGCCAAATGGTAGAAATGTTGATTCATTTCAGCATCGCTGACATTATTCATTATGCTAATCAAAGCTGTAGCAGTGACACAAGTTGATTTCCTTAAATTTAAAAGAGCAGACCGTTTTCATTATGCATTGACTGTGACTTTCCTGTTTCATATTTCAAAGTCTATTTTCTGCATATCTGTGAGCACAAGGTCAGAGGATGAAGAAGTAGCAGTCACCCCAGTTGAAGTAAAGGACATCACTGGCACCAATTGCGCAATATATTAAAGATGAGCTGCATATATGCAGCAGGTACAGCTCGTTTTTATTGTTATTCTCTTTGTATGTTAAAATGTCAGAATACAACTGTTACAACTGTTTTATTTGAAGGATGATATTCCATTGCATGTTCATTTCCTATGTTTGCAGTGCTTACATTCACGAAACTGACTTTAAATGACTATGTTATTTTTACACAGTGCCATTGTCGGAAAAGTGACGATATTTGCGAAAGTGATCGAAGAACGATTATTTTCAATCCTTGATGCTTTTCTATACAAACTGAAGATGAATATTCCCAGCAAGAAACTGAGACTTTTCATTACACAAAATGTCACCGACCAGTTTAAGCTAGAAAAGGTAAAGAATCAGAAATATAATATAAACATTTTCAAATTATTTTCATAACACCACTATATATGGAAAAGTAGCTTAACTATATGGACAGTTGCTATATAACACTAAATTGGCAACAGTTATGTTAAGGAGGGGAAGCAACAGTTATGTTAAGGAGGGGAAATGGTGCAGAGGAAGATCTAGACAAAAACTGCTGGTTGGGATGATGGAGAAGGGCTACAGAGAACTTAAGGACAAGGCACAACAACGTGAAAGATGGAGACATTGGACGTTTGGACCTGCCACTTGGCAGAGAACCTAAAGAGAGATGTTAATCCATAAAAGTCATAGAAACATTCTAGTAAGGAAACTCTTTTTTATGACAAAATGCAACCAGACATCTTTCAGAAGTGGCGCAGTGGTCGATTGATTAGAGTGTAATGCAGAGGGTGTGGCTTTGAGCCTTGCGTGAGGCAATTAATATGCAGGGGCCTTGAGCATGTCCTTCATGCACAATTGTTCTGCACCATTAATGTTTTGTCATATTTAGGATTAGATTTTGATTGTGAGGTTTAATCTTCTACTCTACAGTTATTCTGTATTGTCTGTAAACACATCCTTCATTCAAGTTTATTAGTGCTAACAGCTGTTGAGTTTCATTAGATATTATAAGGTATAATAATTAATCTGTTCTGGGTTTTTTACAGGACATGAATTCTGCTCTGAATTTATTCACAAGATTCCGGCGAGATGAATTTGCTGAAGCATTCTTTGGCAATGAATGGTCCAGATTTCTTTCATCATCTGTTTGAACTTTGAAGTGGTTTCTAAGTTCGATGCCACGGGTGAACATGAAGGGTTTTGTTGTTAGACCTCTGTATCTACGTCATCAAAGCACGGCACAGATTTTCAGTTAACTGATGAGTACGCTTTGTGGTTCTATTCGAAATGGAATTTGGATTATGAAAAGCTGTGATGATTGCCGTTAGTGGTTGCTTTGTTGTTTTTTCTTCCGGCCTGACTCCTAGGTTCTTGTTTACTCCATTCTACGCATGGAACGTGATTGGTTACGTCAAACTCTGAATCGGTGCTCGATGGACTTTTGAGTACTTGCCTACGTTGCTGTGATTCCGTAACACGTTTGTTGTCTTGTAGCGGTAATGAACTGTAGCATGATTTTGCTAATTTGCCTGAGCTGGCATTAATTTTCTTCTGAGTTATTTCTGGCGCCATCTTTATAAAATGCTGAAGAATATTTCAGCTTAGAAGAAACCGTGATTATGAGTTACATAAAATTAGTTGCATTCTAAGGTTATTTTGTTGTTTTTGTGTTTGTCATTTGGAATTGGTAGGAATATGCTGCCTATTGCTTTGCATGTTATGGAATTCTTAAAGATCAACAGGGTCGTAAAATTAACTGGAATTATATTGAGCAGCTGCACAAATTACAGGAGACTGAGGGTTTGCGAATTGGCACTAAGTTAAAATCTGCTCACATGATGTGGAATCGGCAGAAGATGAAGGTCAATTTAGCTGCTCAAACACTGAGTGCCAGTGTAGCTGATGCCATTGATTTTTGTCGTGAGAATTTGAAACTTGTTCATTTTATTGAATCTGAGGCTGCGGTTCACTTTTTGCGTGTTATTGATCATTTGTTTGATATTCTTAATTCCCGCAATCCTCTGGGCAAGGGTTTCAATGCTCCAATGAGGTCTTCTAATGAAGCAGTTTGGAAGCCAATCCGTCATCCCGCCCCACACGTGTGAAAACCAACGTACCGCACAGCCCCTGGGGGGAGCCGGCGAGTGCTGGGTTGGTTGGTCCTATTGGTACTCTGTCCAGCTGCAAGGTTTAGGTGAATAGCTGTGCAACTGTTGTGAAGCTGTGAAAATGGTGAAATTTCCGGGTTTACTCCCCCCCCACTCAGTTCACCATACTCAGGGGATTCGCTAACCCCCTTCACTGGGTGGCCCTCTGTGATGGAAAGCTTAAGGTCATTGTCGGCCTGTGTCAAGTACTCGGACTGGTCGGTCCCTACGCTCGGCTGATAGGGGAGTGTCAGCGCTCGTGAATAAGCCGGTGCCCCGAGCTTGGCTTTCCAGTGGGTGTGCTATCAAACATGTGGTCATTCAAACAAGCAAAACAATGCAACCCAACCTCTGCCAGGACAACGGTGCAAACAGTACGTACAAAATGCTTGGTCCGTGGTAGTTTATTGCCAAGAGTATTATGCATTCGCAGAAAACACTTCTCGGTTTCTTCACAAATCTTTTCCCAAGCCACTTTCTACATTGTGACGCATCAATAATCTCTTATATGCTGCAGTAAACAGGTGAACTGTAGGATTATTATTGGAGCCGCAAGAAGATCTAACTGCACCAAAAAAGAGTTCCAAGTGGTCCTGACTTAATTTGTATGTCAACAGATATTTAAGAGGAGAGTTGGTTTTCCAACCAGTTCATTGAATATTGCAACAGTGGATTCCACAGAGGAAATTAAGCCAAGAAATGGAGTTCGTCGTTTTGTCTGATACATTGGAATCCCTTTGTCATTTGTTAAACCAACCAAATAAAGCTTTGCTTCCTCAAGGAAACAACAATCATGTGTTTTATTTAATCAAGTGCATTAGCAGCTGCTATTGCACTATCCGAATGCATCATCTGGCCAAGCAGAAAACTGTCCAAATAACTGGACCAATGATTCGTAAACAGCTGACAAAGCTCGTTCTGTTTAAGCATCAGTGAGAAATAATTATTGTTTGATCAACTATGCTTATAGAATTTCTTTTATTCTCATGGAACAATTAGTCTGTTAAGCTTATGTTTTGCTAAGCTTCTGTAACTTTATTTGTGCAAGTGTCCTTGAATTAGGAAATGAATATTGTAATATAATGCTAATATTATTGCAATTACATAATTTAGTTGATGTTGAGATTTATGTGTCTTTAAGTGACCATTGTAATATTTCAAATTGTTAATTAGCAATTTGTTGATTTAATTAAAGAGCACTTTGTTTTACATGCAAAGAGAGCAGTTTTAAACAATTGTAAGCAATGTTTTTGTATGTTAATTATATCCTGTAATAAATTCACAAGTTATTGGCTAAGCCGATTTAATGTGTGTGTTGCTACATGCCTGATAAGCAGATAGCTGATATAGGAAACAGTCGCCTGGGTGATCCTGGCACTCCTTAGAAGATTATATCCTCTACAAAGGAAAAGAACCGTGATTCGCAAGGTATGCGGGTTAATTCCCCCCATAAGTCCATGGATCTACGTCCTGTCACCTTACACTCTGGTGCAGCTGAGGAGTAGTGGTGAGGACTTTGACTTCCCAGGGATAATCTGACTTGGAGCCCACTTTTTTATTTAGGTGCATAGTCATTTTGAGGTTTCTTGGTATGTTTTCCAGGTGGTGACCATTCCTCTCTCTTATTGTTAAACCCCCATCCTATTGCTACGGCCTTGGGTACCCTTCCAGCACCTGCCTTTTGCGTTTGCCAGCTGTTTGTCAGGGTTTCCGGTGAGCCTGTCCACCCCGTGAATCACTTCCGTCAGAGTTTTTCGCCACTGTTTTTGCCACTAGGCAATTTTCTACTTAGCTGTTTGTGGGGCGCGGTGGTGTAGTGGTGGCGTCGTTGCCTTGAAGCCGGAAGGTTCGAGGTTCGAATCCACCTCGCCGCGTACGGACCTTGGGCAAGTCCTTCACTCACAATTGCTCAGCGCTTCGGCGTGAAACTCCGAAGCAGTGTCCGCTCTGCATTCGGGAGCGCCTCTGAGCTTGAAGGGGCGCTATAACAAGTGCACATACATACATACCCCAACCCATCACTGTGAGACGCAGGTTAGGACTTTGGGGGTAGGAAGAACTATAGCCCATGCTTTGCTATATTTAGGAGTACCATGACAGTAACACTTAATGTCTACATTTTTAGAAGGGCTTCGATACAATGAGGCACAATAGCCTGGCCTTGCAGTCATGCAAATAGCCTCCACACCAAATTTCTACCATGGCGGAGATTTGTTCCCCACTTCCATAATTAGGCAAACTGCAACCATGCAGAATTTAGCCTTTTTCGTGGTGGCCTGTTGTCTGGAATGTGCTCCACAGGAGCTACGTCTGTTTCCTGGGGCTCCTACCGAGACATTTTTTACTGAGCCCAACACCATGCTAGAGTCGGGAGCACGGGTTGCAGGTTCGAATCCGCTTCATGTCTCCGCGTAGGGATCTTGGGCAATTCCTTCACTCGTAATTGCTCAGCGCTTTCGCGTGAAACTCCAATGCAGTGTCCGCGCTGTAGACGGGAGCGCCTCCGAGTAGTGAGCTTGAAGGGGCGCTATAACAAGTATGCATACAAACTTCAGAGCAGTCCCTCAAAGAAGCGTTATATACATTCTGGAGTTAATGAATGCATATTCGGAAAACTCAACGTCCACAGAAATTGTGCCAAAGAGACCAGCTGAAATATCGGTGCTATAATATAAGCTTCCTAAATGAAGTCGGCACTGGTCAGGTCGCTGTTTTTGGAGTCTTGCAAAAAGCCTACGGGGTAACAACACATAATAATTTGTTCAAGTCGTAGTATGATAACTAAGTAACAACTAAAGGTTGGTAAGTTTGAAATGAATTTGGAAACGTTCTGTAACCGAAGGTTTTAATCGAGACATCAGGATATCAAGCGCACATCTGAACCCCCTGTAGCTTTAAGATGGCGGCATGATCTAAAAATAGATCTCGATTGTCTGTCCGCCGACCACACATTTCTGTGCAGCGAGCATAGACTAAGCGCAATCCAGGTCTATTAATATCGATGGGTTGAAGTGATTCACCGCGAAAACATAAATAGCGCTTTGGAATTTTTTGTAGCGCAGACCTGCTTATAAAATAATCAATCTTTGACAATGGCTGCAGAGTACTCAAAGTAGGTAAAAATTGGATCGGATATTGGGTATTCGGATCAAGGGCTTAGAGATTTTGTCAGAGAGAGACAAGAAGAAAGCAAGGCCTTTAAACAAGCAGGATTACTGACTGATTACGAAAAAGAGAAATTAATTTCGGAACGAGAAAGAGAACGACGGCAAGAAGTGATAGCTGAAGCTGACAAACAAGGAGAAGAAAAGAGGTGTTCTGAGGAGAGAGAAGCCAATCTAAAAATGATTGAACTCGACAACCAGAAAACTATAAAACTTAAAGAACTGGAACTAAAAATGGAACAAGATAGGCGACATGGCGATAGAAACGATTGGATCGTAAATGGTTTTAGTAGGGAAACCAGTTGACAGAATAATAATGCCAAGAATGTGAAGATGCCAGTATTTAGGGAAGACAGATATTATCTTGATGCTTATTTACTACGGTTTGAGAGAACCTGCATGGCATACGAAGTTCCAGAAGAATGTGGGCATTAACACTAGTAAAATCCCTAGACGGAAAGGCATTACAAGTTTTCGAGAGGTTGGAAGTAGATGAGGCACAAGATTACAAGAAATTAAAAGAGGAACTGTTGAAACGATTCCAGCTCACGGAAAACGGATATAAAAGGAAGTTTCGTTCTTCTGAACGTGACATAGATGAAACTGTACCTCAGTATGCTGAGATTGAGACGGTATTTGAAGCAATGGTTGGCAATGGCCGGATTCAAGAATGATTATAAAGGACTGGAGACACTGGTATTGCGTTATCAGTTCTTAGTGACATGCGATGATGAGATGAGATGCCTTGTCAAAGAGAAAGGAAAGGTGGATTTGGAAACATTGCTAGAAAAAGCACAGAATTATGTGGAGGATAGAGTAATTAGCGAGAGGAAGTGGACAGTAGTTCATAGGAAAGTAGACAATGAACATGATGGTCGTTCTAGAGAATTTGCAAGGAGTAATAGTGAGAATAGAAGTAGTAGTCTTGGACGGAACAAGAACAGAGAACAGGACAGTTTCGAAGATAGAGGTCGGTTTAATAATGAATGGGATTTCTGGAAGGGTAAACGGAGGAAATTGGTAGAGAAAACCCAAGAGAAGGCTGCTTCCATTGCGGATCTACTTTACACTACGCATCAAAATTTGATAGGATTGGACTAGGTGCAAGGTCACATACGGTCGTCACTATGCAGTGTGTTGAAGATAGAGAAGAGGAAGGTGTGGAACATGAAGTTACCATATCGTGCTATGAAGCTGAAGGAGAAGAAACGTTGAGGGCATATACGAGCATGGTGTTGGTGAATGGAAATAAGGTGAGTGCACTAAATGATTCGAGTGCAACATGTGTTGCCATCAGAAAGGGTTTAGAGAAACCTTAGGGCCTACCAGTGTACTGGACGTAAAATGGTTTGCAGCTTTGCTAATGGAACCAAAGTAAAGTACCCAACAGCTTTAATTGACATCAAGAGTAAAGAATTTGAAGGGAAAGCAGAGGCATTAGTGATAAAGAACTTCGTCAAAGAGCTGATAGTAGATCCAGGTTTATACGAGAAGAAACCAAAAAGATTTGGGTGTATAAATAAATTCAGAGTCCAGGACGTTGGAGTGAATACCCATGAGGATGATGTCACAAGGTGCGATGATAATAAGGAGGCAGTCACTGGTGACGTTGAGAAAGCAATGCATTAAAAAGGTGACGTTCAAAGAAGATTATTGCTAAAAAAGTGAACGTGACATACTTGAAGAGAAGACGGATGGTGGTCTGGACACAGCATTTAGGTCCAATACCATAGAGCAGTCGAAGGCAGAGGGGCCTGTGAAAGGAATATTAGCCGGGTACGATACAGTCCTACATTACAGAAATTTGCAGTTCTACGTGGCAATGGGGCTTACAATTACCAAAATTCATAAAATGCTTGAATTTGACCAATCTCGGTGGTTGAAGCCATACCTTGAATTTAACACCGCTAAGCGACAGGTGACCGCTAATTCGTTCGAGAAAGATTTATTCAAATTAATGAATAACTCCGACTATGGTAATACGATGCAGAACAATCGCAAACATTTCAATGTAAGATTAGTGATGAACGAGAGGCAAGCGAAACGTCACATAGTTCGACCGACATTCCAGTAGTTCAACATTATAAATGAATACCTTACCGCCATCAAAATGATAAAGGCCGATGTGATGTTTAACAAGCCTATATACGCAGGAATGTGTATTTTGGATATCTCTAAGCTGCATATGTACCGTTTTCACTACGATCAGATACAGAAGTTGTACGGTGAAAGAGCGAAATTATTATTCACGGACACGTACAGTTTGTGCTATCATATTCGGACCGCTGATGTGTATTTGGACATGCGTCAAAATCTGACCGAATACGATACATCCGACTACTCCGCTGATCACTTTCTGCATAGCAACTCTAATGCGAAAGTGATCGGAAAATTCAAAGACGTGTCGAATGGGGAACCACCTTTGGAATTTGCGGGGTTGCGGTAAAAAATGTACAGTCTTTTGCTCCCCAAAAATTACGAAAAGAAGACTGCCAAAGGTGTGAAAAAGTCGTGCGTGTCCACTTACATACGGCAACGAGAATACGCAAACTCTGTGTTCGACGAAAAAAAGACGACAGCAACATTTTATACAATTCGAAGCGTTAAACATCAATTACATACCGCCGAAATATCAAAATCTGCTCTTTCGCCGCACGACGACAAGAGATATCTGATAAATAATCTAGATTCGCTTGCCTACGGCCATGTGTTGCTTAAATGCTAGGTCCTTCAATAATATTTGTACTTCTAACCCACTGTCGTGTATATATCGTGTTTGATTTTAATATTTGGGCACTAAGTCCTACTTCAATATTGTTGCGATGGGCATGCTGGATGGCGACTCTGTTAAGTCTGATTACTGGATATCAACTCATCGAACTGGGCATACAACTAATTATTATTCGAATGTGCATATGATAATCCACAGTTATCAGTTTATTCGATGTATATTGTTTGTCGGTGACAAAAAGTGACTACCCACTGTTTTGCTATTTAACGATGCATATGCTTAAATATCTATATCTAAAAGAATGGATGTGCGTATATTTGGCCCCGATGCACGCTCACAGTTTTGCAGCTACTGACCTGAAACATTGCATTTAGATAGACGTTCACCAGAACTACCCAAGTACGCTATTTTCAGCTATTTATTTAGTCACTTGAACTTTTAAAATACAGACATTTTAAATTTCGCCATGTTAATGTATGCGCTAGCCTATATCGCTGCAATTGCGTCACCGTATTTTAATCATTTCTCAGTAACAGCCTGTTGCCGTTGACGTCATTCTGACGTCATTTTTTGGCCAAGCTTAGTATGAAAACCATACGCTGTCGTACAGCTCTGGGAAAGATGGGAAATGCCTTTGGCCATGGAGCATATACAAAGAGGAGCCTCAAATATATTTTTAGCAATAAAATAAATGCGAGGTATGATCAGGTTATTTATAAAGAAACGGGTACCTGCGTGACCGCACGTTGCCATGGGAAGGGGTGTGGGGGCCTGGGGGAGAAAATTTTCCCGAAAACTCAAATTTCACGGGTGGCGTACCGGTGGGTGTCGGAGTGTGGTGGGGTGTAGTGAGGATGAGTCGGTGTGGTGGGTCGTGGCCGGGAGCGGGTCGAATCCTAAATTTCCCGGGCAATGCCGTGTACCCCAGCTAGTTGTTGTATAGAAATTTAAATATGATATTGATGATTCTGTGTTTTTCCCCAATCCCTCATAAACCAATAGTTTGCATGACACATTCTCCATGCTCTTCATTTGCGTGGTATAATATATATTTTCTTCCACACCAACTAATAAAAACTTTAATTCCAGAACACAAATACTAAATCATGTTGAATTCTAGAGCATGCCTGTTACGCAGAGTAGGGCAATACCACACTTCCTATCCACAGGCTAGGGTTAGAGAGCAAAGTTGCTAAGCAAAGTAGGGTTCCATAGTTTGATTGTTACACAGATTAGGTTTGATCTGCAATGTTGCACTTCCTATCAAGGGTTAGAAAATAGGGATGCTAAGCAAATTAGGGCTGCAGTTCTTCCGAAGTCAGTGCGGGGAGCCAGTGCAGGGAGCGAGCACATCAAACGGTGTATGTGTCCTATGTTGAAGTAGAGAGTCAGGCTAGGTGTTGTTGCGGAGTTCCGGTGGCCTTGGGGTCATTTCCGGCGGCCCCGGTCCCAGGCTGTGCACTTCTAACATCCTGGAACCAGTGTAGAAGCTATGTAGAGCAAGTAACCAGCGTAAATCTATTTTTAGCTGAGGTAGTACCCGCCCATGCATAACTACTTCCCACATTATAAGCCATACTGTTAACTTAAGCCTACGCATTTCTCAACGATTAAATGATGTCAAATAGTTGGTCCTTTTTATTCAAATGTTTTCTGGTACAAAGTTAGAAATCATAAATTTGCTTTCGATTCTCACATGTGGGGACGCCCACGGAACAATAACATTCGCAGCACATCCCTTTACAACTGCATCCACGATACGCTGACCATTTGCAATATGATACACAATATTGCGCGTTCTGGAAGAACATATCTAAAATATCAAACGATATTTTATTATTTTTTGCATGAAACAGACAAGTTAACAAAAATGTAAACAATCTTTTAGCTGTTATATGAAATACAGTCAGTGGCGCCTCCGTAGGTCGCGGCAGGCTATTTGATATGTCCATATTACTCCTACCTGCCCTATGACCTGACAACAAATTCTTCGCAATTTATGATAGGCCTACCTTCTTTACATTATTTTAATTTCTTCAAACTGCTGAACAACTCCCATGGCACTAACGCAATCTGCTAATTGCTGAAATTGCTTCCATATGTACAATAAACTTGTCTCTGTCATTCCACATCAGCAAGTTTCCTGTCTTTGCATTCTTGATATTTCTGCTGCTTTCGACACCATTGATCACCAGATAATACTCCAAAGACTGTCTTCCTGGTTCGACTTTACTGATACTGCTCTCATCTGGATTAAATCATATCTCTCATCCCGTTAATTCTCTGTTAAACCATCCGGAACCTCATCCCTCTCACGGTCTCACTTGTGTTCTTCAAGGTTCTGTTCTTGACTTGGGTCCCTCTTGTTCGTACCCTACACAACTCCATTCAGCTCACTCATCAACGCATTCTCGGTTGACCATCACCCAAGCATCCACGACCCTCGCCGAATCCGCCTTATACTCGGCTTTAAAACTGCATCCACTGCATTTTATTAATTAGTCCCGCTTCTATTTCAGATATAAAAATAACAATATCCAGTTTCCATTTCACGAGCGCTTTTCATCAATCCAGTTCCAATTTAAGCAAGAACATCTTCATCAATACAGCTTCAGTTTAAGCAAGAACATTTTTACCAATCAAGCTCCAATTTAAGCAAGAATATTTTCATCAATCCAGCTCTAGTTTGATCAAGAATATTTTCATCAATCCAGCTCCAATAATAATGTCGCGTAATAATTGTCGTGAACCAGTTGTCGGTGAACAAATTGTCCGTGGACCAATTGTCGTTGAACCAGTTGTCGGTGAACCAGTTGTCGTGGAACCCTCTGAGAGGCGCTCGCACGCGTAGATCATCATGCCCGTCGTCATTTTGCAGGCGATAATTATGCTTAGGACCTTTGTCTAATTTCTCGCTCCACGGCTAGAATGATTGATTAACTGGCATGACTGCATTTTAAAAGTAACCGATTTTGCAGTAAAAAGAACGGTCATTAGTGTCACAAGGAACCAATGTAGCTGTATGTATCTACTTAAAGGAGGGTCGGGCAAAAGGCCCATGGGAGGTAAGATAAGAATATTCTTTAATTCACCAATTGCTAGCCGCATTTTTGTTTACAGACATGCACAGTACAATAAAATGAAATATAGTTAATATACATGTACATAACGAAGTAATGGATAAAGGAGTCCAGTTAATTTCCACGTTTTCAGCACAATTTGTAATGTTGGAAGTCCGTCAAGTAGATTTCAAAAATTATTATTTAATTTAAGGTATGATGCTCAATGCTCATTGGCATTATTTCAGTCAACTGATATGCAGATTCAAAGTTTTAGTTAGAGCCGTTTAGTTTTATGCATTTCCGGTTGAAAGACATCTTACTTTCGTTTTCCCTGTGAACAGGTCACACGTTATCAAGAAAAATCGAATTTTGCATTTAACAAACCAAACAGTCCTGGATGTTAGCGAAAAATTGGGCATTTTGGTGCTATAAGTAAAAGAAAGATATTTTTCAGTTCAGGAAGAAATTTGCTGGTGGACATAACTCTGTGCTATTGGCCTATTTCTGCATTTTAATGATAACGCTTTATTAATTATTGTGCTGCTTTTGTTCACTGTGTCATTCCTTGTAAGACCGTGATGGTAAAAACCTGATACTGCTGATCAGATGTAAAGTCAAGACTTGTTAGTTCCATTCTGCTATTTGTGGCTAACAATGAGATTATAGTTAGAGTCATTTATGTTTAGCTCACATCTAAGACCTATCAATGTTGTGTTCATTTTACCTTAGCCACTTTTTAACGCCGTTCGCATCTAAAATTATATCTACAGTAAAAAACAGCTGTGACGAACTTTGAAGGATTATTGTAATAAGCTAACAAACAAGCAGCACTCTAACATATGCGTATTTATTATCTGTATGTATGATGATGGTGCTCTGCCCGAAAGCAGGTTTATTGGCTTTACGCCCCTGGGGATGAGATGAGTGAGGTGGTTTCCCGTTGCCTTCCCCACAGACAATGATGGGTAAGCAACTTGTCCAAGGTCGCTCCGCAGGAGCTTGCGCCCCTTCATCCCACACGTGCTAGCCCGAGATATCTAAAATTCTAAATCTCTTAATGTCAACTCCCAGCCCGGGGCTTGAACCGCAGTCCGTTGCAGCCAACAGACGAATGCAGCGCGCTTACCGGTGTAGCTAACTAGGCCAGTCATGTATAGGCCCTACAATATACAAATATAGGCTACACCTTAATATATTTTTCAATTTTTGTCCAGTGTGTAATTATAGGCTACGACAGGGGTTATTTTAAGAAAATTTCTCAACTGCACATAATTATCAGAATAGCATCCTACATCGGGTAGATTGGTCATTATTGAGACTAAGGCCTAATTCTTCTTCTTCTTCTTCTTCTTCTTCTTATTATTATTATTATTATTATTATTATTATTATATTTATTATTAGTTTATTATTATTTATTGAAATCTTGAACCTCTCTTTTATCAGCACTGAAATAATAGAGTGATTTTGTTAAGGTGACATAATATTAAGAAGCTACAATATTATTATTAATATTATTATCATTACCATTGTCGTTAACATCGTTATCGTTATAATAATTATAGCCTATCAAGTCCCGATATAACCTAGGGTCCTGATATGGGAAGGTCAATCTCAAAAAGTCAATGAGAAACTAGCAGAGAAAGTCGGCAGCCTTTTCGTGCACGCATATGGAGATGCAAAGAAATTAACTCTGCGTGCATTTTCATTTCCTGCAAAAGTTGTTATCAGTACTATGGCATCTGCTTTCTCATGGAATTGCGGTAAAATGACAACTGAGGCTACTAAGCAAGATTGGAACTTACAGTACTTGACGCCAGCACCTCACAAAGAATTTTTGCAATGCATTGTGTAACGCCCCGTATGACGTGACGTTACGGCTTCCGATAGTTATTTTTGGAATCCGCTATTTGAGCTTCGGGTGATCGGTATATTATTATATATTGGAGCGTGGCCATTGGCATAGCCTTTGTCGCGTTTTAATCGCCATCGCGACGAGATAGGCCTACGTCGTCGCGATGTCGGGTTTTAATTGCTCGCGGTAGGCCTAGGTCGCTGGCGCCATCTCGCGTCGATGCGACGATTGCGTGGGCGGTCGGCGCTCAGCGCCGCGTTTTAATTACTGCTGGCGCTGTCTCGCGACAGACAGAGTCGCTGTGGCAGACAGAGATACCAGGAGAGATATAAAGACAGACGGAAAAGAAGACACAGCGTGCCGTCCGAGGGCGCATTTTAAGGGGTAGAGAGAGAGAGAAAGGCCGACAAGCAGGGTGATGCAAAGGGACAGGTGTGACTGCGCTTGGCAGCTATCTTGCTGCGTAGATTTTATTGCGCAGTTCCTGCTACGTATTTTCTACTGCGTGGTAGCGGCACATGACATTTTCTGCGACGCAGAAACATCTGGCATTTCCAAATGCGCAGTTTCGTGACGTCAGAAGGCTCTATATAAGACCCGCGCACTGTCGACGGTGGAGGACAAAGACAAAGGCAGAAGACGAAGAAGTAGAAGGCTACGCCGGGATTGAGAAGTGTGAAGAAATGTCGGAGAACGAATTGTTTAAGTTCGTCGTCTAAATTATGGCGCAGTTGTATCTCGTAGTCCTATCGAGAGTTCACGGATTATGTTCGCCGTTTCATTCTTCGACAGGAGTTGAATATAATATTTCATAGATATCGGTTCTGCGTCGATTCGTCATTGTTGTCGGTTCAGTTGGTCCTTCGTCTTGGGCTTTTCGTTTTTCGCAGGAGCGAAGTTATACGTCGTCTTCGAATTCTGTTGCCCCTCGTGCGATGATTTGAAAGTTTGTTGCTTACGTGGCGCCAATTGATCGTCATATATTGTTCGTCAGGTTAATAATCGTTCGGTGTCGTTCGTCGCCTATCTTCGGGAATTCATCGTTTTTGGATCACTTTCGGCGCTACTTCATCGATGCATGTCCCCGAGGTTCGTACTCTGGATTCTTCGCATCCCATCTCAGTCTTGTCTACCGCGACGGAATTTGGGGTATGTTAGGAATGAAAGCGATCATTGCTAGACAATTTGGGCTATCCGTTAAATTGGCCTGGAGACTTAGAGCTAAAACGGGGAATATTCATGTGTGATCCTCTGGTCTATGTGTTGGTTGCATGGATTGTATTTGACTATTGCATAAATGTATTATTTTAATTGAATTGAATGTAACTGTTGTCGCTTGAAGAGTTAATTGATTGTCAATAATAAGAATCATTCTCGAATCTACTGACTCAATTCATTGCTATAAAGGAAACTGATATAGCGCCAATGGAGGATTCTAGGCCGGTCACTCCTGCCCAGCCGTCCAGACCCCCTCATCATTGGAGGTGGTAATGGAGGCTATAACTTCCATGCATTCATCCATACAGACTAATGCGAAGTCTACCAATGAAGCGATGACTTCCATGCAGTCGTCTATGCAGTCGCAGGCTAGGGAAACTAGAGATGCTATTTCATCAGTACAGTCCAATGTTGAAGATGCTATTTCCTCAGTACAGTCCAATGTTGAAGATGCTATTTCCTCTGTACAAATGAATGTCAGAGAGGAAATCTCTGCTGTGCACTCTAACGTGAGAGAAGCGTTGACGGAGGTTGTGTCACGCTTAGAGAGACTCGAGGCATCGCCGATTCCAAGATCTGCTGTGGGTCTGAACCCTGGACTGAGGTCCACCGCTATTACCACCGCGGACGTGCCTTACCAGTCGACCATCGGCCTGGCGAGAAGTTTGGGCGCTAGGCTTAAAGATTTCGCTCACCCGGGTATACTGCGCAGAAGTGAGCGTCTATCCAACAAGGCTCCAATTTCATACAGGGAGTTGGGCAGTCGAGATATTTGGCCACCATTTCATCGGTTGGATTTGAACCAGGGAGTCACCTCCTCTTATCCTCTCTCCTTATCTCCGAATTATCACCCACAGCAGCACGCGGCCTCCTTACCGTACGATGATCCGGAAGTGGCGACTCCGGGGATGGCGGTGGGGGCGGGCGTTACATTGTACATAGTCACAAAGAAATTCTTGCCAAAAAGCTGACCAACGATGTATTGGCATTATCCATGCGATGCGATGGAACCGTACACAGAACGCAAATTGATAAAATTTACGTTATGGCGAAAGCGGGCAGGGGGGTTGGTACAGAGGAACAATACTTCTTAGGTGCCAGCGAACCTCGTTGCCGAGGCGCTAAGGGGATTCTTGAAGCACTGGAAGAAGCATGCAATAACACAGTTGGAGAATCTGCTGCAAAGCATATACTAAGACACACGTCCTCTTTGGTGACTGATGGAGCGTCTATCAATACAGGTGAGAGGCCTGGCTTATGGACTCTATTTCGAGCCAAAATGAGAGATCACCAATCAACATCTGTCCCTTTGTTAACAATCTGGTGTGCAGTTCACCGTTCGATTTTGGCTTGGAAATCTACCAGCCACTCTGTCAGTGAGATTGGTCATATATTTAAGAATCTGGTAGCCTGTCCACATATTTTCACACATAAGGTCTCAGATCAAGGGAACTTCGGGAAGTCGCAGATCTTAGCAACTCTCACTTCATTGCGCTTCCTAAGCATTTTGAGGTTAGGTGGTCTGAGTTTCATACGCATTGGCAAATCCAGTTCTGGTATCATGGTTTTCGCTTTATATGCGGCAACCCAAAGATGGAACCGTGCACAGAAGTGGTTTTTTTGGCATTTTTTGTAGATGAGGATAAACTCGTACTCCTGTCATTTCTGGCTGATGTTCTCACTGTCTTCAGCTGATACCAGAAACTGCTGCAAGGAGACGGCATCACTATTCTCGACATTGAAAAGACAACTAAGTCGGTAAAAGCACGGCTGTTAGCTTTAACAGAAGATGATCGACTTACCTGGAGGGTGGACTAAGACTCTGAAGAAGGAAATTGTGTTACAGCCAGATGGCGTAGCAAAGATCCTGAAAGGGATTGAGCTAATGAGGACAAAGAAACGCCGCAAGAACACCACCAATACGTTTCCGATTGCACCAATACGTTTCTCACATGCAGCACATGTGAGAAAGCTGGCGTATTTACTGAAAATACTATTATGGAACTTTTCAGATCGGCGTCCATTTTGATTATCGCTATGTAGAAACCACGAGAGCGATTCGAATAAAAGTTTGAAGCAAAGTTACGCTTTAGCTACTAAAGTAAAACAATCCGCAGAGCAGAAAAACTGGTCACGATTGTTGATAACAGAAGACGAAACAATCCCGAAAATTTTTCAACAATTTAAACTGTCAATAAAGTAAAAAATGAAACAGAGATCACCGCACTGGCGTATAAACACGACGAACGCAATATACTGTATACCCGGTACTGGAAAAGGCTTCTGCATGACTCGATGCAGCACATGTGAGAAAGCTGGCGTATTTACTGAAAATACTATTATGGATGAGGGAATTGAGAGATATGAACTTTTGAGTGGTGCTTTAGAAGCAGCTAGAGAAGCACTTGCCCCTTGAAAACTGACACCTATTTTTCGTTCATTTATTCATTCGTTCATTCTATGGACTTACATAGCTCACCTTTAAGGAACTACTTTTGATATCTACTTTTTGATTTTTAACAAATTCTAAGTATAGGCCTACTATTCATATTAAAAGTTATACACAAAATGAAACTGAGAAATTTGCATAAGAAACCTCTTTGAAAAGTATACCCGTATTCGTAATTTGATTCGCGGACGTTTCGTCCAAGGACGATTCGTCACGGACTGTTCGTCATGGACTGTTCGTCAAGCGGACGATTCGTCAGAGGACGTTTCGTCCACGGACGATTCGTCATGCGGACGGTTCGTCAACGGACTGTTCGTCAACCAGTCAAAGTTGTAGGCTACATGAAAGACTATCTGTGTAGCGCCCTTCCTACATGGAGTGATTTTGAGAGGGAGGCGACTACGGGGAAGAGGTGCGAATTATGCTGCTCCTACCTTTGGACTCCCTTTGTGGAACCAGTACGTATCGGCCGGTGACGGGATAGCCAGAACCACTAACATTGTAGAGGGGTGGCACCACGGGATGCAGTCGCTGTTCATGTGTAGTCACCCAAGTCTTTGGCTACTACTTGAAGGGTTGGACAGAGATTGCCAGAAACAAAAAGCTGCATACCTACAAGGAGTGACTGATCTTCAAGAACCAGGTACCAAAAGTACCGTCACTTGGTTGAGAGAGTACAACGTGCCATTCAGACATATAACAGAACTGATGTTGTCACCTATGTCCGTGGAATTGCACACCTATCTCACAGCTAGAGCAGAAACTGTTTACTTGAGACAAATATGTCTTAAACATTTCTTGATGCTTCCGCACTTAACAATGCATGTGCATTTGTTGTGCACTTAAACTAAAAGTACATGTGTATACATTCTTCTTAACTAAATAAGCGTCAAGTAGAGTAAAACTGTTGTCACTATTAACTTTGTAATTCATCTGACTTCATTCATACTGTAATCATTTAGAGCTCTGTTATATATAACTGACGAACAGTCCGGTGACGAACCGTCCGCATGACGAATCGTCCGTGGACGAAACGTCCTCTGACGAATCGTCCGCTTGACGAACAGGCCATGACGAACAGTCCGTGACGAATCGTCCTTGGACGAAACGTCCGCATACCCGTAATTTCCAGCTTTGCATTTTTCAAGCTCCTGCTATGTAATAAAAAAATTTGACTGTGACTATCGTAAAAATTTTGCCCCCCCTGCAAAACTTTCTGCGGGCGCCCATGCATGGAATAAATATAATTCATTGGAATTTATCTGTGAGCAACGATGGAGGCTACGTTTGTTCCAAGAATATCGTCGACGAATCCGATATCGACATTCGTTACAACTCCGGAATTTTTCGATGTACTTGTGACTGCTGCATATCATAGAGTCACCATAGTTGGAACGGTTCCACGACAACTGGTCTACCGACAACTCGTCTACCGACAACTCGTCTCCGGACAATTGGTCTAACGACAACTGGTCTACAGACGAATAGTATTGATGAAATAGAAGCTGGATTAATGAAAATGTTTTTTTAGCGTAAATGGAAACTGGATTGATGATTTTATTCATGTATTTCGACATACATCCAGCTTCTACTTCAGATCTAAAAATACCTCCATCCAGCTTCTATTTCTCACCCTTTATTTTCGTCAATCTAGCTTCTATTTCAGATATAAAAATGCCCTCATCCAGCTTCCATTAATTAAGCGTTTTTTCAGCAATCCTTCTATTTCAGATCAAGAAATACTTTCATCCAGCTTTTATTTCTCATACGTTATTTTCGTCAATCCAGCTTCTATTTCACCTGTAAAAGAGCCATCATCCAGATTCCGTTTCTCTTGTGTTTTTTCATCAATCCAACCTCCATTTCACCTGTAAAAACTTTCATCCAGCTTCCTTTTCTCAAGCGCTGGATCAGTTGTCTGTAGACCAGTTGTCGTAGACGAATTGTCCGGAGACCACTTGTCGTTAGACGAGTTGTCGGTAGACGAGTTGTCGTGACACCAGTTGGAACTGCCCCTAACGACATCGGAGTGGATCTCATGCAATTATACATGTAGCCTACGCGTACTATTCGTAAGAGCAGTTCGTTCGTGCATCGCAACGTAGGTGTAATTGTGTCGTTCGGAATATGCATGCAGCACAGCGGGCCTTTTCGCTTTTCTTTGTAAATCCTCAGAGAACTATTGACTCTGCTGCAGATTCAGCGGTCGATGGTCTCATACTTCAAGATGTTTGGCTGCTGCTGCTGTTGTATTTGTAGCAGCGTCGAACGACCGCTGAATCATCATCATTATAACCTTTTCGTTGCTAAGAACCTTCACAAGATAATCTTTGAACTACTGAAAAATCAGCAATTCCTACTAAAAAAATGCACCTTAAATGAAATGTTCGGTTCTATGACAAAATGTCGCACGACAAAATGTCGCCGACAAAATGTCGCGGACAAAATGTCGCAGAGACAATATGTCGCAAGACAAAATGTCGCCGACAAACTGGCGCAATCGTGAATGAGTAAAACAGTTTTTATTGCACAAATCGACCATTTAAAAATCCATCGAATGAACTTGTTAATAGTAGTGTCAACGGATACACATTCCAACTAAAAATGTCAACGAAAAAAGTCCGCCAAAATTCAAAAGCTAAAAAGTGCGCGAACTAACTCACATTCCATGAAGTTACTAACAGAGCTACAGTGATATTAATATTAAATGTGTTAATGTAGCCTATACGAAAATGTACGCGATGAATACCAAAAAATATAAATACACAGCTACAAGGTGTGCAGACAGACAATAAATACATGATATATATATAAATTATTATATTCGTTTTATTGAGTAAAAGACAATCTGACAATAAAGCAGAAATATTAACATGAGTAATAATGAATAATTAGAGTTAAAAGTTCAATTAATTAGTCTTAAAAATAGCTAGTAAATATTTGTATATAACGATCGTGAGATTTTTTAACAAATTCTAAGGATACTATACTAGAGCTAAAGTGAAAGTAATATTCAATCTGTTAATGTCTCTGTAAATGACCATGAACAATTCTAATACAGCATTCAAACAGTTCGTATTATAACATTGGTATTAAGAATTCTTGCGATGGCTCCCAAGTATTCAATGGAAGTTTCATGATTCTTATTTATTCTTCTCATCGGTCACTATTCTCACTATCCTCTTTTCTGCATTTCTTTTCTCTTTGATGCCCATTTATCCTTTGTACCGCTGTGTACTATCTACAAACTTTGTCTCAGGTCCGTCTTCTTTAATCCTCGTCCACTACCATGCTGTACCTCCTCGTACAGATATACTTCAAGCTTCGGATAGATTGAAGCCGTTTATTCCACGCACGACGCACTTAGTGAGCAGAATTATCCACGACATATTGTCGGCGACATTTTGTCGGCGACGTTTTGTCGGCGACATTTTGTCTTGCGACATAATGTCGCTGCGACATTTTGTCGGCGACGTTTTGTCGGCGACATTTTGTCTTGCGACATTTTGTCAGGCCGCCAAATGTTATAGTCTGCTACAATTACTGGTCGCAAAGTCGTTTAAATCAGCATATGCCATGATATAATTCGGATTTATCAACATTATTATGTCGAAGGTTCATTATGCTAGGTGCGCTGCTTTGTAGGGATATTGCACAAAACGCACATGGAACAAAACGTCAAGAAAGGAATATGCCTATATCTATCTGAAACTCACCGCCACCTTCAATCCCATATTCACAGCAACATTGAATGTCCTCGAGAAAACGTTTTCCATTGGATAGATTATCCAGTTCACGGCGTTTTCCATTGTAATTGTCAGACATTTCGAAGACTAAAACGAAAGGAAAGTTATGCATAAATGGTTGCGTTAATCATTGCTCATACTCGCGATATTTCAACAAAGATGATGATGATAGTGGTCAAACTGTAGCCATGAGCTCAGTCACGTGATCAACAAAGGCCAATGTTAAAGGTCAAGGAGAGGATGTAATCAGGTCATAGCTATTACACTATCAAGTCATGGTTATTACGTAATGGGGAAATGGCTCTTACACAATGAGATCAAGGTATATAGGTCAAGGCGGAGATCAACGACATACTCCTAACCTTAACCCTAACTTAAACCTAGCTCAATGTGCACTGGAAATGCTGCACCGGATATCAGGCGCCGATGCGACACGGGATATGCGGTTCCGGAAATGCAGAACCGGAAATGCAGACCTGACCAGAAATGAAGACATGCCCTGGAACCACCAGAAGTGCAAACACTGGCTTCTCAGCGTACCAGAAGTAACAAAGGCATACATTGGTCTCTCTGACCTCACTACCACTCCCTCTGAGAAGCAGCGCCGAGTGTAAAAATTTCCATTTAGACACAAATCCATTTAAACTTGTAGGCCTATTTTTTAGAAAGTAAATTGAAAGAGGTAAGACAGGATATGGCAGAAAGACAGAACCATTTACGAAGAGACCTGGAGAAACAATTCTCCGACATTGTCAGAAATCAGTCAAAAACAGTAGAAAGACTGAATAAAGTGACCAAGAATCAATCGAGAGTACAGAAAGAGCAGAAACAAATTATGGAGCGCCCTGATATATTGGAGACTGTATTCTTTAAATTTTTCCTAATAGGTAAAAATACGAACCCTGAAATTTCGGATTCAAATCCGGAAGTCGTTAATTCAACAGTGACCATGCGTAAACCCGCAGTATCCCCAGTCAATCCTTATAGGTTTTCTACCAGCTCTGAGTTAGTTGCGGCCATGGGCGCTGTAATAGCGCTATATAAACATATGCAATAGTGCGCTATATAAACAGTTAGGGTTCGAGAGTAGATCGGGATTAGCGGGGCAGGAGTTATGGCGGTTGCGGTATCTTGGACAATAAAAATTGTTGTTTAATAACTATTACATTGGCGACGAGAGAAAATAAATTAGGAAACGCGGAAAATATCTTCACCTTGGACTCTGAACGCGTGTGCTCACTGTTGACGTTGGCATTTTCACGTTACTCGGGCTGAACAACAACCGCATTTCGTTCAGCGCTCAAAATGGCTGCCAGTCTTTCGCCATTTCCGTCCTTTGATCCCTCACCCGAAGCCGGTGACACATCACTTCGCTGGAAGAAATGGGTCGGTCGATTTAGGAATCTGAAGACCGCCCTCAACGTCACGGATGATGCACGACAAAAGGCCATGTTGTTACACTATGCTGGTGAACAGGTTAGCGACATCTTTTATACCCTTACAGTCCCAGATCCTGATGTAAATACGTCGGCGACAAACGCTGCCATAAATGCGCTCTCCACGTACTTCGCCCCACAAGCCAACACAGAATTTGCGATTCTTCAGTTTCGCCAAGCAAAACAGGGCCAAACGGAAGACACTGTCTCATACGTCACCCAACTCCGTCAGCTCTCGTCCACATGCGAGTTCAGCGATGTGGATCGGGAGTTGAAGAGTCAATTAATTCAAGGTTGCCAATCAAACCGCTTACGTCGGAAGGCGCTGTCCGATCCCACTCTCACGCTGGCCAAGCTGGTTGAAATGGCTCGTGCTGCAGAGGCTGCTGCAAAACAAGCCTCTGCTATGGCAGGTGAACATCCGGTGGAGTCAGTAGAGCGTCTCACAACTGGCAGTCGATTTCCTAAACACCAGCCAGCACGTCCTGATGACAAGCAGGGAAGACCAGCTTGCCGCAATTGTGGAAAGTCTTGGCCTCATCCTGGAGGTCGAAAGTATTGTCCCGCCTTTGACAAACGCTGCAGGGGGTGCGGGAAGCGTGGGCACTTCGCGTCCCTCTGTTAAAGTTACAGCACACCTAACAAAACTGGAGCTATCAAAAGACCGGAAGTCAATCGAGTCGAACCTCAGGATGAAAGATCCGACTCTGAATTTGAATATCTACATACAGTTCGCTCATGGTCGCACAGCCAAAGTGCGCCCATATTCTTTGTCGAACTAAATGGCACACCAGTACGCCTTATGGCTGATTCTGGAGCGAGTGTCAACATTCTAGATGAAACAGACTTTAGACGACTTCAACTACATCGAAAACTGGAGCCCACAAAAACCAAAATAATGTCATACCAGGCTGCAGAACCACTCACAGTTCTCGGTAAGATTACACTCACGGCTGTACACAAATCTCAGCGCATACTCACTGATTTTTACGTCATCAAAGGAAGCAGTGGGTCCCTTCTATCGTGGGAGGCTTCTACTCAACTCCGCCTTATCGACATGGTTCGACAGGTTGTCACGACGAAACCGGCAGTGATTGATGAATATTCCGACCTGTTCAGAGGCATTGGTAAGCTGAAGAATTTTCAGGTCAGGCTTCACATTGATGAAACGTTTGCCCCAATTGCTCAACCTCATCGCCGCATTCCTTTCCACCTTCGACAGCAGGTTGAAGCGCAGTTGCAAGCCGACCTTCAGCAAGGGGTTATCGAAAGAGTTGAAGGTGCAACTCCGTGGGTCTCTCCAATAGTCGTCGTACCGAAACCAAAGACTCCTGGAGCTGTCAGGGTTTGCGTGGACATGCGGAGAGCAAATACTGCCATTAAGCGAGAAAGACACATAACCCCAACAATCAACGACATGATCCACGACCTTAATGGGGCCCAGGTATTTTCGAAGCTTGACCTGAATCAAGGATACAACCAATTGGAGTTGGAGCCTGCCTCCAGGTACATCACAACGTTCTCAACTCATACTGGGCTTTGGCGCTATAAAAGACTGAATTTTGGAATTTCCTCCGCAGCAGAAGTGTTTCAAAATGCCATTCGTGAATCACTCAGTGGCCTCAGGGGAGTCGTCAACATCAGTGACGACATATTGGTGTTTGGCACCAACCAACTGGAGCACGACACTCACCTTCGTGCCTGTCTGCAACGTATCCGCGAAAATGGTCTAACTCTGAATGCCAAGAAGTGCCTGTTCAA
Source organism: Lumbricus terrestris (assembly GCA_949752735.1). Classification (NCBI taxonomy): domain Eukaryota; kingdom Metazoa; phylum Annelida; class Clitellata; order Crassiclitellata; family Lumbricidae; genus Lumbricus; species Lumbricus terrestris. The sequence continues at coordinate 20,743,842 of OX457037.1, read as the reverse complement.
CAAGACATCCTTGGATTTTTTCGGGTACACGTTTTCGTCCAGTGGCCTATCTGTGGATACAAAGAAAATCACTGCCATCACCAATCTTCCGCGACACACTAACATCAGCGGGATACGCAGTCTGCTTGGCATGGTTAATTTCAGCTCACGATTCATTCCCAACTATGCTACGTTGACTCAACCGCTTAGAACTCTTTTACACAAGAACGCCACGTTTGTGTGGTCTACTGCACAAGAAGACTCCTTAACTGCAATCTGCAAAGCTCTATCGCAAGCACCTGTGCTGGCATATTTCGATGAATCCAAATCCACGGAAATATTTACGGATGCCAGTCCAGTCGGCTTAGGCGCCATCCTCATGCAGTGCAGTAGCCATGGTGAAAACCGCCGTACCGTCGCATATGCCAGCCGGTCACTGACAGACGTTGAACAGCGATATTCACAGACGGAACGTGAGGCCCTTGCGGTGGTTTGGGCTTGTGAACATTTTCATTTGTACATTTTCGGCAGACCTGTGCGCGTCTACACCGATCACAAACCATTGGTGCATATTTTTGGCAGTTGTCACTCTAAACCCTCTGCCAGAAATGAAAGGTGGGCGCTTCGTCTTCGACCATATGCAGCCAGCGTCGTATATCGTGCCGGTGATGACAACCCTGCAGATTACTTATCACGCCATCCACAGGCTCATCCTCAACAAACATCACGTGAAGAGAAAGTTGCCGAAGAGTATATTAACTTTCTCACAAGCAATGCTATCCCTCGCGCAATGACCTTGGACGAAGTGCGCATCGCCACTCAGCAGGACCAGACATTACAAGGGATTTGGTCTTCCATTCAGTCTGGACGATGGACCCATCACTCAGTCGATCACCGTATCGACCCTGCTGCTTATGACGCTTTGTCCAAGGTTCGCTCTGAGTTGACCGCGGATTTCCACAACGGAGTCATCTTGCGCCAGGGTCGCATCGTTCTACCCCGGAGTCTCCAGGAAAGGGCGGTGTGCCTTGCTCATGAAGGTCATCAAGGGATGACCAAAACGAAATCATTTCTCAGAGAAAAGGTCTGGTTTCCCGGCATTGACCACATGGTCGAGTCTCAAGTCCGATCATGTCTCTCATGTGCCGCAGCCACACCGTCGGAGAGTCGAGAACCGCTTCAGATGTCGGAGCTTCCGGATGGACCATGGACTTGTGTTAGCGTGGACTTTGCTGAGGTCCAGAATACATATCTTCTGGTACTATATGATGAGTACTCTCGGTTTCCCGTGGTTGACATAACACCGTCGACCTCTGCAAATACTATCATCCCTAAACTAGACAAGATATTTTCAGAGTTTGGAATTCCCTCTGTTCTTAAGTCTGATAATGGATCACCCTTTCAGAGCAAACAGTTTGAATCGTTCGCCGCTGATCTTGGTTTCAAACACCGTAAAATCACACCATATTGGCCTCGAGCCAATGGCGAGGCGGAGCGCTTCATGAGGACTGTCAAGAAAGTCATAAAGACCGCCTCCGTGGAAAACAAAGTCTGGAAACAGGAGCTATTTCGATTTCTCCGCAACTACCGAGCCACGCCTCACTCAACAACGGGTGTTGCGCCGGCCACATTGCTGTTCGGTCGACCGTTGGGTGTGAAACTTCCTCAATCCATGGTCAAAGTGGATGACCTTGACCCCCGGACAATTACCCCCGGACAATTACCCCCGGGGACAATTACCCCCCGGACAATTACCCCCCGGACAACTACCCCCTGTGCCAATTACCCCTCGGACAACTACCCCCCGTGCCAATTACCCCCCGGACAATTACCCCCTGTACCAATTACCCCCCGGACAATTACCCCCGCGCCAATAAAGAAGTCTGTGTCATGTTCATCTATTTTCGCACTCAACGAAGAGACACCATTTGCTAAATTCTTCTGTTTCACATAAATAAAACCTTCGAAACTAAGTTTATCTTTCCCTCTCTCGGATTTATAAAATTCCATCATGACTAGATATGGATAAATTAAGCAGACTGTGAGTATTGCATTGAATGGTCAGCTAAATTTTATGCAAGAGCGTACAGGTAACGTATGCCTGAGAGCGAGATAAACAGATACATAGAGAAAGTCAGAGAGAGGAACAGAGAGGCATGGAGTGCTAGAAGGAGGTATGTACGCAGATAGATGAGAAATAATGGTAGTATAGCAAGGAGTGTGTATAAGTGTGTACAATAAGTATTGTAGAGTGAACCAATGAAGAAAGATGTCTACACAGTAAAGTTACTTTAGGATAGGCTTTGGCAGCGCTGAAGGTCTGAAAAATACGTGAGACCATGACCATGAGAATGTTCGTTCCCTATACGAAGATACGCGTGGGAGAACAAGCTCACACTGTGCCACGGGGGGTAATTGTCCGGGGGGTAATTGGTACGGGGGTAATTGTCCGGGGGGTAATTGGCACAGGGGGTAGTTGTCCGGGGGGTAATTGGTACGGGGGGTAGTTGTCCGGGGGGTAATTGTCCTAGGGGGTAATTGTCCAGGGGGTAATTGTCGGGGGGTAATTGTCCGGGGGGTAATTGTCCAGGGGGTAATTGCCCTAGACCCCGTCGTGACACCAGACAGAAAGCTGCGATGAAGGAACACGCTGATCGTTCGTCTCGGGCCTCTCCCTCAACTATCTCTGTGGGTGATTCAGTGCTGTTAAGGTCATCCTCGCTGCAATCCAAACTCAGCACTCCATTCGAACCTCTTCCTTATCAAGTTGTGGGACAAAAGGGTTCTATGGTTTCGGCAAGAAGGGGAAAACGGGTAGTTACTCGAAACTCATCTTTCTTCAAACCATTTCATGCCGAAACTGAAGAGCGGAGACAGGCATCTCAAACCCCACCTCCAATCACAACAAGGGATCCAGTGAACACTTGTGTGGAACCGGAGGTGGCGGCCACATCAGCTGACCTCATGTCTGCTGCCTCAGTTCCAACTCCTCCCGTCACCACAACCAGAGATGAGAACAATTCTGATGCTGAGAGTGGCTCTGTTGTTCCATCTGAGGACCAGGAGCTGGAATCTTCGATACGTCGGTCCAGCCGCCACAGAGAACCTTCTCGATGGTTGAACGATTATGTCAGGGCATAATAATCCCTGTTATAGTATTTCTGCACTTGGCAGATATTCATGTCATTTGAAGTTTGTGTTCTGTTGACGTTCTTTTTAGGTTGACTAATTCGATGCATTGTGAACATTAGTTGACTTAACATTGCTGGACCTAAAAGGGGAGGGATGTAATAGCGCTATATAAACATATGCAATAGTGCGCTATATAAACAGTTAGGGTTCGAGAGTAGAACGGGATTAGCGGGGCAGGAGTAATGGCGGTTGCGGTATCTTGGACAATAAAAAGTGTTGTTTAATAACTATTACAGGCGCCCACACATAGGGACAAGAGAGGGCACTTGCCCCCTGGAAAATTGACATTCAGCTTTCTAACTGTAGGCCTACTACTTTTCGATTTTTAACAATTTTCTTCGCATTCGAGAATTAAAAATGCTAATGATACACAAGTGAAACTAAGAAATCTTCGTTTAGAAACCTACATAAAAATAGGCATGCTTTTAATTTCTGCCTTGCATTGAAACTGTAACCATGACCAATGGGTGTTAATTCTCCCGCAGGCGCCCGTGCAAATAGTATTGAAATTGAATATAGTCTACTTTATTGAAATCTCGCTGCAATGCAACATTTCAAAACCACAAATTATAAACAAATTACAATAAATGTAAAAATTTGAAATGTCTCTAGAACAAAATGAACTCGCCTCATGGAGTCTTATATAGGCCTACATTCGGTATTATTCCAATGGTGTTAGGCTATGTATGATATAAACTCAAGTCTGCAATAGCCACTCATCTTGATAATTATTTTTGCTGAAAGTAGCCTACAACATCTACAAAAATTCTACAATGGTCAAGACGTAGACAAACTTTTTTAAGTGACTATATTTTTATCACTCATCTGGATTTCCACCCAAAACTAAAGTCTTGCCTGTTCAAAATAATTCGTGCATATACTCATCTGAGCCTCGGATCCTCAACATTCCAATACTTAATGCCCAGGGTTTTGCCAGAAATAAGCCGAGATTTCCTTCAGAAAAACCCAGAAAAACCCAGACTTCATATAGGCCTACGCTATTTTAGACCCAAAATGTTCGTAAAATTAGTCGAATAAAATGTAATTACAACTTTAAAAATATCAATTGTTAAAGTTGTCAGAGACTCGGCATTCATTCTGACAATAAGACTTATCGATATATTCGTGTGCCCATGCGCAGCGGGTCGAGCGTACCAGAATTGTAAACACATAACACACGTGGTTTAAGTTTACGAAGTCTTAAAGTTGTCCAAGGTTTGCAGCCAGTGGCAGTGGCGTAGCAATAGGGCGTGCAACCTGTGCACTGTGCAGTGCACGAGGGCCCCCGGCTGTCAGGGGCCCCCCGGGGTCAGAGTCAATTTTGACTTTAAGTAATATTCAGAATGCATTCAAACCTACATGTACAGCGTATACACACGGGTCTAGTATTTTTTTGGGTTTCAGTCAGAATGTCCATGATTAGGCTGCCTTGTTACAAATATCAAATTAACTCTTTGCAGTATTTGGTCGGAAGTAATTGTACTGATGTATAAACATAATTGTGTCATGGTCTACGCAGACGTGTTTGAAATTTATTATCTTTGTAGTAAAATGTGAACTTTGTAAAAGATAGCATAGTATATTTACTTGGAAATTGTATATTTTAAATTCTCGTACGGAACTCAATTTCTGTCCCCCTAGTTATGCCTAAGTCTTATTTAAGTGGCGCTGCTAAGCGACAAGCACGAGAAGAACGTGTAAAGAAGACCGCCAAAATGAAAAAGATTTCCGCATTTATGATGCCTGCGGAGAGCGAGCTTGCACCGATGTCAGACATGGGGACAGAATTGAATTCTGGTCTGATCAGTGCATAGATGGTGGTTGGCATGGATACTGACACTGAGCCGAGTAGGCCACGAACTTCAGAGGCTATGGTAGCAGTTACATCACCAATGGATTCAGGCAGGCTTGACACCTCAAAAGTGGTGGATATTTTTGCACAAGAGAAGGCGCGTAAACGAGTATTTTAGCATTTCGGATTTAGACTCCCCCCGTAGTAGGTTAGCCGTAGACTTGATTGAGTTATTTCACACTTGCCAAATTCGTTACATTTTCCCGCTCATTTAATCAACACACCCATCCATTGCAACGGTTTGGAGAATTTAAGTTGGGCCTATGGGTGATTGATGACTAATACTTCAGGAGATGAAGCAATTTGTGTGATTACTTTTGTATGGTATTCTAGTTCAATTTTTCTCTGCTGATATGGAGAAGAATATGTTTCATTAGACAAATTTGTTAAAATAATGAAAATGTGGCTAGTTTATTTTCATTTAACTTTGGTGTTAAATAAGCAAATTTTGTAAAGGAACCAGGCGTTTTGCACAGCTTTGTTGTTTGATATCGAATGGGGTTTCAAGCAATTTTAAGGGCCCACCACCTAAGCTCTGCACAAGGGCCCCCAAGATCTTGCTACGCCACTGGCCAGTGGCGTAACTACGGGGGGGCAAGGGGGGGCAGCCGCCCCCCCCCCCCCAAATGAAAGGGCTGCCCTCCCAGCTGCCCCCCCAATCCCTGCGTTTGTTTTACTTTTTACTCTTACGAGTGATAAAGAATTGAACAATGTTATATAATTTCTGACTTATTTTATTTTTTATACAAGTTCCTGTACAACTTCTTATAGGGTGGGTGATGGGAAAGTGGGACAGGCCACTATAGTGCACTGTGGGACAGACAAGCTAGTGAGGCTTGCTTGCGTATTATGTCCAATACTGTAATACATCCAAAATCTAAAAATACATAGTCTATGGCAATATACCGATGCCGATGCACGCTTTAATTGCCAACGGTAGCCACCCCATCATTTTAAGCTGCCACCCCACTGCCCCCCCCCATGAAAAAATAACTGGCTACGCCACTGTTTACAGCCAAATTTTCTTAATACATCAATCAATTCAATGTGCTCAGGGTTGAAAGTCAGGGTCTGCGACCCTGCATGGATTTTCATGACAAGTAAATTTAGTGCTAATTTCAGATTTGAGAGAGGAGGCCCATTTAGTAATTCTTGCATGAAGTCTACGTGACTTAGATCTTCAGCTTCAGTAGCCAGAGAATTGATAGAGCAGTTATTCAGGTCGTTCAATTACAATAATTATTCACGCATTCGCATATAGGTCTAGGTGACGCGACAAAAGGGCGCATGAAAAAAGCGCGCACACGAATGCTCGCAGTCAAACGCGCGAAGTGCCAACAGCGCGCACGACAAATGCGCGCAGATAAATGCGCGCAGACGATAGCGCACGAAAAGCAAGAATATGTACAATAGAAGAAATTTATTGAAACTCGAAATGCACTAGATTTTTAAAAACTTTAGGCCCAGGAAAACACAAAGTTATGGGACACCTATTATTTAAACTAGAAATTGTCGTGAATTTTCCGTAGTTTCATTAGTAGCCTTTAAGTCAAACTTTAGCCTACAATGACGTTTGTGATGACATCTTCGTATCTAACGTACGCAATTTATGTCTTAAGCTTATATTCTGTTCTATGATTATCTCTTTTCACTTTCTACCTTCTCCTAGGTTTACTCTAGTGAAATATCGCCTGCCTTGTAATTGAGTTTTTGTGCGTGTCTATGCCCTAAAGTTATTCTGTCGTTTTGACGACACTATAATAACTATTATAAATGACTATTTTACAGCACGTTTAATTGGACGTATCCCTAAATTTGATAATGTGTCCAGCTATATGCCGGAGACATTACACTGGCTTCCTACTCGGTGGCGCATTGAATTTAGGATCGCTGCTCTAGTTAGGCAATGCCAGCTTGGAATTTCCCCACACTACTTGCGAGAGTTTTCTTGCTCCACTAGTACCCAAGACCACCGCCCCTCCGTTCTGCACAGAAGGGATTGCTCTTGGTCCCATTTGCACGAACTGAAAGGATGCAGAAGAGTCTTTTCTGTGATAGGCCCAGTTGTCTGGAATGGGCTCCCACAAGAGCTACGTCTACTTCCTGGGGTTATTACTGAAACTTTTTTAATTAAACTCAAAACTGTCCTTTTTTGTCGTGCTAGAGTTGGGAGCGCTTCTGAGTAGTCCCCTTGACGAAGCGCTATATAAATTCTTGAATGAACGAATGAAATATTAATTAATATGGTCAGTGGCGGCGCTAGGGGCCTGGGGGGCTAAGCCCCCCTGCAAGAGGCTCAGCCCCCCCTAAAAAGGGCCATCCAAATTATTTTTTTACATTGAAATATCCACGATTTTCGGTCGATGACTAAAAAAAGGTCGTCAGAAATTTTGGCGGCGAAAATGGAAATTTTTCCTGAGATTTCGGTCGATGACTAAAACAAAAGGTCGTCAGAAATTTTGACGGCGAAAATGACAAATTTTTCCCGCGGGCTTCAGCCCCCTCGAAACGAAACTGAAATCCTGGCGCCGCCACGGAATATGGTGCATTGTCATCATGCTTATCTATACATTAGGCCATTGCAAAAAAAATTTTTTTTGAATGTTCCTTGTGCACCCCTGCCATATTGTTACTATTACTGAAACATAATTGCCTGCAAATTTTCAGGTCTGTAGGCCATGTTTTGACCCCCGCCCACCTAAAAAGTAGTTTTATGTATAAAAAGGACATTGACAACATGGTAGCAAATTGTAAAATTTTTGCTTTACCTTTTAGAGGCTGTAACCATGGCAGCAAGCAGTGAATATATGAAAAAAGAACCACACCAGGAAGTAGTTCCTTCAATTTCGTCCAGACCAAACCGCCCATTACTTAGAAAGGATGATAGAAAAGTACCTGAAGCGTGGCTCATAGGTAGTTTACTACCCGATTTGACCCCGAAAAAAGGATCCCAACTTCCCACCAATGGTGATGTGCTTCGCTACTTTGTTTTTCTGAATCGTGGACCCATGCAGAAAGATAAAAGAGATGATGTTATGAAATTTGTTGTCATGAAGGTAGAAGAGTTTTGGAGGCAATCTGGTATTCCTGTGACGCCTATCAGAGCGGGACATTCCAACACAAAACTCAATAAATTGATTGTGCAATACGAAAATCTTCGTAAACATAAGACAAGGAAGAACTTCCCAGCTGAGAGTGAAAGCTTTCTCAAATCTATTGGTCTACTCTTTGACATAGCACATGACAATGCCATTGCTATTATACAACATGACATATGCAGGACTAAAAAAATGATTCTGGAAGATATGCAATTCTTAGAAGACCAAAGATCATATCGAAAAATGGAGTTAGGTGGTCTTGATAAGACACACTTTGCAAAAGTTATGAGGAAATTATCTCAAAATAACAAAGAACTTGAGCGTGCTGCGAAGGAGAAGCGTCGCAAAGAAGAGGCTTCGACCAAAATAAACAGAACAAGTACTAGCTTAGAACTTGATAAAGTTGATGGCCTTGATACATGTGAATCGAATGACTTGGTTGCTCATGCTCAACTTGATTCAATTGAGGATCCGGATTTTGTATTTCCTTCAACTAGCAGTGGTGCAACAGGTACACCTGGTACAACTACAACACTTCGTAGAAAAAGTTCATCAATTACTTTAACATTACCCGTAAATCCATTTACCAGCAAAACCATTTCAACCATGGGAGACAGGCTTAATCTATCAGCCGGGCAACGAACAGCATTCATGGGAGCAATTCTTGCAGAAGGTGGAGTTCCACTGGAAAAAGCAACTCTTTCAATTAAAAGCACATGGACAGCAGGTAAAGAAGTTAGGAAATTATCAGCGCAAGCAAATAAGGCTACATTCACAGCACCAAAGCATTCAACACTACATTGGGATAGTAAACTGGTTCCAGACTTCAAAAAAGAAAACAAAGAAAGACTAGGTATTCTGGTATCTGGTATGCCAGACTTTGAAGAAGGCAAACTTCTTGGTATCCCAATAATTACAAATACAACAGGTGAAGAACAAGCAAGAGCTACGTTTGCCCTTGCAAACGAGTGGGATATATCGGATAATGTGAGAGCCCTTGTATTTGACACTACAGCTTCAAACTCAGGATGCAAAAGTGGAGCTTGTGTTCGGCTGGAAAACCTCTTTGACAAGAAGTTGTTTATGCTGGCTTGTCGGCATCACATATTTGAAAGAATCTTGAGTTCAGTTCACAAAGACTTGTTTGGTGCAACATCAGGTCCTGACAACACCAATTTCATACAATCCAGAGATTCTATTTGGCCAACAATTAACACAGAAGCTGGTTTTAAAACCCTGGAGATCAAAGACAGGTCTTTGAAATGCACTATGGAAAATTCTATACAGTCACTGAAGAGAATACTTTCTACTCCAAATAAAAAGAACTTGCTACCTCGCGCTGACTATCGGGAATGTGCTGAATTAATGTTGATACTTCTGGGTGAGACACCTGAAAGAGGAATACACTGGCTGAAGCCAGGAGCAGCGCATCATGCTCGATGGATGCCATCCATTTTGTATCCTGCAAAGATGTTGGCTTTCAGTGCTCAAGCAGGATATGACAAGGACATGATCAGCAAATTGGAAGCACTATGCAAATTTAATGCGCTATTCTACGTTGAAAACTGGCTCTCTTCATCCATTGGAGCCGATGCAGCGTATCATGATCTCAAGCTATGGCATGACTTGACCAAGTATTGCAAGCATGATCCACAAGTTGCCAATGCAGCCATGAAAGCCATGGAAAGGCACTTCTGGTACTTAACAGAAGAATGTGCTGTATTCTCTCTCTTTTCAAACAGGCTTTCCTCTTCAGAAAGACAGCAGATTGCTCGAACATTGCTCCGAACTCCTAGACAAAGACAGTTTGAAAGAGGCCATCCAACGTTTCCTATTCTGAGCCACAGTACAAAGCTGTCATACCTTATTGGGCCAAAATCCTGGTTCTTGTTTCACAGCATGGGAATTGGCGCCGACTGGCTAGGAAAACCTGTTAGTGAATGGCATAATGATCCCAATTACCAAGAAGCTGATACATATGTGCGGCATGTCAAAGTGGTGAATGATCTGTCGGAACGGGCTGTGAAACTAATCCAAGACTTCTCAACTAGTGTTACCAATGATGAAACACAAAAACAGTTTTTATTGCAAATGGTCGAATATCAACGCAAGGAAATTCCCAACTTTCAAAAAGAGACATTAAAAAAATTAACCTTCTCCTCCACAGAAACCTTAAGTTCAGTAAAGTGATTTGACATAATATCATTGTGTAATGACACTATGATGTGTAAATTGTGTATACACTAATATTACAGTATACACTATTATCGAACTAGTAACTATATACGTAGTTTGCATTCTTTGTATAGTAAACTCTTAAATTGCAAACATTTTGTCATGCAGGAAAACAATGATTTACTAACTAAATCAGTTGATCGTGTTGGGCGGGGGTCAAAACACCATGAAATGACCTAAAATTTGGTGAACATTCATATTTTGCCATTAGAAACAAGATAGGAGAGGTGCATCATACAATTTAAAAAAAAATATTTCCCCATACATGAATGAAATGGCCTACTATACATTATATAAAAGCTAAAATGATACGGCTTTAGCAAGGCCTTAGCCAGGATTTTTTCGGGGGGTGTTATCTCGACTTTGGGGGTGGGGCGAAATTCCCTGACCATTTTTATTTGTGAATTTTTCTGACTTTTTGGCTCGTAGACCCAATAACGTTTGCTGTGGTTAAAAAACCACTATATATAATATTAGGCCTAGGCCTATATTGTCGGCGATTATTGACTATTTTCTGTTCGAAGTTACATTACGCAGTGTAGCTCTTACATCATGGGCTAGTAAATGCATTATTTCATTTTTACATTATTTCATATCTGGTGTTCAAACACCCAGAACACCCCCCCCCCCTTAGCTGCGGCCTTGGGCTTTAGAACTGCTTTACAAGCCTTTCTATACGATTTTATCATTTCTGCAGTCAGCCCGTACCTGCAGAGGACTGGCAGCAGTTGATCCTTCATTGTAGTGAGGCCTTCATGATTAACCTGCGAATAATTTAGGGATAGATGGTAGGCGGTACGTTACGGATCAGTATTAGTCAACATTAGATATCTTTCGGGCGGTGACCGGACAAAATGGTAGCGGACAAAATGGTACGGACAAAATGGTACGGGCAAAATGGTATGGATGAAATGAAAGCTGGATTAGTGAATTTTTATATATGAAATAGAATCTGGATTAATTAAAAGACGCATGTGAAATGGAAGCTGGTTGAAGGCTCTGCATTGATATTTTTTATATATGAAATGGAAGCTGGATTGATGAAAATAACACTTTAGATATAGAAGCTGTATCAGGGTATTTTCATAGCTGAAATAGAAGCTGGATTAAAGAAAGATGCATTACAAATGGAGTTTGATTTAAGGAACCTTATGGGTGCAATTGAAGCTGGATACATCATGAAACACATGAATGAAAGACATCAATTCAACTTCCATTTCTCAAACATTTTTTGCCAATCCAGCCTCGTTTTCTCAAAGTTTCGTTTTCTTCACTAGAGCTCAAATTCAGCCACAAAAAAGCCATCCACCCTTTATTCCAGCCATAGCTCGAGGGTACGCTTACCCTAAAATAGAATACGTTAAAATACGTACGTACCTTTCAAAAAATAGAATAGGCCTACGCGTATGGTACGTACCATACACAAAAATTTTATTCATGGTTTACTCGGCGACCCATAGCCAACGTATAACCTGACGTCAACTGTAGGCCTAAAAACGTCATCGAAACCGGTACTTCCGGTAGCGTAGCAGTAAATTTAATTCGATAAATTCTTTGATTATAATTAATTTAATGCAAATTGTACTGTCTTTCTGATGAGTGTCTTTCTAAGTACACGTCGCTGGTTTGCAAATTGGTGTAACTCAAAAGTTGCAGTAGTCTATATCTAATTATCTATGTAGCCTACGTATCAGTCAGCGAGTCAGCTATGCCCAGAGAACGTGGAAAGGAATTGACCCAAGTGAAAGTTTTGAAAAATGCGAAAAAATTATTTTATTGAATGCAATTTTTTCGACAAGCAGTTCTGGGTTTTATCAGGCAATCGCATAAGAATACATCTTTGAAGTGCTGCAGCAGAACTGAGACGACTGACATTAGTGCATTAAGTGCAATGTATGCTGGATAAACGTAGACCTATAATAAACAAATATAGCATTGCAGCAATTTACTACGCTGTATACTGGGTGGTGAGTGTTTGCTTAAATTAAATCGAACACTCTTATAATGAGCAATGACGAGGTCAACGTAGGCCCTATTTTATTTATTGTTTACGTACCCTAAAATAGGGTACGTTAAAATACATACGTACCTTTCAAAAAATAGAATACGTATGGTACGTACCCTCGAGCTTTGATTCCAGCAAAAATATACCCACATCCAGCCTCCATTTAAACATACCGTTTTGTCCGTACCATTTTGTCCGTACCATTTTGTCCGTACCATTTTGTCCGTACCATTTTGCCCGCTACCATTTTGTCCTAGAACCCTTTCGGGCAGCTGCGCGCTTTGTCGTTCCGCTCGTTCGCTCTTTTGTCTGCGCCCTTTTGTCGGGATGGCTTTTGTTTTCTGCATTTGCCTGCGCGCTTTTGTCTGCGCGCTTGTGTCCTGTGCTGTTTTGTATCGGCGCCGTAGGCTTACGCTTACAAAATGTGCACTAATAATCTAAGATGGCATGTAATAGCCCATTGATTAATGCTCGTCAGTGTACTTACCATGGTCTTTAAATGTTTCCCCACTTTTGCGTCCGCGGAAGTTACGCTCCAATCTGTTTTCCTTCATTAATGCTTGTTGCTTCAAGAGAAAAATTTAAAAAGACAAATATTTATGTGCAGTAAAATAATAGTTGAATGGAACCAAGGTTAAAAATTTTCTAGCTATCTGACCATTTTCTTGAACGCGAAATTGTTCTTAATTTCATTTAGCTCTTCAGCTAAGTTGTGCAACGCTTGTGTCAGGTGTAGTTATTTTAGTATGCTTTTAAGCTCTAGATGCAGGCAGACATACATAGCCTGCATGCCTGCACATTATTAACACCTCAGACTGCTGCGCCTGTCTTCTCGGTCACCCTTTCCTATCGCATCAGCCAATCTTTAACCGAACCCCATGTGCCTTCTCAATGGAATACGGCCGTTATCCTTCCTGTGGATAAGATAGATAAGCCGAAGGCTCCTGTCCACTTCAGGTCGATCTCCATAACACCGCACCTGTCAAGAATGATGAGAGAGAGAGAGAGAGAGAGAGAGAGAGAGAGAGAGAGAGAGAGAGAGAGAGAGAGAGAGAGAGAGAGAGAGAGAGAGAGAGAGAGAGAGAGAGAGAGAGAGAGAGAGAGAGAGAGAGAGAGAGAGAGAGAGAGAGAGAGAGAGAGAGAGAGAGAGAGAGAGAGAGAGAGAGAAGTGGTTCATTCCTACGTGTTTGGCCTATCCGCAATATCATAAATTTATAAACTACGATTAAAATATAGAAGTAGCTAGGGCACTTGTAACGATTTTGAATCGTCAAGGATCCTTATTTCTTAGCTATGTCAACGGCCATGTGGGAACTTTGAGGTCCTAGCCATGTTTAGATTGGCGCGTGATCGTCACCTGTTTTTGGTTCCCATTTGGTACAGAGTTCACAGTGTTGCGATGGCGTTACCACGTGATTAGGCTAGAGCCTCTGATAGGCCAGCGTCCAAAGGAAATGCATGCGCGTGAGGGAACAAGCTCACACTGTGCCACGGGGGTAGTTGTCCTGGGATAATTGGTACTGGGGTAATTGTCCGGTGGGTAATTGGTACGGGGGTAATTGTCCGGAGGTAATTGTCCTGGGGTTATTGTCCATGGGTAATTGTTGGAGGTAATTGTCCGGGGGGGTAATTGTCCAGGGGGTAATTGTCCTGTCACCGTTTATTCCTACTAGATAATTTGTTTTGTCCTGTTTTAGAGCACTTAAAACATTTAAAACACTTAAGAACACTCAGAGAGTCAGAGTCACTAAATAAATACGAGTTGCCTTTATCTGAGTATTGCTTAGGACACTTAAAACAATTAGCGTCACTTTAAATTTTGATAACAGCAGAAATTTTCTTATGCGCATTTTTCAAAAAAGGGGATGGAATGGTTTATCCCCCCCTTATAGTATAGACCGGTTAATTCCATCCGGGGAGGTAGATTATTTCATCCTCCCGGATAGCTTTCAGGAGGATACTCCGTTTCGTGTCACCGGCCTTCAGAGACAGTGAAACTCATTGACACTGCTATGGTCACCTTATCTTGTTCCTGTTGTTTCTGTTTAATGAACTTTGACGTCTAACTGCGTGCAGTGTCACTCGGATTTGTCTCATTTATTCAACGAAGATTATTATGTAGGGATCGATATGTAATCTGTATAGAGATTCCGACTCGATTGGGTTCTAAAAATCACCTTGCCAGTAGATGTAGCTTACGTTCAGGATGCACCAGACACTGCTGCCTCTGCCCAGCCCAGCCCAGCCCAGCCCAGAAAATTCGAAGAGATTCAGTAAGTTATCGACTACTGCGGCTCAACCTTCGCAAATGAGGGACACTTTCTTGCAGGGTAATCGTAATCCTAATCGTAAACTCCAAATTTCTAAAGCGCCACTCGAAAGCCAAGCGCAAAGCACCAGCTTATTCACGAGCGCTACGTTGAGTTAGAGTAGTCCGTGACAGTAGTCCGTGGTGGTCCGGGTCGAGTTACCATAGGATCAGAGGGGCGGAACAGCTACTACGGGCACGAGTCATGGTCAAAACAGTATAACAATCAATTAATGCCATGTGTTTTAGTTTCATCATACCTGTACGAGAGGTGTCTGCGACGTGTTATATCAATCAATCAATCAATATCATTGGGCTCAATGCCCGTAAAAGTCTGACCCCACTCTGTCTGAGTCTGTCTCGCGTCATGCTGCCCAGCTTCAACCGGTCCGGTCAGCAGGTCTGCTCCATACCATAAACATCTTAGAGGAGCTGACCGGCCTGTGCATGTCTGCCCCACATCATGACACCTTGAAGCATCTGTGTAACTTGTGTCGTGGTTTTTGCAGATTTCAATCGTCTTGGTCTTTTACTGCCAGTGCATCGCCACCCATCTGGCAAACCTTCCTCCTTTTGTCTGGGCTTAGTACCGGCACAGGGACGTTGCTGGTTCCCTGTGGCAGAGAATGGATGCAGTTTAACGTCGTGCCTAGGACCCACGTCACCCAACTATTTTAATAATTACAAATGGCGATTTTTAGCAAATGGAAACGTCGCGTCAATAAACTTTTGTTACACAGTCGGCGTCCTGTCGACTAAGTCAGTAAGTCAAGTAACTAATTTGTCAGGTTAATCGCAAATTCGTCAGCTACTGACTCTGAAACTACCATTCACCCGCCACCTCGCATAGGCTACATACATCAAAGCATATTTCCAAGTAGAGCTGCGGCAATGATAATGACAGTACTGAAGTTACCTTGCATGCCTCATCTGTGCATTTGTTCAAAGGGCTTCCAAGAGATGGCGACAGAATAGCCACGCAAGTCAATGTGATCCAGATGATCAGACCAGTTGCCATTGTAGAGATTCAGACGTTGAAGATGCGTAGAGATGTAGACGTTGAAGATGCGTAACAATGTAGACGCTGAAGATGCGCAGTGATGCAGGTATAGCGTAGTTATACTGCTCACAATGGCTACCAGCTGCTTGAAAATTCAGCAATTTAAAATAATCTTAACAGAAAAATTATGCGCAATCTACACAGTCGAAACATTCCTCGGAGTGCGTTTATGTTATTCTGCTATGCAGATTCCACGGAGTGCGTTTATGTTATTCTGCTATGCAGATTCCACGGAGTGCGCTTATGTTGTTCTGTTATGCAGATTCCACGGAGTGCGCTTATGTTGTTTTGTTACGCAAATTTGCTAGACGACAATATTTGTACCAACATATTGATCCATAACCCTCGACTTCAACTTCTAAAAAATTACATTTTTGATTTTATTCACCCGTGCCACAAGTAGTTCTTTGTGTGCAAGTCGGGGTAAGTTGTGCAAAAGTGGCAGGGTGCTGTAAGAGTGACTACTTTTGAAATAGCCTACCTAATTATTTTGTGAAACCCTTGCCCTGCGCAAAGATTGACTATCATCATGGGCGGAGACCTAGGGGGGGGACAGGGGGATGGTCCCCCCAATGGAAGTGTTGGGGGGACGGCCCATGCATTTGTTCCTCCCCCTCCCAATCGTTGAGCGTCAAGACTTTAAAAAACGGGGAAAAGGTCATCAACTTTTTTGGCGGCGCAAATAGAAAAATTTTGTCGAGATTTGGCCGGATGACTAAAAAAAGAAAAAAAGGTCATCAACTTTTTGGCGGCGGAAAAATATTTTTCCCGAGATTTCGCCGGAAGTCAGAAATTTTTCGGAAATTCTCGCGTCTTTCCGTCCCCCCCAATTCTCGACACAGGTTTCCGCCTATGACTATCGTTAAGTGATATGTTTCCATGGGAAATTCCCACAAATTGAATTGTAATTTTTTTTAGATTTTTCGTGTTATTTCCAACTCTCGTGAGTATCCGATAAAATCGGATAAATATTGTCAACATTAAGAATTCAAATCGCACTCGTCAACGTTTTATTTTGTACTGCGCAAGAAAGAGTGCTCTTTTAATGATCAAAGCTGGATGGACCTAGTCAGCGTAATTATGCAGATTGAACTTCGTAATTATGGTCACTCAAAGCGGGGCAAAAGCATTATGTAATGCCACCCTTGCCCCGATTTTAGGTTACGTGCCAATGTTGCCCCATGACTGACGTTTTTGTTCCAGCGTTATGCCAGTTTTTCCCCAGCGTTATGCCAGATTTGCCCCCGCGTTTCCCAGTTTTGTCCCAACGGCCAGATGTTTGCCAGTTTTGCCCAAAGGTATATTTTAAACATGATAGGTCATCAGGTTTCGCATTTGTCATTGCACCATCGCGAAGCTACAGTGATGAGATCTTGTGTCAAGCTATGAGCAGTACTAAAAGTGTGGAAAAATAAGTGCCTGGACGCCTCTTATCTTTCCAAAAGATGTGCCTGGACGCCCCTTACCTTTCTAGTCATTGCTGGCCAATAAGTGGTTGAACGGCGTTCAGATGTTAAAATAAGTGCATGGACGCCGTCCATGGCCGTTCAGCCACACTTTAAGCCCTGGCTATGAGTAGGGTGGAGCCTGGAGAGTGGCAATTTGTCTAAACCAGTGGCGTAGCCAGGAATTTTTCATGGGGGTTTTATGGCCGGATATCCTGTTTTTTTGCTATTTTTTCTTACTTAAATGGATAAATAACCTTAAAAAACCTTTTTCTGGAGCCAATGGAGGGGTTTAACCCCCGAAACCCCCCCCTTGCCTACGCCACTGGTCTAAACGCCAGGCAATGATACAGTTTGGAATACCAAGAAGCACTATGGCCATGTGCCTTAAGAATCCTGGTTCTATATTCCTGGAAGTAGGCTAGGCCTTTGGGACGGTTTAAGCGAGTGTTTAATGGTGAGTTTGAGAAAGAGCTTGTGGATTACACGAATGAAATGCAAAAAGCGCTGTAGGCCTATGGTTTAACAGTAAACGATACAAGGTCGTTGGCCCTCCAGTTTGCAAAGAGCAATAATCTTGTCCACCCCTTTTCGAGAGAGGAAAAGTGGCAGCCATCGATTGGGTACGATCGTTTATGAGAAAACATCGACTAACTTTACGTCGCCCTAAAGCGACAATTAAGTATTGTCACTCCTCACAGGTTTTAATCGCGCGCAAGTTTCCCGTTTTCACGGAACCTTAATGGATGAATTGAGCACATGCGGCAACTCAAATCTATTATATCACCAGCTGTACCCGCCCACGCGTTGCTGTGGCTGAAAAGACCGTTCAACCCTCCATCCCTACCTACCTCCCCCTGCCTCACTCTCTCCCTTCCTCTGTCCTCCATACCTCCATTCCATCCCTCCCTACTCCTCCCCCTCCCCTCTCCTTCCCTCTCCCTGCCCCGTCCTCCTCCCCCTCCCGCGCCCCCTCTCCTCCCGTCCCCTCACGCCCTCCCGTACCTCTTCTCTTCCCCTACCCCTCCCCTCCCCTTTCTTCCCCGTCCCCCTCCCTCCCCTCCCTCCCGTCCCTCCCCTTCCTCCATCCCTCCCTCCCTCCATCCTGTCCGCTCCCTCTTCCCCCCGCTCCCTCCCTCCCCTCCCTTCCTTCCTCACCCCCTCCGTTCCCGACAGCTACATAGATATATGCGCTATAAGAACACGCGCGGATATGGAAAGTTGTGTGAAAATTTGAAAGCAAACGGTGAAGAAGTTTCAGAGATCTTTGATTTTGCAAAAACCGACAGCCAATGTGCGCTATAAGAACATGAAAATAAACCCAGATTTTGACCAAAAACAAAGAAACCCAGACGAAGGCCAAAACCCCCAGATCTAGTGGAAAAAACCCAGCTGTGGCATCACTGTAGACTTTATATTCTGTTGCCTGATGTATAGTTCATTCGTTCATTCATTATATACATTAATTTTATGTATCGCCTCTGCTAGGGTCTATTCAGAGGCGCTCCCAACCTCTGAGCGACCAAATAAAACTCTCTTAAGATGAGTCAGGGATGCCACTCATAGCTTTTTCCACCTAGATCTAGGTATTTTCGGTTTTGTCTAGGTTTCTAGGTTTTGTTTTGTCAGGATCTAGCCTTTGTTTCTCACGGCGGTTTTTTCGACTTTTTACATACAAATTTATTTCTTAAAACTGAAATTGCACAAAAGACGTGAAAGAAGTCGAATTTTTAAAATTTGGACCAACAATTGTAAATTTTAGAGCGAAAGACTAAAATAGAAAAATCATCAGAAATTTGTTCGGGAAGGAAAAGACAGCAAATTTTAGTCATCGTATGACTAAAAAACGATCGTCAGAAATTTCAAGCTGGAAAATTGGAAAAATCTATGTATTTTACTGTTTTTACAGAGAAATCATCAATCTAACCTTCTAGCCTTTTTTAAAGACCGGATCTGACCTTTTTCAAAATCCAGGGTGGCATCTCTGCATTTATGTATCGCCTCTGCTAGGGGCCTATTCAGAGGCGCTCCCAACCTCTGAGCGGCCAAATAAAACTGTCTTAGAGAGGAAACGCCTGAGAGGAATTTTTACAAAGAGAGCGGAGAGTCAGAGGAAGACCATTCCATGTAGCGTGTCCTACCACCTATCACGGTTCTGCATAGTAGAAGTACGAGCAAAAGGGAATGAGAGCAGACTTTGTTCAGTCGAATGAAGGGAGCGGAAATGGTGAGAACTAAGAGTTGTGTGTCGTCAGCATAGAGGTGAATAAGGATGACTTGACTTAGGCCTACTTGACTTATGGCCCTGGCGAAGCTTCCGCCCGCATCAGCCGCTCCTCTATGTATAGCCTCCAGTCGTCCCTATCCTGTGCTCTCCGCGTCACCTCTCCCACGGTTAGTCCCATCCTCAGGCAGTCCTCTTCTGCTACATCCATTCATCGCTTCCTGGGTCTGCCTCTTCTCCTCTTCCCATGCACATATTCCTGCAATGCCACCTTTGGATATCTTCCACTTTGCATTCTGACGACCTGTCCGAAGTAGCCTACCGCAAGTACCGCATTCTTCTGATCTGGATCCTACATGTCCACAATGTCTCGTTGTATCTTCAGTCTGCTGTGTATTTCCGTGTTTCGTATCCTTTCCCTCCTTGTGACCCCTTCTATCCTGCGCAGGCACTTCATTTCGAATACCCTCAAAATTTTTGTTTCTGAAATTAATATTCACAGGTGATATTAGCTAGGCCTGTTTCAGGTTATTTCTTATATTTCAACTTTTAAAATAGAAAGTTTATTGCTTGTCATTATAAGTTAAATAATTCAGTAGGCCTAGCTTTCCGTATTTTATTTCCCGCACTAAAATGCTAACACTATCCGTTGTGAATCTTTTTTTGATGACTCGGGCATCATGTAACATCGTCATACTTACGTCACTGCTTGGCTCATTTCTAAATCGTCTGATTTGGCGTTTGCCGCGTCTCGCTGGTTTTACGCTTAGAACTTTCAAAATTGATTTTATTTCTTTTCATCATCAAATAACTCGTTCTAGCGAAAGAGGTCTGTATAAAACTGTAAAAGTGTAGCCTAGCCTATACCGGTTTCACAAGACCATATGAATGTTTAGCCTATCGTTGTAGAAAATTAGGCTAGTCTACAATTTATGTCGACAACATCTGAAGCTGAGTCTGGTTGAAGCAATTTTCGGTAATTGGGTAGTTTAGCGTCCCAAATTATTTTGACCATTTCTTTTCAATAATAACTGAAAAACATGGTTATATTCTATAATGACTCGGTAGCAAGTAACTTTTTTTTAATAAATTTGATGAAAAATATTTCCTGACGAAATTGAAGCGGGATTTCTCGTGTGAGGGTCCGTTAGGGCTCAGGTTAGGCATCGTGAGGGTCGGTTAGGGTTTAGTTTTAGGGTTAGTGCAGTCATTCTGAAGCTGGATTGATGAACAATAATTTTCAATGAGAAATGGATGAAAAATATATGCTGACGAAATAGAAGCGGGATTTATCGAACAAATTCTTGCCCAAAGAGAAGCTGGATCGATTAAAACAATTCTCGGCAAACTAGAAGTTGGATTTATTAAAGATAACAACGCTGCAACGTTAGTTCTTGGTGTCTACCGAGTCATTCTAGAACGTCTACCGAGTCATTATAGAACTTAACCAAAAACATATACAATAACACATATTTAATTGTGGATATCATAAAATGTGTGCTTGAAAACGTCAAGGAAGTCCCAAACGGGGTAACTATCGCGTAGAAATGGAAGCTGGATGAGGATTTCCTATGGCTAAAATGATGAAAAGAACGCTTCAAAGATGGAAGCTGGATCAAGGTTCTGTAATAGTAGTTGAAATAGAAGCTGGATACAAGTTTTCATCGATCTGAAATAAAAGCTGGATTCACGAATAGCACGATAAAGAAGTGGAAGCTGGATGAATGTTTTTATAGATCTAAAAAATAGAAGCTGGATTTATTAAAAGAACAATAAAGAAATGGAAGCTGGATGAAGGTTCCAGTTTTGATAAAATAGAAGCTGGATTAACGAGAAATTCCAAGTCTCAGCAATAACCTGAATAATTTGGGACGCTAAACTACCCAATTACCCAATTTTCAATTTAAGTTAAAATCATTTTGGCTTTGGTATTTAGGGGTAGAAATTCACATAAAAAGCTGAAAAGAGCCGTGATTTTCGATTTAAAAAAAATGATAGGCCTACCGGATTGTTTGTGAAAATTACGGTTATCTATATAAACGTCCAGAACATATCTCACCAAGGCCGTAGCCAGGATTTGATTGGGGGGGGGGGGGGGTTACGACCTTTTTAGTCGTCGAAATTTCTCATGCTTTCATCGGATATTTTCACCCGAAAACCGTTCACCACGACGGAAAACTGTCTAATTTCATGCTTTTTTCTTCTAAGTCGCAATCTTCTGCGAGTTCAGGGCGGCCAATATGTAATGTAATATAATTAAGTCTTCGAGAATTTCTCAGTGCCCACAAAAGCCACGTCATCAGCAGGGAGACCAGCTTAATCGCCGGCGCTATATCAAATCAAGTCCGCAATAGCCAGAACTGCCGTTTTGGTTACGGTGACAGGTCAAAATCCGAGGAGGTCAAGCCGAGGAGACAGCGTTGTACTACACATAGGCCTACGGTGGTTGTCGGTGATGGTGGTAGTTGGTTGATGGAACCTGGTTGGAATCTGGATAGGATAGCTTGAAGAGTTCGGTTTTCATTCGTGAATGGAAAGCAGCAGAGGAGAGTGCAAGCGGAGCAGAGGTTAAATTTGGAGGGGAGATTGGAGAGATAGGATGATGATCGAACAGGCGAAGGTATATTTGGGAGTCCGTTCCAAAGAGCTGGTGCAGCATAGACTATAAGGATCGAGCGGTTGCAAAATTTCAGACAGGATGATACTGGAGGCCGAGAGACAGAAAGATATGATAATTGAGCAAGTAGACCTGGGCGGTTGGATGGTGATTAGTTGACGAATGTATAAAGGGCTGAGAGGTTTGAAGAGCGTTGTAGGTTATAAGAGATACAATTTTGTAATGGATGCGCTGAGGGACTTTTAGCCAATGAAGAGACTTGAGAACAGGGGTTATGTGTCGATGTTTGTGAGTTTTAGTCACTGCGCGGGCAAGAGCACCGGGTTGTTTGCAGGCGTTTAATTTGAAGAAAATCTATTTTATGGCAGAGCGAATTGCAGTAGTCGAGTTTGTAGTGAACTATTGAAGTGACCATTGTGCAGGCGGTCTTGTAATTGAGAATTTGGCGCAATCGACGAAGGTCGCGGATATGCATGTAGCAGGTGCGGATTGCTGGATGATGTTGTCAGAAATAGTAGTTTTTATCGAAAATGATTCCAAGATTGCGGACAGGAGAAGACTATGGCGTAGGAAGAGTTGGGTCTGTTTGAGAAATGTAAGGAGGATAGGCTAGTTTTTTACTTGCTCGCGCAAGCCAATGATGAGAAATTCTGTTTTTGAGTGGTTGAGGCAGAGCAGATTAGCGGTCATCCAGGCTGAAATCTGAGTGATTGTACGTGTTACGTAGCTGATTTAGTGCGTCTGAAAAGCGAGGGGAGAAAGATATGAATAATTGAGTGTTGTCGGCATGGGGGTGATGATCAACAGTGGATGAGGAAATGAGTTTGCTGAGTGGAAAGGTATAGGGAATGAACAGTAGAGGACCAAGGACTGAACCTTGAGGGACGCCACAGGTGAGTGTTTGTTGATTAGATGAGTGACCATGCAGAAGCTCTCACGGTGAAAGAGCGTGAGGAAAGGTATGATTATTTTGATCCATGATAGGGCAGTGCCAGATATTCCACAGACAGAGGATCGAAAGGCGATTGAGAAGGATAGCATGGTCTATCAATTGTGTCAAAGGCTGCAGAGATGTCTAAGAGGCACAGGCAAGATCGAGACTTGTTGACAGCCTATCGCCATCACAAGTTTGTTGTAAAGAGCGAGGCGAGGAGTGTTTGGGTAGAGTGATGCTTAGTGTAGGCAGACTGGTTTTTGTTTAGAAGATTGTTGGAGATGAGGTAGCTGTTGAGACGAGAGAGGACAATCCGTTCGGAGAGTTTGGATAAGAAGAAGAGATTTGAGATTGGACGATATAGTTGGATAGGAGTTCTTTGTCCTGCGATGGTTTTTTGAGAAGTGGTTTAACAACTGAGTCTTTGAAAAGCGTAGGGAAGGTAGGCCTACCGGTTAAAAGAGACAGGGTTGTTAGCTTGGTTATCATGGGAGCAAGAAGGATTACACAGTGCTAAGCAAGGAGGTTTGAATTGGGTCAAGGTCGCATTGCTTGTTTTGAGAGGCCTGGATGAGGTTATAATTTCTGCTTCAGTAGCAGGCTCAAAGAGGTTGAAAGATGTTGTAGGTGGCAAAGTAATAAGTTGCGTCTGAATAGGAAGAGTCGGTTTGCGTGCTGGTAGATTTTGATAAGAGAGTCTGTAGTGAAAGACGGAGGATGGAAACCAGTGAAAAAGGATGCGAAAGAGTCAGCAAGAGGAACGAGGGAGGCAGAGACACACAGATAAGAGGGTGCCTTACTGCTCAGACTGATATGCATCGCCACACCAAAGATGCAATCGTAAATGAGATGCACTGCGGGAAAGGAAGCCAGTGCAAGACCTCTTTACATTTACATTTTTTATATTTCGGAGGGGGGGTGTTCAAACAGTTGGCTCGCATAGCTACCTGTTGTCTCGCATAGCTACCTTGGTAAGAGAGCTGGCGGCCGCGCGTCTGTGGAAGAGAGCGTGCGGTTCGCGGTTCGAATCCCGAAGGTGGCTATTTCAGAGATTAATAAATCTCGGGCCAACACGGTCCGTCCACGGGGACCTAAATGGCGTGGCGTCCATTCAAACGGGCGAGCGGTGGTGAAGGATCTCACCCTCAGGGTCGAGGCCACAAGACAGCCGCTAGCCTATATAAAAATCCGATTACATTTACATTTACCCAAAACACCCGGCTTGTAGGCCATCACACTATTTTGCCTACATGTAGGCCTAGAACGTAGTTCTCGTCTGTAAAACAGTGACGCAAATTTCACCAAAATTTACTAAAACTCTTTACTAGGCCTATTCACAGTCACCGATCCAGCACTTTGAGATCAGGATTCGTTTTGTCAATCCCGCATTTTAGCTGTTTAGGCAGCAATTATTATATTCTTCAACGATGCAATTTCTATTTAATGACAAATCATTGATCAATCCAGCTTCAATTTCACCGATATTGTTTTCATGAAGCGGCTCAAGCCCCGGGCCACTTCTATTTGAGTACCTGTAAAAATCAATTTCACCGATTCGACTCTTATCTAGCAAGAATTCTTTTCGTCAAACCGATTTGTTTTCTACCAACGCTGGCTGGCACCAATTCAATGGTGAATAATTTAGGATGCTAAAATGCACGTTTGCAACGTATTCAAACCACAAATTGGGTCAAGGCCAAATATACCAGCCCACAGAGAGTGCTTAAACCGTGATGATGACGATGTTTCAATGAGCAATTGAGCATGCATGCATTCAGTCTAGTGAACATATCATATCCTTCATGGACATGTACTTTGACCAAAGTACAGACAAAGGATCAAGCGACTCTAAAATGTATGGAACCTATGTGCGCTCCAAAAATTATACCGGTAGGCCTAGGCCTACCTGGTAACTGTTGTTTCCCATCCAGGGCATGAAATAACATTGGGAATTTGGCACACCCATGGGAGTCTGTGATATCAATGGTTTTTCTATTCTAAAATTATGCTGTGTTAAAAATCTTAGGCTATTATTCTTTTTCATGATCAATGATTACTTGCTACAGGAGACACGGGTATCTGACACTTCTTCATTTGTATGACCTGGATGCCCAGCTGTTGCCTAACGAGAATGGGTCTCTCGTCACCTCTTCTTAGCAGCAAGTTTTGCAGTGCAATTTCTGTGGCATCTCGAAGCATTCTGAATTATCAGTTTCTGTTGGTATGGATTGTCCTCTCATCCTGGAGCGTCGGTAAGTGACACTTTTTCATGAGCGTGCAAAGTTGCGAAGAATGTTCTTTTGAGACCAGAACACATTAATTGGTATAGTTGAGCTCCTGAAAGACAATTCTTTAAATCCAGTTTAACTTGTGATCTGATTTTGTGATGCTACCGTTATCTCACCTTAGATAATTGTAAAGCAGCATTCAAATTACAAATTCATTTATTTTCAATTTTTATTAGATTACTAGATGTGTAACCCGGCGTTGCCCGGGATATTTAGGGTTTTAAACACTACTCCACTGTGGTACCCAACGTTGACCGCTAAATTTCGGGTTTTCGCCAACCCTCTACCCCACCCCGCTTCCCCAAAAAGTCAAACGTAACCCGCCCCTGCGGGGCGCTACGGAAATTATTAATGGGCTTGTATGACGTCATTCGGGCTGTAGACTCTTTTGCTAAAGCTCGATACTGCTTACCAAAGAGTGAGCGATGAAATCTGTCTTAAAACGCTTCTGTCTTAAAACGCTAATAACTCGAATTCTAAAGTGAAATTTAGGGTTTTAAACACTACTCCACTCTGGTACCCATCGTTGACTGCTAAATTTAGGGTTTTCGCCAACCCTCCACCCCACCTCGCTTCCCCAAAAAGCCAAACTTGACCCAACCCTGCGGGACGCTACGGAAATTATTACTGGGCGGGTATGACGTCATGCCAAGTAGACTCTTGACAAAAGCGCTAGGTTGATCATTTATTGATGAAATCTGTCTTAAAACGCTAATAACTTTTGTTTTAAACTGAATTAAAACCTGAAAATAGTTGCGATGACCTTATAATTTGGGTAAGAATCGATTGCAAGATTTTTTTTAAACTGACGCTGTTTCATATCCGAGCCTATTCTGCAGGGGAGAGTCAAAAGCGTACAAACAAACAAACAAACATATGGAATTTCGGAATTATAATATAGATAATGTTTGCAGATGATTTTACTATCCATGCATTGAATATATATATATATATATATATATATATATATATATATATATATATATTCTTAGATTCAAAATTGACCCGCCTCAACCAGATGTGGAGGTGTTGGATTTCATAGCCTAATATTGATCGACTGTGTGCCCATGTTTTTTAAGAATCGCCTGGCAGCATGAATCGCAGTCTCGAGCGCAGCCTCTCCAGATATCCCACCCCAAGTTGTTTATATTCAAGTTGACCGACTTATCAGGGCTGTTTTAAAGGAATTTTTAGAACTGCACAACTCCTTCTTTCCTTTCCCATCATCCATGGTAAGTATAATTACTTCCAAAGGTCCAATCGGAGGACAACGACGTTTTTGCTTGTCTTGACTGTACAGAAGTGCTTCTACAACTGCACAAATCCATCTAGAACTGCACATTTTGTGTACAACTGCACGTTAAAAAAAGCCCTGCGACTTATTATTATTATTATTATTATTATTATTATTATTATTATTATTATTATTGTTTTGTCATCAGATTTAAAGGATCACTCAGGAATATCACTTTATATTATTTAATGTACAGAATGGTAGGCCTATCCTATGAGAAGGGCGCAATTCAAAAGAGCGCAATCAAAAGGGCGCAATCAATAGGGCGAAAATGAGTAGAGCGCATTGTTTTTAGACCTCATGATAAACAGGGCGAAAAGACAAATAGGCCTAGGTCTATTGCACGGGTGATCAAAAGGGCGCAATTAGAAATTTAAGGAGGTCGATAGGACAAAGGGCGCCAGTTTTAAGAGATGAAAGGGAACGGAAAATTGGTAGCCTAAATAAAGATTGTCGGTAAGTCAAAGGATGCATGCAATCTTCAGTTAGAACTATTTGAAACTATATTTTGACATTCAATGACATTGGCTGTTTAGGCAAATGAGCTGTTCTATTAAATTTTAGTTTAGCAGATCTGAGTATAGTGATTATAAATAAACATTCTTTAACTGACCATGCATGTTTCTTTTATTTTTAAATTTGTTTAGACTTTCGCTGATGGGCGTAACTTTCCTGTGAAAAAGATACGAATTTAGTATAAAATCGGGTTATAATTTTCTATTCTGTCCTCCTAAAGTCACAATATGAAGTTCCGCATAAAGCAATCGCTTAAAAAAATATATTAGGTAGGCCTACGCATACATGTGCTCTTTTGATTTCGCGCTGTCAAGCATGCGCCCTTTTGATTTCGCCCTTTAAATCATGCGGTCTAAAATCAATGCGCTCTATTCAATTTCGCCCTATTGATTGCGCTCTTTTGTAATGCGCCCTTCTCATAGGGAACCGTACAGAATGTATGGAAGGCCCCATAGATAATAATTATAATAAACCTGGATGGTTCACGCCCGGCTAAATCTAAATTTAAACAGATGGCAACAATATCTCTATGGTAAATGACGTCATAAGGATCAGAAAGCTTCGTGTAGCATGGTGGTCGTGTGTTATTGCTGCGAAAGTTTTTTTAAATCGTTTTTATATCTAAAGCGTGCAGATTTCTGGAAGTAAAATTGTATGGAAAATGACTAAATCATGTGTTGCTTATGGGTGCACAGCTAGGCGTGTTACTGGAGGAGCAGACACGCTTCACAGGTTAGTAAAGATTCAATATTTCAGGGTAGGCCTACTTTTTATTTTTATTATAGGCGTATTACGCTGGATCAAACTCAACCAGTCGAATGGAATATGAGATTCATTCATGTATTGATATAGCGCCTCTTAAAGAAACTACTCATAGATGCTCCCGAGGTAAACGTGTATTTTAGCGTCGTAAATTATTCGCTTGTTGCGGTTATTGTTACTGACGGCTCGGTAGCAGATAAACAATACGGGTGCCACAGATAGGGGCAGAATTAGAGCGGTCTCACCTACGGCGATCACAGCGGAAATTAGATACGGTTATTGTGACTGACGGTTCGGTAGAACGTAAACAGTATGGAGGCCATAGATAGACGCGGAATAGAGTGGTCTGACCTCATGCGATCGATAGCCCAATTATTCCGCTTAATAGTCAATGGTCAAAAGACCACGAAAAATTATATTTTCAAAAATAAAAATACGCCTAAATAAGGTAAAGAATACAAAGAAATCGATTGACCTTAAACACCTACCCACTGTTTATTCAAACGCAAATTGGAAGCTTACCGTTTGACTGCCCTGCATCTTCCGCCTTTGGAGAGGCACTGGATTATTGCTTATATAGCGCTAGTTTTAGTCATATCCATTGCCCATATATCGTTTGGTAAAATATTATTGTCGGACGACTTAAAGCTGCATGGAAACATTAGTGATCGGATGGATTAAACAGTTAAGCTGCTCCGATGGATTAATTTACAACGCTGAAACTATGGATTGTAAAATAATCGGCAATCCTGGGAACGGCGGTCGTAAATTATAAAATTCCATAAATCGATAGTGCGGAGTATTGGATGGGCAGAAAGTGTGGGTTTTTCATCCAGCCTCCATTTCTTAAGCGTTTATTCATCAATCCAGCTTCTATTTCAGATCTAGAAATACCTTCATCCAGCTTCTACTTCTCATGCGTTATTTTCGTCAATCCAGCTTCTATTTCACCTGCAGAAGAACCTTCATCCAGATTCCAATTCTCTTGCGTTTTTTCATCAATCCAGCCTCCATTTCACCTGTAAAAGGTCTTCATCCAGCTCTTATTTCTCAAGCGTGGTTTCTATGCGCCCATCCTATACACTGCGCTATTACGACACGTCACGTTGATTTATTTCACAACGGACTGCCGTCAAAACAACGTAGGGCCTAAACAATGACGTAAAAAGCCCGAGAAGCTTGTAAGTAAGTGAATAAGTAAAAAATTAAGAAAATAAGTGAATAAATGCAGCCTTAACTGTAGTTGACCCTTCCTCTGACGAAAATACATGTTTCGGAATTTACGACCGCTCCCAGGATTACCAAATAATCCGTTAAAAAAAATTATGTACGGTAGTCTACTCTTTTACTTACTTACTTACATCACACAACAGCGCTGACTGACGCGGAAGCCCAATGTTTCGCGCGAAAACATTGGGCTATCGATCGCCGGAGTTGAGGCCGCTCTATTATGCCTCTAACTGTGACCGCCATACTGTTTACGTCCTACCGAGCGGTCAGTAACAATAACCTTAGATACCAAGTATTATTGGTTTGAAACCTGCATTCGACTGTCCAAACATTGTCTTACATTTTATTTTTAATTCAGCAAAATACTGTTACTTATTTAACACAAATAAGCATGTTTACAATCCCAAAGCATTACAAAAATAAGCTCTCCCGCATGTAGTTATTGTCGGTTGTTAACGTAGCCTGCCAAAGCAAGCTTAGCCCACTTGTGTGCATTATAAAAATACTTTTAATTGATTTTGCTGTATTCTTTAGCTTATTTAAGCTTATTAATATTTATGAAAATATACCTTTTCATGGTCTTTGACCATTGATTAGTAAGCGGAATAATTGGGCTACCGATCACCATATGTGAGACTGCTCTATTCTGCCTCTATCTGTTGCGGCCATATTGTTGATCTGCTACCGAGCTGTCAGTAACAATAACCCTTGTTGCAGTATTTTTTATTTTTAATCAATCCAACTTCTAGTTTAGCAGGAATCCTTCTCATTGATCCAGCTTTTGTTTAGGCAAGAATTCGTGTCATCATTCCCGCTTCTATTTCGGCAGCAATCATTTTTCATCAATACAACTTCTATTCAATTAACAATTATTGTTTATCGTTGCAGCTTCAATTTCAGCGAGATGTTTGCATATGACCCACTTCTATTTAATTAAAATTTATTTTCATCATTCCAACTTCTATTTAGCGGTAGCAAGAATTCTTTGCATCAACCCGACTCATATTTGACCATTGATGCGGAAGCCCATGCAATGTTAAATAAATTACGACGCTAAAATACATGTTTACCATTAAATAAACTAAAGCCCATGCAAGCGAATAATTTAGACCGCTAAAAGATAGATTAGTGGATTTTTAAATCAAAAGTTTATGTAGGAATAAACTTCGGGAATTTATTCGCAAATCATCTTCTTTATTGCTCTCCAAGACAAACCTTGTGCGTCTTGTTTGTTTAGGATTTATTATGAATAGACTTTCCTGTCACGCTTACTACTGCTGCTGCTACTACTACTAATAATAATAATGGATATAATTGAATTACATATACAATTGCTGTCTATTTATTTATTTATTTCAGGAATTTATATAGCACCTCTTCAAGTTAGGCTACTCAGAAGCGCTCCCGGCCCAACCACAGCTAAATAAAACAGTTTTTAGGTTCTTAAGGAACAGTGTGGAGTGACCTCTGGGAATTAAGCGCAGTGTAACAGGGAGACCATTCCAAGTTGTAGTTATTATAATGTACCATGAAATTCATGCTATTTTACTGGGTATCATTTATTTGTGTTTTTGTTAGCCTTTCCAAAAAATCTTGGTCTGTATGAAAAATGGATTGCGGCAACTAAAGGAAAGAATTTCAAACCATCTTCATGGAGGCCGCCGTATGCCGCCATATGCCGTTTGTTTACAACCGGTGGAGGACGAGTGACGCGACCCGCTGGAGATACCTTGACCGAGAGTCACTGGAGTCTGGCGGTGCTTCGATCAACCGACGCGATGAATGTCTTTCCCAGCCCACTATACACCCACTGACCCAGATAATAAAAGCAATTGAAGCATGTGATTTCTTTAATCCTTTACGCGTTTGCCCCGAGTATATCCGCTGAAAACGGGCTTAAAATTTAAAAATGAACCTGTAAAGGGTTAACCGGCTGTCATGCTGCACTCTAGTGAAGAAACCTGGTTAAAGTAAGCAAATATGTAAACAAGTCTGTGGCCGTTTAAAGCTAGCCATGACAGTTGATTAGTTTGTGCACACTGTGCAACACTGACTCTTCGTCTGCTTTAGTCATTAGGTTTTGGCCATAGGCAATAAAGATTAGGCTTCAGAAATAGAAGCAACCTATGAAGGACTTAACCACGGTTTCCTAGGTTTGCAGATAACCAGTTACTATTGGCTAGGTGCTGCGGGATAGCTATTCACACGGACTATTACTAGGCATGCAGGGCCTATCGCTGGTGGACCAGCCTGTTCATAACGTATTGAAGCCTTCCCCTTTGCGGCTGTACAGAGTAGGCAATCCAATCAGCACAAAAGGGGTACCGCGGTAGCATACAGCCCGTCGTAGAGCTGGGCCAGAGACGATGGACAATCACTCTGCCTCCTATCTATGATGCCTACCCCACAGTCCTCACTTGATACCTGTGGGCAGCCCTACTGATTCGAATAATATGGTGCTCTGTGTTGTACTTTGAAGTGGCACTTTAGAGTTTTAAAGTATACGATTACTAAAAGTAAAGTCTATTGACACCGTTTGACTGCCTGTAGGCAGGCTGCTTTCTGCTCCGTATGACGTCACTAGCATAGATTGGATATATGCATCAAAAATCAGTACTTGCTCTATCCAGGTTTATTATATCTATGGAAGGCCCTAATAACTGTAATTATTATCAATACTATTATTAATATTACTATTATGGAATAGTGTGTAATTATTATTATTGTTATTTAATGACTGCGATGGTCTTCTGTGTGTCTTACTGATCTTTTGTTTTTCATTTTGTTGCAGCTGTGCAGTCACAAATTGAAAATGGACCAGTGAATGCTCTGAAGAAAGTCGGTGATAATGTTACGCTGGAGTGTGTAACGAGCAGTAACAACTGTGACCAGGTCGAGTGGAAGAAGATGGAAGGAGAACAGTCAGCAAGAACAGTGATGGAAGGAGAACAGTCAGCAAGAACAGTGTTCACGAATGACAGGAGACTTAACGGCTTTCCCGGTGAACGACACATTTCAGTTCGGCGCAGTACTGGTGGTTGCAGCCTAAAAATTACACAGCTGAAGATTAGTGACTCTGGAAGATTCAGTTGTGTGCTGCTAGAAGGTGATAGGGAACAGACAAGAACCTCCATTCTGGTTGTCATTAGTAAGTAATCTGATCTGATCTATTATAATCTGATGACTTATATAGGCGATGTTATCATTATACCAAGGACATCATCAATTGATGGTTGGTCGCTTCAAGTGAAGTCACAGTGAAAGTCGTAATATGGGGTTGAAGTCTGGAAGATGAGAGAAACCAGTGGCCTTGCTCTGGTGGGATATTCAAGTTGATAGAGTCTTAATATTAGGCTACATCTGAACGACACGAGAGAAATTTACAGTTCTGAACACTGGACAGTGAATTGCAGAGTTTTGGGCTAGCTGTCAAGAAAGCCCGACAAGCGTCTCAGCCTACAATGGCAAAGACACGGTGTTAGGCCATGGCAGTCCTTGCTTTTGGAACCAAGAGATCTGGTCGATCAGCAGACCGGAGAGGGCGGGAAAAGACTGCAGAGAGGGGTCTATGCATCAAGTTTACTAGCTAGATTGACTGGGTAGATGTGTTGACTGGTTGGTTTGGTCGAATAATAGTTCAGTGAACTCAGATAGGCCACGTGGTTACATCGATCGACTGGTTTGCTAGGTTAACTGTCTGCTTTGCGAATTAAGTCGGTGTTCAGTAGCTGCATGTACAGGTTCATCAGGCCCGAGTTGTCACTTTTTAGTTGATTTTTTGTTTGTTTTGTGTTTTTTAGTTAAGTTTACTACAGGGCAATTCCACCGTCACTGACGTAACATTCAGACAGAAATTTTGCGACGTTTTTAATTCTAGCACACTATGATATCACTGCTTTGCCAAAATTTACTATATAATCCTTCTTAAAAGCCAAAAAAGACTTGGCAGGAAATATTTATGGGTATTTTTAAAAACAGTTTTTGTGTATCGTCACTGACGTAACACAATTTGGACATCAAAATGATTGTAACTCATGTTCGCATCACAATCTTCTGAAATATGACTGTAAAAATTTTATTAATGTTTTTAAAATTATTAAGTTACAGGTTGTGGCATATATAGATTTCAAGTTAAATTTTTTCCAGCAGTCATATATGTCATAATTTCAATGGTGCCTAAATGTCACTGACATAACATTTCAAATGTCAAGTGCTGACATAACGCTTCTGGAAAGACAAACATTAATTGCAGTAAATTTACTAGTCATGGTTCACAAGTATGCAGGAATGCGTTAAAAATTATCCAGTGTTGTTGGCTACTGTGTAGTGTTGTTGCAATGTGCTCACTGAGAGTGAAGAAACCCTTCTGTTTACCATTATTGACTTCATATTCACAAATGCTTTTGCATTTCCATAAGTTGGCACTTCGAGATAGCAGCTCATGGACTGACTGAATCGGCAGCTCGATTGCTGTTTGGTAGTGTAGAAGGCAACTTTTTCAAATCAACCCGACACTTGTAGCAACATACATTATGATCTTTTACACTCACTGAAACAACATGTTTTGGACTCAATGAAGCAAATTTTTATGTTCCAATCATTGACTGCAGACTTTTGATCTCGAACGTATGCCTCCATTAGTGTCATCATCAATGTTTTATTTTATACACTATCATATGTGCCATTCATCTTCACAAATATTGCATAGTTCTTCTTTCCCAGCAGCTCATGTGAAACAATATCACTTTCTGTCCATTAATCAACATCATTATGTACTTTTTATCTGCCAAGCTATGCCAAAGTTCATGAGAGCAACCTTCTTTGGAGTACTTTTAAAAGATTATCTTTGGAGTACTTTTAAAAGATTATCTTGGGTCTTTTCCTATATTGTTGAGCAGATAAGAAACTCTTGAAGTTGCTGCATGATCTGATTCTGTTGGGAGTAACGACATTTTAAACATTTGACGAAGGCTGTGCATTGTACCTTTTGTAGATTTCTTTCTGTTTTTGTCCCACTAGATGCCATTATTGTTGCTACTCAGCATTCTTCTGTATGATTGTAATTGTAATTGAACATTTATATAGCGCCGCTCACAGATTCAGTGGCGCTCCCGACCCAAGTTAGTGCTCACCCCTAACAAATAGTATAGTTTTCAGACGTTTACGGAACAGGGGAAGAGAAAGGCCAAGAAGCTCAGAACGGAGCTTGTGAGGAAGGCGGTTCCAACAAGTAGGACCAAGATATGCGAAGCTTCTGGACTGGGCCGTAGCTCCACGCATGCGCGGGACAACTAGAAGGCCATTGGCAGCAGATCGAAGGGCAGAGCGGCCAGGAAGAGTGGAGACCAAGTTACACAGTGCCCGAAGATAAGAGGGGGCTACCCCGAGAAGAGAGTTGCGCATAAGAGTCAGGATCTTGAACTCAATGCGCTGAGGTACAGGAAGCCAATGAAGAGTGTCCCGAATAAAATCAGATATGTGAGAGAATTTGGGAAGACCAGCAATTAAGCGGGCAGCAGCATTAAGAATAGACTGAAGCTTAGAGAGGTTAAGAGAGGAGAGACCAGCATAGGCAGAGTTTCCAAAGTCGACTCTAGAGCAAATCAAAGCATGGACAAGCGCCTTGACCGCTTGAAGGGAGAGTGAGTGGCGGATAGTACGCAATTGTCGCAAGTGATAGAAACATGTTCGAGAGATTCGGTTAACATGATCAGTAAGAGAAAGAATTGGATCCAGAGTAAAACCCAGATCACGAACAGTTGGAGAAAATTGGATATCTGGGTACAACGTGCTGAGGAGCTCCATATCAATCTTGGCGAGCTGGACTCTACCACCAAGCCAGATGAATTGGGTTTTATCAGAGTTAAGGCGAAGACGGTTAGAAGACATCCATTGGTTCAGTTCCATAGTGGCGTCAAGGATAGTTGCAACCAGTGAAGAGGCAGCACTGGGAGAACCGTGGACAAATGCTTGTGTATCATCAGCGTATTGATGAGCAGAGACACCCTTGCGGGATAATAGGTTCAATAGATCAGCAGTATATAGGATGTATAGAAGCGGCGCCAGGACAGAGCCTTGAGGCAGGCCGTAGGGAACAAAGGTCCAGGAGGAGCGTGTGGGTCCAAAGATCACAGATACAGAGCGATCAGAGAGGAAAGAACTAAGCCAGAGGAGGGCAGAGTCACCAATGCCAAAAGATTTGGACAGACGCTCGAGTAGAATAGTATGGTCAACAGTGTCGAACGCCGCACTGACGTCAAACAGGGCAAGTAAGGTGATGTGGGATTGATCAACAGTGGCAAAGATGTCAGTAAGTAAGCGAGTAATAAGAGATTCAGTAGAATGGTATTTCCTAAAGCCAGATTGAAGAGGGGGCATTAGATGATGGCCACCTTACTCTAGCTACTTCTTCATGTGACGCATTCATGTTAACTCAGTTCCAGTTTTTTGTGACGTGTCTTACCCTGTGTGCAAAAACAAATCACTAGTTTGGTTTACTGTGATGATGAAAAATTGATGAGGAAGAGGATGAGGATGATGATGATTATAATGAGGCTTACTTCAAATCGAAGCTAGGATGTCAAATTCTGGATTTAGAAGTGCATTTTTACTAGTATATACCGAATTTAGACAAGTTTCTTGCTATCACTGACATATAATTTATTGTTACATCAGTTACAGCATGAAAGTTACGTCAGTGACACAGTTTATACATTTACTTAAATTAAAGCAGTGCGACCTGGTGGCAGACCGGTAACGCGTCCGCTCTCGGAGCGGCAGGTTGCGGGTTCGACTCCGGGTAACGACCTTGGGCAAGTTGTTTACGCACGCGTGCCTCTGTCACCAAGCAGTATAATTTGGTACCGGCGTAAGCTGGGAAGTAAACGGCAAGTCCTGGAAAACACTAGCCCCGTGTCCAGGACCTTGGGATTCGTCCATTGCTGGCTCAGGGCTAAGAAAAGGAGATGAGCGCCTTCTCCTACGGGCCTTCGGCCCATGGTGGACTTTACAAAAAAAAAGAGCAAAATTTCAACTACTTAGTTGTATTCCTTATATATTGCTTCAGAAGTTTACAAATTTTCAGAATTTTTGCTTTGCTACTTTTGGCTATATTCTAAAAAGTCTTAATTTTTGTCACTGACTTAACATTGAAAAGTACACCCCAAACTTCTGAAGCCAAAAAAATGAGCTGTTATTTATTGTTCAAAGTTTTACTTGAAAATACTTACCAAGTGGAATTTCCATCCAACTGATGTAGCTTGTTTGATCAAATCACCCAATTATTGCCATTACTTACAAAACAGACCTTTTAATATTTCTGTAAAAGGATTGCACAGAACATGTCGAAATCAAATGTGAGCTGGCCAGGGCTGTTAACAATACTGGGAAAAAGTATTGGCAATACCAATACCAATACTTACTAATAAAAGTATTGGCAATACCAATACTATTTCTTAAAAGTATTGCAATACCAATACCAATATTTTATCAATACTTTTCGATAAGTTTTAAAGTTTAATGACTAAAAAAGCACATGCCATTGCCCGTTAAACAGTGTTAAGCAGTACAAGCAGTGTAACTACTAATCTATATACATGCTCTCCATAAGTCTACCACTTAGCCATACTAACTAGTAACTACTAATCTATATACATGCTTTCCATAAGTCTACCACTTAACCATACGTAAAAAACCATCATTTCAAAGTGTAAGCTGCTTAGTGATGTGCGCAGAGGTGTAAATACTCGGCCTGCTAAAGAAAAGAGTTTCCACAGCTGCACTAGAAGGCAAACCAGTGTTCAAAATAATATACAATTTCTGGACGTGTGGATATGCAGCCAGAGAAATCAGGCTATCTGCAGAGTCCGATAAATATCTGTCCACTTCCTCACACACATTTTCTGTACCAAAATTCCTATGTCTCCGATTTGAAAGACTAGAAAAAAAATTGGGCTTAGTATTTGAAGAGTCAGAAACATCTGTTGAGCTGCAGAAGTAGCCTACTTGGCTGGTTATCAGACAGCTGAAGACTGGCCAATGACTATTTATAGATCTCGATTTCCGTCCATACCGGTCAAAGATCACAGATCGGTGAGATCGCACCAAAGAGTCACTTATTCAAACGGATGAGAAACCATATAAATTATTGTGAAAAAAGTATTGGTATCGAGTATCGCTGACAGGCTAAAAAAAGTATCGGCGATACGCATGCGATACCAACAAAATTAAACTATCGCGATACTCGCCGCAATACTGAAAAAAGTATCGGCGATACCAAGTATTGTGATACTTTATGTGCATGTATATAGATTAGTAGTTACTAGTTAGTATGGCTAAGTGGTAGACTTATGTAGACGTTATTTCGTTATTGCGATATTAACAGCCCTGGAGCTGGCTGACGGTCATCTCATCAAAGATTATTGATTTTAATTGTTATTTTGAACACTAGGGTCTCTTAGCTTTAAAATGATACCTTTATATTAAAAAATTCCTTAAATTTTTTTGGCTTTTATGTCCCATTTCCCGTGGAATTGCCCTTACATTAATTGTCATTTCATGCTTTTTTTTAGCCTTCTGTTCAATTCATGATGTCAACTGTCTAGCCATCAGTTAAAATTGCACATGTAAATAGGTGCATCTGTTAGCGGGATATTCAACCCTTAGGGCCTTCCTTGTTGCCATCCGATTATGTGAAGCAAGTTATACTATAACTATTGTTTATGTTTGATGGTTACAATAAATGAATAAATAAATAAATTTTAAAAAAATTAAAAATTTTAACCAGACCCTTGAGTCTTGTTGAAATTAAAGATGATTTCTTATGCACGAATCTATTTTCCTTAAAACTAGATTTAAGAATAATAAATTATGATAAAATGCAACTTCCCCCCCCTTGTTCTAAGGGTTCCGAAGTCCTCACACAGACCATACAATAGATGAGAGATGACGCGGGGCAACTGATTAAAGGGCTTTCTCAGGGTCTTTTTCAGTGATTAGCCGCCTGATTGGAGGTTCAACCCGTAGTACTCACTTCACGTTGCAGGTCTAGCACTCTAACTTAACATAATGTTGATGGTAATATGGCATATAATTGTTATATAGTTGTATTTGATCCGTTTTGTTTGCTTTGTAATTCAGATGTGACAGAAGCATGTCGGTCGAATGTGACGAGTAACGCATTGAATCAAAACGATAGATACAGCTTTTGGACTGCCATCAACGTACCGCCTAAATCCGTGGAGCCATCGAATGTGATTCTGTATTTTCTAAATAAGGATGTTGATGAAACAGAGACAATGGATGACAGTCAGTCGCAAACTATTAAGACAACACTCACTGGAATTGTAAGAAAGGAGAATATCATGCAACATGTGTGTAGAGCGTCTCTTCATCCAAATACAGTGACTGACTTTGATAGTTCCACTGCTACCCTGGATGTTTGCACTACACAGCAATTAATTGTGTCAAGTGAGCTCATTTGGACTGCCATCAACGTACCGCCTAAATCCGTGGAGCCATCAAATGTGATTCAGTCTTTTCTAAATGAAGATGTTGATGAAACAGAGACAATGGATGACAGTCAGTCGCAAGCTATTAAGACAACACTCACTGGAATTGCAAGAAAGGAGAATATCACGCAACGTGTGTGTAGAGCGTCTCTTCACCCAAATACAGTGACTGCTACCCTGGATGTTTGCACTACACAGCAATTGATTGTGTCAAGTGAGTTCATTGCCTCGATTTCATAATAATTGTCATCGTAATCTCAAGGTTTCCATGCTGCTGATAGAAAGCGGCCATTAATTTTCATATATACATAGTGACAACCAGCTTTTTTAACAGGCGTTTATGATTTGGCGTAGACATTTTTTATATATTTGAGCTCATGCTTTCAGCTTGTGGTGGCCCAATATACATTTTAAATTGTAATTACCATGGAATTGA
Source organism: Lumbricus terrestris (assembly GCA_949752735.1). Classification (NCBI taxonomy): domain Eukaryota; kingdom Metazoa; phylum Annelida; class Clitellata; order Crassiclitellata; family Lumbricidae; genus Lumbricus; species Lumbricus terrestris. Next base: position 20,704,858 of record OX457037.1, on the reverse strand, counting down.
GTGAAACCATTTTGCGTGGTTTATTTTGTTATCTGCTAAAGTTCCGATTTTGTGGCTGCATAAGTTGACAAGGAAACCTTAGACAACCAGAAAACATTAAGTATACTTTTCTCGCATAATTTTCAGATGCTCGTTTTGTGTGCTAAATATTTAGGTGAACTCTATTATGTGGAGCAAGGAGGTAGTTGAATTGTGTTATGCTGGCATGAGCATCAGAAAAATGCAGGTTCGATTTTCTGCTAACCCCATAAGGGTTTCGCAGCCTTGTCCCAGACAAAATGGGAACCCTTTCCAATGAGCTGGTGCAACATAGACTAAGGACAGGTTGCAGAATTTCAGAGTTCTAAGATGAGAGTCGAGACCAAGATATGGAAAGATATGAAGCGAGTAGACCTGGGCGGTTGGATGGTGAATAGTTGATGAATGTAGGAGGGTTGAGAGTTTGAAGAGCCTTGCTGGTGAGCAATTCAATTTTGCAACGGATGCACTGACTTTCAGGCATTGAAGTGGATTGAGAACAGGTTTATGTGGTATATTGTTTGGAGGTTTTGGTGACTGCGCAGGCAAGAGCATTCTGTATAGCTGTTTGCAGGCGTTTCATTTGAAAGAATCGATATTGCGTAAGAGGGAATTACAGTAGTCGAATTTTGAGTGAAAGATTGAGGTGGCTATTTACAGGCAGTCATATACCTAAGTATTGGGCGTCATAGACTGCTTTTAGCTGCTTTTAATGGCATATAGGTTTCCTTTATCGAAGTGACTAGGGGACCGCCAGGCGGCTGTCGTATTTCAATTACTAGGGGACCGCCAGTCACATGTAACCTGTCACATGACCCGAGTCACTAGTCTTCATTCTTCAATAATGGCGGCAGTTACCGATTGCTTGTTTTATGTCGGACAAAAGTTTTCTTGTTTTTTCTTGTTTTAAGGTCAGAGTAAGTAACCAATCTTCAGATACATGATAGGGTTAGGGATAGGGTAGGGTTAGTTACAAGAACTTTTTCTTGAAAAATCGAACTTCAAAATTGGGTTATATTCTACAATGACTCGGTAGCAAGTAACTTTTTTTATAAATTCGATGAAAAATATTTCCTTACGAAATTGAAGCGGGATTTATCGTGTGAGGGTCGGTTAGGGCTCAGGTTAGGCGTCGTGAGGGTCGGTTAGGGTTAGTTTTAGGGTTAGTGCAGTCATTCTGAAGCTGGATTGATGAACAATAATTTTCAATGAAAAATGGATGAAAATATTTGCTGACGAAATAGAAGCGGGATTTATCGAACAAATTCTTGCCTAAAGAGAAGCTGGATCGATTAAAAGGATTTTCGGCAAACTAGAAGTTGGATTTATTAAAGATAACAACGCTTTCGGGTCATGTGACAGGTTACACGTGACTGGCGGTCCCCTAGTAATTGAAATACGACAGCCGCCTGGCGGTCCCCTAGTCACAGCCTTCCTTTATACTGACACACCTCGTCATCATCATCATGCTGATCCATGAGCTGAAAGCGCTTGGGTGTTTTATGCGCATTGCTTCACCATTTTCCATAGTCCCCGATCCTGTGCAGATATACTTAAGCTGTATAGGTCTCGATTGCACTAGTACTTGATGTCATCTATCTCCTCCCTGTTTAATCTTCCTCTTTTCCACTTGCCGTCCATAACATGCGGCATCACACTTTTTATTTTTCTGTGGTTATTTATTCTACATCTTATATGTCCGAATAGACTAAGTTTCCTCCTCATAACTCTCTGCGTTAGGTCTTCTTTTATTCATTCATTCATTTGTTATGGATATTTATATAGCGCCCCTTCTATTTCACTAAGGAGCGCTCCCGACCCAACTTTGGCTGAAAAGTACTGTTTTAGAGCTCCAAAAAAATGTATCTGAGCAAACATTAGGCATAAGGCGCATAGACAGTGGAAGCAGAGAGAGCAACAGTAGGCGGCTGACAACAAAGGAGTGGATAAGAGTAGTTGTAGCATTAGGAATAAGAGAATCAACTCTGAGTTGGCGCAACTGATAGTACTGGAAGTTAGGACAGAGATGGTGAATCAAGGATACTGCCAAGGTCCGAACAGAGGTAAAAAATGCAAACTGCGGAAACTCAGAGTCAGGGGTTGCTAGTTCAATCTTAGCTAGCTGTTGCCGCGTGCATAAATTGAGTCTTGAGGCTTTATCTTAGCCTTCTACGTACTTCTTTAGTTGTAACCTTCATTGTCCAATTCAGGTGTAATATTCTTTGTGATAGCACATGTTGAAGACCAATATTTTATCCCAACCAGTTTGTTTGATGGTCCATGGCTCACATGCATACAGTGCTGAACTGAATACACATGTCCTTAAAACATTTAATTTGGCGATGTAGCTGATTTTTTCCGGATAGCATTTAGTCCTGTCATGAGGATCGCCATTTCGAAGTTGCCCTTTTGATAGTGCATCGCCCATGTCACGTTCTTGATTGATAGAATCAATTGCCCTTTAAAAATCCATAAAACAGTTTTTAGACAAGCTTGTCTTTTTGTTTTGCTTTTTCTGCAATCAATCTCAGCATCAGAATTTGTTGAGCTGTGCTTCTATCCTTTCTGAACCTGCCTGCTCATCTGACATTTGTTTCCCGTTTTTGCCTTCAGCTGATTCAACAGAATTATCATGAGCACTTTCGCCACATGGTTTAACAGTACATTGGTTCTATAATTCTAGCATTGTGTTAAGCCTGCTTTCTTACGTTACAAGTATAAACTTTGTCCTTTCCTTCGGCATTATTCTCCCTTGCCACACTTGTTTGCAGATCTCATGCATGTTTTTTTATGTCTTTCTTTCCAGCTTCTATCATTTCTCCTGTTATTCCATCTAAAAACACAGTCTCGAGTGTAAATCTGCAATCATTTTTTGACCACTTTTGTACCCATATTACCAGGTACTGCAAAGCTATCTGTTTTAATCCAAAATGATTAACAAGATCAAAAAGTACACCAAAAGTCGTACAGAATAACCAAACTTTGCAACCCTATGAGCTTCCATTCCTGAGATACTAGAGTCTTGACATGTCACCGGAGTCAAAACGTGTTGCAAATGTGCAATATATCATTATTTCGACCATTCACAACCATGTAAAGAACTCAGATATACAAGACATATCATATATCATTGGAAAGGTCTGTTCAAGCTCTATGGGACTAAGTCAAAAGCATTACTCTATCAGTTGTCCCACATGCGAGTACCTACAGCCAAAGATGAGACAGTTCATGGGACGGACCAACCTTGAAGACTCGTATAACGATGACGACATATTTTGGTAAATATGCCAAGATTTGTTACATGCAGATTGAACCATACATAGATTACAGAAATGTAGAACATTTGCAATTGTTTCTGTAGTCTTCACCGCTACAATGCCATTCTGTGGTCTTCACAGCTAGGCTGCAGTGCCATGAATATTGCTGATTTAGACTTGCAACTGTGTTTTTGATCACTTTTGCACTTTTTTTGCAAACACTATTTGTTCCAATCCAAAATGATTTTCAGAATCAGAAAGTACACCATAAGTTGTCAAAAATTACCAAATTTTACAACCATACATCCATTCCTGAGATACTGACTTCTCAACATGTCACGAGACTCAAAACGTGTCGCGAATCTGCATTAAATCGTTATTTTGACCATTCGCAATAATGTGTAGGACTCAGATATACAAGACATATATATCATATATCATTGGAAAGGTCTGTTCAAGCTCTACAGGACTAAGCCAAAAGCATTGCTCTATCAGTTGTCCCACATGCCAGTACCTGCAGCCGAAGATGAGGTGGTTCATGGGACGGACCAACTTTGACGACATGTATAACAATGAAGACATAATTATAGTAAGGAGGCCAAGATTGGTTATTAGGCCATTTGATTTATGTATGGAGAAAATATTTTTTTTTAAAATGTTATGGTGCAACCCTCCTATCTTGTTTCTAATGGCAAAATGTGAATGTTCACCAAATTTCAGGTCATTTCGTCGTGTTTTGACCCCCGCCCAACACGATCAACTGATTTAGTTAATAAATCATTGTTTTCCTGCATGACAAAATGTTTGTAATATGAGACAGTTTACTATACAAAGAATACAAACTACATATATAGTAACTAACAAGTTTGGTAATAGTGTTTGTTTCTTTGCATGTGCACTTGTTATAGCGCACCTTCATGCACACTACTCAGAGGCGCTCCCGACTGCAGAGCGCACACTGCATCAGAGTTTCACGCCGAAGCGCTGAGCAATTGCGAGTGAAGGACTTGCCCAAGGTCCCTAGGCGGCGACTTGAGGTGGATTCGAACCACGAACCTTCCGGCTTCAAGGCAACGACGCCACCACTACACCACCACGCCCCACAATCTCAATAAGTGAGATGTGTATACACATTGCACAATGATATCATGTCAAATCACTTTACTGATTTTGAGGTTTTGTGGAGGAGAAGGTTAACTTCTTTAATGTCTTTTTTTGAAAGTTGGGAATTTCTCTGCGTTGGTATTCGACCATTTGCAATAAAAACTGTTTTTGTGTTTCATCATTGGTATCACTAGTTGAGAAGTCTTGGATTAGTTTCACAGCCCGTTCCGACAGATCATTCACCACTTTGACATGCCGCACATATGTATCAGCTTCTTGGTAATGGGGATCATTATGAAATTCACTAACAGGTTTTCCTAACCAGTCGGCACCAATCCCATGCTGTGAAACAAGAACCAGGATTTGGGCCCAATAAGGGATGATAGCTTTGTACTGGGGCTCAGAATAGGAAACGTTGGATGGCCCCTTACAAACTGTCTTGGTCTAGGAATTCGGAGCAATGTTCGAGCAATCTGCTGTCTTACTGAAGTGGAGAGCTTGTTTGAAAAGAGAGAGAATACAGCACATTCGTCTGTTAAGTACAAGAAGTGCCTTTCCAAGGTTTTCATGGCTGCATTGGCAACTTGTGGATCATGCTTACAATACTTGTTAAAGTCATGCCATAGCTTGAGATCATTATACGCTGCATCGGCCCCAGTGAATGAAGAGAGCCAGTTTTCAACATAGAATAGCGCATTAAATTTACATAGTGCTTGCAATTTGCTGATCATGTCCTAAACTACCTTCAGGCACCTCTCTATCATCCTTTCTAAGTAATGGGCGGTTTGGTGTGGATGAAATTGGAGAAACTACTTCCTGAGGTGGTTCTTTTTTCATATATTCACTCCTTGCTGCCATGGTTACAGCCTCTAAAAGGTAAAGGAAATTTTTTTACAATTTGCTACCATGTTGTCAATGTCCGTTTTGAACATAAAACTACTTCTTAGGTGGGCGGGGGTCAAAACATGGCCTACAGACCTGAAAATTTGCAGACAATTATGTTTCAGTAATAGTAACAATATGCCAGGGTTGCACAATGAACATTCCCCCCAAAAATTTTTTGCAATGGCCTATTGGTTATCTACAGAGTGAGTTATGGGTAGATTACAGAAATGTGAAACATTTGCAATTGTTTCTGTGGTCTTCACAGCTACAATGCCATGAATATTGCCGATTTAGACTCGCGACTGTTTTTGGCCGCTTTTGCACTCATTTTTGTGCAAAACTGTTTGTTTCAATCCAAAACGATTTAGAGAATCAGAAAGTACACCAAAAGTTGTAATAAATCACAAAATTTTGCAAGCCTATGTGCATTAGGCCATTGCAAAAAAATTTTTTTTGGAAAGTTCATTATGCATTCTTGCCATATTGTTACTATTACTAAAACATAATTGCCTGCAAATTTTCAGGTCTGTAGGCCATGTTTTGACCCCCGCCCACCTAAAAAGTAGTTTTATGTTCAAAACGGACATTGACAACATGGTAGCAAATTGTAAAATTTTTCCTTTACCTTTTAGAGGTTGTAACCATGGCAGCAAGGAGTGAATATATGAAAATGAACCACCTCTGGAAGTAGTTCCTCCAATTTCATCCACACCAAACCGCCCATTACTTAGAAAGGATGATAGAGAAGTGCCTGAAGCGTGGCTCATAGGTAGTTTAGGACATGATCAGCAAATTGGAAGCACTATGTAAATTTAATGCGCTATTCTACGTTGAAAACTGGCTCTCTTCATCCATTGGGGCCGATGCAGCGTATAATGATCTCAAGCTATGGCATGACTTGAACAAGTATTGACTAAGTAAGTTGCCAATGCAGCCATGAAAGCCTTGGAAAGGCACTTCTGGTAGCCTGCTTAACAGACGAATGTGCTGTATTCTCTCTCTTTTCAAACAGGTTTTCCACTTCAGAAAGACAGCAGATTGCTCGAACATTGTTCCGAATTCCTAGACCAAGACAGTTTGAAAGGGGCCATCCAACGTTTCCTATTCTGAGCCACAGTACAAAGTTATCATCCCTTATTGGGCTCAAATCCTGGTTCTTGTTTCACAGCATGGGATTGGTGCCGACTGGCTAGGAAAACCTGTTAGTGAATGGCATAATGATCCCCATTACCAAGAAGCTGATACATATGTGCGTTATGTCAAAGTGGTGAATGATCTGTCGGAACGGGCTGTGAAACTAATCCAAGACTTCTCAACTAGTGTTACCAATGATGAAACACAAAAACAATTTTATTGCAAATGGTGAAATATCAACGCAAAGAAATTCCCAACTTTCAAAAAGAGACATTAAAGAAATTAACCTTCTCCTCCACAAAACCTTAAATTCAGTAAAGTGATTTGACATGATATCATTGTGTAATGTGTATAACATCTCACTTATTGAGATTGTGGGGCGCGGTGGTGTAGTGGTGACGTCGTTGCCTTGAAGCCGGAAGGTTCGAGGTTAGAATCCACTTCAAGTCGCCGCGTAGGGACCTTGGGCAAGTCCTTCACTCGCAATTGCTCAGCGCTTCGGCGTGAAACTCCGATGCAGTGTCCGCTCTGCAGTCGGGAGCGCCTCTGAGTAGGGTGCTTGAAGGTGCGCTATAACAAGTGCATATACAAACAAACAAACACTATTACCAAACTTGTTAGTTACTATATATGTAGTTTGTATTCTTTGTATAGTAAACTGTCTTATATTACAAACATTTTTTCATGCAGGAAAACAATGATTTATTAACTAAATCAGTTGATCGTGTTGGGCGGGGGTCAAAACACCACGAAATGACCTGAAATTTGGTGAACATTCACATTTTGCCATTAGAAATAATATAGGAGGGGTGCACCATAGAATTTTAAAAAAAAACTTTTTCCCATACATAAATGCAATGGCCTAATGTGCATTGTGCATCCATTCCTCAGATACAGGCCTCTGAACAAGGCTCTACATTCAACATGTCATGAGTGCTTCACACACACCCCTCCCCTCTACTTCTATCTGACATAAAATGCACATATATGGTGATAGGCTTCTAAAAATTTCAATATGGTGCACAAACATATCAAACTACAATATAGCAAAATTTCAGCCAAATCTGATATAGGTCAGCTACGGGCCCTTGGTGATTTCACATGGACACCCATATACGAGAAAGCGACAGTCAATTGTGGATTTAAAATTGTGGATTTAAGGGACACAGGTTGTTGTGTGTGAAGGAGTTGGTTGATCTGTTATGGTAGCCATTTAATATAATCGATACAATGTTTCTGAATTAGTGGTGTAACTTCAGCAGTTTAAAAATCTCTGTCACTCTACGACTAATACAGTAGGGTCAACATTTGAATATGGATTTTATTCAGTGGCAAAGAAAAACTGTAATATTTGTGTAGAATTAAGTTGCTCAAAATAGTAGAATAGTATGCATTTTAAGTCAGAATGCCGTGATCGGTGATCTGTGGAGAATGGAAACCTATCATAGCCTACTGCCACTCTTCCGAGTTGTAGTGTGACTAATAATTATTTTCTCATGCCGTTCAGCCAAAACAGGACCCTACCCTGTTTAAGCTGTTGCTTTTGTGTGACACTTAATGATTGCTTATTGATAATATAATGTTGACATGTCATTAACATTAGCTTACTATTATAATTTATTAAAGAAATTTGTAACGCGCAAGGTCACACCGAAATGTGAATCTGAGGCGCAGGAGGAAGATGCAGTTAGAGATCCATGTGATTGACAGCAAGTTGGGTGGTTCATAAAATCATCTAACATAATAGATGTCAGTTTTCCACAAGGCTTGTTTTGGTCTTTAACATGATTATAGCAATCTCAACATTTTTAAAATGGAAACACCTTAAATTTAGATGTCAACCAATTTGACACTCTCTCTGTTACTTGGAAAAAAGAATCTGCATTAATGGTAACCTGAAATTTTTTCAAGTCATTCAAATTTATTAGTAAGTAAGTATTGCCTTTGTTACTCTATTTACAAATTCATGTGCAATTGGACATCGACAAATAATGCAATGTAGCACATAGAAGTAATAATAAAGTATAGTATTTTAAGCTTACATGAAAAGTAATGCAAAACAGATGTTAATAAGTGTAACGCATTCTAGTAATGAAACCCTTTCTTGTGAGAAAGTAAAAATGTGGAAATAGTAGGTTGTGTGAACGTAGACGCAAAGAGTGTTGTGATTCATGAACTGGAGCCCTGGAGTAAATCATGGAGGACATGCCCAGGAGTAGTAAAAACAGTGGAAAATAGAGTGCGGTCGGCATTCACGCACAAATTGTCTAAAGAAGATGAGTTGGATAATAAAGTGCACACTTTATGGAACAGACAATGGACTATAAGAAATACAGAAGTGAAAAGACTTGAGGCATTTGAAATGTGGCTATAGAGAAGAATGGCCAAGATTATTTGGATGGACTACAAAACCAACGAGAAGGTGCTGCAACTGGTGCAAGAAGAAAGATCACTGATTGATAAAGTACGAGGAGGCAGCTCAACTAGCTTGGTGAAATGTTGGGGAGACTCGCTCTTGAGGATTGTACTTGAGGGAAGATCGGATGGAAACAAAGCACCAGGACGACTAAGAATGATGATGATGGATTGGTTGATGGACGGAGATAAGGGGCAGAGATATATAGAAACAAAGGGAAAAGTACAGAATAGACAACAATGGTGTTGTCAGAATCTTGGACCTAGCTGAGGGCAGAGCACTAAAGAAGAAGATGATGAGTTGGAGTTGTTTTATTTTTTAAATGCGCAAATTCACTGCGGTAGAAATTAGCATGTCTAGTCATTGGTGACTCATGTCACCTGTTGTCTGTGTTACAACGGTTGTCATCGGAACGACTACTTTGTCCGACGGCAACGTTCGTAGGCGGAAGTACTTTCGTTTAAACCGCGGACTTCATCGGCTTCTCGTCGCCAGAGGTTTCAACTTTTCCCCGATTTGTCGGCTTTAGCAGCGCTTGACAATGAGGCATCACGGCTAAATCCAAAGTTCTGAGCACCGACACATGAGTTCATTCTCGCTGACTCCATGACAGTTGGCTATCGAGAAAAGACGACGTCGTTTGGTCGGGTCGGGTCGAACCAAGCACGGTTGTCGCGAACTGTAGAATGCGCTCGAAGTGTAGTTCGGAGCAGGCATCCACAACATGCATGGATGATCAAAGCGAGCACTCGATTGCATCCAGTCGACCGCTGCAGTCGCCACTGGTCCAGGTTGAAGATCGGGTCGAGCGTAGTCTCCACCAGCCATGGTCGAAGTTACTCGACCGTCGAAGACACAGTTAGGCAATGATTGGTAGGCTAGGTCGGCATTCTCGACGTTGTTTGCAGAACGTCGACCCTGATCGAGGCCATTTCTGTTCAAAAACTTCAAGAAAATCATAGATCGAGTGACCAAGGGGGCAGGTGACGGGTGTAGGACATTAACCCTCTGGACACATCCGGACAACACTCCTCCCCGACATATCCCACGCAGGCAAAAAATCGGTATTTAAAAAAACCGGTCAGAACATAAATTGCGTATTTAAGCGGTAATCGTACGAAAGGCGGTCCTGTGTTGAAACCACACTTCTGTTGGTCCTACACAAGTTGTATTGATGAAAACAATTCTCGCTAAATACAAGTCGGATTGATGTAAAATCATTTTTACTTAAATTGTAGCTGGCTTGATGAAAATATTCTTGCTCAAATGGAAGCTGGATTGATGGAAATATTCTTGTTTAAATGGAAGTTGAATTGATGAAAATATTCTTGCTTAATTGCATGCAGGATTGATGAAGATATGCTTGCTTAAACTGGAGCTGGATTGATGAAAATGCTCTTGTTAAATTGGGGCTGGATAGATGGAAATGTTCTTGCTTAAATTGGAGCAGGTTTGATAAAAATATTCTTGCTTAAATGGAAGCTGGATTGATTAAATACTTTTGCCTAAATTAGAGATGGATTGATGAAATTATCCTTGCTTAAATAATGGCTGGATTTATGAAAATGTCCTTGCATCAATTGGAACTGGATTGATGAAGATGTTCTTGCTTAAATTGGAAGTGGATTGATTGAAATGTTCTGGCTTAAAATGGAGCTGGATTGCGGAAGTGAAATAAAGATAAGAATAGCCAAGGGAACAGCGGTGTTGAAAGCAATGGACAAAATTTGGAAGAGCAGTGCAATCAGCATGAAAACCAAGATGGGAGTTTTAAAAACATGTGTGTTCAGCATTATGATGTATGGGTGCGAGACATGGGTGCTAACAAAAGATTCGCAAAGGAGAGTGTTAACATTTGAAAGAAAATGTTATAGGAAAATTCTGAGAATAGGATGGACTCAGAAGGTAACCAATGAGGAGGTATATAAAAGAGTGGACATGACCGAGAACCTCATGCAGAAAGTTATAAAGCGGAAACTTGGATTGTTCGGGCACATTTGCCGAATGAAAGATGACAGGAAGATCAAGACCCTGATATTTGGTATTATGGAAGGCAAGAATAGAAGAGGCAGGCCGCATAAAGAATGGACAGACGACATTGAAGAGTGGTGTACAACAGATTTGCAGAATTTATATCATGCAGCTCAGAACAGAATAGAATGGAGAGACATTATGAGGAGGGCATCGGACTCCTACGGGCACTGTGCCCACTGCCCATGGTTATTGAATTGAATTGAATTGACCCCCAACAACCCCAACCAACCCTCGATTTAGCCTATGACAAAAGCAGAAGTGTTTCATCCATTCAGCTTCTATTTAAATATAGCAATAATTGTTTTCATCAATCCAGCTTCCATTTAGGCAAAATTTCATTCGTTTTATTCCAGCTTCCATGTGAGCAAAAATATCTTTAAATCCAGCTTCCATTTAGGGGCTACAGTATAAATAATTTTATGTCAATCCTACTTTTTATTAAGCGAGAATTCTTTTAATTAATCCTATATTTCTACGACCGACAGATTTTTATATTCTTAGGATCTTTTTTCGGGGGATTAATACTTATACGCAATTTATGGTAACGGTCCACTATTCCGAGGGTCCACTATTCCAAAGGTCCACTATTCCGAGGGTCCACTATTCCAAAGGTCCACTATTCCGAATATCCGCTATATTTTGTTCGTTATCCTTGTGGTTAGGGTTACAGTGTGTTACGGTTAGGGTGGGTTAGGATTAGGTTGAGGGTTATGGTTAGGGTTAGGGTGGGGAGGGTTATGGTTGGGGTGGGTTTGGGTTATGGTTAGGGTTGGCGTGAGTTAGGGTTATAGTTAGGTTTAGGGCTAGGTTTAGGGTTCAGAATAGTGGACCTTTGGAATAGTGGACCCAAACCCAATTTATAAGCTACCAGGGGGTTGTCCTACCCTGTGGGTTTTGTCCTGGGATGTTTGTGTCCCGGGGGATTTTGTCCGGGGTGTTTTTGTCCAGGGGTTAATGTCGTACACCCGTCCATTCTGCCCCAAGACTTCAAATTGGATATTAGCTCGAATATAAAAAAAACACCACCACCACCCCTACTTGCATATCTAGATTTATTAATGACGCTAAACCCTGGAGCTGGGATGGTCGATACTAATTCATCAGAAAGCCAATTTTCAGTAAGGACAAGAATGGGTGTATTAGATTGGACCAATAGAACATGAATTTCCAGGATATATAAGTTCATGCCATAATTGTCATGACAATTCAGATGAAATATACGGAAGTGAGTTGTTCTGGTTGTTCTCTGGTTGTTCTCTGCCAGTGCCAGTCCCAATCCTGGATAAAGGAGGAGGGCGACACTTATCTTTGATATGGCAATGTCGTTAAACATATAAGAAGCCAAAATGGCATGCATTCAGTTCATAAATCTGTTCCAGAACAATGTAGCGTCCCACTCACGCTCATTGAGGAGCACTTCTGGTGCTCACAAGTGCAAACGAAACAGTTTCACTGGTGCTCATGCGGTATAGGTAATTGTATTACAGTATGAGGTATCACCAGAGCCTTCTATTACCGAGATTTTTGCGCAATGGTAAACGGATTCCTGCATTCTGATTGGTCAGCTGGCATGGATACCATGTTAGTTCCACCGTTGGGGTTGAGAAGTAGGCCTACGTACTGCAATGTTTGACTCGCATCTCTCCTTCTCTAACCACATCTCTAACCTATCGCGCTCCTGTTTCATGCACATCCGGGACCTCCGCCGCATCCGACCTATGCTTGATTTCAAAACTGCTTCCACCATTGCTACGTCCATCGTCCACTCAAAGCTTGACTACTGCAACTCCCTGTTCTTAAACCTTGATTCCACACAACTTAAGCGCCTCCAACTCATTCAAAATTCTCTAGCTAGAGCCGTCACCAGAACACCCAGACATCATCGCATCACCCCTGTCCTCAAGTCACTTCACTGGCTGAAAATCCCAGAGTGAATCCACTTCAAAGTTCTCTCCTTAACTTACAACTCTTTACAATGCTCTCAGCCCAGTTATCTTCGCGAACTGTTCAGTGTTCACCATCCAGCCACCCGTTCTACCCGATCATCCGCCTGCCTTACACTTTCTCGACCGCCGGTCACAAGTCATCTCAAGTTCTCCAACCGAGCCATATCAATCTCAGCACCCCACCTTTGGAATGATCTGCCTCCTGAATTCCGATCCTTTTCAGTCCCTCCACCATCGTTACTAATCACACACCACAACCTTCCTCAGGCTCCTCTATCTATCACACCCCGGGCTTTTCATTCGAAACTTAAGACACTCCTTTTCGCGAACTCTTACCCTATCTCATCTGATCCTCCACCCTCCAATTCCAGGCCCAGACGACACCCGCCTTAGTAGATTTTCCGCCCCTCTGATCCTATGGCAACTCGACCCGGACCACCACGGACTTCTCTCACGGACAACCCTTCTAACTCAACGCATTTGATCTTGATCCTATGGTAACTCGACCCGGACCACCACGGACTACTCTCACGGACAACCATTCTAACGCAGCGCTCGTGAATAAGCTGGTGCCCTGCGCTTGGCTTTCGAGTGGCGCTTTAGAAATTTGGAGTTTACGATTACGATTAGCAACGATGTGTGCCTGTCAAATTCACTTACTAGTGCCGGGTTTGTCTGTCACCTTTGTTCTATTGACGCTCTGGACTAAAATGATAATTGGCCTTTTCCAGAAGGTATGAAATTCAGTTTCCACACGTGCAAGTTAAGTAATAAGTTTATTTGTTTAGCTGGACGAGTATGCTATTCTCAATTTTTTTCGCCCTCGATGAAACTCGTCGTAACAGCTGCTCTGCCTTCTCTTCGGTAACGGGAGTTGCAACTTGGACTGTAGCCTGAATCATTCTCTGAACAACAGTAATAGAAGGTTCTGGGTATCACTAGGTAATTGTGTGCTCACGTGCGAATTTGTGTTTTAGGGTTCAGTCTTGCAGAACCTTCGTGTCCACTGAATCCTGCTCCAATAAGTGATGATAAAGATTGGTTTGACTGGTCATCCGAAGAAACTTGTCTCCCAGACTGGTGTAACAATACGCTCTTGGAAGGCGAAACTGGTGCGGAAAAGATGAAGGGTCGGTTGTACTCTGTCGATGAACCTGTCAAAGGTCATTTATACCCATTATTCACTTCTTTGGAAGGCAATTCGTTTGGATCAGTCGAGGCTACTCATGTTGCAGAGGTGGTTCTGCTAGGACTAGGTAAATGTTTCAGTGTTATTCAGATTGCTATCTTTTAAACTCATATGGCCTACCAGGCTACTCATTTTTAACAACTGAGATTTTATCTAATGTTCCTCAACGTAGTGAAAGGTAAAAAGTTCAATTGAGCTGCTGAACAAACCAAAGATTTCTGGACACTGGTCTTTTAGTGCAACCTTAAACAGTGAAGATTCAACTATATATTATATATATATATGTATATATAATATTTATGTATTTTTATATATGTATAATTATATTAGGGTGGTTGTGTCTCTAATAGAAAATTTTCAACTTAAGATGTCATATTTCTCCAACCCACCATTCCGTGCCACTAAAACCCTTGTAATCCTAAAATTATCAGAATTGAGCAATATTTAGGACTTGCACAACGTCGTTGAAGTTTAAATATGATTTTCCAAATTATTGTCCCAATTTCGATTAGGCCAAAAAAAATATAATGCTGTGTTTCCGGTAACAGAGCTAAAAAAATTGGGTAGGTAGGTCCAAAAATATTTTTATTTTGGTAAAATATTTTTATACAGTGACTATACGAAAAATTATACCGAAATACTCTTTCTTTGCATATAGGTACACGCTGCAACAAAGTACGTGTTCTAAGCAAGTATAAACTGCCTATTTCCCTGTACCTAAAATTGCTCTAGAAAACAATTCTATTAATTTCATTTTGTTGACATCCTTTCTGGTAAGATAAAGTGGGAAGGGAAGGGGAAGATGAGTGCGAACAGAACATCACTGCTAGGGGTCGTTCCAGACTGATCGAGCCAGTGACTAGTTACACCTAGAGGTTGCTAGATTTATTTTTCCTAGTCACCGTTAGAGGTGACTCAAGTGAGAATGATAAGGCTCGAGGTTTCTCAAGACTGGCAGCCAGGAAGTAGTTAGGCAGGCGTGAAACTCTAAGGCAATGTCAATGTAAATAAAAAATTTACGCAAAATTTTCCGAGTCGCTGCAATAAAAGTGAGTCGGTTGGGTTACCGGGAACACAACATTTTTTGCCTAAGATCCAACTCTATACGGAAGGCAATGTCACCGTATTATGTCCCAAAAAAATTTTGAGAAAAATTTTTTGTTCTTAAAATTTTTTTTGTTCTTAACATTTTTTTTTAAATAAAATTTTTTTACAAAATTATTTGAGTCGCGGCAATAAAAGAGGGTCGGTCGGGTTACCCGAAACACAACATTATTTTTTTTTTGCCTTATAAGTACTTCTTCACGTTCTCTGCCCTCAGGCAGGTTCGTATGTCCAATGACGCCATTTTTCTCTGTTCTGTGCTTCCTTCTTCAGTCCACTGTATCCATCCTCTGTCAGCATCCATATATAAGTACTATATACTTCAAATTTTTGAGATTATGGTTATTTGACAGAAATACATAATGATTTTTACTTAGGCATAGCTGACAAGTAAATTCTACACTGTTCCTATCATCAGTGATTACTAATTATTTATATTTATGAGCATTTTAGCGGTAATTGACAAACAAGGCAATTTCTGTGAAAGATGATGTATCCAATGTTATGATCTTTTGTTACTTACAATCTAAGTCATCAATGCACTACTGTACACACTACACATAGTCTTACATAAATTAGGCCTATTATATATTATGTTGTACAGTAGGCCTATCTCCTACACTAAACAATTATGTATTATACAGTTGCAAAGTTTCATGTAAATGCTTGTGTTCCAAACAACGATAATATTTCTCTCCTTTCCTGCTGAACCTGTCGCATCAGCATAAAATTATGTTTTTATCTTCACCATTTGAACATGCTGTGCATGTTCATTGGTCAACTTGTTTCCAGCAATGCCATGCATAACTATTATTAACATAATTATACAACATTAATGGGACATTATCTAGATGTCTGCATTTAATATTGGAAAGGCGATTCCGAATTATAGTAGAGTTATTAATACTCGTTCAGCAGCGGTAGTATCACAAGCTAGGTGACAGAGGAGAGCTTCAAAGGTTCCAAGCCCCATCTTGCCGAGTCGTTCTCACAGAGAACTTCTCGGAGTAGCATACTGTTTCATCATCATAAGCGTGAAAAACTGGCCTCAGAGACAGTATCACTCAGACTACCGTGCAGTAGCTCATTTTCGACAAAACCAAACCTTTGACGAAAGTTCCAACTGAGGTGACTGAGCATGTTTGGAAACTGCAGATCGGCAAGGCTTAAAGAAGCTAACATTGGCTGCAAACCCCTTCATAGCAGTAGTCTAAATGGATGACGAGAGTTATTTACTGCTAGAGGACGTTGATTTTTCAATACGAGTATCTTCTAGGCTACAGCAACGTTTGGAGTCATCATGTTGATTATCTTATGATGAACATGTCTGGGAACATCTGAAGATTATTAGTCTGTTTGGGACATGCATCTAGAATGTTCTACATAGCCACCATTGGTTTCAAACCCCCATGCTTCTGGAAACAATCTAGTCCTGCTGTGCTATTTCTCTTTATTATCCACAGAAGGTCATTGCTGATGCCGCAGTCAGATCCTTTTGTCGTAATCTCTGGTATTTATTCAAGCTGTTGTTAGGCTTGAGTTTCTTTCACAATGGCGCAGCATTAGAAGAAGTTGATCTTAGGGACTCTAATGGACAAAGAAGACTCTGAGGAAATCCCAACATACCACAACTCTTCTCCCAACCATTCACAAAAAGACTAGGCCGACATCATTTCGTGACAAATAATCAACTCGTGGTTTGCTCTGCATCTTGAAACTACTGGATGCACTTATGGAGCACAATCCAAGTAGTCGGATAAACCATGAAGACTGCATGAAGAGCTCGACAAGATGCAGATCCATTAAAGTTATCAGTGATCTGGCTGAGCGAGGTGTCACCCTTATTCATCATACCAATGACTCAAGTACAAGGAATGAAGAAGACAAACAATTTCCATCACAAGTTGTTGAAGAGCATCGCAACTCGTTCTTCGCACGAATAAAGGAGAGTGCCGTGGAACCTTCAAGGTCACATTGACATTGAATAAGTACCTCGGCAGCAATACTAATTGAAATTTTAATCACCAATCAGAGTGCTCATCAGAACTCAGGTATAGTCCAGGCAATTTACAGTTTCACCTGGGCAAAATTGGCACCCAAACTTTCTAAACGGTTTCCTGCTCAGAATTTGGTGCTGAATAACATATCCAAAATCCGACCCCTAAAAATGGGATTCAAAATATAGCGTTTATATAGTTATATAGTTTTTCGTGTTTTTTACATTGATTAGGCAAAAAAATAATGTTGTGTTTCCGGTAACCCGACAGACCCTCTTTCATTGCCGTGACTCATGTGATGATGATGATGATGATGGTGCTCTGCCCGAAGGCAGGTTCATTGGCTTTACGCCCCTGGGAATGAGATGAGTGAGGTGGTTTTCCGTTGTCTTCCCCACAGACAATGATGGGTAAGCAACTTGCCCAAGGTTGCTCCGTGGGAGCTTGCGCCCCTTAGTGTGGTTCACAGATACATGGTAAAAAATTAAGTTCAAGCCAGAAACCAAGACAACCTCTCAGTTTGTTAGACCTATCAATAGTATGATTGAGACAAAATTTCAGCTTCCTATTCCATCTGGAAGACGGTGCTCAACGACTGTGTTACTTTGCATGGACCAATGTATAGACGTCGACTGTACAAAATAATGTGTTGAGCATACATTCCTATACAATCGTATTTTATATCAATATAAATCAAATATTGCTGTAATATGACAATATGTGTGATACTTAAGCAATTGGTCACAATGGTCAGCATTAAATGTAAAATTTCAGTTCGTTTGAAAAATTGGAAATGCTCAAAATTGTCAAAAAACATCGTTTAGTCCATGAATGTCGATAGTTCTCGTTTTCTTACTCCACTATCCGATAAGGTCTTTATAATCCAGAAGGCTAAGCAGGAGGCACTGTGTCAACAGCAGATTTCGTTATTGATTGAGTGGGGACAGCTTTCCTACTTCCCTCGACCACTTGGCTTTCTTCATCATCAGTGATGAGTCGATTGAATTCCTCGAACAACTTCTCACATCTCAAAGGTATGTTTTTCACCACTCTCTGACCAGTGTTGAATTCAGTATCTACCTTATTTATAATCCTCTTTCTCGATCTATTTTTCTGGTGGAAGTGTAAAAAAGAATTACCAATCTTCAGGCATTATGGTAGTGTCCTCATTTGCCGAGATGCAAAGTCACCCATGCAATCTCTTTTTTCAGTGCAATAGCACTAGGCCTCACCATCCTTTTACCAGGTTTCAGAGTCATTCTGTGGAATATTTCACCTTGTCTCTAAATCATATATAGGGAAATTGCCACATAACCAGACCTACAACCTCACCTGAAAGGTACTACTGGTGGTTTTCTAGGACCTTCATGGAAGCAAGGCTGATCTCCTGGGCAACTGACTGGCATTTTCTATATCTGACCATATTGAAAGATCTTGTTCTGGAGCAACAACAGCAAGATGAGTCTTTTGTCCATGCCCTTGTGTGACGAAGGCCACCAAATTACATAAGCTGATGAATCTGAGTTTCTTCCTTCGTACTTAGATTGATTACATCATGTTGATCACTAAAAGGTATATTTTGATGGCGCGCAGTACCATCCAATGTGCATTGTTTATTGGACTCTCCAGTTTCTTATTGAAGGTGACTTACTATGTCAACCATTGATATCTCAATGAGTTCTTGGTAATTTTTCTAAAACTGACTTTATTTCAGCAGAGTACTTGAGAAAGCTGACTACTCTTGCATGGAGGGCTTCAGTACTGGATGTGACTTCCAGTCCTCAGATGTTGTCAAGTGTCACACCTTGCCAAGCAGCATTAAATCTCTGAAACATTGGAATATATATGGTGAATTCGATCAATCACAAGAACATGCAGAAGGCTTATGGCTAAAATTAATTCCTTCATATGAAGGTCAGCTACAGGAGCTCTTGACCTATCTTCTCTTCATGCAAAATCGCACACTCTATTGAAAATTCTGGAGCGGGCATAATGTTGTATCAAAGCTCAAGACCCGAATATTATCAGTGAGTTTCCATCACTCCACAAAATAATGAATGGCCTTGGATTTGATTTGTATCCTGACACTGAAGCTAATTTGGGCACTCCAAAGAGTTTATACACACCATCACCTGAAACCAGCACTGGCAGGTGGTTGACATTTCCTACTCTGAAGATCCCAGGATAATCTGGTGGTACAAATTCAGATCTTTCAACTTCGGCATGTTCCATCCTGGTCTTCTTAAGCATTTCTTGTTAATGGTACTCCATGAAAACGGCGCGACAGAAGGATAGTACACAAGTGCTGCAGAAATTGGCACCAAAAACTCAATCCTTCATGATCAAATCACCTGAAATCTCAATTCCATAAAATACACTTAATTGTCACTGTCTTATTGGCTTAACAACTGTGTAGTCTTAATTCTGGCACATATGATAACACAACAGAAACTATTTAAAGCTCATCTACATGACAAATGTTGGGTTTTTGACCAAACAAGAAAGGTATCAAGATTTCTAGCCAATAGCCTACTACTACATGGTAAGTTTTGTGTGTCATTGAGCACCGTCTTCTAGTCCGAATCTGGGGCTGAAATTTGGTCTCAATGATACTAATAACAAGTCTAACAAACTGGGAGGTTGTCTTGGATTCTAGCTTGAATTTTATTTTTTTGGACCACACTAGCGCCCCTGCGTCCCATACGTGCTAGCCCGAGATATCTAAATCTCTGAATGTCAACTCCCAGCCCGGGGCTTGAACCGCGGTCCGTTGCAACCAACAGACCAATGCAGCACCCGCTTACCGGTGTAGCTAACTAGGCCAGTATAAATGATTGTAATGCATATAAAATATCTTTGAGTTTCTGCATCAAGTGTTGCTCATTACAGTAGGCCCACTTATATTTGGTGACATATGGGGGGGGCAGTTTGGGTACGTACCCCATAATGTTCTAAGCAAAATACAAAGTGACAATTTATTATGTGTAATTGATTGTAATACAAATGAAATATCCTTGAATGTCTGCATCAAGTATTCATTCGTAATCGTAGTCTCCAGACTTCTACATCGCCACTTGAAAGCCAAACGCAGGGCACCGGCCTATTCAAGAGCGCTGCCTTGAATCAATAGGTGTGGCCACAAGAGTAGTACAAAGGAGGTCGGGGTCGGTTGTCATCGGGGTCAGAGTGAGCGGAGTAGCCACTAAGGCGAGTGTCGTCTGGGTCGAGAATTGGAAGATCAGATGAGACAGTGTGTGTAAGAGTTCTTGAAGAGGAATGTCTTCAGTCTCCAGTGAAAAGCCCTAAGTGTGATTGATAGAGATGCATGAGGCCAGTGATGGTGTGAAATTAGTAATGATGGTGGAGAAAGTGAAAATGAGCGGAATTCAGGAGGCAGATCATTCCTAAGGCGTGGTGCTGAGGTGGATATGACTCGGTTGGAGTACTTGAGATGACTTGTAACCAGCGGTCGAGCAAGAGTAAGACAGGCAGGTGATCGGGTAGAGCAGTTTGGCTGGATGGTGAACAGTTCACGAGGATAATTTGGTCTGGGATTATTGTAGGGAGTCGTAGGTTAAGAAGAGAACTTTGAAGTGGATTCGCTCTGGGATTTTTCGACCAGCAAAGTGACTTGATTGAGGATGGGGTGATGTGATGATGTCTGGGTGTTCTGGTGATGGCTCTGGCTAATGAAATTTTGGTTGAGTTGGAGGCGTTTAAGTTGAACGGATTCAAGATTTAGGAACAAGGATTTACAGTAACCAAGCTTTTTAGTGGACGATGGATGCAGCAATGGTGGAAGCAATTTTGAAGTCAAGCATAGGTCGGATGCGGCGGAGGTCACGGATGTGGATGAGGCAAGAGCTCATAGGTTGGATTATATGGTTAGAAAAGGAAAGGTGTGAATCAAACATTACACCAAGATTGCGGACAGTAGCATCAGAGGTAAAGGTAAGACTAGGAGAAGATAAAGGTTCGGCTGTCCAATGTCGCCACTCTTCCCTCCGCTGGGCCTTCTCCTTTAGTCTTTGGTATCTAATCATCGTCATCATCGTGTCCAACATCATCTGTCGTGGTCTTCCTCTTGTTCTTTTCCCCTCCATTTCCCCTCTCACCGTTTTTGCCAGGTTGTCTCCTCTTAGCATATGCCCTATCCGTTTCTTTTGTCTTTCTTCGTATGCCCTATCCATTTCTTTTGTCTTCGATTGTTTTTATCATTGTTCTTTCCTCTCCAATCCTTTCCAGCACTTGCTCGTTTGTTTTGTGTTCCGTCCATCTGATCTTCTCCATTCTTCTCCAAGTTCACATTTCAAGCGCTTTGATTTTCTTTATGTCTTTTTTTCTCGTGGTCCAGGTTTCGGAACCATACAACACCACGCGTACGCTCCACACCAGTGTTTTTATCATTCTTTTCTTGAGGTTTCTGTTTAGCTTTCCTCGTAGTAGTTCTCTTTTCGTAAACGTCTCCTTTCCCATTGCAATCCTCCTTCTGATTTCCATATGAAATTTAGCGTCTGTTGTCATCAAGCTTAATTCCCAGGTAGCAAAATTACTTCACCTGTTCTATCTCCTTGCCTTCTATTTGGATGTTGATTGTAGTTTCTTCACCCTTGCTGATCTTCATTACACTTTTGTCTTCTTGATGTTAATCCTCATGCCATATTCAATTGACGTTGTGTTCAATCTATCCATCACTTCTTGCAGCCCCTTCTGGCTTCTCGCCAACATTGCCTAATCGTCCGCTGTGTTGGCGAGAAGCCAGCAGGGGCTGCAAGAAGTGATGGTTAGGTTGACCGTCTACACGTGCTAAGCACATGTAGATTGCAAACCGTTCGTTATGAGGTTATCCGAAAATATTGCATCGCCCACGTTTTTACGAACGGACGAGATGAGCAACATCATGGTTAAAAAGTAAAATTGACGCAGTTGAGTTGATATCCACGAGGGATGTATTCATAGTCTAATTAAGACGTCAACTTTCTCCAAATAGACCTAGGGCATATACTGGACATTTACGATGAATACGGATTAAATTCAAGCACATTTATTCGGAAATGAAATAGACTGCAATCTGGTGTAGGTCTACTTCCAGTGAGACGTCGACTTTAATGAGCACCCAGCGTTCTTTGAACATTCAGTGACTCAGTGTCATATGCCTCAATTTTATTTAGTTAAAGCGAAACATCAGTTCTTTTAAATAATGTAACCTGCTGAATCAGGCCTAAACCCGACTCGTATTTTAGCTCGGCGTCTTTCTTGTGGAATCCCAATAACATAGGGTCAGAATTAAAATTCTAAATATAAAGTAGACCTTTGAAGTTCTGCAAGGGCCGATTGCCTGAAGCAGAGACATTTCTAACCTAGGCCTATTACCTACAATATTTGAATGACCCGTCATGGCGACTGTCTTATTAAATTGCTTGTAGTTTTAAGTTGCATCTGCATAAACGAGAATTATAATATTTTATTTCCAGGAGTAATAATATTGTTGATCTTATTCATTATCGAGACTGTGAGGTCAACTAACCACATCGAAAGCACGAGCTTCCGAAAGTATCCGTGTGACAACTCCACCTGTTCAACTGTTAAAGCAATGCGTCATTCGTCAGGTCTTTTCATCAACAAATCGCCGAATATTATTTCTCTGGCAACTCACAGCATTTCTAGAAGTCGTCCGCTACTATGGATCGCCTTCATTCTCTGCTCCATTGGTATGAAACACAATTACTGAGTGGAGGATAACAGTTTAAATTTATCAAGATAATCAATTACTCTATTAGACATAAGTGTTTCAATTATTTTAGAAAAAAAAGGAGTTCAGATATTGGTCGATAATTACTATTCATCTTCTTATCTCCAGTTTTGTAGATTGGAGATATTTTAGCAGTTTTTAGCTCACTGGGAACCAATCCAGTAGAGAATGAAGCATTTATTATACTACTCAGAGGGGTAGCAATAGCATGTATAGAGGATTTAGCTATTGGGGGACTAATGTCATCAGGGCTGGATGAAAAGGATCTTGGTAAACTAGAAACCTGAATAATCTCCAGTTCGGAAGTTGAGGCTATGCCGAAGGAGTACATTGGTGGGGAGGACATAAAGTGTTCAAAGGAATTAGAGGATTTTTGGGATTTCTGCTGCAAGTGTAGTTTCTATAGTAGTAAAGTAGCTATAAAAATCATTGGCAATAAGTACTGGGTCCTGCACTAGTTCCGACCCAACAAGAAAGTAAGCGGGTAGACAAGATTCTTCCTTAGTATTAAGAATTTGTTTGAATATTTTCCATGTACAATTTAAATTATTGCCACAGTGGATAAAACAATCAGAGTAGTAACGTGATTCACATTCACATTCTTTTCTAGCAGATTTAAATTTGTTACGATATTGGGTGAATAATTATTGTTTATTCAAAACTGTAGTGTTCAGCAGGTATTGCTTATGAAGACTTGATTTTTTTTCTGCCAGACTTGTGAAGTGATTTAGTCATCCAAGGTTATTTAATACAATTTCGTCCTGAGTTTTAACAGTGATCAATGGGAAAGCTTTATCATATAACATTTTATACCTTTGGCTGTATATACTAAGTTAGGGCCATAACTTAGGCAAATTTTGTCTACAAAGTCTCAGTCAGTTGCGTTCAGAGAATTTAAAAATAATGCCTTGACCTCCGGGCAAAATTTACGTAACTGCGAATAGGAGCAAGAGTCCGGAGTGGAGGGCTAAGGTTAGTGTGAAGAAGTATAGGGAGATGATCCGATATATCATTAATTCTAATACAAGAGCCATGACTGAGGCTTAAGCAGTTAGTAAATATATTATCTATAAGGGTTGCAGTAGTTTCAGTGATTCTAGTGGGCCTAAGGATAGTTGGGAAAAATTTGTAGGAAGACATGGTGTTAAGAAAGGCTTCAGAGGAGTGTGTTCATTATGTCGAAGGAGATTGATATTAAAGTCACCCATTAGGAAAACACGACTAGTAGATTTCGATAAGTACAATATAATAGAGTCATCAAAATCCTCAAGAAAATCACAGATTGGATTACCAGGAGGCGGTATACAGAGCCTATTATTATGTCTTTCATTTTGTTTTGGGGCAATTTGACAAACATACATTCAAAAGTGTTCATTTTGGGTTTGTCAAGTCAGAGTCCAAACTTCAAATTCAATGTCATCCTGAATTTTAAAAAAACACCACTACCCTTTCCAACCATCCTGGATTTTTGAATAAAATTAAATCCCGGAATTGAGACGGTTGATGCCAAGTCATTAGAAAGCCAGGTTTCAGTAAGAGCAAGAACAGATGCATAAGACTGAGCCAAAAGAAGATGAATATCTGGGATTTTTAGGTTCATGCCACGACAATTAACATGGGTCATGCAAAAATGGTCGTTAGCATTAAGACTAGTGAAGAATTCAGACCTGTGTAATATCTTGGTAAGAGTGTATTTTAGCGTATTTTATTCCAAACATCTTAGCTAAAAATAAATAGCGCATTTTATTGTTTGGGTGCGATTTCAAACTCACGCAGGTATTTTCATCAATCCGACTTCTAAGGCATATATCATTTTCGTTAATCCAGTTTCTGTTGGAGCAACAATTATTTTTTCATCAACCAACTTCTATTTAAATAACAGTTATTTGTCATCAACCCAGCTCTCATTTAATTAATTATCGCTTTAGCAACCCACTTCTATTTTAGGGAAATAATTTTCATCAATCCAACTTCTGTTTCTCAAGCATTCTTTTCATCAATTAAGCTTCCATTTCTCAAGTTTTCATATCATCAATCCAGCTTCTATTTCAGCCATAAGATACCTTAATGTAGCTTCCATTTCTCAACCCCTTTTTCATCAATCCTGCTTTTAACGTGCAGTTCTACACAAAATGTGCAGTTCTAAATGGATTTATGCACTTGTAAAATTATTTTTTTGCAGTTAAAAAATAATTCACATCGACTGACAAGACAGCTGTTGGGTTTCTTCGCTTTCTCACAGACATTGACAATATTTTCACTTTAGCCTTTTTGGCTGATGTGCTGCTAACTGTGTACTCCAGATATCAGAAACAGATTCAGTCAAAAGAAATAACTATCGTTGATGTCAGCAGGTACACTGAGCGAGTTAAACGCAAACTGTTGTCACTGAAGACAGACTCTTTGACGGCGGGATGGGTTCAGAGATTAGAAGAAACAATCAAAGACAACGACAGTGTTTTCAGCTTCGATAACTTCATGCTGCACAGGCATGAACATTGGCTGAAAAAAGAGCATAATAAATTCGTCACAGATCATAGGGATTCTTCAGCAATTAAGCATGAAATCGCTGAGTCTCTCGTTAAGTTTGTTTCACAAAGGTTTGAAGCAGATGAGAAGCTGCTTAGAGTTGTGCAGCCATTTGTATAAATAAGCACTAAATAATCCATAGATGTAAAAAACGATGGAAACGGAATAAAAAACGGTAAAAAACGTCGTTTTTTTCGAAAAAATAAAAAACGACAAAAAAACGATAAAAAACGGAAACGGTAAATAATTTGACTTTGCTACATCTAAAACCGCATTTTAACCTTGAAAACATTCATTAGGAACCTACTACACACAGATTATCTCTTAAATTATGATGTTAAACGATGAAATAATGACTTTAGTTAGCTGAATTCTTGAGCGTTGGCGGAAAACATAAGGAATATAAGAGAAAAATTAAAATTAAGGAAAATAATAACCGAAAGTAAGTGAATAAATAAAGATAAAGAACAAATAAAAAACGATAAAAAACGATGGGAAAAATAAAAAACGAAAAAAACGACGTTTTTTGGGAGAGAATAAAAAACGGAAAAAAACGTTTTTTACATCTATGAAATAATCCAATATATATATTCGTTTTATTGAGATTGTCACAATGCGCTGTACTAGACAATTATGCAAGATAAAGCTTTCTTAAAATGCGAACAATTGACATTTGATTACAATCATTCGTTAAATTACATCTGATACTGCATATAAATGTGAATAACTGATTAATTTTGCTTAATGCTAAATTACATCTGATACTGCATCTAAATGTGAATAACTGATTAATGTTGCTTAATGTTTTTGCGATGTGAAGAATAAGCAACAGTAGCCAATATAGTTAATATAGTGGACTACTTCACAAGGAGTTGAGCACTTTATATTTCCAAAATTTGCTAAGACTCAGTTACTTCCAGGAAAAATTAACAATTTTCCTTGACTGCCCCTGACCCCGATAAAACCGGAAGTGAAGGAAAAAGGACGGGCGTGGGATGCGGACAGGGAAAGGCATGGGATGGGTGTATGGCAAGGTGGTTTGGTAAAAGGAGGGGATGCGATAAAGATACAGTGAAATAGGAGAGCATAAGGGAAAGAAGAGGAGGGAGGGAGGCTTGGGAGTTGTGCAGTTCTAAAAAATCCTTTAAAAAAACCTGTGCGAGTCCAATATATTTATAGATTTTCAAGTAGTAAGGCTACTAGTTATGCATGTTTTCGTTGTCTAAACCATCCTTTTTATGTTTTTCCTTTGGGTTGTCATGCCCAGTGGCGTAACAACCATATAACGAAGGTGGACAAAATCCACGGGCCCCCGAGACCCAAAGGGCCCCCAAGCTTATTAAGTAAAAAAAGTGCCATGTAGTTTTTCGGATTTTTTCCGTTTTATAGTTAGTTTCAGTTTGTAGAGTCTAGGCCTAGCGTGCATATACGACCGACGGATATGATAAATGATACGCATGTGTCTTGTCTGTCGGGACTGTATGGGTCATCGGATGCGAGAGCATCTGACCCGTAGTAGACATCAACACTTAGTTGTATGTTAGGGGTGGGTCGACGGTTATGGCGAGGGGTCCTCGGTTAGGGTATACGTTCATTCATGGAGGTCATCCGAGTGCCCGACACAGCGTTAAGGAATGATGCCTGAAATAGTATCTGCTTTCTTTTTCCGCTTCCTCTAATTCTAGCTGGCTGTGTGTGTCTATCTGTCTGTCTCTCTGTCTGTCAGACAGAGATAGAGAGAGGTATGTCTCTGTCTGTCTATCTGTCTCTCACTCTCTCGAGATCTGTCACTCTCTGTGTGTGCATTGTGTGTACCTGTCTTTGTCTCTGTCTCTATCAGTGTGTCTATACGAGCCAATTAAGTGTTCAAGTGACTGATACACACTGCACATTGCAGTGTTCATTCCTTCTCGCTCATAATAAATCAGTCAGTCGATTACGGCATTCATTCATTTATTTTTATCTGGATTATCACTATTGCGGTGCCTAAACGAAAATGATCATCATATAAGATGAATGCCATATGAAACGCACGTACAGTTCTGAACTTCTGGGAGTCAGAAGTTAGCTGAGGAAATCGAAAAATTGAGACTGCTGTGTTTGCGAACAGTAAGGCCAGAATAGCCAAATTCACGAAGTAATTCTACGAAGAACTACTGTACCGGTAACAGACCACAGTGAGTATACATTACAGGCACGTACCTGTGTGTACATAGGCTATGGACCTTTGTAGGAGTGTCACGACAACAGAATGGTCTACAGACAACTCGTCTAACGACAACTGGTCTAAAGACAACTGGTCTAACAACTGGTCTAGGCTACAGACTGGTTCAGCGCTTGAGAAGTGGAAGCTGGATGAAAGTTTTGTACAGCTTAAATGGAGGCTGGATTGATCAAAAAACGCAAGAGAAATGGAAACTGGATGAAGGTTCTTTTACAGGTGAAATATAAGCTGGATTGACGAAAATAACACATGAGAAATAGAAGCTGGATGAAGGTACAATTTTAGATCTAGGCCTAAAATAGAAGCTGGATTGATGAAAAACGCTTAAGAGATGGAAACTGGATGAAGGTATTTTATATCTGAAATCGAAGTTGAATTGACGAAAATAACGAACGAGAAATGGAAGCTGGATGAAGGTATTTTAAGATCTGAAATAGAAGCTGGATACACGTTGAAATAGCCTACATGAGTGAGTCATCAATCCAGCTTCCATTTAAGCTTGAAAACCATTTAACGTTTTTTCATAAACCCAATTTCTATTTCATCAATAATTGTATGAGTTGTCTGTAGACCAGTTGTCGTTAGACCAGTTGTCTGTAGACCAGTAACTGTTGTCGTTAGGCGAGTTGTCTGTTTATATAGACCAGTTGTCGTTGAACCGTTTTCGTGTTTTGCATTGAACCATTAATGTGTCTTAACAATGGATTATTGATGACAGCGTTGAATACTGACATTCATAAAGCGAAACTCTATGAAAACTCACCAGTAGACCTATATATACTAAGCTTATTGCGCTACCCAAATTACGTCAGATTATAATAGGCGCTCTAGTCTTAAAATAGCCATCTAATTGTTTTCACTGTTTAGTCTCGTTAATGGGTAGGGGGCCCCCAAGCTGAGAATGTCCACGGGCCCCCGGCTCAGTTGTTACGCCACTGGTCATGCCAAGGTGCTGGAAATTTAGAATTTATAATTGTTTTCTTAATATTTTTGCCGTTCTTATAGGCTATCATAGGTTTTTCAGTTTATGAATTTTTTTTTCAAGACATTTTTCTTGTCATAATTTTTTGTTTTCATAAATCAATATAAGGATAGGTTTATCCATTTTCTGATTTTTTCTTTTGTAATTCCTAAGGGAGTCTAAGTGGACTGATTCTAATTTCAGGAGTGCCTCATTTAGAATGCATTCTGGATAACTCCTAGCCTGGAATAAAATATCAGCAAGATAGCGCTTCAGCTCACTGAGCTTGTAATCTGTTGAACTGTTGACTAAGGCTCCGGATTTTGTTCCTCCGAGGCTCCTAATCTTTGGCCGTCAAACGGCCCGGACTTAGCTATCGTTGACTAAAAAATTTGAGACTGATGCAAGAGTAGGTGTACAAGACAAGGATTTAAGAGACATCGAAGTACTCCATGAGCAAATTGTTAATGCCTGTGAATATTTTGATCAGCTGGTTATCGACCATACCGCTACAAGAGCGCCTCACAAACGGCTAACTGCTTGCTATTAGCCATTGGCGCAAGCATCTTGAAGCTTGCGTTGATACCGAGTACGGACACCTTGAGTGCGCATTGTATTTGTAGTCTGTCATTATTCAAATATAAGAATAAAATTAACCAAGCATTTGTCATTGATAAATGACATTTAAAAATAATATTGAAGTTTTAAGTAATTTTTTACTGGTTTTGAAATTTAAAGTCTGATGTAAATGATTTCATTATGAGGAAGAAACATTAGGAACGTAGGCCTATGGGCATTATTGTAGGACCAAGACTTTTATATTTTCACCAGTATGAGATAAGTATGTCAGGATCAAAACGGTGTTTGAATTTTTAAAACCGGTGAATATTTACTATTAATTTTCATATTTACCAAATGGTTCCATTTTCCTCCGGACACAATTGTGAATTTATTCAGTTGTTTGTTTAAAGTCTAAACTGATTGTAGTTTAGTGTCAGTAATACTATGCTTTAAAAGCATAAATCATAAGATTTGTATATAAACATGTATAATATTATATATATATAATTATATTTGGTTTACTTTGCGTTCGTTGTATGAAATAAATCATGCACTCATAAATGAACACATTACAGGGGCGACGCTACCATAGGTTCCTGCCTGGCTCCTACCAGTAGCTGGGACCGAGAGTATTTGCCTCTTTGCCATTTTGGGCTCATGAACAGAAACTCTGCTTTCTTAGAGACGTATCAATGTCTAGGCCTATAAGTGCCAAAAGTGGACGACGCCAATTATTCTGGATTTAATTTTTCGGACAGTTCTAAGTAAAATCTTGACCCCACTGCGGTAACTATGATCAATGATTCAATATGTATATTTATATCAATTTTTTATTGATCACCATGATAAATTATATGCAAGTAAGTAATTTAGACATTCGTGGCGCCAATAATGTGGAACCAAAGGATCATAAGGTTCCGCTTACATGATCATCCTAGTTTCATCGACATTTAATCAATTTAGTGTACTTCTTAATCATCATGTAACACACTACAATGCCTTCGAACACTGCTTAGTTATGAGTGCAAGATTTATTTAATACAACAAACGCAAAGTAAACCAGAATCATATAAGCGATGCAATGCATGATCATAACCATGTGGTAGCTTTTATCCTAAGTAGTAACCTTGAAGGGGTGTTATGAATGAATGAATGAATGAATGAATGAATGAATGAATAAACCTGCTAGCCTTTATTTGAGTTTTGTTGTCAACAGCTGTGTTTTCTGTATCCGTCGACGGATTTTTACACTCGGATAAACGGGATGAGTTTGCTTCAATTGGAGACAAAGTTGAGTTGAACTGCTTCACCAATTCATCACGTCCTCCCAAATGGTATTTAATACCTTATGGTAGCAATGAGAGTGAATTGATCGATGGCAGCAGTGAAGAAGATTCCAATGTTCCAAATGCTTACCGAATAGTGAACGACGTCTTTGGTTATTCTACTCTTGTTATTGATCTTGTGCTTCTTGAACACGCTGG
The DNA here is from genome assembly GCA_949752735.1 of Lumbricus terrestris. Lineage (NCBI taxonomy): Eukaryota > Metazoa > Annelida > Clitellata > Crassiclitellata > Lumbricidae > Lumbricus > Lumbricus terrestris. Next base: position 20,674,263 of record OX457037.1, on the reverse strand, counting down.
ACAATACGAGTGCATCGACACAGACGAAATCTACAAGCTCTCCGTAAAGGTGACCATTATGGGTGAGGAGTCTTAAGAACATTTCTGCACAATTATTAGAACAATTATTTCACTAGTGTTCTTTATAAAGTTGGTGTTGGCAGCGTGGTGATGCTGTTGTTGATGACGGCGGTGATAATGATTTTTCCACTAGAAAGTACGACGCGTTGTCTTGGACCTTTTATTGGTCTTGGATGAAGGTTTGTCTATGAAGGAACATGTCAATTCCCCTGCAGGTCCTGCTTTCACTAATTATACCAGATTTGAATCGTACGGCTAAGTTTATAGTTTGTCGCTGCTATATATATGACTCTTGTCCTCTTCATTGTGTTAACGCACCTGTACTGGAACAGTGTCCTTGCGTGTCTGCCAAACTCCCAGAGACGATCAGTGACTTCAGTCCGTTATCAACTGCCCATCTTGAATGGTCGTTAGCTGACAAAATTCTAGCATGCATGATTATTTCGTTCTGTACGTGAGACACATTGTACTGGATTCTGTTGAGCAGTAGATCAATTCAAGGCCATCTTATTACATGAAAACTAACTTCGAAGGTCGGTGCGGCCCAAGAATAGCCTACACCAGGTTGGGTTCCGATATCCATCCATCCAGGTCGTCGGTACTTGTTTTCGGCTGCTTGTTTGGACGTGATGGTCCCATGCTGTTTTGCATTGATGCCGCTGTCGCGTGACTAAGTCTCCCCTTTAAAAGCCCACCCCGGAGACTTTTATTCGAAATAGGTTCTACCCGGCAGGTCTGTTTCAGAATAAATTCGCCTCCGGAGACCACATTCTGAAAATTAGTAGAGTCTCCGGTTTGGGAGGATATTTCCTCCACCACTCAAGTAAAGTCCCCCTCCCGTTCAACTTGAAGTTGGCTATAGTCACATGAAATTTATAGATAAACTGTTTAATCCGATAGTTTACGTTGCTAAATTATTTAACAAGAACGTATGTTTCCTGTTAACTTTTATATAAAAAATTCTTCCAATACTGAGTTTCAGCAAGGAGAGACTATTTTGGGAGAGATTATATTTCGGGGAGACTTTTAATATTCTCACACCGGCGCATGTGCATTCTCATGGGTTTGCTGTCAAAACCTCGCGCACTTACCGCGCGTTAAATACCGCGCGCTTTGGTTTGGTCAAGACTTTGAGCAAACTTGGAAGCATCTATGAAATGCAAATAGCATTTTGCCATATTATTATGATGCAATGTTCAGGCATGCTGGTCAATTAAATTCTTCAAGCGTATGATGACATGACAAGATTTGTGATTCACACATTGCAATTGAAATTGTGATTGAAATTTGTCTCTATTGAAGTCATTTACATAATGACATGAGCTCGTAGGCTAGACCTTGGATGCAGTGCTGTCCAACCTTTTTGGTACCATTGGCCGCAAAAACTTGATTCTTGAAGCTGAGGACCGCAATAGTAAATTTATTGATAGCCTAAGAGTTTATATTGACATTTGAAACGAGTAGCCTATTGAAATTTATAATTGAATGGTCATAATCTATCTATCAATCTATAGCTATCGATATTATATGAAATTTTTATACCGCCGGTTACCTAACCCGAGGAAAAGAAAGAGTAGATTTAACTTTTGGATTGGCCTTCCAGGTAGCATTCCAAATCGCAACTGTCACAAAATCAATAACAACAAAGAAAAGCTCAAGTCGACCAGTGACTTTATTCTTTAACTTCATTTTACACAAAGTGCACAAATTTAGTGAGTCTGGGCGAGCCGCTTAGAATTACATCGCGGGCCGCAGGTTGGACAGCACTGCCTTAAAGTTTCAGTCGGTTAATCAGACGGCGAGGAAGAACAATGACCACTTGCTTCAGGATTAGAAAAAATTTATTACTTCGGCGAAGTTGTATTATTGATGTATTATTTTGCGACTTCAGTAGTGCAATCTTTGATTTTTATGTTGTATTTTAATTTTTCCATGCAGTTTTTAGTTCTAATATTTATAGATTTATATTGCAGAAGATTTTCTGATAATATTTAATATTTTGCATCAAGTTTAGCAGGTTATATTCCATGTTTAGATCCATACCCGATTAAATTTTTTGATCAAAGTTCTGTGTCTTGTTTAGATCCATATCCGATTTGTGATCAGAGTCCCGTGTCTTCGCCAATAGTCTGTCGTTTTCACTACGCCGGAATTGTGAGACCGGAGTTTGATTGGTTGACATCGGGAAATACTACCTTCTGCAATGCATTTGGTACCAGTTTTGACTTCACTCTCAAAAACTTCTGCATTGCAAACAATGATTCTACCAATCATCACATTCAAATATAGTGTTGTGAGGCGGAAACTTTCCTCGGAAAGTTTCATAACTTTCCGGAAAGTTTCGGAAACTTTCCGACGAATCTTTCCGGAAACTTTCCGACATATTTTTCCACCAATAAAATATTATTAAATACATGCCGTACTCAATTCTTAGGAGTCCGAAATTTTCTTTCAATATAATGTTACTAAATACATCAATCACCATCAGAAGTTAGCGTTGTGAGGTGGAAAAATTGTCAGGAAAGTTTCATATTTTTCCGGAAACTTTCCGACGTTTTTTTCCACCAATAAAATATTATTAAATACATACTCAATTCTTAGGAGTCCGAAATTTTCTTTCAATATAATGTTACTAAATACATCAATCACTATCAGAAGTTAGTGTTGTGAGGTAGAAAAATTGTCCGGAAAGTTTCATATTTTTCTTGAAACTTTCCGACGCATTTTTCCAACATTAAAATATTATTAAATACATACTCAATTCTAAGGAGTCCCAAATTTTCTTTCAGTGTAATGGTACTAAATACATCCATCACTATAAGCAGTCTTAGGTGGATATAAATAATAGTTTATTCAATAGATGGCACTGCTAGTGATAATTGTTGACACAGCCCAAAAATACTGGTACATTTAGGAATTAAATGCAATTAAACTTTGCTGTTTATAGAAAATATTTTTTATTATTCAGTCACCTTCATATTTGTGAGTTATGAAAGTATAAGACAGAAATAGAAATTGATGCTATATTATTTCATGTTTATATCAGTTTTTTTACACATTTCCTGCAACAGAGATGACTGCAGACAATCATGCAAGAAACTAGTTTTCTATAGGTTACTCTAGTCTGAAACGCTAATGAACAGTGTTTATTGCTCATATTAATTATTTGTAAGTTCAACATTGTTTGCATTGACAGAAGTACTGTAAATAAAGGAGTTTAAACTATAAGAAAAATTTACGAGAGTGAAATTCTGATATTTTCTGAGTTTAATGTATTTTCCAGTTCTTCGGAAAATTTCCAGAAAGTTTCCGGAAACTTTCCGGAAACTTTCCGTCAAAATACATTTCCGGAAAAGCTACATCACTATTCAAATAATATAATTCCTGCCAATCTGCATTTAATTGTAATTACATGTACGAACGGGGCTATTGTGATTGCGAATTTATATAGTGCCACTGTGCCACGCCTGAGAACAGCTCTCCCCAGGCATTCCAACCTGGCAGCGCAAAACCAATGATGAGCTGACGGATCAAAATGAAAACAAAATAAAGAAGCTCAAATTATTGCTCTCTAGTATTGCAGAAACATGGGTCGGTGCCAGTGGAACTTCTTTGTTTGGGCAACGGAAATTGGGATTCGGCTGGACAGAGGCGAGTCCGACAAAGCGCTCTCACATTATCTGAGAAGTTCAGTTTACTTAATGAAAAACATTTGCCTTGCATTAAAATAGATTAATGTCATGTTAATCCGCTGGAAAAATCTTATATTGACTGAATTAAATTACCCATTACCTCGATTGCACATCAAAAATTCACAAAACTCTGAAATACCTTTTGAACGCTCATTTAGCGGTATTAAAAGTGCTTTTATTTAAGTATAAATGTTCTTAGAGTATCATGCATTGGTTATTTGGTGCCCGTATATAACGGTAACACCAGTAATTAATTTATTAGTGGTTCCGTCAGCGTCTTATCCTGCAATGTGCAGTTGATAGGAAAGAAGTCTGCCAGAGTGATGCTGTCCAATGACAATAGGCTACATTTGATAGTGCTGTAAATTTATTTAACAAAAAACCTATGCGTTTCTGATCTAAAGAACTTTCAACTTGAAAGTATGTATTGTTGTAATGACAGCCTATGATTCTCCAATAATCGGATCACTACGCATCAAACGCTACAACGGAACTCCTGGACGCTGTCCTCCAGAATATTCAGGTAATTGTTTCTGCACCTCGTTCCAGCTCCGACTCGACCGTTTTCACGGCTGTATAGGGCCTCTTGCGGTCAGAGTAATGTTTTTACTTTGGGAAATTATTCCGAATGTATTCAAATCTGCATGTACAGCGGTGGTGTAGCAATAGATTGTGCAGAATGTGCAATGTCGGCTACAGGGGTCCCCGGCTACACAAGCGTCCCGGCGGTCAGAGAATATTCAGAATGTCATAAAGTATAAATGTAAGCCTACACTCGATAATATCATTTGCTTAAACCGGAATGCCCAAGCGCGTGATTTAATACACAACCGGTCTTTGGCGGACAGTAGTTTTGCCGACATATAGCCTAGGCCCAAATATAATGTCACGGATTACGGAATATTATAACTTTGCAGTGCTTTGCGTAATTTAAATTGGCAATTGCATAATTAATTTAGGCCTACAAATCTGGCTTTCGCAAGGGACACTCCACTGAGACCCTTCTTCTTCATCTTCTTTCTGATGTTTACAATGCGATTGACAAATCGCAGGTAACTCTTCTGGCTCTCTACGACGTGAGTGCTGCTTTCGACACTGTCGATCATGATATTCTCATTCATCGGCTTTCTATTTCTTTTGGCATCTCTGCTCTGCCCCTTGACTGGCTCACATCTTATTTAGCAGACCGCTCCTCTTCCACTGTCTTTCACTCCACCCGTTCCCCTTGGATCCCCTTTCCAGTGGGCCTTCCGCAGGGTTCTGTTCTAGGGCCCTTGCTCTATATCCTTTTCACTGCAGACATTGGCTCTTTGCTCGCTTCTTGCTCATTGCGAAGCCACTCCTACGCTGATGATGTCCAATCATATGCCCATTGCTTTGCTGTGGACGCAGCCAAAACTGTCCGCCTTATGGTCAGTGCTTCTGACACCCTTACTTATTGGCTTTCGTCAAATCGACTGCGAATCAACTCTCTGAAGACGCAATTCATATGGCTGGGAACTCGCCAGCAGCTGGCCAAGATTGACTTGGCTGCTCTGGCACATGAGTTTCCCCTTTTAACCTTCTCTACCTCTGTTCGAGACCTTGGGGTCATCTTGGACCAAGAACTTTCCTTCTCTAAGCACATCTTTTCCCTGTCACGTGCCTGCTATTATCAAATTCGACAGCTGCGTGTCGTTGCTCGCTCTCTCTCATTCACTGCATCTTCTACTCTTGTCCATGCCTTTGTTTGCAGCCGCTTAGATTACTGCTCCTCTCTTTATGTTGGCCTCCCACAGGTCCGTCTGAACTCCTTGGTTAGGGTCCTTCGATCTGCAGCACGCTTGGTTGGTGGCATCTCCCGGTTTGCTCACGTTTCTGCCTTCATGAGGGACGACCTCCACTGGCTCCCACTGCAGCAACGCATTGCTTATAGAGTTTCGTCTATAGCTTGGCGCTGCATTCTGTCTCAAGCTTCATCCTACCTATGTGAGCTTTTTACTCCAGTCTCGGTTTCTCTGGGCCGTTGTTCGCTGCGGTCTGCTGCCCGCGGTGACTATCTTGTCCTTTTTGTCGTACCGCTACTATGCAGCGAAGAGCATTTTCCGTGGTGGGTCCAGCTATCTGGAATGGCCTCCCTGCGGCTCTCCGTTCGCTTCCCCGTGACTCTGGTGGCTCTTTCTACCGTCTTCTTAAGACCTTTCTCTTTGACCAGGCCTGGGTTGGGAGCGCCTCTGAGTAGAGATCTTGAAGGGGCGCTATATAAATTTATTTGATTGATTGATTGATACTTAGTAATACTCCCTCTATCCCTCACTTAGCCACGCCGCCGCCGACATTTTATGGGCGCCGTCGCCGCCGATTTTCTTGGGTCGGCGCGCCGCCGCCGCCGAAAATTTGTCGGCGCGCCGCCGATGCCACCTTGATTCGTGTATTTCTTTCTGTTGTATTTTTAATCTCTTGCATGATTTCAGGGAAAAAATTTGAAATTGTTGCGTAAGCGCAAAATATAATCTTTTTCTTATCTACTTCGATTATTCATGGCAACACCGTTTTTGCGTCAATGCCATGAAACCTATGATTCTACCTATTCTTTCCGACTTTTGGAACAGTTTTCTTAACGTTTAAACGTTGTGGATTTTGTGATTCGATTTCAATTATGGCAGCAACGAAGGTAACAAGAACTCCAGGTAGGCCTGAGTGAATTGCCATGCCGTGTGTGCGCGTTCTTGCCTGATAGCTAATCCGACCGTATGCTAAGATGGAACAGAACCGTCTGCCCTCTATGGATGCACGTTACTGTCACGTTGCAAAGAGGTGTCGATCTGCAATTTTATGTAGGCGATTGGTCGCGTCTGCAGGCTTGTGAATCTCCATTGCCGGCCAGTTACTACCTAACTCCTATTTTTCTCATCAGTATCAAACTCTTACGCTGTACGTGACCTATACGAAATTGGTGATTAATTAAGCTTCCGAATATTAAGAGGCTGTCTAATGTCTATGTGCAAAATGGAGCATGATAGGACACTGGCCAATAGATCCTATTGTCAGCAATCTGAGAAGCATCTCACAAATGGGATCAGATTAAGAAAAGAGAAACACTTTCCCTCATAAAACAAGTGTAACTTATTGTGACTTGGCTTGCTTAGATCGAAAGTCTTGTGCATAGCAATTAGGTTTAAAGAAGATGCTAAGAGTTTCGAGAGGAAGTCGGTCGGATTATTGGACCATAAATAAATCAGGAAAGTTGGTGAATTCTGATCAATTTTACTACTCAGTGTGCTTTGACAAAGGAAAATAAGAAAAAACTGCAAGTACCCTCATCTGTTGACAAGATTGCATGACTTTGTATTCACGATAGCTCCCACTTTGCGACAGACAAAGATTTCTACTTAAACACAGCATGTATGTATTGTATGTGTATATGTATGCATGTATGTATGAATGAATGAGATAACGAGTCAAGAGTTACGATGTCTCATCCTCACTGCTGCCCCGAAGACTTGTGAGCTGGACCCTGTGCCCACGTTCCTCGTTCAGGAGCTAATTGACGACCTCCTTCCGTTTCTTACAGTGCTCTGCAACCGGTCGATCCAGGAGGCTCATCTACCTACGTCGCAGAAGCGGTCCATCCTCCTTCCAGCCTTGAAGCGAGATGGACTTGACACAAGCGATCCCACCAACTACCGTCCCATTGCTAATGTGACATTCCTTTCGAAAATTTTTAGAACGAATTGTTTGCAACCAACTTGTCGCGTATTTAGATGGGAATGGGTTGCTCCCTGCCCTACAATCGGGTTTTCGGAGAAACCATTCTACTGAGACCCTGCTAGTCCGCCTCCTATCTGACTTCTATGGCGCCATGGACTGTGGCTATATAACTCTTTTGGCTCTTTTTGATGTTAGGTTAGCTCTGCCTTTGACTCTGTCGACCATTCGATCCTCCTTCAGCGCCTTTCTGTCTCTTTTGGGCTGACTGATAAACCCCTGGAATGGCTACGATCTTTCCTTACTGATCAGTGATCGCACAAACTGTGTCATATCTGGCTCAACTAGATCTCGGTGGGTCACTGCCATTTTTGGTGTACCCCAGGGATCGGTTCTGGGCTCTTTGCTTTACATTCTGTACACGTCAGATGTTAGCTCCCTGCTGAGGGTATGTGGACTCTCACATCAGCTATATGCTGATGACATCCAAGCATATGTTCACTGTCGTGCAACAGATGCAGTTTACTCTGTTGGGTTGATGTGCTCTGCCATTGATGCCCTTTCTCGCTGGATGGCTTCGAATCGTTTGCTGTTGAATCCATCCAAAACCCAATTCATTTGGCTTGGCGGTCGCAGACAGTTGACTAGTCTAGACATGCATCTTTTGGCTCAGACATTTCCCCATATTGCATTCTCTCATACCGTCCGCGATCTTGGAGTGACACTTGACCAAGAACTTAGTTTCTCACAGCATGTCAACCTAGTAACGCAAAGCTGCTATTACCAGCTCCGCCAGTTGCGTGTTGTCATGCGGTCCCTATCTCATGATGCTGCTGTGGTCCTTGTCCACGCTTTCGTAACAAGCAGAATTGATCATTGCTGCTCAATTCTTGCTGGCCACCCATCTAGCTTAATAGGGCGTCTTGATCGGGTCATGCGCTCTGCTGCTCGGCTTATTGGACACATCCCAAAATTTGCTCCAATTTCTGCCTACATGCGTGATGTTCTGCACTGGCTTCCAGTCTCGCAGCGCATCTCCTACAGGATAGCAGCACTTGTTTGGCGGTCCTTAATTGGTAGTGCTCCTTCCTACTTATCTGATCTCTGTCGCCCTGTCTCTGTTGTAGCCTCCCGTAGAACTTTGCGCTCTTCGGCCAATGGGGAGCTGCTGGTCCCTCGAACCCGCTCTGCTACCAGACAGCGTCGAGCCTTCTCGGTTGTTGGCCTGTCCACATGGAATGGGCTCCCGCTTGCACTACGCTTACTACCTCGGAATAATTTGCCTGCTTTCTACAAGTTGCTCAAGACCTATCTTTTTAGCTGTGGCTGGACTGGGAGCGCCTCTGAGTTGTGTCATAAGAATAAAGTAAGTGATAAACTGATAATAAGAAATAGGTATACTCCTGCAGTGAACTATATACAGCACTAGACATCACCTGTAGGAGAAACCTCTCAAACATACCATTGTGTGGAGCGTCGAGCCTTCTCGGTTATTGGCCCGTACACATGGAATGGGCTCCCACTTGCACTACGCTTACTACCTCGGAATAATTTGCCTGCTTTCTACAAGTTGCTCAAGACCTATCTTTTTAGCTGTGGCTGGACTGGGAGCGCCTCTGAGTAGGCTTCTTGAAGGGGCGCTATATAAATTTTCGGAATGAATGAATGAATGAATGCATGTATGTATGTGTGTATGCATGTATGTTTGCGTGTATGTATGTATGTATGTATGTATGCATGTATGTATGTATGTATGCATGTATGTGTGTATTTATGTATGTATGTATGCATGTATGTATGTGTGTATGTATGTATGCTTGTCTGCATGCGCGCAGCTATACAATTTATGCAGATTCCGTCAGGAAAATGGACCTCAAGAATTTGTGACGGGTCGAAGTGCAGGTCAACAGTAAAATGGGCAGGTAGCGCCGCCACTGCGCAAACAGTCCATTCACTTCTATTAGTAGGTTGCGTAAACGGGAGACCTGGATTGAAAACGTTGTTAAGTGGCTTGTAAAACAAACTTTTGTAGAATTTTAAAATTAAACGTCAATTCTACGAATTATTGTTTCTCGTGAATATTAATTAATTCATTCATTCATTCAAGTATTTATATAGCGCCTCTTCAAGAAAACTACTCAGAGGCGCTCCCGACTCCAGTACGGACAAACAGAACAGTTTTTAAGTGCTTATAGAATGTGTCAGAGAGTGATCTAGGGAACAGGCGCAGCTCAAGTGGGAGGGCATTCCATACCACTGGGCCAACCACAGAAAAAGCACGACTATGCATGATGGAGGTACGAGCAAATGGGACAAAGAGTACTTCCCTAACAGCCGAGCGTAGGGACCGACCAGTCCGAGCACTTAACACAGGCCGACAAAGATCGAGTAGGTAAGATGGAGCAAGACCTAGCTGGCAGTGCCATATTAAGACCATTGTAATATGCCTTAATATAAGACCAGGTAATTGCCTAAAATAATTGTTTAGCACGCATATCTTTATGACATAGCTTGCTTTTTGTAAAAAAAATTAAATAAATATGCGACCATGGAGCACAAATTCCACGACGCCCCGACGCCGACATTTTAAGGGCGCCGCCGATTTTTGTATGTCGGCGCGCCGCCGCCGCCGACCAAAACTGACCGGCGCACCGCCGCCGACACAGTCAAGTCGGCGCAGAGCTCTACTTGGGACTGGCACTGGCAGAGTGCAACCAGTGGCGGGCAAAGTATAGGCAAAGAAGGTCGCCAAAATATACGAACTTTCCGCATTTATTAGGCCTGGTAACCTTTAGGCCTATACCGATTACTCCACCAGGCATGGGAGACAGAATTGAATTCTGTTTGAACAATGCCGAGGCACTGCTAGATATGGATATCGACACTGAGCAGACAATCATTTTCGGAAACTATGGTGATATACCGGCTTCATTACGAAAGGATACTGGTGCGAAGGCATATTATTTGAAGGGACCCACCACCGAAGCCATGCACAGGGACCCCAAAAACCTGACTACGCTACTGACCACTATACGTTCACAGCAGGCATATTCTTCAATGGGCTTACAATTACGCAGCTATTGTGTCGTATGTTGTCGTTTTGCCACGGGAAACAAGTCAATATGGTGGTGTCATAATAAGGGGTCATTGCATAATCACGTGACGCTCGAGGATGTGTGGGTGAGTTTATTGAAAGCGCTACAGATTAGGGTGTCCCAAAAAATATTGTTTTCGAAATTTTCTATGCAGTCCCCTAAAAAGTTTCCATATGGTCCCGTAATAACACCTGTAAAATATTATGACACTAAAAAAATATTTAGGGGTCCCCAAGCCACCCAAATTTTACCCATATTGACATAATTTGCGCCTGATGTGTCCAACTTCTAAATGCCTTTAGATCCCAACCCTTGATCCTATTACAGCAAATTTAATACCATTGGAAAGCTCTTAAATGGTAGAATTTACAGGTATCTAACTTTATTGGATAAAATGGATATTTTTGGTATAGGCCTAGTATTTCGCTAAAAAAATGCAAAAATCGAGAAAAATCCGAGATTTTTGGACTTTCACAGTATCGGTGTACTCACAACTAATCATTGGGAGTTGTCATTACAAACACTTGATAATGTAACAAGTCATAGTTTTAGCTCCTCCATACCTTCTTCATCTGCTTCAGGGTAAGAAATTCTGAGGGGGCTGATGGGGTTCAGCTACCCGTCCACAACGCCAACGTCCCTATTTTTTCCTAGGACGTCTTTATTTCACACACCATGCAGCTACACACAAATCAACGTCTGCCGGGTCTGCCCCTTTATGTTTCACTATTCTCATACTGATCTGCTTATTCTACGTCACTGCGTGCACACACCTCAAATTGTTCCTCAGTTCTACGTTCTACATTTAAGCCTATACATGTCAGCAAGATTGTCACGATTGCGGTTAGGAAACATGTGCCTATGTTTTTCGACAACTTGTACGAGAAATTGTCTCCGATCTCCGTTCTTCATTATTGTTGAACTGAAATTCTGTATCAGAGCTGCGTCATGTTCGTTCAACATGGTCAGTTACACAGACCAAGTTATGAAAAATCACATGTGGTCTTATACGATTGGCTAAGCTTATCTCGCCACTCTTTCACTGAAAGGTCGAGAAAACTTGCATTGAATGCAGTATAGTTCGGGGAAAACGTTAGGAAGAGATAACCCCTTTATTCCACATGGACGAGACAAATCACTGAAAGAACAGAGAGAATTGCTATCTCTTATAGCCTATTTTATGTACCAAGATTGATGTTGCATCATTTTCAGACTTATTGTCTAGAGCAGCATCGTCAGAATTATAAAACTTTTGATTAATTCATTGGCAGCAGTGACTACATGTGAACACCGCCTGACTATAGATGTCAACCACAAATCTGAGAATTGTTGGAGTCGGATACCCTGTAGTTCATGGTCGTCCAACGGTATATGTGATTCGTTTACATCATAAGGAGCAATTCGATCTATATTGCCTTACCCATCCAACTCGCTTTGTGATGGGCACCAGGCTTGCGAACTGCCACAGAATTGCTCAATCCAACTATGGATACCAAGAGCTGAGGAAACTCTTGATGTCATAATTAAAGGATGGCCACGCTGAAGCTGTTCAGTAATGAATTCCTACGATTTGTTAGATGCAGACTGAAGTAGCATTGGTCGAGGGTTTGGTTGATGGTGAACCAGATTGGAGCATTCATCTTTAAATGGCTTGCAGAGCTTAATTACAGACCATTGATGGACAAACTTTACCAAGGACACACAGAATGCACCAAGAAACTGGACTTAAAAGATTTCTGTGATGTCAACAAGATGTTACGACTGATGGCTGATGTACAGTAGAAGGGTGCAAGGCACTGCAAGCACTATTTAATATTATTCAGTTATTTAAGGCCGTTGTCTCAAAGCATTTGCCAATAATTAATGCATAACACTGGCACAACTTCAAAAGTTTCAAACTGCAACCGTTGATTCCTGTCCTGGTCCTGAGGTCAACTTTGGCACACCAATATGTTAGTACTTCCACCAACTAGAGAAGAAACAGTCTGTTAACCTTATCCATATCCACTCATGTGATGATTGTCATGTAGAGGTAGCAGCCTGCAATCCAAGTGCACGACAGATTTACATCCTTGGTTTGCTCGAGAGCTTAACTGTCGTCCTTATGCTTAAAAACCTCATTCACAAACACAATGAGGTTGCATTTTTGTAGAATGTAGATTTTAGTATTTCAGAATATTATATAATGGTATTAAGCTATGCATAAGCATTAAGCACGCTAGTGGTATCAAAGTGTGGACCTCCGAAATTTTCAAATTCAGTGACGTCGTACGTATAATTTGTGACAACATGCACAAATTATTATATAAGCTTTGGGGACCTCTAAATATTTAAAAAAATGTCATGAAATTTGGCAGATATTATCATAGGACCATAAGGAAACTTTTTGGGGGGACTGCATTTCAAGTTTAAAGAAAAATAATTTTCCTGAGCAATCATGGGACACCCTTCTACAGATGTTACGTGGGTGCATGGGTGTTGGATGCTAAACGTTACTTAACGCCTTTGTAAACTCTTAAGTTAAAAATGAACAGTAGCCTACATTGTAAATACTAACATCGAATGACACTTTAGAAACGATGTGATCGAAGTTTAAACTTTGTAACAAAGATTTAAAACTTAACCGAAGTAGACATTATAGGCCCTATATATGTATAAAATACATTATACATCTTAAAAGGTTTCGCAGCAGACACCAGTGAAATTCCAGGTGCACATAATCCAATCTGTTCTCCCATTTCTGTAGACAGGAGACCGCTGTTCGAACTGTTTGGATTATTGATATCAAACATCGGACATGAATAGTAATAATTATACCGATGATGATGCTTTTATTTGCGCTGGCTTAGCGCGAACTGCAAACGGTGAATAATAATAAATACCGACAGAACAATGTGATAGTCCTAATTCTCCTTGGATTTATGACATTGGAGATCCACTTTGATGCATGTTTTAGGCTACTTTCGGCGTTACATGATGATGCAATGAGTTGCCAATGACCCATAATGCAAAAATATTATTCATATTCATTTCTGATTGGTTGTCGCCTCTTGTTCAGTCGTAAACAATCTCTTTCAGATGTCTAGTCAAAGCCAAATAGGTCAGAGAAAAATGAAGTCAGGCCACAGAGGATGTCTATTTGAAGCAGTTGATTCTGCATTAATGTAGCTCTGAATTACATTAAATTATCAAATTGAAAGAACGCGCTGAATTGGGAACCGAAGTTAAACCTTTAGCCAATTTCCTGCTAGCGCTGTCGAGCGTTCTGGGTGAACGATAGGAACACAATACAGGCGTGCGACCCAGCGGCAGTCAAAACGGTCCGTGCAGTATTTCATGGCGTTGTGGATAGGTAGCTGGACCCAAAGTAAGACTATGGCGTATGTTTGAATGTCACTAGTCTTTCAATCTAGAATAAAATCCCTCAAGAATTCAGGCAACCTCCATCGTTATCATTGTTTAAGAAAAGTTACGTTCTCATTTAGTCGGTAATAGCAACAATGTGTTATGATGTATCATAATGTTTGGCTATTAAGCCACTCACGCATACCGGTACTCTTTTTGTACTTATTCTTTCGTTATTCTTTCTAATTTAGTTAAGAGTTTGCTCTGTCTTTAGAATTTAGTTAAGATATCTTAAGTAATTGCAACCATTCACTGTCTTACTTAATAGCTAGTGTCCTTGGTTGCATATGTTTGCTTTACATGTATGGAGGTGTCCCTATCTAGGGGGGGTCAGTGATCCCTTCAGGGCCTATAGCCTATCGTTGTGGCCAATCCCTTTTGAAAATGTGACTTGCAATCTATAACTGTAAAAATGTTTGGTTAAAAAAATAACTGATTGATTGATTGATTGATTGATAATGACTTGCAAACTGTAAGTTTGGATGATTTGTGGGTTGTTTTTCATTAGTACTGGACCTGTTTAGTCCTCTTTTTTAATACTTCTGGATAATTAAATACCAGAAACACGGCTTTGAAAATGTTGATATATTTTCTTTTCTTAGAACCTAGTCTCGTAGAGCTTTCCAGTCCACTGAATTATGCTGGAGTGGAATATGAAAGCGTTCGGTTGAGCTGCTTGAAACAGAATGATGATACTGGATTCTGGTTTCGCAATGAACCTCAGTCTCCCATTCAGACACTAATATATCACCAGGAGCTGCTCAGAAATGGCTTGTTTTCAGTCGATGAGTCTGCTTCAGGACGTTCCGACCTGTTATTCACTTCATTGATAAGTACTGCTGGTAAATACGGTTGTGATTCGATGGAAGCCATTTATACTGCAGAGGTGGTTGTTTTAGGTAAGTACCTACAATTCTACATGTAGGATACGCGTTCAATTCTGTTTTGTTGGTCAATTATAAAGCGTAATTGAGATTACCACACGTTGGTACTCATAACACCTGCACAATCAATCAATCACATATATTTATATAGCGCTCTTCAGGATCTTTAATCAGACGCGCTCAGTGTTTGCAGCAAATAATTTGATCAGTGGTTCACAATGTTCCACGTTCTCTAGTGTGAGTATTATTGACATTCAAATTTAATTCTAGTTTAATATAGTTTAAAGCTCGAGGAACTACCCTGCATGCACCTTCAAAACTATGTTGTTTCAACATACTTATTTGCAATGTTGTATTTCTTGTTGTCAGATCCGCAGCCCACTTGTTTGTGGGAGAAAAAAACCGGCATAGTAAATGCGAACTGCAGTATTGGCTTTAGTGGAAACTGGCCTCCTGTGCTCGAATGGAGCAAAAACGAGAAAAGGGTGGAAGCTAATAATACAATCACTATTCCTAACCGCAGAGTGACTATTTTTCTGATAGCGTCACATGATCCCCATGATCACAGCTTTATTACATGCTCCGTGAAGTTCAAGTTGGTGGATAAACCACAGAAAACAACAGCAACAAACATTCCAAAATTACGTATCGACTCCTGCAGAGTTGGAAAAGAGGAATCAAGTTAGATTTTGTTTTGTTTTGATCTTTACAGTTGCTCTAAAATGTGTTATTTCAAGTTGTGTCTCACCGTTCTCACGTGCTTCCCGCAAAAACAACAAAGCCGAGTCAGCATAAGGCAAAAGGCAATTGCTGCAACGCGTATCATGTCGTGTAACTGGGGTCTTGAAAGCTCATGCGTTTACCAGAATATACTGGGTGAACAAGGACTATCTAGTGACTTATTCAAGTCTTCCAAAATATTTGGGTTATGTATGAAATGAAACCTAAGGCTTTCTCTAACGACACACTCCTCTACAGGCCCTGTCAACTCCCGTGTGGTTCCGGGAATAGAATCTCTTTGTAGCGCGCCCCGGTGGCCGCTGAAGCACAGTTTAATCTGTTTTGTATAGTTCAGTCTTAGGTTTCTGCCAAATGGGCCATATGATCTAGCTATGCTGTAATTGAGACCATGCTTGGTGAAAAACCTTTTTTGTTGTTGAACTACTTTGTTAAATTCTCTCTGTGTGTTTATCTTAGTAGACCTAGGTCTACTTGTTCCATTTCGCTCTCAACTTTGAACTTTTTTTCAAATTGTCCTCTGCCCCCGAACTGATCTTTTGGATATTGGTCTGATACGATACCACAGGGGCCTACGTTTGGTTTTGTGCGCCATTTGTTGATGCCTTGTGCATTAGGCTTTATTAATTACAATTACAATTTTATCCATGATTTATGCCATAAGAATCTGCAGATAATTTTAAAATACAATGAATGAATGAAGATGTGCCATTTTCTTGCCACAAAAACTGCAAGAAAAACAAGTCTGAAACTGAATATGTCGATTCTAAACTATCACTTAGTAATAGTTCCATTTCGCTCTCAACTTTGAACTTTTTTCAAATTGTTCTCTGTCCCCGAACTGATCTTTTGGATATTGATCTGATACGGTGCCACAGGGGCCTACGTTTGTACTTAGTACTAACGATTAATAGCAATTAATATCTTGAGTGAATTTATCATCAGTCAAACAAAAACTCAATATGTCCACTGGTCACATGCTTCAATGACTGCATCAAAACGAGACGACCACTGATCGATGGCTGAGTCCACCGGCATTGTTCAAGGGTTATTTCAGCCCAGCAGCAAAGAATACTTACTTAGTACTTAGTCCCTCCCGTGCAGAACTGCACATCGGGCAACGCAGCCTCTCCACTCCTCCCGGTCCATCGCCATCCGAATAGCATCCTCCAACGTCATCTCCAAGCACTTCAGATCTTCTCGAACAGTTCCCATCCAGTTCTTTCTTGGTCTACCTCTTCCACGCTTCCCCTTTGGAGTCCAGTTCATCACCTGATTGGCTCTTCTGTCGCTGCTCATTCGTGCCATGTGTCCCATCCAGTTCAGTCTTTTATTTTCTGCATTGTTTCTGTTGCGTGTGTTTGTTTTACCTGGGTGGGTTGCAAGCCCACCGCAGAACCCTCCTCCTTTATCCTGGCTTGGGACAGGCACAGGCTACCTCAGAAGAGGTAGCCTGTGGCGGAGTTAGCAAAGAATCACTTCTTTCAAATGTTCAACGTGGCGTATCGGTTCACGATAGGCCAGTTGCTGAAGACAACCCCAGATCGAATAGTCAACCGGGTTTAAATCAAATCAGGACCAAATAAAAAAAATTAGTAAATTTCTCGCTAAATATTAAGCCCTATTTGATAATATTACACCTACAAACCCGGAGGACATGTACACCTGGAACCACAGGAAAGCGTACCATTGGCAAAAAATGTACAGGCTGAAACAAAGTGATGTTCTCATTGTTTAAATATATTGCACAAATTCAGTTCTGTTAGTAACAATCATGAACAACTAAGTACAGTGCAACAGTAGCCAGCAAAAGCTAACAGCTTATACTATCGTGACCCCTCTTGGTTAATTATTATTTATAAATGTTTGCATGTTATACTTAATGCTTAACTAGAACTTAATTAGCAGTGCAACAGTGATAATCATAATAATTAATTATGTTAGTAAAAACAATAACACTAATACTGCTAATAAAAATAGTAATAATAATAACAATAATAATAATAACTATAATAATTATAATAATAATAATGATAATTATGATAAAAACAGCAGAATAACAGCAGCAAAATCATTAATCTTACAAAGACAAGCAGCATTAATGCCAGTATCAATAGTCCGCTAAGGAATACTTAGATGATTAGCACCAAGTGGCTGCAAGTCGGTTTTACAAAAGGAGGTTTGTTGTCTGAATAGTCAATCATCCCAAACAATAGCAATAATAAAAAATAAATAAATAATAACATTGGCAGATTTAGCAGCAGCAATAACAATAACAGTAAAATAATGTAATGTAATAGACCAAAACGCGCATTTTTTTACTTCAATGTCGTGGAAAACTGTATTAGAGGGTTGTTAAACCTTTCACTTTATATAACTCCTATGACGATTCACAAAAAGGCTTAATGAGCATTATGGTATAATTAGCCTACGTCTGCTGGTTTTTTGCTACAGAGGCAGGAACATTGCTTGAGAATAACGAAGGTGTTCCGAAGTCGAATAATGGTGAGACATAATTTACCTAAAGAGTGGTTTCTTGTCTTAGCAAATATTTCTTCAAAGGGATTAAGCACCGATAATAATTTAAGAAAGAACTTCTTAGCGTTAATTTATCGCAATTTTATAAAGTGATATCAAATGTGAAATTGCTAGTTTGTAATTTGCTAAAGCTCCAATACTCCCAGTCTAAACTCTTCGCGAGCCGATATCAGGCTAAATAGTTGACCTTTTCGCTGTTAAATTTCTGCATATCACAATCGTTAACTCAAAACTTTTAAATCACTCGAAAGCCAAGCACAACGCACCAGCTTATTCAAGGACGCTGCGTTCAGTTAAGGGTTCTCTATAAGAGTAGGTCTGCCTGAACTAATTGACAATATTATGTTATATATTCGAAGTTTGATAGACATTGATTCAATGAACGATAACTAACCATGTCCGACCTGCAGAACGCCCCGACGAAAAGAACTGTGGGCCTTCCGTAAAAGCTCCAGTGCATTCAAAATAAAGTATGTCAGCATGAGTATATAATATATATATAGCCAGCGGCGCCCGCAGGCGTACGCACTTACGCAAGTGCGTACAGCAGTGGCGTCCGCAGACGTACGCACATAGGTAAGTGCGTACAGCGGCGGATAGAAAAAGGTATGTTTTTAGGAAATTCCTGGTCGATGACTAAAAAAAGAAAAAAAAAGGTCATCAGTTTTTTTGGCGGATAGAAAAGGTTTTTTGGGGAAATTCGAAATTCTAGGTTGATGACTAAAAAAAGTCATCAGTTTTTTCGTCGACCGAAAATTTTCCACTGTTCGCCCCTCCATCGAAAATTTCTGTGCGTACAAGAAAAAAATCCTGCGGGCGCCGCTGTATATAGGCTACACGTTGTATGTATATATACGTTGTATGCATAATTATATGTATACATTGACATACTTTATATATTTATATATCACACTCGGACGGAGGATCAGAGGGGCAGAGCAATTGCTAAGGCTGGTGTCGTCTGAGTGGGAATTGGATGGTGGAAGATCAGATGAGTGAGTATGAGTTATTGAAGAGATGAGACTTAGGTTTTGAGTGAAAAGCCTGAGGGATGATGGGTAAAGAAGCGTGAGAAAGTTGGTAATGGATGATTAGGCCTGTGGATGATTGGCAATGGTGATGGAGAAACTGAAAACAGTAGGGATTTCAGGAGGCAGATTGCTTAGCCTGCTGCTCATTTGTACCCAACCTAGAAATGCTATTTGGAAGCGGTGGATCGCAGGGAATTGGACGGCATCTAATTGCCAAGCGCATCCATTGCGCGCTGCTGTATTAAAGATTCTGCACTGGTGGCTAGGCAATGGAAATAGACCTGAATATCAACCGCGAAGAACTGGATCAAAATATCAGTGGATGACAAGACATTTGCAATATCGCAGTGTATAATGTATGAAGCTGTCGACCGCGAGAGCTGAGCTTTGCGGCAGACCAAAAGGAGTGGAAACCAGAGACCTAGCGAGGCCACAGACAGCATAGGATGCAGAGTCAGAGACCCATTCAAAAAGACTCGAAACCACTTTGCGCCATTCTATAAATACCAAACGCACGATACTCTGGAATTATTACTTTACTAATTATTAGTTATCCATTAAATATTGTCTATAATTAGCTAGTTAAACATGTTAGTTTTGTTTTGTTGTCAACAGTTTTGTTTTCTGAATCCGCCAATGTGCATTGGCAAACGGAGTCTCGCTTTGAGATCGTTTTACTGGGAGACAAAGTTGAACTGGACTGCTCCACCAATTCATCCCGACTTCCCGAATGGTCTGTGATACTTTATGGTAGAAACGAGCGTGAATTTATCGACGGCAGCAGTCAGGCAGATTCAAATGTTACAAATCCTTACAGAATAGTGAGCGACGACTTTGGTCATGCTACTCTTGTTATGGATCGTGTGCTTCTAGAACACGCTGGGACATACCAATGCCTCGACACAGTTGGAAAGTACAATCTCTCCATAGTGGTAACCGTTGTTGGTAAGAACAGATTTGCAGCATCTTTAAAGCAATTAATTCACAGTTGTTCTTGATAAAGGCAGCGACGATGCTGATGGTCATGGTGAATTGGTGATCATGCTGAAGATGGTAACGGTGATGGTGTTATCAGACTGTCATTAACAGCAATTAGAACTTGATTAGGCTTATAGTCTTCGCTGCTGTCACCTCGTCTGTCGAAACTAAATCTGGTCCCACTGTAACAATTTGCTTTTTCTTTTGTCTCACCCTGCTGCTTTGCCTCCTTTCCTCTCGGTTTATATGCTTTTAATTAATTCAGTCATTTTTTCATTCATTTCAAGAATTGATAAGCGCCCCTTCAAGAAATTCACTCAAAAGTGCTCCCAGTCCAACCACGGTGAAAAAATGTTTTAAGGAGCCTGTAAAACACTGACGAGTCAACCCTAGGTAACAGGCGCATCTCCAACGGGAGACTCTTCCAGACAGATGGACCTATAGCAACCGAGAAAGCACGACACTAACAGGTTGAGGTTTCAACACGCGGGACCAAAAGCTTCCCACTAGAAGCAGAGCGAAGGGCTCTGCAAGCCGGGACAACAGATATGGACAGCAGAGTGATGTATAGATAGGCTGTAGCACAGCCAAGGAGACAACGCCAAACTAGTGAAGCAATTCTGTATGCGATGCGCTGTGAGACAGGGAACCAGCATAGAGTACCATGTTATGATTTCCGGCAGCATACAAAAGTTATACCCACAATAGCAGAAGTTTCAGGGGGTGGGTGGATACCACCCATCTTTGCCAATTATATCGTATTCATAGTTTTTTTCTGGAAGATAAAAAAATTATGCCTTCTTTTCAGAGAATCTATGGCTACATTTCCATGCTTACCAATTTGTCTTTTAAACACCGAAAGTGATCACAATAAATAAAAATGTGTGAACGTGGCTGGTATTTTCCTTAGTAAATATTCCTAAACGTTTGTCAGCAGTTAAAGAATTTACACGAGCTGAAACATTAAAGTATTTAAGATGAAAACAAATATTACTGAGAAATATTAATGTTAGTGAAGATGATTATAATTGAGATTTTGCTCCAGAGCAATGCATTTCATGCTAAACAAAACAGTTGGAGGTCATCGCAATCGTAAAGTCGCAACTTTTACAGCACCCACAAAAGTTAAGTCACGGGAACCAGCTTATTACAGGAGCTCAATAAAAACAAAGTCTAAAGGCAGGGTTCAAGATAGGGAGAGTCAGACGAGGAGTTAAACAGAGGGCTAGGGTTAATGATGTTTGGAATTGGAACGGTTTATGGCTGTAGGGTGAAGTGGATGAATCAGGATAGGATCTGTGAGAAAGCAATGTTTTCAGTTTGGAGCGAAAGACTTGTGGGGACATAGCGAGAGGTGTCGATTTGGTGAGTTCGTGCCATGGGTTAGTGTGCGAGAAAGTGCGCCATCTGCATACAGGCTAGGAATGGTAGTGGCTATAAACAGTCGAAGCATTATGCTAGCAAAGAAGATCTTCGCTACAGCTGATGTAATTGTTGTGAAGTGTGCAAGAAACGTTTTGCCGGAAGCATTCGCACAAAATAATGACATTGTTCGAGTAACTTAGACCGCTGAGTTTTTAAATGACCGACAGTCGTGCATACCACGTGCTGGCGTCTTTCATAAAGTGTTGTTTCCCTGCACGGGCGGGGCATTTTTTCTATAATCATTCTTTTTTACAGTTAGGCTAAATCACTTTTTTAAATTGGGGTTGGTTCTATGTTTAGATCCAAATCCTGTGTGTAATCATAGTGCAGACGGAGAGTCAATAGCCTGCCCTTTTCACTACGCTGGAGATATGAAACCGGACGTTGATTGGTTGACATCTGAAAACACCACCTTCTGCAATGAATCGGGTATCAATGTTGATTGGACATTTGAAAGATCATGCATTGCCAGCTGTCTATAAATTTTAAAAAATGCAAATATTTTCCTATGCAAATCTGTAATAGAAGCAATTACGCTTGCGAATGGGATGAGTGTAATAGGGAATATAGTTATATAAAATATATAGAGAGCCACGCCAGAAAACAGCTTATCAGAGGACTTACGACCTGATATCGCAAAAATCACAACTAGATGCAAAGCGTGTGGGACTTAATAATATGCCGTAACTCACAGTGTTTAATCTAGACGTCTCTGGAGGTGGGGAAGTTCCCCCAGGATTGACATTCCCCCCAGAAAAATTTTACCAAATGATATTGGTTTTTGTTTACTGTTTTCATCATTGTTTTACATGAAGTGTTATAATATACCGTGATATTATTAACTATTGCTATTATATGATTATAATGACATTATTTACTACTATAATATATGATACTATCATCTTGTTATGAGTATAACTTACTGTATATATTCGTATAAACACTATTTTATACTAACTAAAAACATAAATGACATCCCTCCAGAAAAATTTGTCAAAATGATAATAGTTTTTAGTTGCTGTTTACCTCACTGCATTACATGAACTGTTAGTAATATACCGTAATCAGTGGCAGCACTAGGGGGGCTAGAAAAGGCCATCCATTTTTTCCCCCATGTAAAAATAAAATTTTTGGACGAAAAACCCCCCAAAACTGAAATCCTGGCGCCGCCACTGACCGTAATATTGTTTACTACTATATGGTTGTAATAATTATTTACTATTATAATATATGACACAATCCTGCTAAAATGAGTATAATTTGCTGTTAATATTTGTACAAATCATAGCTCGAGGGTAGGCATACCCTAAAATGGAATACGTTAAAATACGTACGTACCTTTCAAAAATACAATACGCTTATGGTACGACACGAAAATTTTATTTATGGCTTACTCGGCGACCCGTAGCCTACATGTACGACGTTGTACGTATGCATGCAGTCAGCAGTTACAGTAGGCTATGCGTCATTGAAATCGGTATTTCCGGTAGCGTAGCAGTAAATTTAACTTGATAAATTCTTCTTTTATAATTACTTGAATGCAACTGTTCAACCTTTTCCTTAAAGTTGGACTTTTAAGTGCTGCAGCAGAACTGAGCTGACTAATTGACATCAATTAGTGCATTAAGTGCCAATTAGTGCATTAAGTGCAATGTAGGCCTATGCTGGATATACATAGACCTACAATATATATCATTGCAGCAATTCACTACGCTGCATACATGGCTGTGATTGTTTGCTTAAATTAAATTGAACATTCTTATAAATGAGCAATGACGAGGCTAACGTATTTTGTTATTGTTTACATACCATAAAATAGGGTACGTTAAAATACGTACGTACCTTTCACAAAATAGAATACATATTGTACGTACCCTCGAGCTTTGGTACAAATACTATTTTTGCACAACTGAATGGCTTCTCTCCAGTGCTATCCTTCGAATTTTACTCTGTCAAATTTCGAAATGTCTTGGTCCTATTATTTGAACACCTAGTAAAACAACATCATTTCTACATGTGGCTTCTTGATTGTGGTACCGGTAGTTCATTAGTTCTTGTCTTGATTTGTGTGCCATATGATTTCGGAAAGTGTATCTTGGTCAGCAATTCAGGGCAATATTTGGAAACTGGGAGAAGCTGATTATAGTGATGAAAAGTCAGCTTATTTACTCATGTCTTCAGTTATTCAGCAGAATAACCCAGTAACAGCAGGACTGAGCTGCTGAACTCGATATATAAAGATATTTTTATTGTAATTATAATTATATAATATATAAATATTGAAATCCTAAAACACTTTTTATCTGTACTGAAATAATGGAGTTATTTTGCTTAAATGGCATCTTCAAAGAGTGCCCTTGCAATGTGGAAATTCAAACAGTTTCTAATTGGTCACTGAAAAGATACAGCTATTTTGTTATTGACACCTTAAAATGCTGCCATTGCAATGTGGAAATTCAAAAAGTTTCTAATGGGTCACTGAAAAAGTACAGCTATTTTGTTAAGATGACACCTTAAAATGCTGCCATTGCAATGTGGAAATTCCAAAAGTTTCTAATGGATCACTGAAAAATTACAGCTATTTTGTTAAAATTACACCTTAAAATGCAGCCATTGTAATGTGGAAATTCAAACAGTTTCTAATGGGTCACTGAAAAAGTACAGCTATTTTGTTAAAATGGCACCTTATAATGCTGCCATTGCAATGCGGAAATTTCAAAGTTTCTAATGGGTCACTGAGAAAGTACAGATATTTTGTTAAGATGACACCTTAAAATGTTGCCATTGCAATGTGGAAATTCAAAAAAATTTAATGGGTCATTGAAAAAGTACAGCTATTTTGTTAAGATGACACCTTAAAATGCTGTCTATTGGGGAGGGGCAAGTACCCCCTCCCTATACCCCTCTCTCTACGCGCATCACAAGCGTCCGACTATTGTACCCCCAGAAACCTCAGTCTCCCCCCAGAGGAAGGGGACTAAATTA
The DNA here is from genome assembly GCA_949752735.1 of Lumbricus terrestris. Taxonomy (NCBI): domain Eukaryota; kingdom Metazoa; phylum Annelida; class Clitellata; order Crassiclitellata; family Lumbricidae; genus Lumbricus; species Lumbricus terrestris. Next base: position 20,649,745 of record OX457037.1, on the reverse strand, counting down.
AACACTGCGTAACTCAGTAATGTCATCGATAATCGAGCCACATCATTTTAACATATTATTATGGCCATTAGTGTGGTTTTATTGCGGTGTGCTTAAGAGGCATAGGGCCTATATATATAGCTTACCTTACAGCTTGTGAATATTATAGTCGCGCATCAGTCGTAGCTGCTCGAGTCTTTTTTATTTATTTAAAAAGATTTTATTTCTCAATTTCTATAGCGCCCCTTCAAGCTCTCTACTCAGAAGCGCACCCCCCCCCCACAGCGTTGACACAGCATCGGAGTTTCACGCTGAAGCGCCTGAGCAATTGCGAGTGAATAACTTGTTCAAGGTCCCTGCGCGGCGGCTTTAGGTGGTTTCGAACTGCAACCCTCCGGCTGCAACGCAACGGACATACCCACTACACCGCAGCACCCCACTTTAGTGAGTCGTTAGTGAGCAGCGTATTGTGCGATTATGGCGCAGATGACTAAACGAGTCCGACATAAATTACTTTATTATATGATCTGCTTTGTTGCATTCCATTAAAAAGAGTAAATAAATGTCAGGTTAAATCGCTTGCAAACACGCGATTTTATATCAATTGAATGGATTTTTCAGCACAGGTTGTTTGCAATTCTAGTGCAGGTGATAGAAACCAGTGCAACATAGCTTTATCACAATGTCATGATCTGATAAGTTCAGTTTAGGCCTGCCTAAAAATCAGTAGGCTAGAAGCCGAGAACTTATATTGAAGATTTGTAATTTTGTTAATGACAGTCTATGATTTTTCAACAATCGGATCGCTACGTGTCAGAGACTACAAAAGCCCAGCTGGACGTTGGCGATGTAAGCCTTACGAAGGTGCAGGTGAGTGACTTCAGCGCCTCAAACACGAACAGAAACGCCATACATTCATATGTTGACGGTGGCCAAATTGCTTAATAAAATGCACCAATCTCGCAAATTTTGCTATAGTTATAGGAAGGCCTATGTATTCGCTTTATTGAGAAATGAACTTGTCGTCATAACGCGACGGTTAGCAGGCGAAAAAAGATTAGTGGATAAAACCTCAAACGTTATTGAGCAACAATGCAACATTCGTGTTATGAAGTTCTTGTTGTTCTTACTGGTGAGTTCAAATGAATGAGGCCAAGAGACACAGATTGTATTTGCCGGTGTGTGTATCAGAGTTTATGGAGTATATATCCTGGGGTCTAGGACTTTTCCCCCCGGCCCATTCCCCCCCCGCCATTTCCCCCCTGCCATTTCCCCCCGAAGACAATTCCCCCCCGCCATTTCCCCCCCGCCATTACCCCCCGTTGAATACCTCTCTAGGTGGAAGACAAATCCAGCTTCTATTTCATATATACAAATACTCTCATCCAGCCTCCATTTCTCATGCTTTATTTTCGTCAATCCAGCCTCTATTTCATATATACAAATACTCTCATCCAGCTTCCATTTCTCATGCTTTATTTTCGTCAATCCAGCTTCTATTTCATATATAAAAATACTCTCATCCAGCTTCCATTTCTCATGCTTTATTTTCGTCAATCCAGCTTCTATTTCATATATACAAATACTCTCATCCAGCTTCCATTTCTCATGCTTTATTTTCGTCAATCCAGCTTCTATTTCATATATACAAATACTCTCATCCAGCTTCCATTTCTCATGCTTTATTTTCGTCAATCCAGCTTCTATTTCAGACCTATAAATACCTTCATCCAGCTTTTATTTCTCCTGTCTTATTTTCGTCAATCCGATTGTGACGCATTGAGAAATGGAAGCTGGATGAAAGTTTTTTTACAGGTTGAATGGAGGTTGGATTGATGAAAGAACGCAAGAGAAATTGGATCTGTATGGTTTTTTACAGCTGAAATTGAAGCTCGAATGACGAAAATAAAGCATGAGAAATATGAGCTGGATGAAGGTATTTCTATGTCTGAAATAGAAGCTGGATTGACGAAAATAACGAGCGAGAAGTAGAAGCTTGTTAGTGTTATACGGTCATTCGCGACATTATATTTCAACGACATTTTTATCCGCGACATTTTGTCCGCGACATTTTGACCGCAACATTTTCTTCGCGACATTTTCGATGGATACCGAGGAAGCCTATTGACCTTTTTAATATTCAGGAACTGGACAGTTATGCAGTGCTCCCGGGGGGTAAATGCTTGCATTGTTTAACTCCGTTTATATGATTTGTCTTCCATTTAGAGAGGTATTCGACGGGGGTAATGGCGGGGGGAAATGGCGGGGGTGAAATGGCGGGGAGGAAATTGTCTTCGGGGGGAAATGGCAGGGGGGAAATGGCGGGGGGGGAATGGGCCGGGGGGAAAAGTCCGGATACCATATCCTGGTACCTAACAAAAGCAACGAAGAATGAAGCATCGGCCGCTTCAGCCATACTATTCGCAGTCGAGGAATCGAAGGGTAGGAATCCATCTAGTTCGACACATCCCATAAATTTTCAAAACGATCAACAGTGCCCACCAGGTCGGGGAGGCGTGGGAGGCAGTAGAGTGCTCACCAATTGTAACACACAGTATTTTCTAATGAAGAAGTTCCCATTGCACCTTTACAGCCATACTGATCTTTTGTGTGTTGATATGCAAGTTTTTACTGGTAGCCCAAGTTTGGATTTCACTTATTGATTTTTCGTCTATTGCTTTAGTCACGCATTTTTGTACACCGTGGTTCACTAAAAGTTGGCCAAACTGTTTTTGCGATGCCCGATAATTAATCTTACTAAAATTGTCTAGATATTTAGAGAATTGAACTAACAATATGATTCCAACATATCATGTAATACATTTGAGCGGATAGAAAGATATGAATCTTTCAATTTCATCTGCCGAAATTTGAGTTTTAGCAAAACTTATGGTGTTCATTGCGGTTTTGACGCTTGGTCATTCCCATTTGGTCTTCGGTGATCCTGGAGTAAAATATTAACGGAGTCTATTATCGCAACGTTCTGCTGTCTTCCACCTGTTATCAGAAATCTATAGCCTAGAAGTCTGTTTTCTTTTTCAACAGAACAGTGCCAGCCCACAGAGCCAGGGAAACCATCGAAATGCTAACAAGAGAGACACCACACTTCATTTCTCCCACATCATGACCTCCATATTTAAAGCATGTCGCCTGGAGCATCTTCTTTATTTAAGTAATCGACCAATACTACTTAGAGTTTCTTCACAAAAATATTAAAGACTGTTTTCATGTTTGGAGTACTTTGTTACACAATCCAAAAGAAAATTGCTCGTAAACTCAAATTTTGGCAGATGAAGTTGAACGATTTTATCTTTCTGTCTGTTCAAATTTTTAGCATGATATGCTGGAATAATATTCTTGGTTCAATTCTCTATCTGTCTGGAAAATTTTAGTATGATTAACTGTCAGGCATTAGAGATATTTGAAAAACAGTTTGACTTACTTTTTATTGAACCTCGGTGAATCAACGTGCCATTATTATTGTTCAGAATATCATTGATCTCGTTCAATAGTCGCTTCTACTGATGTCACAGTAAAAAGATTGCAAACCATCCCAATGGTTCACTCACCCTTCCATTTTGCATATGGCATTCGAAAATTGAACAGTAGAAAGCGAAAGGCACCATGCATGACTGCCGACAGTTAAATTCGACTAGTGTAATGACTTGCTATCATCCGTTCATACTATGAATTGTAATCATACTGCTTTGTGTGAGTTTTAAATCAAACGAAGATTATCATTATTATTAATATTGTTATTATTATCATTATTAACCAAATATTCTATTGGCTGTAACCGGACTGATTTAATACTCCATTTTAAGACCTCTGACTTCATCAATGACAAAATACGTGACTTTGGGAAATATCAATATATTTTTATGTCTTAGGGCATAGTTCGGAAGAACTTTCCAGGCCACTGAATATGGCTGCTGTGAGAGGTCGTCGGATTCGATTTAACTGCTCGAGAACGAATGAAAATACTGGATACTGGTTTCGTAAAGCACCTCTGTCTGCCGAGAAGCTACTGATATTTCATAAGAAGACCCTCATAAGTGACTTGTTTAAAGTCGATGAATATATTCCAGGACGCTTTGACCTGACATTCACTTCTTCCCAGAGAACTTTTGGCAGATATGGGTGTTATTCAGGCGAAGCTACTCATACTGCGGAGGTTATTCTATTTGGTAACTATATACTTTATACTTTCCCTTCTGTGTTGTAATTTAGATTGCCACATGTTTGAAATCAGAACTGTTTAGGCCTACAACCAAGAATTTGGTCATCAGTCCACAATGTTTTGCATTTGCAAGTAGGCATGAATATTAGGGACATATTCAGATTATTTTAGCTTAAATATGATTATTTTAAAGTCCTAAGTTCTTATCGCGTATGTACCTTCGAAAGTCGAAACCGTGTTGCATTAAATAGGCCCACTTACTCTTAATGTTTTACTTGTTGTTCTCAGAAGGTCAACCTAGCTGTTCAGGGGAAACAAAGGATGGTGTTGTGAAGGCGAGCTGCAGTATTCGCTTCAGTGGAAACTGGCCTCCTGTGATAGAATGGCAGGACCTCATCAAAGAGAGAGAACCGAACGATTCAATCACTAAACTTATTCCAAGCCATAGCATGACTACTTCTCTGTTTATTAAATTGGATTATGATAATCCCAAAGAACTCTACTACATTACATGTTCAGTGAAGCTCAGGATAGAGGACAAACCACCCGAAACAACAGCCGCAAATGTTCCAGATACGATTCCATTCAGCTGCAGGGTAACAATAGAATCGCCAGGTTAGTTTTTTTCACAGCTGCTACAATTAAGGTGCTTTAGCTACTGTTGTACAATGTACATGTCCATTGAAATGATTTGCACTGTGGGGTAATTGTTTGTCAACAAACGACAGTAGGCTACGTGGCGTTTTGGTACCGCTGTTTTGGTGCCTGACGTTTTGGCGCCACAAAAACGACTCGATTACTTGCTAGCAAACCGTAATGATACGGTTCGTTACCACGCACCGTATCATTCCACGAGCGACGCTCATCGCCCTAGCTAATCCATTACAGCTCACTTCTCAGCATTGCTTGCTCGCTGAGTGGCATTAATTACGCGTCGGAGCGTCCTAACATACCAATGTCGGAATCAGAACAGCTGAGAATCAGAGAGAATGCAACATCCCCAAATGCCTTGGCGAAAATTGTATTATAAGTTTTGGATGGACTGGTGAGCTTTTGGACTCGAACGTGTAGCGTGTATATATATATATATATATACTTTGGTTGAGTTGTTTTAATGCAAATGTAGTTGGCTACATAAAAGTTTTCAAAGAATGTTCAATGAATATATATAGAATGTATATATATATGTATGTATGTATGAAATGGTAGCGAATTGAACAATATTCATTGAACGTTTTTTGAAAACTTTTATGTAGCCAACTACATTTGCATTCAAGCAACTCAACAAAGGTAGCGCATTTACGGAATTGACAAATACGGCTTGCATAAAAATAAAAATTTCATGTCATCTATTCTGCACTAAGTTTTCCACCCGGATCAAAGCGCCAACTCTCTAAAACGTCAGACGTCAAAACGGCTTTGCAAATACATAATTATACGGAGCAATAATTGCGGCAACACAGGAGACGGCTCAAAACGGCGGCGCATAAAACAAACTGCCATGAACGAATGATTTAACTGCAAAGAGTATCGTCTTCCAGAGCTCTTCCTATCTGTGTTAACTGTTTGACTGGTTTCAATCATGGATAGACTGATACAACCGATACTAATGAAGCTATAGGCCTAGTTCTCTGGATTATAGCATCGTATTAGACAGGGTATTTAGTTTCTGGGCCTATCCTGAATCTGATCTCTGCCCGACAAGTTGGGATTTCTCATACTAAAAACGTACTTTCGGTTTGGAATAATTATTACTAGGCCTAATAGTCTCTAAGTCACTTTTGTTCTAAGCTGGTTTGGTAGAAATATCCATTCTGAAGTAAACTTCTACACCTTCATCCATAATCTGTGGTTTCTCCTTTGTCCTCTTTCCTTTTCCATACTCTACTGGAACAGTGCTTTGCTTTCTTCCTACCTACTACCTAATATTTTATTCCCTCCCACCAATGACACATTACTTGCTTATTTTCTATCTGTATACAGTGATTGAGATGATTGTGTTTTGTACCTCATAATTTATAAACATTTAGGCAACTTCGCGCCACATTTACATTCGCGTATATATACATGTACTCCTTGGAAACAGAATGTATGTCTATTGTGTATGTCTATTGTGCTGGTGCTACTTAAATTTATTTGGTTTTCACTCAACGAATGCCCAGACTCCTCGTATGCCTGTCGCCTATAAGGAGTGTTGAGCTGTCGGGTTTTCATTGACTGGGTGGAACCTTTTGAATTCACTACTTTGTGCATTGTCCGTCTCCAATTTTGTTCAGAACACAACTTAAAGCTGGTCTTTCAGCCTACACCTCCGTGGATTTGTGTTTGTGGTTGCTCCAAAAGTCTAACTTACGGAATTATAGCCACTGGTGTCTTTATGAAGAACAGCTTCCATCAACTAATGTTTAATTAAGACCGTTATCGACATGCATCTTAAATGTTAGAACACTATAATATAGTTTTGAGGCATATGTTTTATTGTTTTGCCAATGATGCATTTTCGACTCTGATTAATAATTTGTAAGCCTATTCTATTGTTCTTATTGCATTGTACTGTATTAAAGCATTTATATAATGTCTCTAGGCAATAGGATGAACCGTTCAGAGGCGCTTCCAGTGTGCAGGGTCCCACGGAAAAAGGGTTAGACCTAGGACCTAGGTCTATATAATATATCACTTTTAAACGATTTCTCAGTATAATTTAGCTGTCAAAATTCCGAATTCCACCCTTTCTCGGAGACGCTTTCGAGAATAACATAATATTTTGAAATTGTTGCGTTTCTGATTTTATTATAGATTACGGAAATGATTCTGCCGAAATTGATTCATCTGATGTCAAAGAATCTCCTGGTAGGAAAATTATCTGTATTCTATTTCATGTTCTTATGGCTTAGTTCTCTTGCATCGATCAAATTATTCATGTAGGAAATACATTCAGCTAAAAAATAAATAAAATGCATTGTCGTCTCTTTTCTGATAAAAATAAATGATTGATAAAAACTTTGTCGTTGATACTAGGCTATTATCATGTGATTATGTTCTGCTAAGATAAAGTTATCTAATCGAATGATTTCCATGGTGATCGAATGATTTCCATGGTGTCATTAGCATAGCACAGTGCATCATGGTCGCTTCCGGCAAAGCTGTTGCAAGATATATAGCCTACATAATAGCACAATCTTAATCTGACTAACCAGACGAAAAAGCGCCGATACAACGTTGATACCGTTAAATTGAAACAAATATTGGGTTGTTAATAATTTTGGCTCGTGCCATTAAGAAACGAGTTACGGGCAGACATTTTCAGAGCTTATTCGCGGATATCATAGACTTGCGTCTATTAAACCACGAGTGGCACATGTTGTACAATGTAGCTTACTGGGTACTCCGTCATTAGGCAAAAAAAAAATAATGTTGTGTTTCCGGTAACCCGACCGACCCTCTTTTATCGCCGCGACTCAAATAATTTTTTTAAAAAAATTTATTTAAAAAAAAATTTGGCAAAAAAAACAAATTTTTAATTTAAAAAAAATTAATTTGTTTTCAAAATTTTTTATTGACATAATATGGCGACATTGCCTTCCGTATATAGTTGGATCTTAGGCCAAAAATATGTTGTATTTCCGGTAACCCGACAACTCACTTTTATTGTCGCCACTCGGAAAATTTTGTGCAAATTTTTTATTTACAGTGACTTAGAGTTTCACGCCTGCCTAAGTACTTCCTGGTTGCCAGTGTTGAGAAACCTCTAGCCTTATCATTTTTACTTGAGCCACCTCTAATGGTGACTAGGGAAAAGAAATCTAGCAACCTCTAGGTCTAACTAGCCACTGGCTCGGCCAGTGTGGAACGACCCCTAGCAGTGATGTTTTGTTCGCACTCATCTTCCCCTTCCCACTTTATCTTACCAGAAAAGATATCAACAAAATGAAATTAATAGAATTGTTTTCTAGGGCAATTTTAGGTACAGACAGTCAGGAAATAGGCAGTTTATACTTGCTTAGAACACGTACTTTGTTGCAGTGTGTACCTTTATGCAAAAAAGAGTAGTTGGGTATAATTTTTCGGATAGTCACTGTATAAAAATATTTTACCAAAATAAAAATATTTTTCGACCTACCTACCCAATTTTTTAGAGCTCTGTTACCGGAAACACAGCATTATTTTTTTTTTGCCTTAGCGCGCAGGGCAAAAGCGCACCGACAAAAGTGCCCCGACATTAACGCGCATGGGTCAAATGCGCGCCGACATAAGCACGCGGCGTGGACCTGAAGGCTAACATAATTTAAAGCTATACCCACCTATGCTTCTCACCTACATGTGGCCTATATTCAAAGTCTTTCCCCACTCCACACAGCGACAGTTTACCGTGCACCAGTGGTAGAAGGTTGGCATCGGTCCTTCCAGCAGACGGCAGAGTGACTGCCAGTATCCGTCAGTGTACAAGATTATGGATCACTTTCGCAAGGAGCATGATCATGCAGAGATCATGATTGAGCGTTACCTTGCAGGATTTCGTCTACCTGAGGCTTCGAAATCCAAGTACGTACAACTCAACCGACGTCTACTCGCTATCTTCTCCACTTACGGCAACGTATCATTGCCCGACTATCTACGCGCTTTCGCCCATAACATCTCAATGTGAAAGAAGCAAACACAACACACATTAACTTGCGAACTAGCATATATAAGTACGGTATATATATAAAATTTTATATATCCTTTGAAAGCATTGATTAGAGTAGACTATATTCGCAATTTAAATTTCGAACACCGTTATTTCAGTGCTTAAAGTGTGGAAAAATAAGTGCATGGACGTCCCTTTCCTTTCCAACAGAAGTGCCTGGACACACTGACCATTTCAGGCTCTGCTGGCCAATAAGTGGCAGGACGGCGTTCTAGCCACACTTTAAGCCCTGTGTAACTTTATGTTTTGTGCATTCTATTTTTCTTCCGTTCACGTTATTTGCATGTTTGCATTGATTAGATTAGTCTGTCTTAGCAATATAATTTTTCGAGAACTTTGACTTATCTTTTGAGACTTTATAGTTTTCTTCCGTTGTTCACGTTATTTACATATTTGCGGACAATAATTTATTACACGTGAGTTTGTTCGTGAGTTTCTTCAGTTTTTTTATGTGTATGTTAGTCTATGTCTGCTTGACTGCACGCTTATGACGGCGTGCATTTGTCCTGCGCGCTAATGACGGTTCGCGCTTATGTCGGCGCGCTTTTTTCGGCGCGCTTTTGTCCTGCGCGCTAATGACGGGACACCAACCCACTTTTGTCGAAATGAGGAAGTTTTGACTAGATAGCCAGACTAGGTAGATAACACATTTCGAAGGCTAAATATTTTAAGGTAAACTAGATAGAAAATGCTTTTGTGAGACTTAATATTGCGATTATTATCATTTTTCCACACAGAGCATGGAGAAGCTGCTGGTGCAATTGATGCAGACCAAGGGGAGGACATAGGTAAGAAACTATAATTAATTATTACTTCATTGTCTCATTTGCCTATTTCTTCAATAACATACAACTAAATATATAATTCCATTGCTTAGTGTGAATTGAGACATTCTGTGAAGACATAATTTAAGTGTTGTCTGACAGTGAACATTTATAATATTATTAGAAGCTTGCTCTAGTTGACTTAGACCAATCGGAGAACCTATCCAAAACAGAGGAGTAGCAGTTAAGTATTTTAGTGATCCTGTGAATTAAATATCTCATGAAAATTTGTTCATTATATTGTATTGTATTGTATATAAGCATTTATAAAGCGCCTCTTACAGACTAGCTATTCAGAGGTGCTCTCAGCGTGACAGCCCCGAGGAAATAAAAAAGACTTCAAGTAACGAAGAGCTGAAGATGACACCCCCAATAAGATCTTACTACGGATAGTGGGAGGGAGGTCTTTTCACATAGAAGGGCCTACAATGGCAAAGGCACGGTGTTGGGCCATGGCAGTCCTTGCCCTTGGAACCAAGAGATCTAGTCGATCAGCAGACCGGAGAGGGTGGGAAAAGACTGCAGAGAGGGGTTTATGCATCAAGTCACAAAGGTATTTAGGAGCTTGTCCAGTTTGGGTTTTTGAAACTAAGAGCAGTACCTTGAATTGGATACGAGAGGCAACTGGAAGCCAGTGAAGAACATCAGTCATGTAGGTAGAAATGTGGGAGTAGCGAGGTAGACGACCAATGAGTCTGGCTGCCGAGTTCATAACTGACTGAAGGAAAGTAAGCGAACTTTGGGAAGCCCAGAAAATAGTGACTTGCAGTAGTCAATTCGGCAGCAAATAAAAGCATGAACAATGGTTTTAAATACAGAAGTGGAAACAGATCTTCTGATGGCTCTCAGACGCCTCAGGTGATAATAACAGGAGCGTGTCAACTGTGAGAGGTGATCAGAGAACGAAAGGGTGCTATCAAGAGTTACACCCAAATCACGGACACTAGATGAAAATGTAAAGTCAGGGTACATTGAGGACAAGAGTGGGAAGTTAAGTTGAATGAGCTGTTGTTTAGTACCAAACCAGATCAGTTGCATCTTAGTGGGATTAAGGCAAAGTCGGTTGGCCGACATCCGAGAGTGGAGATCATGTGACAAGGAGTCAATCAGTTCCACAAGAGCAACATGATCAGCAGGAGGACCATGTACAAACGTCTGGACATCGTCAGCATACAGGTGGCCAGTGGCCAAGTGTTTAGCAAACAAAGAAGGAATGTTAGCAGTATAAAGTAGATACAAGATTGGGCCAAGGACCTTATCACTATTATTAGGAACTTCGTCACTCATTTTCGTGCATTTACTAAAAAAAACGTTCAGGAGTTAGCTCACTTGACAAAACAAAGTAGTCCAGCATAATCTGGTTCATGTTACAGGTTCAGAACCGGGTGCTGGTGACAAAGGTGTCGCAAAGTGGAATGATGGTAAGACAGCTTCAAAATTGTTCTCTGCCTTAGTAGAATCTTTCTACAATGCACGAATCATATAATATAATAAAAATTTAACATTATGGATTGGACAGTTGACACACACAGAGAAGATTAAATTCTCTGCTAAGAATGGTGATTGAGGGAAATGGAGGGAAAAAAGAAAAGACCGAGACAGCTGGATGATGGAGGATGGATACCAAAAACTCAAGGAGAATGCACAGCGAAGAATGGAGTGGCGACATTTTGCATTTGAACCTGCCTAGGGTCAGAGAACCTGATGAAAAGTAAAGATTAATTAACTACTTCTAAGCGTTAATAATAATAATAATAACAATGACGATTTCTGTGGCGCCTTAGCACAGTTACAAGGGCGCCTCACAAACTATGCTAAACAGCAGAATATGCTTTACAAAATAAATAAGCCTTCAGGCAGATTTGAAGGAGTTAACTGAGTTAGCCGCTCGCATGACGGTTGGAAGAAAAAGCGTTATCTTGCTGCACTTGCATAACATTGTACTAAGCGAGAAATGATTATAATCTGTAGTCTGATAAATCACATGTAGGCTAACTCGTGTTTTACCTTGTTGAAAGTGTTGTATGTCTTAGCTGGGGTTTTCACTGTTCAACTAAACGTATAATTCAACTTGTTCATGTATTCATAAACACTGAACATAAATGCGTTTTATTATTCATTTTTTGCAGGAATGGCTGCTGAAGAATCAGGTAGACCTATATCACATGTTTTCATGCACCTATACAAACACTTACCAAACTAGAACTCTATCTCAAACCGTAGGCTCTATGCCCGCACAAGCACGCGACTATTTTAAATTAGATTAATTGGTACCTGTATATGAAACTCCATACGAAACACTGATCTTTCAATCTCCTGCATGGGCTGGAGCAGGGGTCTCAAACTCAAGTCATCATGTGGGCCACAGTTGAAAATTTACAAGGCTTGCGGGCCGCAACATGAAAATATATCACGCACGAGAAACTATCATGACAGCATATAGGCCTAATACAGTATAATAATGATAGTGTCATGTAAAATTTACGTAATAGGCCTACTATATTTTCCGTGTTACTATGTGCATGGTACTACACACAAAATATTATTCAGAGTCATAATGATATGAAGCGCATCAATAGGACATTATTTTAGCAATAGGCCTACCTAAAACTGAACCTGTAGCAGCTTTAATTGTCTTAGAGGTAAGTCTAATGCACAAGTGTGGTATACTGCTACTCCTCTGACAACGTTTCCCAGTTACGAGGGCATCAATGGACTTTAGGTTTAGTTCTGAGATGTGACCAATCGGAGTAGGCCAACGGCTTCGAAAATGGTTAGGCCCCCTATTTGTAAGGCATGTCTATCTTTGAGATGAAAAAAGCTGTTCACATAATTGTAGGTAGGCCTTCTGTTAAACATTGCCATCATGCGTCTTGGAGCCATGTGCATATTTGGAATTTTTTTATTGTGGTAGAAATGTGTAGAATACCGGAATAACAACTTCGTTGAATATTGTAAGGGCTACCGTAGGCTACTTCTGACAGTGATTGACGGTCACTAACTGCATCTCTATGACCTAATTATCTGCTGTTGCAGATTTAATGTCCACAGCAAAGAAGTAGAAAACAATTTGAACATTGGATCATATCACAAAAGAATTGCAGATTTGATTTTTCAGCTTTTTCCTTCTTTAAAAAAAAATAAAATTCCAGGTGGCCATCGCGGGCCGCATTAATCGGGTCCGCGGGCCGCATGCGGCCCGCGGGCCGCGTGTTTGAGACCCCTGGGCTAGAGAGTTTCAATTTATGTAAATTGCGTTCTTGCCTGCAATGATCAAGATGGCCACTGAACTGCTGCTGAACCAATAGCACCAGGTGTAATCATGTAATGCTTTTTCAATCTATAACTCCCAGTTCCTCTTACCATGTGTTCTAAAACGTTTGTAGTAGTTAAGTTGCCTATAGTAATTAAGTCTTTTATTTGTTTATTGCTACAGTTCAGTTCATTTGGTTCAGTCTAGTTGGTTGTACCCCGATGTTTTAACTCATCTAGGTTCATTTAGATGTTTTATTTTAGTACATTATTACCTCCGGATATTATTGTCCGTTCACTATAATTTTGTTATTAAATTTTTTAAGCTAAGTATCAGAAGTCTCCAGTTAGAGGGATCATCGACTCCTTCCGAGTCCCTGAATTCACTTGTGGATATTACTGCTGTCACATTATGAATATATATTGATTGATTCAATTTGAGTGGTTAATTGAAACATTTATATAACGCCAAACGTAGACCTACACCTTTCATACACAAAGGTTACAGATCACTGAGTGCGTTTCTTCTTGGCATCTCCGCTAATGTTGAGTGTAGAATTTCTAAAGCATTTCCACGTAAAAATTAATGGCCTTTCATAACTGATAAAAATAAAAATAATTATTCAGTAAATAGTATATATAGGGCTCTTGAGTTTATTGAATTAAATTCGGTGCAGGATCATGAGGCTATGTATTTAAGCCTATTGAAATATTATTGCTCAGCCCTTTGTCAGTCGATGTTTGCTTTAAACTGAAACCAAACTCAGCGGAATTTTTTTAGCTGGGGTTGCGATATCATTAAAAATTGACATTTATTTCTTTTAGCAAATGTTATATAGCGCCTCTTTATGGTAGGCTACTCAGAAGCGCTACCCGCCCAGCCACGGCTAAATAGGACAGTTTTGAGATTCTTCAGGAACAGAGTGGCTTCAGGACAATAAGCGCAGTGTAGCACTAATAGGAGACTATTCCAGGTTTTTTATGGCCACCAACCGAAAATGAACGGCGCTGTCGGATAGCAGTCAGCGAGTGGTAAACCAGACGCTCAGCTTGGTCCATCGACCAAAAGGTGGATACACGCGGTACACCCGAGGTAGAACAACAGAGCTCTGGCAGATACAGGTAGACAGTCCTTTGATGCGCATACAGTACCTCAACAACGCACAGACCTGTTGGCAATTCGCTACGGGAAAGGGAGCCAAAGCAAGACACCCAGGATACGAATTCATCGGATATTACGATCCATTCGTCATATCCAGTTACCCACATCTACGAAGTAGCGGAAACTTTCTTCACAGAACCTGGAGCCTTTAGGACTAATATTCCCATACGGCCCGTGGTTCCAAACAATCCTGGGGAAACTTGTTTCCATTGTTCACAATACAATGGTCATGCATTTTATTGTATTCTTAATATTCAAAGTATTCTCTGTGATAATTAGCTCCTGTGTTTATTTGTCTACCTATTTAGTTACGACAGACAAGCCGAAGCCCAACAGCGGTAACGGCCAAGGAAGTTTCGTCCTTCTTCAGCTATTCCTCGCCTTCATCGCAGCTTACGTTGGCATCGGCCAATTCTAAGCTCAACACAAGAAACAGAAACAAAGACGCTAGCATAAATTGCGAATTGCTTACATTTTACTTTACGTTGTTCTCAAATCTCTTCTGTCGAATATAATTGCTCGTTCATTTTTTTCGTTTAATGTCGCATGAAACGGCCAAAGTAGTTTCGTCCTTCTCCAGCTATTCCTCGCCTTCATCGCAGCTTACGTTGGCCGAGGCCAATTCTAAGCTCAACGCACGAAACATAAACAAAGACGCTAGCATAAATTGCGAATTTTGCTTACATTTTACATTACGTTGTTCTTAAATCTCTTCTGTCGAATATAGTTGCTTGTTCACTTTCTTCGTTTAAAGTCACATACTGGGACAAAGTGTACGACTGAATGTATTACTTGTATCTTCTGTAAACACATAGTTATAAAAGAGCATGTACTATGTCAGTATAAAAATAACCATACTTGATACTAACAATATGTAAAAACTAAATTTCTGATTAATCAGCACTGTTTATCTTGTAGTGAAAATGCCTAAAATACTATTTCTGACGTTTGAACGTCATACCATTACAGGAACATTTGTGGCTCTATGATGCTAAGCTCTCTGATATCTTTTTGTTATGTTTATGGCTTGTAGTAAAAATACCTAAAATACCATTGCTAATGTTTAAACATCATACCATTACAGGAACTTGTGTGACTCTACGTTTGCTAAGCTCTGTTATTTTATTTTACTATGTCTTGGCATGTTTTGAAATTTTCTAAAATACCATTGCTGACGTTTGAATATCATACCATTACAGGAGCATGCGTGACTCTACGCTGCTAAGCTCATGTAATCCCTTTATTATGTTACACTTCAAGTTGATTGTTACTGTTTGCTGAATTTGTTCATTAACTGCTGTTTAAACTTTTTGCAACACAAAGTTTTCTTTTTTAACTTTGCTTAATCAAGCATTAGGTATTTATTGACTCATATATTAATTAGGCTACCATAGCCTACTACTACTAGGCTATAGTACTACTGCTGCTGGCAGCTGCTGCTGCTGCTGCAACAACTACTACTTCTACTAGGCTACTACCACCAATACTACTACAGCTGATGCTGTTGCTGCTACTACTACCACACCACTACCATTAATGATAATAACAGTAACAATAGTAGTGATAATAGTAGGCCACATCGTAATAATTGTGATAGTGACAAGAATGAGGCAGTAGACCAATACACAGAGCTGTAACTCAGCTGAGTGCAACGAACTTGATTGATACAAAATTCAATACCCGCTACATCATCCTTATCTCTATTATTGCATATAAAATCTTTGTTTTCGTCAAAATTCACAAGCGCTCTGATCATAACTGAGCAATGAGTGAGCATAGTCCTAGACTATTGATAATTTCTACATAGACTGCTGATTCCATCATTTCCATGCAGTATGTAAGTTTTAGTTTTCTGCAGATTCAGATATTTTCTAACTATAAACGGCCTTACTTGAGACCTAAATGATTAGCACGAAAGAAAAACTCGCCTAGCAGTGGCGGCGCCAGGATTTCCTTTTTGGAGGGCTGAATTCTTGCAGAGAAAATTTTAATTTTTAGCCGACGAAATTTCTGACGACCTTTCTAGTCGTTCGGCCGAAATCTTCCATTTTTTCATCCACAAAACTTCAGTTTTACATGTCAAAAAGAACCGGAAGGCTTCTTTTTTTAGGGCTGGGGCTTAGCCCCCCCCGATGCATTTGTTTAGGGGCTTATCCCCCCTAGCATCCCTGTCGCCACCACTGTCGCCTAGTAGAAACTGATAGGCCTAGTGATATCCTGCTTATGGGACATCCTATATTCGGGATATGGGCCTTCTAGGCATAATGAGAATAGACTATCTGCATGGTACGTTGCTCTTGAGTTATTGCCAGTGTAGAAATGCTCGTCCAGAGGTGGCGAACCTTCCATTTATGAGAATTCTGAAACTTCAACGTAGGGCTATAATAGATCTAGTGAATATAGCGCCTATATAGCCTAGGCCTAAAATTCGTGAGACACGAAACAGATGATCAGTTAGGCTATTGTAACTACAACTGTTACACACTACAGTGAGATTTCAGATGTAAAATTGGTGATACCAGATCTCATAAAATTATGCCCTATGGCGGGATCCGGCTGGATTGAGCCACTGATTACTATGTTCGTTCTTTAATCGACAAGACTAGTTGTGAATTAGCGCTAGGCTGCTGCAGAGCGGATTTCATGTGAGCCTATGCTAGGCCTAGTGCCATTGTTAGGAATTTGTTTATAGCCTACACGCGCCTCTGTCCCCAGTTGTTTAACGTTTGTGGTCTATAGCTAAAGGAGACTGCACAGTGCACAACAGCTGAGAATCGATTTAATAGCCTACCTAATAGGCTTACTCGTTTCTTCGCGTCAGAACTCTTAGACCACATGACGAGCGAGTTGATCTTCGTCTCTCATCAAGTAAAGGTAGCCTACGTGACGAGAGAAGTAACGTGCAGTCTGCAGAGAGATATCTTGTAATGATATCTCTTCCTTCATGGCATCATGGGCAGTGACCATGGGCGGAGTTTATCAGGGACTGGGGTGAGCGAAACTGCTCCACAATGAAGTCACAGACTGAGAAAAGGCATAGGCTAGGCCTAGTTTGAACCACGGAATATCGCTTCATTTTACTGGAAAGAGCCTACAGCTGCAGCAGACTATTGCGTCTGTGAGCATGGGCGGAGTTTATCAGGGGCTAGGGGGGCTAAGCCCCCCAAGAAGACCCAGATTCATTTTTTTTACCGTGTAGGCCCTAAATGGTTTATTTTCCCGGGCTTAGCCCCCCCCAAGAAGGCTTTAGCCCCTTCAAGAACGGAAAATCCACCCATGTGTGTGAGAATCTAATCTTGTTGGTGTCATCTGTAAGTTTTAAGTCGGCCTAATCATGAATCGGATTATCGCAGCAAGATGTCGAGCGACTAACTACAAAAACGTTTACGGCAGAGTGCAGGTCTATCACTGCAAAAATTTCAAATGTGTAATTGTGTATGTTATTGTCTCTTTCTTTCAATCTCTACTTCTCTGCTGCAAAAATGACTGCCTAAAATGCTACCGCTGCAGTTTGGAAATAAAAAAGGTTTAAACAGTGGGGTGGGGAATTATGAATAAAGTCTTAAATAATGTACTTTTAAATGATACCACAGTATAGATAACATCTAGGCCTATACCGGTACTGTGATGATACTATGCATAATTTTGGTGAGGTGACAGCTTAAAATGTTACCTCAAATTTACAGTGTGGAAATCAAACAAATTAAACATGGATACATTTGCACAAACAATAAAATATTTCCAATCCATATTATCCGGCAATCATAATAGTGGAATCTGTAGTCAATTGACCCACTAATTAAAAAAATAATGATGACCATATTGTACAGTTGCCCCTTGTTTTGGCAACGTGTTTTCTAAGCGTCCGTTATAATAGCGGACGCTGGGCACTAATGGGTTAAATATATATTTAAAAATTATGACGTCATGCTGTCAGATTGACGTCAGTAGGCCTACTCGATACGTTAACGACGTCTGAGTAAACAATCACATTATCCACCTTTATTAAGAGCAAGGCCTTGGCTGGCACTTGGGCAAATTTATACATCATGGCCGCCATGAAACTTTCGTTTCCTGCAGATCTTTGGATTTAGTAACAATTTCGCCACTCAAGGTAATCTAGTAGCTGTGCGTTTGATTTTCAATGTCTATCTCAGCCTCTATAGTAGAGTTTATTTTCACACTGACACAACGCAGTACGATTAAAATTCATAGTATGAAAGGGTGATCACAAGATATTACAAGAGAATAGATTATTTAGCTATCGGCAGCAATGCATGACGGTCATCACACCGAACTACGCAATTAGCCCAACGCTATCTGTTAATGGAAGTTTTAGTGGATCTTTGAGATTGAATCGGGAATTAAGCGATCTCTCATCCTTGCGCTCGTTGCTGCAGAGTGTTTACCATTGGTCCATTACCGGTGTAAAGGTTTCAAATTACCCCCTCCTAAACATTACCCCCCCGGTAACTTGAAACCGGTTTCAGGTTACCCCCCCGGAAACTAGATTTGCATCAATCATCGCATTTATTGCACTAAAAAATCAGAAAAATCATTCCGCCATTTTCTCCATGTAAACTTCAGCGGCGAATTGTATTTTAGTTACAGATGAAAATATTGATAACAAACCACGAAGTGGGATGACGGATGAAAATCTTCAGACCAAAACAAGAAGCGGGATGAATTTCTTGATATTTTTAGTGCAATAAATGCGATGATTGATGCAATTTACAGTTTGCAGGGGGGTAATGTTTAGGAGGGGGTAATCTGAAACCTTTACACCGGTAGGCCTACCCTAAACCCACCCTTAGGCCTACAGACATTGTTGATGTACTTTGGTGCCGACATTTCGCAATATGGCCTTAACATTGGCAGCCGACTTGGGCAACGCCGGGCGAAGACCCGAATATTTTCTATTCATCTTCTTAAAACCTATACTAGCCTAACCTATATATTGGGCAGTCAAAGGAACGGACCAGTTCATAAGGCAATGGATGGCAAATTGGCCAAACTTTATTCGTTTATTGGAGTAGTTTTTATGTTATTAAAAACCAGTGGCGGCGCCAGGGGGGGCTGGAGGGGGCTAAGCCCCCCCTAAATGCGGCTCAGCCCCCCCAAACGAAAATGCGGAATATGTCTATAACGGCTTATTTGATTTCGTAATAAGAAAACTAGACAATGATTCTACTTTGAGAATGAAGTTAGCGACTTTCATTTCCTGGCCTCAGTCCATGAAAACGGGTGACAAGTTTGCACCCTTACCTTTTGACCATACAACGGGCCATGGTTGTCGAAATTGTCAAAGAAACAACATGGCTCTTAGACACCTCGTTTCAGACTGAAACCGTTTTATAAGTATTAGACGTATAGAAACATCGAAATTGCCTAGTCCCTCAAAAAGTGGTGCAAAGCTGTATTTTCCAAGGCCGTAGCTAGGGGGGTGTTTTGGGTGTTTGAACACCCCCCGAAATGGAAAATGTTAAAAATAATAGAATGCATTTACGAGCACATGATGTAAAAATCATGGAATAAAACCATGAAAACACCCTCCGAAATCGAAAATGTAAAGAATTGAATTAATTGGTGACATTTTCTGAAGATTTCGACCGGATGACTATAATAGAGAAAATCAGTTTTTCGGGCGGGAAACACCCCCCGAAATCAAATCCTGGCTACGGCCTTGGTATTTTCTCTTGATTTTTCGCATATTTCACAAAATTAATCATCGTCACAAAAGAATGTTTAGGGTTTTCTCCCTCCTGCAATCAACTATATAATCATAGCGTAGATGCTTGCGCCAGTGGCGTCGTCAGAGGGCTAGGGGTTATAGCCCCTAAATGCGGCTCAGCCCCCCAAAGCAAAAAGCAGAAAATATCCATTACTGCTTATTTCGTAATAAGAAAGCTGGACAATGGTTAATGGCATCAAAATCAACTATATATATCTATATTAAGTTGTATAGGTCATTTAATTCGTTGCATAGCAAATGATACAAATTTAGTGAACCAGTTTTGTTGCATTTAGTAGCTGCCCGTTGTAAACCGTGTCTTCTTTATGGAATGGAAGCTGTCAGCCCTACCAAAAGTGAGCTGAACAATTTCGAGTACACTTACAGCTCTGCAATATGTAAAATTTTTAAAGTCTCCCATAGTCGTGTTGCATCTGTACTGCACATCATGCATGAAAATAATATTACAGACTGCTGGTTATCCAGAAGATTGCGTTTTATCCAGAAATGCCTTTGACACAGCAATGTAGTTGTCAGATTTGCGTCATGTTTCTCTTACACACCTCAAATGTGTGCGCTCTTGTTATATTCGGTATAATAATTGCTATATTCTTGTTGTCTATACCACCATTGTCTGAAAATGTAGGTCTACGTTTGATATAATGGTCAACTAAGAAGTAAAACATTTGTGTTCAGATAATTATATATATATATATATATATATATATATATATAATACATAAAATAATTGTGTGCATAATTTATATCTAAGCATGCATATTTTTGTATTAAGGAAACTTAAACTGTTTTCTGTCATTAGTAATATGCAGGCAGATAATTATAATAGTGTCCTGTGAATGCTGTTGGACACCTTTATTGTGATTTATTTTTATTTGTGATTATTTTAATTGAATGTCCAGGGTAACGGCCTCTGTTGTCATAGACCCTGGTCAAATCGGATCCATCCATTATTGTGATTACTTTTTTATTGCAAAATTTCTGAGTATTAATACTGTGTTGGACACTAGGGTGGAGTGAATCGGAGCGAAAAAACATTTTTTCTCGAATTTCCAATTGTAATAGTGATCAAAAGTTGCCTATGGTATCACAGAATTGCTACAAAAAATTTGACCTTCCTGTGTTGACGTCTTCTGCCCTCTACCGGACGATTTAAGGACGCCATATTGATTTTCAGTACAGTTAGGCATTTTTAGACCAAGCATGGAATCTGAAAATTGTGCTGTTAGAAGCAAGTCATGTAACAATTAGCTAACTGGTGTTTCTAGACTAATTTGACCCTCCTGAAAACGAAAATCGCGGTTAACAAGCTGAATTTTTAATGGTTCCATGAGAAAACAAGATGGCGGACAAGATGGCAGCCAATTGCTTCAAATGACTAAAAGTAAAGTATTGTGTGTGATAGGAACACGGTTTTAGATTCTAAATTAAGATTATAGGATTCAAGGAATGCAATGGAATCAAAGATATATGTGTAGCACTGCCAAAAAATCAAAATGGCGGACAAAATGGCGGTCAGAATCTTAAAATGGCTATAGGTGAAGTAATGTATACAATGGAATCATGATTTAAGGGTCTAAGTCAACATTTTCAAGGTCAGGGAATATGATGGAACCAATGTCACTCATGTAGCACTGCACGAAAACCAAAATGGCGGACAAAATGGCGGCCAGATTCTGGAATTTTCTATTAGTGAAGTTCTGTATCTGATGATTGAGTCCAGAGCTCAATTCCTCCAAATACAGGTCAGCTTTGGAAACCTTTCTACTCGCTACACAACATATGATTCTTCTCAAATTAACTTTCTGCACCCAAATATCGTTAAATATAAGGCATACACTCAGTAGTAGGCAACACCTTTTCTTCTTTCACGGAACCACCCGCAACAGCTAGGCTACATCTATACCTCCAAATGCCCAAATGTGGCTGTTGAGAGCTGAATGAACAGGAATGAAATTAGATCAGCTTTGCTTTCAGGCATACCAAGAACATTCAGCCAATTCTCCGACAACGGAGTACCACTATTTCAAGACTCAATACAATGACGAAGTTGTGGTAATAGTCGCCATTTCTGTGTGGTTCCACTTTTTAATAAGCAATTTCCAGGTCTAGTACCTATCCAAGACAATAATTATTGACCCTCTTGTAGCCAATCGAAGGTATCTTTACACGGGCAACTATTGTATCTGCCAGGTCACCAAATGTCTTCGCCTTTGGAAGGTCCCCATTGCTTGTACCATTGCTTGTTCATCCAAAAATTTACGACACTTGTCCTATGAATTCCGACACTATTTTTATTGATCATATCGCAAAATTTGGTCATGTCTCATATTATATGCAGATGTCTTGCATTGGCTCCGTTTTCAGCAGCGTATTGCCTACAGGGTCTGTGTGCTGGTGAGGCGGTGCCTTGAGGGATGAGCCCCACTTGTCTGCAAGAACTCTGTTTTTCAACTCGGCTGACCAGCGTCGATCCACTCTTCGGTTGGCGGACCAAGCTGAGCTTCTGCTATTCGACAGCAACGTTCATTCTCTGCGGCTGGATCCACAACCTGAAATGTCCACCCATTTTCACAGCTCTTACTGCCCATGGGTCACTCCACTCCGTTCCTTAAGAATCTAGAAACTGTCCTATTCCGTTGCGGTTAGGTTGGGAGTGATACTGAATAGCCTACTTTGAAAAGGCCCTACATAAAATATTCTAAATAAATAAATGTTAACCTCTGTTAAAAGTTGCTGACTGGACAAGTTACTTTTCACAAAGCATCCAATGCCACAGATTTTGAGGTAAGCTCATGGCACGATATTGATGCCAGATCCATCGGATAGTCAGTTTTATACGCTATGATAAGGTGCTGCATGATAACTTCGTCAGTGTTCTTTTGAAGAACGCTCCTTGGTTCAAGACCTGCTGAGGAAATTGCGATAATTTCAATGATCATTATTATCTGGCAAAAGAAGGAAACATTGTAGATAAATTCCACAACAGATGCCATCTTGCAAAGACCTGGCAAAAAAATAAAATCAAATTCATACATAACTTCGCTTGTAGACATTTTAGAATTCTGGCCGCCATTTTGTCCGCCATTTTGGTTTTCGAGCAGTGTTACATGAGCGACATTGGTTCCATCATATTCCTTGACCTCTAAAATGTTGACTTAGACCCTTAAATCATGATTCCATTGTATACATTACTTCACCTATAGCCATTTTAAGATTCTGACCGCAATTTTGTCCGCCATTTTGATTTTTTGGCAGTGCTACACATATATCTTTGATTCCATTGCATTCCTTGAATCCTATAATCTTAATTTAGAATCTAAAACCGTGTTCCTATCACACACAATACTTTACTTTTAGTCATTTGAAGCAATTGGCTACCATCTTGTCCGCCATCTTGTTTTCTCATGGAACCATTAAAAATTCAGCTTATTAACCGCGATTTTCGTTTTCAGGAGGGTCAAATTAGTCTAGAAACACCAGTTAGCAAATTGTTACATGACTTGCTTCTAACAGCACAATTTTCAGATTCCATGCTTGGTCTAAAAATGCCTGACTGTACTGAAAATCAATATGGCGTCCTTAAATCGTCCGGTAGAGGGCAGAAGACGTCAACACAGGAAGGTCAAATTTTTGTAGCAATTCTGTGATACCATAGGCAACTTTTGATTACTATTACAATTGGAAATTCGAGGGAAAAAAATTTCACTCCACCCTATTGGACACCTTTATTGTGATAACTTGGAACTCGAGTCTGTGTCCATGGTTGACTTTATATACGATAATACTGAATTGCACACCATTTTATTGTAAAATTTCTGAATATTAATGCACTGTTAGACACCTTTATTGTGATTTATTTTTTGTGTGATTAGTCCAGGGTAACGGCCTCTGTTGTATTAATACTGTGTTGGACACCTTTTTTGTGACAATTTGGAACTTGAGTCTGTGTCCATGGTTGACTTTTTATACGATAATACTGAATTGCACACCATTTTATTGTAAAATTTCTGAATATTAATGCACTGTTAGACACCTTTATTGTGATTTATTTTTATTTGTGATTAGTCCAGGATAACGGCCTCTGTTGTCATAGACCCTGGTCAAATCGGATCCATCCATTATTGTGATTACTTTTTTATTGTAAAATTTCTGAGTATTAATACTGTGTTGGACACTTTTATTGTGATAACTTGGAACTCGAGTCCGTGTCCATGGCCGGCTTTTTATACGATAATACTGAATTGCACACCATTTTATTGTAAAATTTCTGGATAGTAATGCTGTGTTGGACGCCTTTTATTGTGACAACTTGGATATCGAATCTGTGTCCATGGTTGACTTTTTATACGATAATACTGAATTGCACACCATTGTATTGTGGAATTTCTGAATATTAATTCGGTGTTGGACACCTCTTATTGTGATAACTTGGAACTCTAGTCAACGTGGTTTTTGAGTGCTTGCATATCGGCACGTCAAAGACAATAGGGACTTTACATTACCTCACTGTCTGCACCACATAGCTACTCGGGCTACTGTGTGCACACGCACTGTATATACTGTATCGCCTTTGCTCAGCTCGGTCACCAACTCGGCTCAGATGACTGACATTTCTAGGTATGGTACAGCGCGGGCACGGCATAGACTTTACGCGGACGCGTTTGAGGACCTCCCATTCTCTTTTGCTACCTTAGTTGGACACCTTTGTTTATGATAATTCGGAACTTAATCTAGGATTGCGGCCGGATACACCAAAAATCAAAAACCTCAACAATTATTGCTGACTTCGTTTAAATAACCCACTCAATCTCCAACTACATCTTGCAATGTGGAGCGCGTTTGTGCCAGTGCACAATTTCTTCTAAAACCCATGGTTGGTATGTGCTTCGTTCATGCATTCGGCACTCGCTGCTTCGCGCGATTGCAATATGACTGCCCTGGGAAGAAAATGTTGTAGTTGCGTCTCTGGGAGGGAGAAAGGCTTGGGGCTTCAGCCCCCCCAAACCTGAAATCCTGGCGCCGCCACTGTTAAAAACAGTATTTTTTTAGATAAGGTGGCTTTTTTACCTACGTTTACACAAATTCGCAAATGAAATGAGTTACTTGTGGTTGGTAATTCAGTGAAGTAAGCTGAATACTTCATGCAATTATATTAGGGCTGCCAACCGTCCCGGATTCGCCGGGACAGTCCCGGAATCGGCCCTGGGCGTCCCGTGTCCCGGATTGATCTCAAATTGTCCCGGAATTCGGTCTAGAGGTCCACTTAGCACAATTGCTGTTCCTATTAATTTTTGCTTACTATATAAACACAATAATTTGTACAATGATTTTTGCGTTCTGCTCTCTATCAGAGCTAGGCCTACACATTACGTTGTTGGCTGAACATCGCCTGTTGAAGTTTTCAAAACTTTACAGACCACCGACACTCGGTTTTCCCTTTTGCATATTCTGTCCATTTTTCATAGCCTACTTTTTGCGAGAGAGTGTTCAGCATTATGAACGATCTGTTGTCTACCAAACGCAATTACCTGAGAGCACCGAGAGTGCACCGATCTTATTATAGCAGAACTGGTGCTTAATATAAATGTTAGCATGTATTGATTTCTACAACTTCGTGCCTAGTGTTCTGGAACTGCTTCAGTGGCGTAGGCAAGGGGGGGTTTCGGGGGTTAAAACCCCCCCATTGGCTCCGAAAAAAAAGATTTTTTAAGGTTATTTTTCCATTTAAGTAAGAAAAAATAGCAAAAAACAGGGTTTCCGGCCATAAAACCCCCCCATGAAAAATTCCTGGCTACGCCACTGATTACTGCTTAAAGCTCAGAAGTAGGCAAAGCTTATAAATTGAAGATAAATTATGTTCTCCAGTCTCAGGTCTATGGGCGTACGATAGGCTTACCTGCGAACTTCCCTCAATTTGGGTCCATTAAGTCTTACTCCGATAGGCCTATGTGACTGGAGTTTGAAATGATGTCTTCTTGAAGTTGGTTCTTGTATAAAATTTAGGCTACTTGGCTTTTGATGATTTATCTGAAATTATTAAGGACTTTTTTTAGTAGGCCCAATGGCCCATATTGTAGATCCTATACTGGGATGACACAACATTCGTTACATTATGCGTTTCTGTGGATTGCCTAAATTGGTAATGGCACATCAAGTGGCCGAAGGCGTCCCGGAATGGCAAAATCAAAAGTTGGCAGCCCTAAATTATATATGAGTGGACGGTATACTGGATGGTAGCGGGAGTCGATTCCGTTTCCTACTAGGCCTATAGATATTCTGCTTTTAACGCCAGTGATATTGTAATTATTATTGTATGGACCCCGTCAGTTCTTGTTAGTCTGTGGTCAAGGTCGATAATTACTAAGTTCGGCAACGAGAGTAATATTGTCACCACTTGAGTTCTCATCAGCGGCGTTGGTAAAATGAGAATGCGCACCTCGCAGGCTGCCATGAGTTGATCTAGACTTCTGTCAAGCTCGTTAGCATATGCTAGCCCTACTACAGCAATCGTTCTGCATACGTGAGCTTGAAATAATGATGAATAGTTTATAGATAGGTTACTATCGTAATATTCAGTGCATAAGCATTTTGTGAATCGTTGTGTGCTCAATGAAGGTCGGAATCATTGCTGGCAAAAATTTCGCAATCGCTTTCTTCCTCGATACTTGACTTATAAACTTGTGGGCATAAACTCGTGCTCATAGGTAACCTATTAGCATATAACTCATCCAATTTACGTTGTGTGACGCGGCATAGTGTAAGGGTGTGTTCGGTGCCTTGGAGCCAGAAGGCTGCGGGTTCGAATCAACCTCAAGCCGCCGCGTAGGGACCTTTAGCAAGACCTTCACTCGCAATTGCTCATGCACTTCGGCGTGAAACTCCGATTCAGTCATCGCGCTGTACAGTAGTTGGAATAGCCTCTGGGTAGGTTTCTTGAAAAGGCGCTTCAATAAGGACTCATTTTATAATAATAATTATTATTTATCCAGTGCATACTGCATAGGCCTAAGCACTTTGTGATTCGGTGTGTGCTCTATAGTTGCACCATTACTGCAGGGCTACAAAAATCTTACAAGTGTTCTGCACAATACTTTTCGTGTTACAATTGGCTTTTTGGAAAAATTTAATATCAACAGCAGAAGCCCTTGCAATGGAATTTGTTCGGAGTCGATCATTTTGACAGAGCAGCTGGTCTTCGCCAGGATGAATGTTGCGTCGTTCACTTTGAACTCAGTGGGTGTCGTCATTGAATTAAACGTGGTCTAACCAGTAACGGCCCTAGGGGAGGGCCGCTACTGGTTAGACCAGTAGGCCTAGGTCTAACCAGTAGCCTCAGAACTCAAAGGCCATCCAATTTTTTCCATGAAAAATTAAATATTTGGGCGATTTACCCCCTTTATCCCTCCAAAAAAATGAAGCGTAAAGGCGCACGAGATTTGCCAGACAGTTTTGCGGATATGAAAAAGGACCGTTTTAGAAGATTTCGACCAAATGACTAAAAAAAGAATAAAATAAAAAAGGTCGTCAGAAATTGTGACTGCAGAAGTAGGGGAGGTGGGGGCAAGAGTGGCATAAAGTCACAAAATGTGGAATAAAAATGCAATATTAAACATATCAAGATGAAATTTGTTTTGTAGTGTAGGTAGATCATCGGTGCATCCATAAAATTCCTTAAATTGCTACTGGATACGATTTCTTAATCACAATCAGGCTTAGGGTGGAGGCACCCAAAAGGCCACTCTTGCCCCACCATGCGGGGCATGAGTATCATGCCACTTTTACCCCTTGTTGAGGGCAAGACTGGCATGCCCTTCGTACCCCCAGAGACAGTAACATAGGCTACGTTTTCAACAATTTTGCTTTACAATTAGCAGGAATTTATGTTTTACATATTAAATCAGACTATTGCACACAGCAATGCATAGTGTGATGAGAAGATACCTTCCCTGAAATCCCTCAAGTACCGGTTTTGCTAAGCAATCTACAGAATTGGTGTTCTGTATTAAGCTTGAATCACAAAATCACAACAATGTTAAATATTTTCTGACATTTAGACAAAAGTTTTAGTCAGTAATCAACAAAGACAAAAGCACACAAGAAATAAGTCTATTGTGACTTTTAATTTTCTGTGTTTTAAATGCATTTTTTATTTCTTGGCTTCCATTGTCATTCTATTTTCAGGTACCTGCCATCGCAGAAGGTAGCCCTCTCTTTGCTCCATATCTTTAGCACGTTTTCCTCTATAGACTTGCTTTGCACGCACTTAGCTTCATGCAGCATTGCTAAATATTCGCTCCTTCTTTCACGCTTGCCAGCAGCAGTAGACAGACGAACCTGGCGATGGCTTTTCTGAACAAGAGAACTAGACGTCAAGCCTTTACATGAAGCCACTTTATTCCTAAACGCTGCTTTACTTGCCTGAATTTCTCACAGGTGAGGATATGCTGAGTATCAGCGGATCACTATCTGCGTTTCTTCGCAGATGAGCAATCATTGAGCATAGGTTGGGAGTCAGTGGCAGCACTGTTCTGAATGTCTTCGTAGGTAAAGATGGGCTAAGCCTCATTCGTAGCCTATCATGTTTACATTAGCTGGAATAACCAGACACAGACAGTTTATCTCTTTCTCTCATCACTTATCTCAATTTCATCAAAGCAAAATATGGGCAGTTGATACTCTTTTAGGACTTTTTTCAAAAGCAGGTGCTACCGTAATATTGACTGCGCTATCTTGTGTTTTGACTTCTCAGTTGTTAGTGCTTGCAGGTTCCCCAAGACAGCAAGCTGGTTGAGCACGGAGCTCTGGTTTTCCGGGGCGATTTGAGCTTTGCATTGATTCTTTGAATTCTGGTGATGTTCCAAGTTTTCTTTTCATCATAAGCTTTTGGAACCTTTTCACTTTCGTGTCCTGCTTTAAAGTTGCTACTGTATAATAATTATGGGTTATTTGTGCTGCCTTTCCTGATTATGTCTTCTCAACCAAAGTCCGTGACTTTGGTGTTGCTCTGGACCAAGAGCTCACTCTTGCTCCAAACAATAACTCACTCAGCCGTGTCTGTTATTATCAACTGCGTCAACTACGCACTGTTGCTCGCTCGCTCGCTCGCTTACTCCTACTGTTGTTGCTACCCGTGTCCATTCTTTCATTACCACCAGACTTGACCACTGTTGCTCTTTCTATGCTTGCCCAAGGAAGCACGCTGGCTGAGCGCGGAAGAGTGCCTGTCTGAGTTGCCTTGATCGCGTCCTGCTCTCTGCAACCCGCCATAGTGGCTCCACACCCAAATTCAGCCATTATCTCCAGCTATATGTTTGACGTTCTCAACTATAGTTTCCTGTCAAGCAGCAAATAGAGACTAGGATCTCTGCCCTAGTCTGGCACTGCCTGCTAGGCCTTGCTCCTTCCTACCTTTGAGAGCTCTGTAACCCTACTCTTAGTGCTCGCCACTTCCACTCCATCGTTCAACTGAAAAGTCTGTTCTCGGTCCCCCTTTGCTCATGGCCTACTTCCACTATATGCATCAACCTGGAATAGCCTTCATCTGACACTCTGCTCCCTTTCTAAAAGTCATTCTCAGGCTTCTTGAGACAGCTTTATTTGGCCGCGCTGAGGTTAGGTGCGCCTCTGAGTAGTCTCCTTGAAGAGGCGCTATACAAATGCATTTAATGAATGAATATCCTGTTGAAATTTCTTCACTTTTTGTTTGTCTTATCGTTCTGTGTTATTGGCCGATTCCAACCTAACGTTGGTTGCCTTCTTCACTTCATCCTGCACTGGTCTAGCAGATCTCCAATTATTAAGTCACAGATATGTCCCGACGCTTGATTGAAACGTCAATAGACTCAATAGGCATATAGACATGCACAAAACCACGATTCCAATGGCGTAGGTCAATAGCTTGAAATTCCATGCATTATCATTGCCTGGCATTTCGAAAAATCTCCACTAGACACCTCACACCTTTTTCATGGAATGGCACAATACTTCGTCAGTGTGACTTTCTCGCTGAGCTTTACACTTATATATAACGTTTAATAACTTAATACATTATGTACAATGCCAAAAGTGCCAACCAATTAATAAATTAATATACCGGTAGGATATCTGTGGGCAAAACTGGCATACCGCTGGGGCAGAACTGGCATACCGGTGGGGCAAAACTGCCATACCGCTGGGGCAAAAGTGTCAGTGATGGGGCAATAGTGGCACGTAAAACGGGGGCAAGAGTGGCATACAGTGCTACTTTTGCCCCAATTTGGGTGCTCATAATTACGAGTATCTATCAACATTATTGCGTTGCCTAATTTCTTAAAACTTTTAGCATTTAAAAGAACACATATTCCTGCATAATACAAAATAAAACTTTAACAAGTGCGATCTTAATACTGAAAGTAAGCAACATATTTGTGATAATCACGTGAGTTGCAAAAAACGCGAAAAATCGAAAAAATGATATAAAATTTTTACCATTAAACTTTTGGAAACTCTCGGCTTATGAAAACGTAACACTTCATGATAGTCTATGTTCGCACTAGGTAAAGGTTTCAGAAAATAAGTACATACTTCGAGAGTGGGGATGCCACTCTTACCCTACCCTGCCACTTTTGCACCACTTACCCCTATGGAAATTTTTGCCGATGACTAAAAAAAAGTCGTCAGAAATTTTTGCGACTTAAAACGGAAAATTTTCGTCCGCGAGTTCAACCCCCAAACCGAAATCCTGGAGCCGCCACTGAGTCTAACCGTTATTATGCTAACTGAAATTTCATTGAAATTGGATTTTGCTGTCAATAAATGTTCTATTTTCACGAATCTACAGCTGGATCTTTGGTGGCGGTGCAACTGATAACAATACAGAGAGTCAACATTTGGAAGAAATCCATCATGCTGAAATTGTACTCAGCCTTTTTATTCACGGCGCTAATGCTTATGTATGGCTATTCACAGGGCAACTGTTGCTTACGGGGGCAGCTAATGGGTGAGAGACATGTATTATTTCTATGCTATTATATGACTTGTCGTCTTTGCTGTCTTTAATTATACAGTAGGCCTCAGCTTATCTGTCTAGCCCACAATGGAAAAACAAACCGCGAGGTGTACGAGAAATTTACGTGTAGGCCTAAACGACACATTTCTTAAGTTCATGAAACCCGATGCCTCAGAACTCAAAACGCGAAGCTGAAATTATTAAGAATGGGTTTGTAATCTTCGAAAAATGTACCAAACATGTGTGCATCCAGGGTGTAAGAAACCCAAAGGATCTTTAAGGCAGACATTTTTCAGTGGAAACGTTACGGACTCGCTTAATGACTTGTATCATAGTAGGCCTACTGTAAGTATCTGTGGAGACTGTCACAACTTTCAAGAGTAGGCCTAGAAGCAGAGTGGGCTACTAAGAGCTACAGATGAATTTTGTTGTAGTTTTACAACAGTCTTTTGAGTCTTCTGAACCATTTATTGCCTGCAACGTTTGCTGTTATTTCATGTTATGTTACTCTGTCGTGTTACATTGTAACGTAATGTTCATTATTCTAATTGCACCGATCTTGTGTAGAACATGGAGAAGACGATGCAACGGATATAGCATTTAATGAATTTAAAGCCACTGGTGAAGAATCTGGTAGGTTGGAAATAACAAAAATCAGTCATCATTATTTAGGGCCTACATGAAACTTCTAGGACATGAGCCTACTAATTAACAAAGCGCCAAGAATTACAGGACTTGGTCTTTGCGCTTAGGCTAATCTAGATTCTAGACCTAAACTCACGATTATTTTCTATAATATATTATATTATAGAAGCTTTGAAGTAATTGACCTGGTAGGTAGCCGACTGGCTTCGCAAGCTGCGTGATGATTTTGAGATAGGGTCCTGGGTTTCCAATGCTCATGCAGTCGATTTGGGGTTTCTTCCTTTGTCACTTGTAAGTTGTAAATATAGAATGTTCTTAACATGGTCGAATTACAAATGTTCTTTATTAATAATTAATTATTGTTTATTAATTTTTAATTATTATTTTTGGATTATTACTTTCTGATATTTAATTATAATTATTAATTACTAATATTTCCTGTTCTCGTCCTCTTCGTTCTTTTTGGTCCTTTCGTGTCTGTCTTCTTTTCTATGTAGCCTACTGCGTCCCCCCACTCCAGTCCATTGTAAACAATAATAATTATAAGCAAACTAGCGAGATTATTAGCCTAATAATTATTAGGCTAATAATCTTGCTAGTTTGCTGGTTTGGCTTATGAGTTCCTGACGCAATTTGATTTTATGTAGGCCTATAATAGGTCGTATATTATTATACGTTTGTGGATGCCGGTCACTGCGGTCAGTCTGTCCTTGAGAATCGGCAGTTCGTAGATCTGTCCGAACTCAGCAAATTTTTATTTTAGGCTGTTCCACTTTCTTGCCTATCAACACTAGTTCCTGTCTACTCTCGTGACTTGGGCGTAGGTAGGCCTATCTTTTTCTAATTTTGCTGATTAGCAATGAATGCATTAGAGAATCTATGAGTTAATTTACGTAAATGTTCAACCAGTTGTAGGCCATAAAGGAAGCTGTCATGCGCAACGACAGTGACTGTTAGCACCAATATTTTACTAAGTTCAAGGACCAAATTCTAATGCACAGTACAAAGTACAGGACATGTACAACAGCATGCATAGTTGCATTATTGCATAGGCCTACACGCTAACAACAAAGCGATGACCGATTGCAACTACAACCGATTAAGAAGAATCCTAACAGTTTCATTATCCCAATGTATTGTAAACGAATTCTTTCACACATGCTTTTAGATTTATATGGACCTTTTGCTATACTGTGCAACGGAAAACCTTGCAAGGACGATGGAATCATGAAGATTGGAGATGAAATCTTCTGCTACTACGATACCAGTTTAAATAAAGATAAAATAATTTTCACTCTGGAGATTGGTCACTCTCAGAATAATGGAAGAATTTTAGGAAAATCGACTCAACAAATTATCACTACGTAGAGACTTGGCAGAGTTGTTATGTACACCCCAGTGATGAAAATACCAAAAGTCCCCATAAATCCGAGCTGTGCTCGAGCCGCCATCTTGGAAAATGGCGGACAAAAATCGGTTTTTTGAGGGTAGCTTCCAAACCATTGCAGCTACTCAAAAATATAAAATGGCAAATATAATCCTTATTGAACGACAAATAAGTTTTGTATATAACACTTCTTTCTAGGATTAAAGATAAAAAAGTTACGCATGATAATGTAGTCACTATTGTGTATAGCAATGCGACGTATTAAGTTTTAAGGCGAGAAGAACCGTAAATAATGAATTAAGTAGTTCTTTACCCAAACTGACATCAGGTGCGATACAAATCAAGGATGAATGTGTACTAATTCATTTATATATTCTATTTATTATATAGCGCAGCTTTCAGAAAACTATGCAGGAGTGCTCCCAAGTTAGAAATCTTGGGAAATGGTGGCCTGATATTGCAGCTGCAATGCAACACTCGTAAAGTTTAATCTTGATCTAACCTCTGCCAAAACTACCAACCTATCTCCAAGCTAGTGTTTCTGAACCAGGGCTGGGCGAACCACCAATATACTAGCCCCAGTCATCAGGATACCATCAGTTCGTCCGCGGGATAAGGTTTCAGTTGAAGGCTGAAGACTATAGCCGACTAGGCTTAAACACGTTTATGCGTAAATCAGCAATGTCACTGCAGATTCAACGGTACAGCACACAGTTCTCAGCAATTTCTGTAGCGCCACCACGTTGGCCACTCGCTCACTGACGACAGGAGTCAGGTCAATCAGTCCGTAGAAAGATGCCGAACCTCAAGGCCGATGCCTATAGCTCAAGGCCGAGTTTCAGGACTTACACTCTACGAGTCCAGTCAATCTCACTTAATGAGGAGGAGCATCCAGATTTGACCAGGGTCTATGACAACAGAGGTCGTTACCCTGGACAGAAATTTGTTTTGGCATACAACAGCAGGTGTGGCAGTCTGGTGTGCGATACTACGCGATATGTGAATGAAGCCAAGTAACTCCCTGGCTGAGATGTAACTAGGTGACTCTGAGGACTACATCATCCAATTATTAGTAGACATTGATATAAATTTGATTTTATGTCATCATTCGCAACACAGCATTTAATTGTTCTTGCGCCTTTTTTTAAGATTTCCAACTTGGGAGCACTCCTGCATAGTTTTCTGAAAGCTGCGCTATATAATAAATAGAATAAAAAAATGAATTAGTACACATTCATCCTTGATTTGTATCGCACCTGATGTCAGTTTGGGCAAAGAACTACTTAATTCATTATTTACGGTTCTTCTCGCCTTAAAACTTAATACGTCGCATTGCTATACACAATAGTGACTACATTATCATGCGTAACTTTTTTATCTTTAATCCTAGAAAGAAATGTTATATACAAAACTTATTTGTCGTTCAATAAGGATTATATTTGCCATTTTATATTTTTTAGTAGCTGCAACGGTTTGGGAGCTACTCTCGAAAAACCGATTTTTGTCCGCCATTTTCCAAGATGGCGGCTCGAGCACAGCTCGGATTTATGGGGACTTTTGGTATTTTCATCACTGGGGTGTACTTAACAACTCTGCCAAGTCTCTACGTAGTGATAATTTGTTGAGTCGATTCATGTTTTTTCAGCTAAAATTCTTCTACTAGAAAGCCAAAAGGACACCCGTGTGTGTATACGTTGAGAATGGAGGATGTCGGCAGGAAGTTGGTAGAGTGCACCGGAAGGAATAAAGCTGGAGTAGCTCTGTTCAATGTAAATATTAACATTGTTCGAGCCTTCCGTCATAAAGCCGCGCTACCACCGGCGAACGAAGGTTGGTTTGAGCAATACAATAATTATTTGTCCCATCTCATACAGATTGATTGTCTTTGGGAAAGTGATAGAA
This sequence comes from Lumbricus terrestris, assembly GCA_949752735.1. NCBI lineage: Eukaryota > Metazoa > Annelida > Clitellata > Crassiclitellata > Lumbricidae > Lumbricus > Lumbricus terrestris. The sequence continues at coordinate 20,614,988 of OX457037.1, read as the reverse complement.
CTCACAGTTGAAGTGCTCACGTAATTGAAAGTGAAGAACTGCTATGCAAAAGTGTTTAGGGAAGACATGCACATTAATAATTTTATTGAATGAATGTTATCAACACGCCTGATTATGAATAATTGACACGAATTCTTACTACGTTCGTCTCTTTAGAAAGTATACAACTATACGCAGAGCATTTCTGTAAGCTTAGGTCTGGGTTTGTACGGTAATTATTAGCCATGACATTGGCATTTATGTTGCAGTCGCTAGCCTACAATAAGAGTTCGACCTCGATTCAAACAGAATTGCTTTTTTGTGTGATATAATAGCACAGCTGGCGAAGTCAGCGGATAGATAATTGATATTATCAATGCTGCAATAACATTAGCATATTACAATCGATATAATTAGCTAAGGTTAATACTAAGATTTTATCGTTCTCGGTTAACAAGTGGATTATTATCTAGTCCAATCTATAATTGCCTTTGTTATGCGCATCGACAATAATGCTATCTGTATACCAAGAATTATAGTACCATTTTAATAGCATAAGTAAACCTATCAGTTTTTCGTTGAGATATTGCATCACCACGATATTCTTAATAAGTTTTCATCTATTAGTATTGGTAGCCACTTAGTCTAGGTCTATTAAAATATGTAGCACTAATTTTAATATAGACATGCCTGTCGATATTAGTGTTGCTAATTAATATCAGTAGGCCTATTGGTAGATCTATGTTGAACAAGATATTTAATATCTTTGATTTATTTTGGCTAGTTTTTGTATTGGTACTTGCGGACTTTTGACATCGGTGGGGCGCGGTGATGTAGGGGTATGTTTGGTGCCTTGGAGCTGGAAGGCTGTGGGTTCAAATTCACGTCAAGTCATGGACGGAGTTTATCAGGGGCTAGGGGGCTATGCCCCCCAAGAAAAGCCAAATTCATTTTTAACCGTGCAATTAAATGGTATCTTTTCCCGGGCTTAGCCCCCCCAAGAAGGCTTTAGCCCCTCCAAGAACGGAAACCAAACTCCGCCCATGCGTCAAGCCGCCGCGTAGGGACCATAAGCAAGTCCAGGGGCGTAGCGACCGCCCTCCGTACCCTCCGACCGGAGGGCCCCGCAAGGAAGGGGCCCCTAAAGTGGCCAAAAAAGTAAGATGAAACTAGACAAGTGTCATTTTTTATGCTATTATACAATCCATGCCGGTTCTTCTGACGAAATGTGAGGTAAATACGGAATACATGTTCAATGTAAGCCTATATGTGTACATAAAATGAACCTGTATATTAGAGTGGTCCACAAGCCATAGCCAAAAAATTAAGTTTTAAGAATTCTTTCTCCACAAGGCTTATTTTTGTTCCCTTGGGGTAGATAGTCTCCCTGTAAAATTTCAGCCTGATTGTTCAACATTTAGAGGTCAACCCATTCTGAACATTTTACGTGAGTGCTGATAATGTAAATATTTACGCCATGTTAACCGTCATTATTAGACTAATATGGCTTCGTCTAGTTTGAGATCCGATCCAGAGCACTGGCTATTGGAAAAACCAGTCTCTCGATTGTCTACTGTAAGATTACCACGCAGCCTGGTTGCACAGCAACTGCTTCAGTTTAACCATATCACTAAAGGGAGACCCCTTCCGGAAAGCTACAAAATGGCCTATAATGCAGTTGTTTGTATTTGGGTGCTTGCCAGAATACCAACACAGCTGGTGTGTAAGGAAACTGTCAAAGCTTTACCAGAACTACCTACCTCTAAAGATTTACTGACCACTATAAAGAGAAAGCGACAGGATGAAGACGACATGTTCAAGAGTGATCTTCAAAAATTGTTCGATATTGCCTTAAGGGATGTGATGACAGAAATCCAGCGATACTAAGATCGTGATATCATTCGAATAGGTCCTACAAAGAGCAGACGTATTTTCCAGCAGCATGAGTGGAGTAAACTTAAAGACATCAGCAAAAGAAAGCAGACAGAGGCAACTGCAGGAAAAAGAGAGAATGGTGAAAATTAAAACGAAGAACGCAAGTTATGAAGCAGCAGGTGTACTTTCTGCGTTGGCATGTATAGAAGTATTTGATTACATTGATGAATGTCAGACAACTTATAGTCCTGGTACGTATGCAATACACCTACACTCTACAATGGCTGCATAAGCAGCTGCTACTAACTGCCTCATTATTAAAAAAGATCAAAGAACATCATACAGTCCTCTTTAGTTTAGTTGTTGGTGCTTTGTATCATGTTGGTCTTCCAGGCGGTGATGCTTTGTTTCTAGATAGAGCCAGGGTTTAAAGTGGGTGGGAACGTGTGGGAACGGCGTTCCCACTACTCTCGAAATTCTCTGTTTGCGTTCCCACTGCTCACCTGCATAGAACGCTGGAAACACATGCACTCTAATAAAACTCTTGATTGGCGTTCCCACTGCTCCCATATGCGGCGTTCCCACTGCTCACCCAAACCACTTTAACCACTGGATAGAGCTATCACACTGGCGATTGGTTATGACATTAATTTCAGAAATCATATTTTCTAGAAGTTCGGAATTAAAGGACAAGAAGCAGCTAGGTGCAATGGAAGAACAAGAGTGCACACTGGCAGTCCTGCTATTACCTCACTGAGAAGGCAAAATGTTGCCCAGCATTGACGGATCAAAGGAAAATATGGACCGCAAAGCTACTATTGTCACTGGAAATTGTCAGAAAAAACTCTTTGCAATCCTAAAAATGGTGAAAGGCATTCAAGAAGGTGACTCTCAGGTCAATACCAGTGTTGAAATACGGTAATTGAGAAATGGAATCTCCCCAGACATCGCTCAATGTCGCTCAGGTCGTACATTAACCATTACCGAACAATTTATCTACATCTGTCCAAATAGCATAAAAAGTGTCAAATGGGTTGACCTCTAAATTTCATTTGTTTTCATTTAAAAAAATTGTGATTATTATAATCATGATAAGGAACAAAACAAGCCTTGTGGAGAACTGAAATCTGTTAGATGAATTTTGTGGACCACTCTACTGTATATTGTACAAAATATATGCTGCATTCCAGTTTCAGCATTGTAAGGGACCCGCCACTCGGACAAAAATCACATAATGCTCGGAGGGGCCACGTTTTATGTTGCTACAGCCCTGAGCAAGTCCTTCACTCGCAAGTGCCAATGCTCGCTGGCGTGAAATTCAGTGTAGGCCTACGCGCTGTTTAAGACTGGAGCGCCTTTGAGTAACAATCTTGAAATGGCTCTATGACAAGTGCTCATATACATTGGTGGACAGAGGATGTGGGAAATTTTTCTGTAATAGGCCTATATGAAATCAAGGCTCAGGGTCTCAGCTTAGTGGGCAAAAGTAACTTGCATGATTATGATATCGAGGAACCTAGTTATATTGGCAGACCCATTAGTCTTTGTTGCCCTAGTGCTAGCAATAATTCTTACGAAAATTTACTATGTATTTTATACTGATAACTTTTTGGACGCCGTTATTACCGTATCCAAATGTAGGTCGATTTCCGTCACTAGTGAAATCTCAATCACACTTCGTTATTCATTAGAGAAGCAAAGTTGAAATCCGACATTATGATAGACACCGGAAGCATGCTATGGTGGCCGTGCGTTTGATCTACGCCACTTTTAAAGTGACAGTGTTGATCCGACGGCGCGTGAGACAAGTTATATTGAATTGACATTTGTATGATTCTTTTGCAGTTTTCGATTCCGTAGATGAACCTGAATTCGGTATCGACAAAGACCCCTGTTTTTACGGCAAGTGTAGAATAGATGTTACTTCTGCTTTAAATAGACCTAATTGCCTACCAGAACAGTTATAGAGACGTCTTCCGGTATCAGAGGAATAATTCTGTACTGAAGATTAAACCAAACTTTCACAGCAGGACTTTCATATAATTATTTTCCAACCAGCGAAAGTCACGGATCAAATTTAAAGAGCACTTGCTGCACTTGCGCACTGGAAAGAGACTGATTGAAGAGTTGGGAACTTGAGATTGGAACTGGCTGTGATGCAGAAAACCAGAGCCCATGCAGTAGACCTACCGGTATGCATAATACGACACACGCGGATTTTGTTTCAATTCCGGAAGAGTGTAAACACCATTAAATGCTATAAATTCAGACTTGCATTAATAACAGTCTGACAGTCATTTTCTTAATATGCTACACTATGACAGAAGGATAGTTTTACATAGTCTGATATGAGGTGCCATTTAAATTAAAAACATTTCGCATATAGGGTTTAATAATCTATCTATCTATCTATCTATCTATCTATCTATCTATCTATCTATCTATCTATCTATCTATCTATCTATCTATCTATCTATCTATCTATCTATCTATCTATCTATCTGTCTGTCCGTCCGTCCGTCCATCCATCCATCTATCTATCCACCTACCTACCTACCTACCTACCTACCTACCTATCTATGTGCCTGTCTGTCTGTCTGTCTGTCTATCCATCTACCTGTCTATCTCCATCTATCCATCCATCCATCCATCCATCTATCAATATGTATGTCTGTCTGTCTGTCCGTCTGTCTGCCAGCTCATCCGTCCGTCCATCCGTTTGTCTATGTGTCTGTCTCTCTCTTTTATTTTCTGTTAATCTACCTATTTATAAAACATTCTTCTTAGCGCGTACCGGTACCTAATTTGAATATTCAGGATCATTGTCTTCGGATGACAGAGATGCTCCGAAGTTGAATGAAGGTAAGAAAGCTATCCGTGATAGTTAGGCTAATTGCCTTTACCTAATATGTACCAAAAGACGTGATTAAAGTCACACTTTTTAAAAAGAATTTCTAAGAGTTAAGGGGTTTTAAACTATAAAAATTAACTTTACGTGAAAGCCCTGCAATAAGCTGATCGAATAACCAGAAATATTGTCTGGCTAGATCGCTAGCCGAGAACGTCGCAATTGAAATCTCCAAAATGATAGAGCTCTAATCGAAAGCCAAGGGCAGAACCGGAGCTCTGGTCATCGAGTCCATTCAAAAGTTTTTTTAGGCAGATCGAAGTCCGGTTCCATAGGGTCAGAGAGGCAGAGCACAAGTGTTGAGAATTTGATGGTAGAGGACGAGATGAGTCGAGGTAAGAATTTTAAAAAGGTGAGACGTTTAGCTTCAAGTGGAAAGCCCGAAGAGCGATGAATAGAGGAAAACGAGAAAGGTGATGAAGGACGTTTGGTAATGAATCTAATGATTATGTATGTGCACTTGTTATAGCGCCCATTCAAGCTCCCTACTCAGAGGCGCTCCCGGCAGCAGAGCGGACACTGCATCGATCGGAGTTTCACGCCGAAGCGCTGAACAATTGCGAGTGAAGGACTTGCCCAAGGTTTCTACGCGGCGACTTGAGGGGGATTCGAACCTCGAACCTTCCGGTTTCAAGGCAACGACGCCACCACTACACCACCGCGCCCCACGATTGATGAGGAACGAACAGTTTCGAATTATTCAGAAGGCAACCCGTGTTCCAGAGACGTGATGCAGTGTAATTGAATGTATCCCGGTTGGAGAAATTGAGATGAGTAGCGACTGTGATTGAGAAGGAGTGAGAGCAGCGGATATTATTTGGTGCAGCGGCTGGTGAAGGGCCTGCGAATAATGGTGAATCTTCAATTTGAATGCGGTAGCCTATCCCCTAAAATTGACAAAGTTTAACAGATAATATTGATAATTATGACGCCCTGATAATATTCCAACACGAAGTCCATAAGGGACGAGTTGTGAAGAATAATTCGTCTTCTCCCCGTGTTATAGGCCTACCTGAGAAGACTATCAGAAAGTTGTGTGAATGGAAGGGGTAACCTATATATAGTATACATTGTATACTGCATGTTGCTTGAACTATAATACAGGTTTTCACGTTCTTGTAGCTCAAGTTGACGAGTCGAAACCCAATATCGGTGTCTGCCAAGAAAGTCTCATCCTTCTCCAGCTATTCCTCGCCATCTTCACAACCCTTGTTGGCTTCGTCCAATTCTAAGTTCAACACACAAAACGAAAAGTGATACATCAATAAGACGCTCGTACAAATCGAGATCAACTGCTGACAATCTTGTAACATAAGTCTTAATTATTTTATTTTAAAGCAGCATGCAAGGAATATAACTGTAGGCCTAAGATTGGATTGCTTGTATATTTTATAAAGACATATTTCTAAAAGGACGCGTAATAGTTCATTATCAAGTAGACTCTATTTGTCGTAATAATAACAACTGGAACGTCTTATTGGAAATGAATATCCAAATCAACCAGGATACCAATCCAAAGACTTCATAGCTTAGCATATGCTTGACCATCAGGCATCAGTATGGATAGGCTATGCGCTACGAAACTCCCTGTCTTTCAATGTACATATGCTCCGTCAATTATATGCTGCATATGAATTTAGTTAATATTATGGTTTATTCAATGTTGCTTCTTAGCATTGAAGTCAGGCTACAAAAGTTTTGCGAAACAACAACTCGTCTTGTTTTTAATATGGATAAGCAAATAGAAAGTATTTGTTTAATGCTCAAACTACTAACTGCTGAGCTTCTTGATGCATCAGCAAAAGCTGCTATTACTTCTATTAATACAAATAATAGTAATAACAACAATACAAATTTGAAAATAATAATGGTAATAGTACTCAGTAATAGTAGTAGCAGCAGCAACAGTAGTAACAATAGTTGTAGCCACAGCAGAAGTAGTCAAAATAGCAGTAAAATATGAATAGTAAATATATTAAAATTGTAGCTCTACAGATAATATTGAGGAGGAAGAGGATGACGATGATGATGAGTATGATTTAAAAAACAACGATGACAAAATGAAATATAACGCATAGCGCTACTAGTACCTACTACCCTACTAAGTCCAGGTGATTGAGAGTGGACAAAACTAAATTTTGTGTTGTCATAAAACATGCGGATTATTTTATCTATCTCGCGGTTCATCGTCAAATCGATAATATTTTACATACTTTATAGTAATTAAGCACCATTCCAATTTCTATACAGTCTATAATACAGACTGCGCTTCAACCATGGAATCTGTAGCTTGTAAGTTACTGTTGTGAAAATGCTTCACAGACATAGGCATATAGGCTATAAGTCTCATCGGTAATCGGTAGTTACTCTAATTAGCCTAGTGAGTGGCATTTTGTCTCCTCCCCATCCGTAGCATCTCCTCGTGCGCTTTGTGCTTCGTCCAGCTGATCCTTTCCATCATCCGTCACATCCTAAATGCTAGAAACATAAAATGAGAAATCACTGACGTCATAAAACAACAATTATAAACATTGGTGTTCAGTTTACGTAGTATTGGTGTCGCCTCCCACATCTACTTCGCTATGTTATGATATTGCAATGTAATGGACGATCTTTATGAGTCTTCATAGTCGAGACATGCACAAAGCATCGAGCCTTTCGCGCGGTATTACACCAATATCTTTCAATTTCCAATTGATTTTCTGGATTTTACCTTCCATAAGAACGTTCTTTCAGTGCAATGACCCAGCCAACAGAAACTATACGGAAACAAGGAGAAAATCCGTATGCCTTTTTATATATTCATTAACATTAATAAGCTGTTAACTTTGTGATTGATGAGGTTACTATACTTTCATCAACGGTTTCATAATACACTTCATTTTGCTCATTTACTTGACTGCTTAATATCCATGATCTCCGCTTCTTAGCAATGCATTTAATATTTAGCTGAAGCCGCAGTACTCTCAATTTCTATACCCATTTCAGCGTAGTTGCAGTATCTGGGACCGTGAGTGTCGGTTGGGTCAGGCTAGGCATCGTGACCGTGACGGTCAGTTAGGGTCAGGTTAGGCGTCGTGATGGTCGGTTAGGGTCAGTTTAAGGGTCGTGAGGGTCGGTTATAGGGTTAGTGTTAAGGTCAGAGTCGTCATAAGATAATATCCAAAGATATTGCATATATATGCTTCGGTCCCCGATACTGCAATTACGCCCCGATTTCTGCCTTTAACCATCCAACAACCTTTCAAGACGTCACACACACACACACACACACACACACACACACACACACACACACCACACCCACACACACACATCTCATCAAAGGATCATAGACAGAGGCAGCCGCATAAGCAAAAGTTAAACTGTCTGACAGACAAAGGTAGAGGAAAAATACACGCAGGCAGATAGATTTATAGAATAACAAGTAGATATGTTGAGAATGGCAGATAGAAAAAAGAGCAAGATTGCTAAACACCCTGTCCTTGTATTGACCTGGGCGGAGTTAGGTTTCTTTTTGGGGGGGTAGCTGAAAAAACTTGGTCCAGAACGAGCGACACGGCCAAAGAAGTTGACGACCTTTTTTAGTCGTCAAGTTGAAATCTCATGAAAATTACTATTATCCCGAACAAAAACTTGTTGACCTTTTTAGTCATTTTTAGTCATTCGATAGAGAGTTCTTGGGGGCGGGGGCAAAGGCTAACTCCGGGTAAAGATAGCCTACCATTTACACGGTAAAAATATGAATCTGGACGATGACGATGACGATGACGATGACGACGACGACGACGACGACGACGACGACGACGACGACGACGACGACGACGACGATGACGACGACGATGATGATGATGATGATGATGATGATGATGATGATGATGATGATGATGATGATGATGATGATGATGATGATGATGATGATGATGATGATGATGATGATGGTGGTGGTTATGATTACGATGGTGACGATGACGATGACGATGACGATGACGATGACGATGACGATGACGATGATGATGATGATGATGATGATGATGATGATGATGATGATGGTGATGATGATGATGATGATGATGATGATGATGATGATGATGATGATGATGATGATGATGATGATGATGATGATGATGATGATGATGATGATGGTGGTGGTGGTGATTATGATTACGATGGTGACGATGCTGACGAAGGCGAATGGGAAGAGGAAACTGCAGATGATGACGATGTTTTGTATTTCAATTTCAATTCGAAATATTCTTCAACATAAGAAGCTTCGTAATCGTAATCGTAATCGTAAACTCGAAATTTTTAAACGACAATATGCCTCTGCGGTAACACTTTGCACCGACACTCGAAGAACTTTAAACACGGCCCTGCAATAGGAGAGGCGGAACAGCTACTAAGGCGGGTGTCGTCTGGGCCGGGAATTGGAGGGTGGAGGATCAGATGAGATAGGGTATAGCCTAAGAGTTATGGAAAGGAGTAGAGCTCAAATTGATTTGATTTTTTTATTATCAGAAGACCAATGTGCTATTTATACTTTAAGGTAACAATCGTATCGAGATGATGATCTAAGGCGATTCTGACAAAGGTGACACCCGAAGCAGATGATTTGAAGCGATTATATTATTCAAGGCTGATGTCGTCTGTTATCAAGTGTTAATAATTATTGATGTTGGTGGATGGTTGTACAGGAACTGGAGACAGTTCTGGTTGCTGCTCTGGAAGAACTGGCTGCTACAGAAGAAGAAGGTCGTCCGAACCGTATTAATCGTTCTATTTCCAATCTTCGTCGCCGCAATACTCGTCGTGATGCGAGAAATATCCGAACCATACGCCGCAAAAGCAACATTCTACGATAGCTTCCAAATTGTCCCGAGACCCTCTCAGCTGCAAGCAAAAGGTTCGATCATCGCTTACGTCCCAGACACGGCACTCGTCAAAAGGGTTGTGGTTAGAGCAGCAGCCACCGTAGCCGCAAAGATTCTACCGAGGTTCAAAATCAAAGACGCCAAGCTTCTACCGAGTATGACGTATTCCTATACTTTGTACTCGATCCTGTCTCTTGAGTGTTGATATGACTGAGATTTAGGCTACCAGCGAGTAGCACCGTGCAAGTCTTTGTGTAGGCCTACCCGCCCTACCGTAACGAAATTGCAGTAATCCACGTTCTATTGGATTAATTAAAATGTTCTTTATTTGCAATAATAGCTGTAGAAGTGTAGATAACTTCAAAGCATAGGCAGTTCTATACTTCAGAGCGAACATGCACAGGTTGGACCAAAAAGTAATAATTCTTCGGTGCTTTGCCAATTATTTTCTTGATAAGAATTAAGTATTTTAAAATAAAGTTTCGCAGGCTTAAAGGTAATTCATGTTTACCTGCGACCGCCGGATTTCGCCACAATATGTGAAACTGAACCAAAGTTATATCACTTTTAGTGGGTCTACCCGCTGTTTTTTTGCCGATCTAAAAACATATCACAAAAAAGTAGCCTAAATTTATTTGATCAAATCGCATCTCGTTAAACTTCGGCCGCATTCAGCTTCCTCCAACAGTCCACTTCGTTCATGCAACAGACTTGCATGGTTCCTTGCTCTTGAACTGTTATGTCTCAGTCTCGATCATATTCCTCAATAGGTCCTTCTCTTTGTACTGCTCTTTCTCCTTCTGTTCGCTATATACATCAGATTCTGTGTGGTAGTCTCTCTTCCGCATTGTCTATGGGACCGTCCATAAAGTACGTCACGCTATTTTTGACCATTTTTGACCCCCCTCTCCCATGTCACAAACTGTCACAAATCTCGGACCCCCCCCTAAAGTACATCACACTTTCGGAAAAACAATTTAAAAACATAACCATTTACCTAGCCATCTAAACCCTAGGATACTATCCCTAATCCCTCTGATAGTGACGTGTGTCGCTAAACGCTTTGATAGTGACGGGAAATCAACTTTTATCCCGCCAGGCCGGGTTTTAGACACGCCTGGTCGGGCCGGGTCGGATTTTAGGTACTAAGAAAAAATAAAATAAAAAGGAATTTAAAAAATAAATGTGTGACGTCACACATGGCCTGACCCCCTCCCCCTGTCACAAACTGTCACACTTTCTTACACTCCCTCCCCCTGGAGCGTGACGTACTTTATGGACGGCCCCTATTCTAAATGGCCTGCTTCTTCTCACGGCTCTTGCGGACTGGCAGGGCCTCTGAAAAGTTCACCATACTGCAGGCGCTTTATATAAATGATTAAATACGATATAATACAAAACTTTAAAAGGCACAAAATATTATCATAAACTTTGGATATATTCCCAAAACTACACAGGCTGGATCCCTAAATGTAGCCAGGCCAAGGTATATGTATTTCCCCTCCACCCTTTCTCCCAGGGTATGGGCGCAAACATAGGTACTGCTTACAGCCTTACATGCATTAAGTGCATGACGTAAATTATTCCGGATTTAGTTTTTCGGACAGAAGTAAAATCTTTGTCCCCTCCCCATCACTGCTCAATTGTCCCCTACGCCTTTGACGGGGAGACTTTCTTTCAACTGGAGATTAAATACATGTATTCTCTCCCCCGGAGACTTTATTTTCAGAATATAGTCTCCTGGGATGAATTTAGTCTGAAACACATCCATCGGTGAGAATCTGTTTCGAAATAGAGTCTAGGGGAGGGCAACTTTTATGGGGAGACTCTGTCACGCGACGCCGGCGTTCGTTCATAGCTCCCGGTCCCTCCTTCTGAAGTTCTTTCCCTCGTCACGTAGAAAGTGGACATTGAAGCTGGGCAGCCATTAGCAGGCACGGGTAGCCTGGAAAAGATAGGTTTTATTAGTTTAGCTCTAAACTAAAAAAAACCTATCTCTTCCAGGCTACCCATGCCTGCTAATGGCTGCCCAGCTTCAATTTCCACTTCATGTTGCAGTTGTAATGTATTGTAAGACATGCATCGAATGATGTGGTATGGCGTGTTAACGCATAACTGTTTTTGATTAATTGGCATGGCACGGTATGCCAATCATAAACGCATGGTTGATCCTACGATTTCTTGCCGTAATTAAGTCGCTTTAAATAGCCAAATAATAATTTATCACATGCTTCTAAAAGTCTTTCCAAATTGCAACGTTGCTGAGGGCCACGATGTTTGCTAATAATAATTAATGCTAATGAACAGCATATTAGGTGTCCTTTACCAGTAATCTCTTCAAACGATTGCACAAAGGGTTAGACTCATGTCACACTGTTTTGCTGTATAGACCTAACAGCGCGTGGCTTTGCATCTGAAACTGAGCTTGAAGACTTTCTGAAGACAGACAAAGACATTCTTGGAGCAATCGTCTTTTTGGGTCCAAGCGACTCGGACAGTCTACCGAAAAATATCACCTACAAGGTTCGTCTCCTGTCATACAGCCAGCATTCCCAGTTCAGTAAAAACAAGAAGAGGCAAGAGTTTTGGGAGAGGATCGATTGGAAAACAGGAATCATGTTCCCGAACTTAAACACGCTCGCCCCGAGAGAAGGAGGGGATAGCCATGGGGAAGATCCTGCAGTAGATCCAGGTAGGCGAACATGCATTTTTATCAGTAGGCTTACTAGAAGATAACTAAAATGTTATTAGTCCGTCTATTTTTTTAATTAATCTACTTAGGATGGACCTAAAAAGGAAAGCAGACTAATTACGTTGTTATAGGATAGATAGGTGGGTGATGAGATGTTAAGCCTAAACTGATTCGCTAGAGTTCGAGTATCGATATTTAGGCTAGATATCCGATAAGTGGGAGATATCCAGGTTTTTCGTTTGTAGATAATTTAGATCTAACCTAATAAAAATCTGATTCTTAATTTTTAATATTGATCGCATAAAATAAGCACAAATCTGTTTCTAGTCAGCGTAACATTGTGCATATCGGGTGACACATGCAAAAGAAAAATATTTTTGAGTTCGGAAAGAAAAATTCTGTGAAACTGAAACAAACTGGAACATTTACCCTTTCTTTCAACTGGCACAATTTCACACTTTATTCGGTATTTCTTTCTGAACTCGTATCCGACGTATCTTTCATTTGCTTTTAGCGTCAAGAATTCAAGATGCAAAATAACGATGCTTTCGAACGCCAAAAGCTCTCACTGTTCAGAGCAGAACCCTGCAAAACCATTCTGCATTAGGAAGACTATTAAAGACCCTAATTGTTAGTTAGGCAAATAATAGTCCAATAATCATGATTAAGAATTTGAAACACGCAGTATATTTCATGTACGGTGATGGCTCAACAGGCAGTCATAATTCTAAGTTCTTGATGGCCCTGTTGATGCGTTCCAAAGGCAAATCTTCCCATAACAACTCCGATGCGCCCATCAATTCTCTTACCGCTGTTGGGTTTGGTTGCAGATTGTGATATATCTCCAGGATAGCACTTCACAATTGATTATCAATCCATCGAGTTCAAATCCGGAGATTTGGGGCCATTGGCTTTCTCAATGAAACCAGAACAATCGACATTGAGCCGATCTCCTTTCGTTCACGACAAATCTCTTAACTATCAGCTCAACTCTTAATGTTTGCGCTCTCACTGTTTATCAGAGCAAACGTTGCTCAATGTATCTCTAGAATCTTGCTTAAGAGGTGTCTGACAGTCTGAATACACATTTTGTCTGTCATTGACACCTTCGCCATTTTCATTTTTTAGAAATTTGAATTGCATTGCTTTAATAACAAAATTAATAATCTGACAGATTCCTTATTTACCAACTTGATTGTCATCTTGCTTAGTGAATTCATAGTGACGTGCAGCTACGTTGGTACCCTGTTTCTGTTTAAAATAGCAATAATAATGATCATCTGGCAATATCAAGGCTACCGGTATTTGATAACAATTATTTGAGATGAGACCTAATAAAATCATGTTTTTGTTACTTTTCCTTGCGTTACGTTTTTGAATCGTCAAAAAGCGGTGGGTGGCCTCACTAAAAGTGATATAACTTTTTTTCTGTTTGATAGATTTTGATGAAATCTGGCCATCATTTCATTTCGATATTCTTACTTCTGGCCAAGATGTTGACCAGAGTGATTAAATTGGGTTTTTTACTTTTTGTTGCGTCGCGTTTTTGAATCATCAAAAACGGTGGTGGACTCACTAAAAGTGATATAACTTTTGTTCTGTTCGAAATATTTTCTTAAAATTTGACCATTGTTCATAAATATGAACTGCCTTTAAGAATGTATAGTTTCATTTTAAAATTCTTAGTTTTGGCCAATATATGGTAGGGGTTACTTTTTATGGCCCACCCTGTATAAGTGACTGCTCCGGCTATGACCTGGTTACCGCGAGTAAATAGCTGACTCATAACTATGATGAATTCAGTCTATATCTAGTGTTATAATAACACTACGGTAGTGGCAGTGGTGGTGGTGGGATGGTGGTGGGGTGGTTGTGGCGGCGGCAGCAACGACGGCAGCAGCAGTAGCAGTAGTAGTAGTAGTAGTAGTAGTAGTAGTAGTAGTAGTAGTAGTAGTAGTAGTAGTAGTAGTAGTAGTGGTAGTAGCAGTAGCAGTAGCGATAGCGGTAGCAGTGGTAGTAGTAATGGCAGTACTCAAAGTATCAGTTGCGAGAGTGGATATAATTGCGATAGTAGGAATAGTAGCAACAGAAATTATGGTAACAAATACAACATTCATTGATGACGGAAATTGAATGAGTGGCTCGTATTATACATTGCAGTTTATTTCTACGGGGGCTTCCTGGCTATCCAGAATGCCATTGACCTGAGTCTAATTGTGGAAGTTAACCAGAATTTCGACCCAGCGAAAACCGTTAACATTAGGCTTCAGCGATATCCGTTTCCTCGATACACGAATGATAACCTGACTCATGTCCTTAGAGTCGTCTTTCCTCTCTTCATTCTCATCAGCTTTGTGATTATTGCTCCGACGATCTGCCAAGAAATCGTGCTCGAGAAGGAAAACAAGTTCAAGGTAAACAAATCACGGTTAGGTTTTCCGGGGATTTGGGGGCTCCAACTCCCTGTTATTCTTACAGCCCATAAGTCTAAGTCTTCTTTGCACACCTCAACAGCACTCGTATCCCGCATTCTAAGCCCATTTGTTTCACTACAATATTCTCATGCTCGGTAAGATATCGTATGCATACGTTTTTCGGCAATCCTGTCAACGGCGGTTTAAAATTATTTCACACTCAAATTCATATATGTTCGCCAATGACTCTACTTTGTGATGTAATGTCCTTGTTTATAACGCTTAAGAAATGGAAGCCGGTTAACATATTTTTATAGCTTCAATGGAAGCTGGATTAAGGTATATTTATTTCTCAAATAGAAGATGGATTGATGAAAAATGGTTGATTGATAGACGCATGGTGAAAGAAAGCTGAAATATAAGCTGGATGAAGGTTTTTATATACCGGTATCTAAAATAGAAGCTGGATGAATGATAAAACGCTTAAGAAATGGAAGCTAGATGAAGGTTCCTTATACCTGGAGAACCTTCATCCAGCTTCCATTTCTCTAGCGTTGTTTTCGTCAATCCAGCTTCTATTTCACCTATAGAGAACCTTCATCCAGCTTCCATTTCTCTAGCGTTGTTTTCATCATGCTTCCATTTTTAATGTGTTATTTTCATCAATCCAGCTTCTTTGTCAGTTAAAAAACACCTTTATTCTGCTTCTATTTTCTCAGCGTTTTCTTCGCTAATCCAGCTTTGATTTCACCTATTATGCCCATCATCAAGCTTCCATTTCTATACGGGGGCCAGGTATATAGGCCTACTCTATATAGGCCGTGTAATGACTTAATTCACTATAGGGGGTCCATGCTATACAGACTGCATGCTATAGAGTCATCGGCGAACATATCTGAATTTGAGTGTGAAATAATTTAAAACCGCCGTTGACAGGATTGCCCGTTTTTCACCATAATCGTATAAATAATTTGCGCTACGATTAGAGAGACATCTAAACCGATTTGTAGGCCGATTTGTAGGATTTGTATGCTATTCGTTGCATAGTGAAGACTGCGAGGCGCTTTGGGCATTGCGGCCCATTGGGGAAAGAAGTGACTTTAAAAATTGAGAAACTAATTAGGAAAGGCTAGTAATCAGGAAGCCGTTAGTGAATGAGGGAGGACATTCCAAATTTCCAAATAGAAGGTTCAACGCCTGCAAACGCCTGATTCTAGGCTAGGCGGTTCTAGGTTGAGTGGCGGTTATGTAAAATATATATTACTAGCTGGGGTACCCGGCGTTGCCCGGGAAATTTAGGATTCGACCCGCTCCGGCCACAACCCCACCACACCACACCCCACAACTCCGACCTCCACCGGTACGCCACGCAGAAAATTTTCCACCCACCCCTCTTCCACTCCCCCTACCTCTTCCATCCCCCACAACACACCACCACTAATTCCGATCTCCACCGGTACGCCACCCGTGAAATTTTGGTTTTCGGAGAAAAATTTCCCCCCGAAAATTTCCTCCACCTCCTACCCACCCCCACAACAGGCCACCACTAACTCCCACCTCCACCGGTACGCCACCCGTGAAATTTTGGTTTTCGGTAAATTTTAGGGGAAAATTTCCCCCCCCAAATTTCCCCCACCCTTCTTTCACCCCCAGCCCTTCCACCCCCACAACACGCCACCTCTAACTCCGATCTCCACCGGTTCGCCATCCGTGAAATTTTGGTTTTCGGGAAAATTTTTGGGGAAAATTTCTCCCCCAAATTCCCCCCACCCCTCTTCCACCCACCCCACCTATTCCACCGCCCCCCCCCGACAACACGCCACCACTAACTCTTCCACCCCCACAACGCGCCATCACTAACTCCGATCTCCACCGGTACGCCACCCGTGAAATTTTCTTCCTCCCCCACCCCTTCCACCGCCTCCACTCCTCCACCCACGACCCCCCCATCTCCTCGCCCCCCCACCCCCACCCCACACCCCCCACTCCCACCTCCCTCCCACACCTCTCTTTATTTATATAGATATAATTATATGCCTTTATATAATCTATATAAATAAAGAGAAGATTCCGTCTGTTTGACCGGAATGCATTTCCACAGTTTTTGAGCTTTTCACTCCAAACCTTCACTACTGTGTCCGTCTCGGCTTCCGACGCGTAGAGAAGGGGTTCGCGAATCTCTGCCACCATGGGGGCCAGAATGGGGACCAAAAAACCCTCATTTTCCCTGTTGGACTCTGCCTTTTCAAGCTTATAGCAGCACTTTTCTTTCGGGTCTCATACGTATTGTATTGTATTGTATTTATAAATTTATAAAGCGCCTCTCACAGTGCACACCAATCAGAGACGTAATACGTATAAAAGCAGCCGTTCGACAGCGTTTCCGGAATTCACGGGTCGCGTACCGGTGGAGGTCGGTGGTGGAGGTGGGTGGGGGGGGGTGTGGGAGGGAGGTGGAAGTGGGGGGTGTGGGGTGGGGGTGGGGGGGCGAGGAGATGGAGGGTCGTGGGTGGAGGAGTGGAGGCGGTGGAAGGGGTGGGGGAGGAAGAAAATTTCACGGGTGGCGTACCGGTGGAGATCGGAGTTAGTGATGGCGCGTTGTGGGGGTGGAAGAGGTGGGGTGGGTGGAACGGTGGACGGGAGAAATTTGTTGGGGGGGCAATTTTTCCCCAAAAAATTTCACGAAAACCAAAATTTCCCAGGTGGCGTACCGGTGGAGATCAGAGTTAGTGGTGGCGTGTTGTGGGGGGGTGGAAGAGGTGGGGGTGGAAGAAAGGCGGAGGAAATTTTTTGGGGAAATGTTTTCCCCAAAATTTTCAGAAAACCTAAATTTTACGGGTGGCGTACCGGTGGAGATCGAAATTAGTGGTGGCGTGTTGTTGGGGGTGGGTGGAAAAGGTGCGGTGGGTGGAAAATGGGTGGAGAAAATTTTAGGGGGGGAAATTTTTTCCCCCAAAATTTTCCGAAAACCAAAATTTCACGGGTGGCGTACCGGTAAAGATCGGAGTTAGTGGTGGCGTATTGTGGGAGGATGGAAGAGGTGGGGGATGGAAGAGAGGTGGAGGAAACTTTGAGAAGGAAATTTTTCCCCCAAAAATTTCCCGGAAAAAAATTCACGAGTGGCGTACCGGTGGAGATCGGAGTTAGTGGTGGCGTGTTGTCGGGGGGGGGTGGAATAGGTGGGGTGGGTGGAAGAGGGGTGGGGGGAATTTGGGGGAGAAATTTTCCCCAAAAAATTTCCCGAAAACCAAAATTTCACGGATGGCGAACCGGTGGAGATCGGAGTTAGAGGTGGCGTGTTGTGGGGGTGGAAGGGCTGGGGGTGAAAGAAGGGTGGGGGAAATTTGGGGGGGAAAATTTTCCCCTAAAATTTACCGAAAACCAAAATTTCACGGGTGGCGTACCGGTGGAGGTGGGAGTTAGTATATATATATTCGTTTAATCAGAAATCAGGTTGACAAGCCGCAACACAGTTACAAGGTGAACAGAAAAATAGTTATATATGAAAAATAAAAATAAAATAAAATGTTTGTACATTGTTCAAGAGTTGCATTATTTATTAATTTTAAACTAATCTCTTATTTTTATCATCTGCTTTAAGCTATTGTAAAGTACTCTAGGTATGAAGTTCTTATCATCTTTAGTTGGCAATTCAAAATTATGAGATCTCAGGCGCAGACCGCAGCGACGCTTTATTACAGGCGGAAACAAACTACAGTAGTTGTTATAGAGAGAGTTGATGCACACATTCCCCCAGTAATGAGTGAGAGTTCTAGCCCACATCCCCCACCCACTCCATTGTAAGATTTCTAGCACACCTAAAAATAGATCGATGACGTCACTCGCATAATAGCACAGTCCCGCCTTGTCACTTGACCTGTCAATCAATTCTGCGCAGTGGCGGGCTAGCCTCCAACCAATCAGAATCCAAGGCTGTGTGTGGTCATGTATAACATGGACTAATCCATGTGCGCCGGGCAGCCCCAGACCTAACTCCTATCCAATAAAAATCTTCACATGCAATTCTGTCGCCGCAGGCACAGTCATGTCAGTCCAATTATTGTCCGTGTCATTGTAAGCATTATGCACTGGCATCGGAAACCGTTGTCACATGTGGTTTAAATATTAACAGTCTGTGCGGTATACTGTTGATTCTCAACCCCCCAGGCTAGATGCAAATCAAATTATGGTCCGTACCTTCATCGGATGCTGACAATAATCACATGTGACAGTGCCATATACGCATGTACTGGTTCACATACACCAGAAATTTATCTTAAGTGAAAATTCTTAAATTTTCCAAAATAACTTTATTGTAAGTAGTTACATAACCATATGTTTTGGCTCACTTGCATAAAAAATTTTATCTTAAGTGAAAATTCTTAAATTTTTCAAAAGAGCTTTATTGTAAGTAGTTGCATAACCACAGGTTTTGGCTCACATGCATAAAAAATTTATCTTAAGTGAAAATTCTTAAATTTTTCAAAAGAGCTTTATTGTAAGTAGTTGCATAACCACATGTTTTGGCTCACATGCATAAAAAAAATTTATCTTTAGTGAAAATTCTTAAATTTTTCAAAAGAGCTTTATTGTAAGTAGTTGCATAACCATATGTTTTGGTTCACATACATGAAAAAATCTTGCACATGCAATCAATTTTTTAAAAGTCCTTTAACTTAAGTAGTTGTATAAACGCATGGATTGGATCACATGCATGAAAAAGTTATCATAAGTGAAAATTCTTAAATTTTCCAAAACATCTTTATTGTAAGTAGTTGCTTAACAATGTGTTTTACACTGACGAATCCAATTGCATATAGACCGGTTACTTACTTTCTTGTAAAATTTCATCACTTCAACACCTTCAGTCCTTAATACTTGCGACTTTCAACTTCTCATCCGCACAAATTCCACAAATCCATAACTACTTACTTACTTACTGACAAAATTTCAACCCTACAACAGATTTTATCGCACAAATTCCACGCATACTTACTTACTTTCTTGTAAAGTTTGAACACTTCAGCACCTTCAGTCCTTAATATTTGCATCTTTCAACTTCTCAACCGCGCAAATTCCACAAATCCATAACTACTTACTTACTTTCTTGTAAAATTTCAACACTTCAACACCTGACATATACATGAGAAATTTATCTTAAGTGAAAATTCTTAAATTTTCCAAAACAGCTTTATTGTAAGTAGTTACATAACCATATGTTTTGGCTCACATGCATGAAAAATTTATCTTAAGTGAAAATTCTTAAATTTTTCAAAAGAGATTTATTGTAAGTAGTTGCAATTTCTACAAATCCATACCTGCAGACTTACTTACTCACCAAATGATAACACTTCAACAGATTTACACATGTGCATGCATGCACATATTTCCAATTTCTTCATTCATTCAGTTCTTAATACCTGCATCTTCCAAAATCTCACACATGCAATTTCTACAATTCCATACCAACTTACTTACTTATTCACAAAATTTCAACACTTCAACAGCTTTACATGTGCACGTACATGGTCATATTTCCATTTCTTCAATCCTCCAATTCTTAATACTTGCATCTTTCAAACTCTCAACCATACAAATTCGACAATTTCATACCAACTTACTTACTTATTCACAAAAGTTCAACAATTCAACAACTTTACACATGCACATGCATGGTCATATTTCTTCAAACCGTCAGTTCTTAATACTTGCATCTTTCAAATTCTCAACCGTACAAATTCAACAATTTCATACCAACTTACATACTTATTCACAAAGTTTCAGCAATTCAACAGCTTTACACGTGCGCATACATGGTCATATTTCTCATTTCTTCAAACCGTCAGTTCTTAATACTTGCATCTTTCAAATTCTCAACCGTGCAAAGTCCACAATTTCATACCAACTTACTTGCTTATTCACAAAATTTCAGCACTTCAACAGCTTTACATGTGCACATACATGGTCATATTTCCATTTCTTCAAACCTCCAATTCTTAATACTTGCATCTTTCAAATTCTCAACCATGCAAATTCGACAATTTCATACCAACTTACTTACTTATTCACAAAAGTTCAACAATTCAACAACTTTACACATGCACATGCATGGTCATATTTCTTCAAACCGTCAGTTCTTAATACTTGCATCTTTCAAATTCTCATCCGTGCAAATTCAACAATTTCATACCAACTTACATATTTATTCACAAAGTTTCAACCATTCAACAGCTTTACACCTGCGCATACATGGTCATATTTCTCATTTCTTCAAACCGACAGTTCTTAATACTTGCATCTTTCAAATTCTCATCCGTGCAAATTCAACAATTTCATACCAACTTACATACTTATTCACAAAGTTTCAACCATTCAACAGCTTTACACGTGCGCATACATGGTCATATTTCTCATTTCTTCAAACCGACAGTTCTTAATACTTGCATCTTTCAAATTCTCATCCGTGCAAAGTCCACAATTTCATACCAACTTACTTACTTATTCACAAAAGTTCAACAATTCAACAACTTTACACATGCACATGCATGGTCATATTTCTTCAAATCGTCAGTTCTTAATACTTGCATCTTTCAAATTCTCAACCGTACAAATTCAACAATTTCATTTCAACTTACATACTTATTCACAAAGTTTCAGCAATTCAACAGCTTTACACGTGCGCATACATGGTCATATTTCTCATTTCTTCAAACCGTCAGTTCTTAATACTTGCATCTTTCAAATTCTCAACCGTGCAAAGTCCACAATTTCATACCAACTTACTTGCTTATTCACAAAATTTCAGCACTTCAACAGCTTTACATGTGCACATACATGGTCATATTTCCATCTCTTCAATCCTCCAATTCTTAATACTTGCATCTTTCAAATTCTCAACCATGCAAATTCGACAATTTCATACCAACTTACTTACTTATTCACAAAAGTTCAACAATTCAACAACTTTACAAATGCACATGAATGGTCATATTTCTTCAAATCGTCAGTTCTTAATACTTGCATCTTTCAAATTCTCAACCGTGCAAATTCAACAATTTCATACCAACTTACATACTTATTCACAAAGTTTCAGCAATTCAGCAGCTTTACACGTGCGCATACATGGACATATTTCTCATTTCTTCAAACCGGCAATTCTTAATACTTGCATCTTTCGAATTCTCAATCATGCAAATTCAACAATTTCATACCAACTTACTTACTTATTCACAAAAGTTCAACAATTCAACAGCTTTACACATGCACATGCATGGTCATATTTCTTCAAATCGTCAGTTCTTAATACTTGCATCTTTCAAATTCTCAACTGTGCAAATTCAACAATTTCATACCAACTTACATATATATTCACAAAGTTTCAGCAATTCAGCAGATTTACATGTGCACATACATGTTCATATTTCCAGTTCTTCAACCCTCCAATTCTTAATACTTGCATCTTTCGAATTCTCAACCGTGCAAATTCAACAATATCATACCAACTTACTTACTTATTCACAAAAGTTCAACAATTCAACTGCTTTACACATGCACATGCATGGTCATATTTCTTCAAATCGACAGTTCTTAATACTAGCATCTTTCAAATTCTCAAACAGTGCAAATTCAACAATTTCATACCAACTTACATACTTATTCACAAAGTTTCAGCAATTCAGCAGCTTTACACGTGCGCATACATACATGGTCATATTTCTCTTTTCTTCAAATTGACAGTTCTTAATACTTGCATCTTTCAAATTCTCAACTGTGCAAAGTCCACAATTTCATACCAACTTACTTACTTATTCACAAAATTTCAGCAATTCAACAGCTTTACATATACACTATCCTGCACATATCTGTCATTTCTTCAATCCATCAGTTCTTCATATTGACATCTTTCATCATGTCAACGTTAGAAACTCTACAATTTCTCACATGCTTACTTACTTATTCACAAAAATGTCTACATACCAAAGTTTTACACAAGTACAAGCATGCAATTGTTATTCATTTCTGCACTTCATCAGTTCTTAATACTTGCATCTTTCAACATCTCAAACATGCAAATTCTGAAATTCCATGCATACTTACTTACTCACAAAATTTTTGCAATTCAATTGCTTTTCAATTGTACAAGCTTGCACATATTTCTCATCTCTTGATTCTTACGATTTTCAACATCTCAAGCTCATCATTCTACAATTTCTCAGCTACTTGCTTACTCACTGCATAGAAAAAGACAGAAAATGATTGAACATTGAATATTTGTGAAGAAAATTTTATGAACATGGTGAAAATTTTGGAACTTCGAAACTTTCGAAACTTCGATACTTTCGATGTCAGAAAATGTATGGACTTAGAAACTTTGCGAAGAAAAAATGATGATTCTTACTCTTCAATTATTTTTTTTTTTTGATACTTCAAGAATTAAGTAACTGAGCAATTGCTAAGACGTGGAGTTGAAACGTGCAAGAATTAAGAGTTATAGTTGAAGAATTGAACAAATGAGAACCAAACGCATGAATTTGCAATTGAAGAGTACAGTGCATCAAGTAAGTAAGTAAGTATGCAGCTAAGTATATGAGGAATAGCAGAATTGTTATGTTGTGGGAATGAAACATGTAAGAAGTAAGAGTTGAAGTATTGAAGAAATGGGAAATGAGAAATAATTGTACATGTAAAGCTGATTGGTTGTAAAACTTAAACTAGTGAGTAAGCAAGTGTGTGCAGAATTGTAGCCGCATGCGATTTAGAAGTTGAAACATGTCCAAAGTATGAATTGAAGGAATGAAGATTTGAGAATCAGAGTAGGAATATGCATATGTAAAGCTGTTGGTGTGCACAACATATGCAAGTAAGTAAGTAAGTAAGTATCTGAGAAATTGTAGAATGATGAGCTTGAGATGTTGAAAATCGTAAGAATCAAGAGATGAAGGCTCGAAGAGATGAGAAATATGTGCAAGCTTGTACAATTGAAAAGCAATTGAATTGCAAAAATTTTGTGAGTAAGTAAGTATGCATGGAATTTCAGAATTTGCATGTTTGAGATGTTGAAAGATGCAAGTATTAAGAACTGATGAAGTGCAGAAATGAATAACAATTGCATGCTTGTACTTGTGTAAAACTTTGGTATGTAGACATTTTTGTGAATAAGTAAGTAAGCATATGAGAAATTGTAGAGTTTCTAACGTTGACATGATGAAAGATGTCAATATGAAGAACTGATGGATTGAAGAAATGACAGATATGTGCAGGATAGTGTATATGTAAAGCTGTTGAATTGCTGAAATTTTGTGAATAAGTAAGTAAGTTGGTATGAAATTGTGGACTTTGCACAGTTGAGAATTTGAAAGATGCAAGTATTAAGAACTGTCAATTTGAAGAAAAGAGAAATATGACCATGTATGTATGCGCACGTGTAAAGCTGCTGAATTGCTGAAACTTTGTGAATAAGTATGTAAGTTGGTATGAAATTGTTGAATTTGCACTGTTTGAGAATTTGAAAGATGCTAGTATTAAGAACTGTCGATTTGAAGAAATATGACCATGCATGTGCATGTGTAAAGCAGTTGAATTGTTGAACTTTTGTGAATAAGTAAGTAAGTTGGTATGATATTGTTGAATTTGCACGGTTGAGAATTCGAAAGATGCAAGTATTAAGAATTGGAGGGTTGAAGAACTGGAAATATGAACATGTATGTGCACATGTAAATCTGCTGAATTGCTGAAACTTTGTGAATATATATGTAAGTTGGTATGAAATTGTTGAATTTGCACAGTTGAGAATTTGAAAGATGCAAGTATTAAGAACTGACGATTTGAAGAAATATGACCATGCATGTGCATGTGTAAAGCTGTTGAATTGTTGAACTTTTGTGAATAAGTAAGTAAGTTGGTATGAAATTGTTGAATTTGCATGATTGAGAATTCGAAAGATGCAAGTATTAAGAATTGCCGGTTTGAAGAAATGAGAAATATGTCCATGTATGCGCACGTGTAAAGCTGCTGAATTGCTGAAACTTTGTGAATAAGTATGTAAGTTGGTATGAAATTGTTGAATTTGCACGGTTGAGAATTTGAAAGATGCAAGTATTAAGAACTGACGATTTGAAGAAATATGACCATTCATGTGCATTTGTAAAGTTGTTGAATTGTTGAACTTTTGTGAATAAGTAAGTAAGTTGGTATGAAATTGTCGAATTTGCATGGTTGAGAATTTGAAAGATGCAAGTATTAAGAATTGGAGGATTGAAGAGATGGAAATATGACCATGTATGTGCACATGTAAAGCTGTTGAAGTGCTGAAATTTTGTGAATAAGCAAGTAAGTTGGTATGAAATTGTGGACTTTGCACGGTTGAGAATTTGAAAGATGCAAGTATTAAGAACTGACGGTTTGAAGAAATGAGAAATATGACCATGTATGCGCACGTGTAAAGCTGTTGAATTGCTGAAACTTTGTGAATAAGTATGTAAGTTGAAATGAAATTGTTGAATTTGTACGGTTGAGAATTTGAAAGATGCAAGTATTAAGAACTGACGATTTGAAGAAATATGACCATGCATGTGCATGTGTAAAGTTGTTGAATTGTTGAACTTTTGTGAATAAGTAAGTAAGTTGGTATGAAATTGTGGACTTTGCACGGATGAGAATTTGAAAGATGCAAGTATTAAGAACTGTCGGTTTGAAGAAATGAGAAATATGACCATGTATGCGCACGTGTAAAGCTGTTGAATGGTTGAAACTTTGTGAATAAGTATGTAAGTTGGTATGAAATTGTTGAATTTGCACGGATGAGAATTTGAAAGATGCAAGTATTAAGAACTGTCGGTTTGAAGAAATGAGAAATATGACCATGTATGCGCAGGTGTAAAGCTGTTGAATGGTTGAAACTTTGTGAATAAATATGTAAGTTGGTATGAAATTGTTGAATTTGCACGGATGAGAATTTGAAAGATGCAAGTATTAAGAACTGACGGTTTGAAGAAATATGACCATGCATGTGCATGTGTAAAGTTGTTGAATTGTTGAACTTTTGTGAATAAGTAAGTAAGTTGGTATGAAATTGTCGAATTTGCATGGTTGAGAATTTGAAAGATGCAAGTATTAAGAATTGGAGGTTTGAAGAAATGGAAATATGACCATGTATGTGCACATGTAAAGCTGTTGAAGTGCTGAAATTTTGTGAATAAGCAAGTAAGTTGGTATGAAATTGTGGACTTTGCACGGTTGAGAATTTGAAAGATGCAAGTATTAAGAACTGACGGTTTGAAGAAATGAGAAATATGACCATGTATGCGCACGTGTAAAGCTGTTGAATTGCTGAAACTTTGTGAATAAGTATGTAAGTTGGTATGAAATTGTTGAATTTGTACGGTTGAGAATTTGAAAGATGCAAGTATTAAGAACTGACGGTTTGAAGAAATATGACCATGCATGTGCATGTGTAAAGTTGTTGAATTGTTGAACTTTTGTGAATAAGTAAGTAAGTTGGTATGAAATTGTCGAATTTGTATGGTTGAGAGTTTGAAAGATGCAAGTATTAAGAATTGGAGGATTGAAGAAATGGAAATATGACCATGTACGTGCACATGTAAAGCTGTTGAAGTGTTGAAATTTTGTGAATAAGTAAGTAAGTTGGTATGGAATTGTAGAAATTGCATGTGTGAGATTTTGGAAGATGCAGGTATTAAGAACTGAATGAATGAAGAAATTGGAAATATGTGCATGCATGCACATGTGTAAATCTGTTGAAGTGTTATCATTTGGTGAGTAAGTAAGTCTGCAGGTATGGATTTGTAGAAATTGCAACTACTTACAATAAATCTCTTTTGAAAAATTTAAGAATTTTCACTTAAGATAAATTTTTCATGCATGTGAGCCAAAACATATGGTTATGTAACTACTTACAATAAAGCTGTTTTGGAAAATTTAAGAATTTTCACTTAAGATAAATTTCTCATGTATATGTCAGGTGTTGAAGTGTTGAAATTTTACAAGAAAGTAAGTAAGTAGTTATGGATTTGTGGAATTTGCGCGGTTGAGAAGTTGAAAGATGCAAATATTAAGGACTGAAGGTGCTGAAGTGTTCAAACTTTACAAGAAAGTAAGTAAGTATGCGTGGAATTTGTGCGATAAAATCTGTTGTAGGGTTGAAATTTTGTCAGTAAGTAAGTAAGTAGTTATGGATTTGTGGAATTTGTGCGGATGAGAAGTTGAAAGTCGCAAGTATTAAGGACTGAAGGTGTTGAAGTGATGAAATTTTACAAGAAAGTAAGTAACCGGTCTATATGCAATTGGATTCGTCAGTGTAAAACACATTGTTAAGCAACTACTTACAATAAAGATGTTTTGGAAAATTTAAGAATTTTCACTTATGATAACTTTTTCATGCATGTGATCCAATCCATGCGTTTATACAACTACTTAAGTTAAAGGACTTTTAAAAAATTGATTGCATGTGCAAGATTTTTTCATGTATGTGAACCAAAACATATGGTTATGCAACTACTTACAATAAAGCTCTTTTGAAAAATTTAAGAATTTTCACTAAAGATAAATTTTTTTTTATGCATGTGAGCCAAAACATGTGGTTATGCAACTACTTACAATAAAGCTCTTTTGAAAAATTTAAGAATTTTCACTTAAGATAAATTTTTTATGCATGTGAGCCAAAACCTGTGGTTATGCAACTACTTACAATAAAGCTCTTTTGAAAAATTTAAGAATTTTCACTTAAGATAAATTTTTTTATGCAAGTGAGCCAAAACATATGGTTATGTAACTACTTACAATAAAGTTATTTTGGAAAATTTAAGAATTTTCACTTAAGATAAATTTCTGGTGTATGTGAACCAGTACATGCGTATATGGCACTGTCACATGTGATTATTGTCAGCATCCGATGAAGGTACGGACCATAATTTGATTTGCATCTAGCCTGGGGGGTTGAGAATCAACAGTATACCGCACAGACTGTTAATATTTAAACCACATGTGACAACGGTTTCCGATGCCAGTGCATAATGCTTACAATGACACGGACAATAATTGGACTGACATGACTGTGCCTGCGGCGACAGAATTGCATGTGAAGATTTTTATTGGATAGGAGTTAGGTCTGGGGCTGCCCGGCGCACATGGATTAGTCCATGTTATACATGACCACACACAGCCTTGGATTCTGATTGGTTGGAGGCTAGCCCGCCACTGCGCAGAATTGATTGACAGGTCAAGTGACAAGGCGGGACTGTGCTATTATGCGAGTGACGTCATCGATCTATTTTTAGGTGTGCTAGAAATCTTACAATGGAGTGGGTGGGGGATGTGGGCTAGAACTCTCACTCATTACTGGGGGAATGTGTGCATCAACTCTCTCTATAACAACTACTAACTACGCAAGACATGGAATGGGTTGCTGCAGACTGACGCAAGCAGCTTGTCATCAGCTTCGCGAACCATGTCCGAGACGTCTGGCGTATTGTCTGGTAGATAGCCCATTCGCCTGGTTCTTTGTAGAAATTTGTTAAGCCGTGACTTGTCCTCAGCTTTAGTGAAGCCCCACCAAGCAGGCACAGCATAGAGGAGACGGGATACGGTCGTTGCTCTTGCGACATATTATAATATGTGTAGTCTATATATATATATATATATAGTGGTGGCCTGTTGTGGGGGTGGGTAGGAGGTGGAGGAAATTTTCGGGGGAAAATTTTTCTCCGAAAACCAAAATTTCACGGGTGGCGTACCGGTGGAGATCGGAATTAGTGGTGGTGTGTTGTGGGGGATGGAAGAGGTAGGGGGAGTGGAAGAGGGGTGGGTGGAAAATTTTCTGCGTGGCGTACCGGTGGAGGTCGGAGTTGTGGGGTGTGGTGTGGTGGGGTTGTGGCCGGAGCGGGTCGAATCCTAAATTTCCCGGGCAACGCCGGGTACCCCAGCTAGTTGTATATAATTATAATATGTGTAGTCTATATATATATTATATATATATATATTATGGGAGGTGTATCGTGTGTACCTAAATGTTTGAATACATAATATCCTGGCCTGGAGGCGCTTTAAATACTGGATGACAAACACAAGAGGTGAGATGCGCCGCAGTCCTGCTGAACTACTGTATAAGTTTACCCTGTAAGTCTATGCCTACTTAGTGTGGGGATCAGGTTGTTACCTTCAGATTTCCTTGATGTCTGAGCAGCTGAATGGGCAAGTGCTGTTTGCAAGAAGGTTTTTACGTGGCCATGCCGCAATCTGATATAATTGTAATTTGATGGCCATAGGCCTACAGTTAAATAATTACGCGGACGTATGGATACTGGATAGGCTTATGTACGAGCTATAGAACCGTTCAAGATTTCTACTCAAAAGCGCTCCCGATGGCAGCGATGACGTTGAATCGGTGTTTCACTCCGAAGAGCATGAGCAATAATTGCGTGTGGATAACTTTCTGAGTGTTCCTACGCGGCGGCGTGACGTAGATTTGAACCATGGCAACAACCTTCCGGCTCCATTGCGCCGAACATACCCTTACATCACCGCGTCCAATAATTAATTATACCGTCATCAGGCCCGGCCTTAGGCATAGGCAAAGTAGGCAGTTGCCTAGGGCGCCGCAGTCTTTGGGGGGCGCCGTGTGAAGACTTTGGAAAGAATTTAAGATAATTATTGATTTCATTGCACCAATTCAGGCAGGCCTGATTCAATTTCAAGGACTGCATAAATTTTTATCGACTAATAAAATTCGATTTTAACGTCATTCTTTACTCTGTGCCTTGCAATCAATGGCTTAATAGACCCGATGTCTATGGGTTAATACTGACATAGTGACATCTTTCGACTGAATGCGCCAACAATTATTGAAGAATTGTTGTGTTATTTATAGTCGTTGTGTCAGATGTGAATCTTTTGACCGTAAAAAATTAAATGATATCAAGCAATATGATTCCATGAAGCGTCAAAAGTTATCGGGTGCCAAGTCGTAGGAAGTAACAGAAGACAGAAGTTAGAATAATTAGACAATACGGGTCGGTTTCCAATTATTTAAACAAAACTGAGACAACTTTATCTGTCAACGTTAGCGCCCAGTCGTCAGCTATTATAATTCAGACTACGCGACGCTCAATTTCGATAGTGAAAATCAGGGGCAGTGTTGCCACTGAGGTTCCAGAAATAAACCCAGATTTTCTCATGAAAAAACCCAGAAAAACCCAGACTATTTTTATAGGCGATTTTAGGCCCCCTTGTTCAAATTAAGCCGATTTTTAGCTTGTTCGTATGAGGGTTAACAAAATGTTCGTCAAGAGAGTCGAATAAAATGCAATTACAACTTTTAAAATATCAATTGTCAAAGTTGTCAGAGACTCGGGATCCATAAGTAGCTTAATCGATATATTCGTGTGCGCATGCGCAGCGAGTCGAGTATTCCAGAATCGTAAGCACATAACACACGTGGCTTAAGTTTGCAAAGTTTTAAAGTTGTCCGAGGTTTCCAGCCAAATTTTCTTAATACACCAACAATCCAACGTTTTAACCACCTAGAACATTAATACCACAGTATAGATGTTATCTATACTGTGTTAATACTCTGCAATAACTTGGCTATTATACTACTATAGAGGATGGAACCTGACCTATAGGCCTAGTGTATAACTGTAATACGGCTTTACAAGGAAAGAGACGAATAACCTGGCCTATTTTGAAATGTCAAAATGGTTTATTTCTGTGCAGAACACTATTCTTCAGGTTATAAATTATTTGTGAATTGACAACATGAGATCTTGATTGTGGAGTTTTTAAAATTAAAATTAGTGGGAAAATTATGTATCACAACCATTTTACATTGAATTTCACAGAATAATCATGTGTTGTAAGTACAAAATGTCAACTCACCAAAATAAACCCAGATCTTGCCCAAAAAAACCCAGAAACCCAGACAAAGGCCAAAAAACCCATATCTAGTGGAAAAACCCAGCTGTGGCATCACTGATCAGGGGTACAGACAAAGCAGCAGTTGGCTGGGGCGCCAATTGAGTTTGAGTGGGGATCTGAGGGCGCGAAATGTATGCTTTGCCTGAGGTGCCCAATGCATGCTTTGCCTGAGATGCCCAATGCGTGCCTTGCCCAGGGCCGGATTAAGAAATGTGGGGTCACTGTTCGGGAAATTTTTTGCGGATCTTCGGCCGAAAATTCTGATGACTTTTTTAGTCGTTTGGTCGAAAATTTCATAGAATATAGGCTACCGATTTTTTTGACTTTTTTAATCGTTTGGTCGAAAATTTCGTAGAATATAGGCTACCGATTTTTTCCCCTCCCTAAACGTTGATCTTTTTAATCGTTTGCTTGAAATTTGGTAAAAATCTAAACAACTCGGCAATAGTGTTTTTTCGCATGTGTGAGCCCCCTAAAGTTTCGGGCCCCTGTTTGGCCGAACATGTTGAACATGCCTTAATCCGGCCCTGGCTTTGCCTATGGCGCCAAATGCATGCTGGGGCGCCAAATGCATGCTTTGCCTAGGGCGCCATTTTAGCTAAGGCCGGCCCTGACCGTCATGCTAAACGGAGTATATTTTATATTGCAATCTGAGATTTTGACAATAGAAGCGCAGACCTAACGCTTAATGTTTAGATTATATTTAAGTGCATTTAAGTGCGTGGTTGTTTTGCAAACATCGTACAGGAGCTGATGAAGATGATGGGAATGGTGAGGTGGCTGTACTGGTCTTCGTGGTTCGTCAAGTATCTGCTGTTCATGCTGACCTCTGTTATCGCCATGACGATTCTCATCCACGTTCCTATATCCTCCAAAGGACCAGTGATCGCCCAAACGACAGCCACAATCACATTCGTCTTCCTACTGCTCTACGCTCTAGCCATCATCACATTCTGTTTCGTTCTTTCTACTCTTGTAAACAAAGGTAGGCCTATTATAGGCTACATTATATATAAAATATACTACAATTGCTACATAGCTGAAAGTGGTCTTCAAAATATGCCTGATCTGAGATATTCACCTGGGTTATGAAGTCAGACAACGGCAACACACGTTGTCCGAACATGTTTTCAGGATTTTCAGTGTTTGTCTTCAAAATTCAAATTTATTTAATCGACGACGTTTTTTCTAATGACGTTTTCACCAAATTCTGATCTTTTGATCCTCCTTAGCAAGCGTATTCGTTATAATTAGGCTATACACAACTATAGATGTAAAAACACAAACATTTTGGTAATGTGATGAATCCTTATGCCCAAATGTTAAACACGCGACCCGCTAAGACCCGCAGCGAAGGCAGGTCGCGAAAGTGAATGCCGGATCGCAGATCCGGACAGACCCGTCTCACTTTCAGCCCTGGTATATTACATATAATTATTATACACTATATAGTATTATATATAATAGGCAATCTCAATACAGCTACGATGAATGAGCGTGATGTCAATCAACACTTATAACACAGAAGAATTAGGCGATTATTATTTGACTAAGAAGCTAACAATGCATGAGACAAGCTGGCGAAATGTCGACTCCAAAGTCTAATATAAACTTAGTTTATTATTGTAGGCTACACCCTTTAAGAACACCGGCGATTTCTCTTACCATTTTTATTTTAACCTCTGAAACAGCTAGAATGCCTACACTTATATATGGAGATGCTCTGAATTCTTCAGTATGCATAGACTACTCACACTTGTTCATCGCTTGTTTGTTGATATTAAAATTTTTGCATTTTCGATTTTTCTGCAGCCAGGAATGGCGCGGCTATCGCCGGAATACTTTTCCCTCTGACGTACACGCTTTATTTCTACCTGGCTACGGTCTACGACAATATGACTCTCGCAGGGAAGCTAGCAGCATCGCTCGACTTCAACGTGGCAATGGGGTTCGGGTGCTTCAAGATGACACAGAGCGAAGCACGTGGTGCGTCATTGACTGTGATTGATGGCTGATTATAATGGACCCAAAATGATGATGAGTCGGCATGCTTTATCTATCGCACTATATTACCATAATTATTTCTAAGATTCGGTGAGTCAGGGAGTTTGGAACTCTGTAGCGCAGAAAGCATAGGTCTAATATGTACTTCAACTCTGAGCTGAATAAAAGAACACGAGATTTGGTAAGGTTAATTGTTGCCAACGAGATCCTTTGTAGATGTAAGGTGCTGAAGGGAAACGCATGCGAGCTTTTGACCACTTAGTCTAGTAACGAGTTAAGCGGTACTTGACGTTGTGGCGCCGCTTTGGCACGGCCTTTTTGTGAGTAGGAAGACAAATTCAACTCAACGTTGAAGTATCGGGTCGCACATTTCTTCGTGTAGCCTAAAACCAGAGTGTCTGTGTGATTTTGATCAGGAATTGTCGCAGACTGGAGCAACATTTGGACTTCGCCGAATCCAGAAGACGGTCTTACGATGGGTCTCATACTCATCATGCTATTCGTCGACTCGATCATCTACTCGATGCTTACCTGGTATTTGGATGCTGTCATACCCGGCGATTTCGGAACTGCTCAACCGCTCTTCTTTCCGTTCACGGTCAGTAGATTGGTGCTTATCTAAGTAAGTAAGTAAGTCAGTAAGAGTCAGAACTAAGTCTATTTTTCGATCCACCCAATCATCCAGTCATCAGAGAACGTTGCTCATCGCCTTTGCTGAATGCTTCTATCTGTTGTTTGTCGTCTTTAGAATGTCTATTTCGCTCAGCAGGTTCAATTAGATAAATCGAGGACGTATGAGATAATGCTTCCGAAATAGTTTTAGAAATTGAGCGGATACTAGAATGTGAAAGATCCATTTAAGCGCCATGTCGGGAAGATGGAACAGAAAGCAAGAAGGAAACATCGCCTGGAAAATTGAAAGCGAAAAAGAGAATGGAGGAGAAAATGAATGGAGTATGACGATGTAAGGAACTGGAAAGGACAGATAATAGCCTTAGGACTACTTTTGTCTACTAAAAAGTATTGTAGAGTCAAATATCTTTACCTTATCTTTGCTTTGCCAAAAGCGTCTCGTAGTAGGCCACTGCTGATTTATCTCGATTTAACTATAGTCTTCGTGTTTTCTAAAATTAATTGGTATGGTTATGGGGTAGATTTAAATACCTACGATGCTCCAGTTGCTCGACACGGGATTTTAATTCCGTGTTCGAATGAGCAATGCCAGAAGTCTTCAGTGTGCCTTTTACGTGCCATATTATGTTCTTCTGCAGAAGAAGTACTGGATGGGCAGAGAGGTGTCTAAGACAGAGCTATCCAGCGAAGGCTTCATGACGCTGGTTCCATCTAGCAAATTGCCATACTTTGAAGTTCCATTGCCTGACGACAAAGCAGGGATTCAGATCAGAGGTCTGACAAAGGTCCGACAGCTACTTGACCAATAATATGTTTGTAAAATAATTCTAAACTGTTCTCAGCATTGAGTGTTACTATGGCCAGCGCAACACGTTCGTTGACGAATCTTCTAGGAACTTGGCTGGTCTAATAATAATAATAAAAATTGCATGTATAGTGTGTAACTTTAAAATGTTGTCCATGCTTATAGACTTTTGTGCTGATAACAATGTTCATGTGGATTACTCTATTTAAAATCAGTTTGACGATTAGGCTATACAAGGGGAATATCAAGAAACGTCCTCCGTACTAGAAGCCTAGAATTTAATTTAAATTTGGTTTAATTAAACTTTTATTTGATAACATTTCAAACCATCTTAGTTAAATTTAAATGAAAGGCCATCGAAAGCGAAAATTTTATCAGTAAACAGAATAAGACATTGAAAACTTTAGAAGAGTTAGGCCTACAAGTGGCAGATTCGAGACATGTTCAGAGTCAATCCTACGTATTAGGCTACTATCAAAATTTGATAGATCTGATGGCATCATGTCCTGATTCTTGTCGCGTGACCGAGACACCGAAAGTTACAAATCGATGAGGTCATTTCATACGACAATAAGAATTAATCCGAACTACTGATATATTCTGTTCGTTTATATAAAAATTCTAGCTTTGGACAATGCTGATTGTGTAAATTCCGTTGAAAGTAAGATCACTTCCACTTTTGAACATTGTGTTACCAACTTTCAATTATAACAGTAGGCTACTGGCACATGACATACATGTAGGTGACCGTGCTGTGCAGGACTATGGTCCCTTAAAACCCTCGATATGTATCACAATTAGCACTGACTTGAAATTTATTGTTTGTTGCTGTGTTTTCTGGGAGGAATGTAAAAAAAACTACATCATGACAATTCGTGATGTCTATTTTATATCTAGGCTAAAGAAATTAAACGTCAAATTTAATGCATTGCGTGATCGTACCACTAAAAGTTATCGCAATGATGGCTTCGGATTAGATTGACATTAGGCAACATAACATACCGTACCTTACATTATTAACCGTCGTATTGCAAAATATTTAGCGAAATGAGTTCAATGCCTTTCAAACTATTATAATTTGTATAGGCACTGATCATAGACTATACAGTACTGTAGCGATCTTGGTTGAAACAATATACATGAGTGTTGCAGGGCTGTTTGTAAGGAATTTTGATAACTGCACAAGCAGCACAACCCCTTCTTTTCTTTCCAATCCTCCATGGTAAATTACTTCCAATTGGAGGACAACGACCTTTTTGCTAGTTTTAACTGTTCAGAAGTGCTTCCACAACAGCACAAATCCGTTTAGGACTGCACATTTTGTGTACAGCTGCACGTTAAAAAAGCCCTGGAGTGTTGTATTCTAGCCTATTAGATCAAATTTATTGCCGTCCATTGGTTTAGAATGATTATTCATTCTTGTAGAACTTCGGTTCCAGGTCGAAGCCAGTTACTGTAGTTAAGGACCTCAACATCGACTTCAATGAAGGCAATATAACCGCTCTACTGGGACACAACGGAGCGGGAAAGACAACAACGATGTTCATGTTAACAGGTTAATATTATCCTAAACATCTTTGTCCTTCACATGGCTATCTTTTTTAGTTCTTTTCATGCTTTTTCGTTTCTTCTTCTTGTTCTTCTTATTCTTCATTTAGATTTTTATAGGTTATCTATTTATAGAATCTATTTTCTTGCACCTGTTCCATTCCTTCTCCTATCAGATCTAATAAAACTGAAATTAGGTTTTAGTGATGATAATAATGTTTAAAATATCTTCAGCCTACTTCTCTAAAATCCATCTCTAAGTTGCGGAGGAACACAAGCAATCAGATTTGCGTGCTGCCATAGCATTTCTTTCATTTTAAAATTATTAGTGTGTAGTAAACTTACATTTCGATATTTCTCGTTTTGATTTTTGGTTCTGTAGGTATTCTACCTCCGACGAGAGGCACAGCTTTTATAAACGGCTTTGATATAACGCGAGAAATGGACATGATCCGAGAAAATATCGGTCTTTGTCCACAGCACGACATTCTCTTTGATACCCTGACTGTCAGAGAACACCTTCTCTTCTTTGCCGCCGTTAGTAGCCATTGTCATTATTATCATCATCATCATCATCGTCGTCGTCATCATCATCATCATCATCATCAACATCATTATTAATATAATTATTATAATTTTATTCGTATTATTAATAACACCGTCATTATCGTCATCATTTTATAGGCTAGTGAACAATAATTTAGTATTGCAAAGTTGTGTAAAAAGCAGATGGTTTTCCCGCGTTGGACAACCACTGCTGTCACTCTCTTGTAAGTTTACCTGTTCGCAGTGGATCATGATTTGCATCGTTCGACCATCGTCCAAGTTCGGAATCTAACTTGTCCGTTTCTTAAGCGCCGCTGGTCGCTGGATTCAAAGAAATCTTTCTCAACTTTCCAGAATTCGAGTTTGTGCGATTTGAAGAATTCTGTTTTCAGATAATGCGAAATGGACGAAGAGGACGAGGGGAGAGAGAATGAGGCGTGTATGAGAGTGTTCGCCTGACTTCTACATGCTAGAGATTGGTAGAATCGGGACGCACGATGAAAAGTTGAGCTATGAAAACAGAATTCTTCAAATCGCACGCAGTTCAAATCCTGAAAAGTTTAAATCTTAAAACAAAATTCTTCAAATCGCTCAAAATCAAAATCCTCAAGTTGAAATCTCAAAACAGAATATAATTAGATCTATGCCGGTAATTAATAAGTGAATGAAGCAGAGACATGTCATCTCTCGTTGTTGCTTTTAGCTAAAGGGAAGTCCTGCTAAGAGAGCTTCACTGGAGATGGATGAAACGATTAAGGTCTTGCATATGGAAGAGAAAATCAACGCACCAGTAAATACGCTTTCCGGCGGACAGAGAAGAAAGCTGAGCGTCGGAATTGCACTCATTTCTGGATCCAAGGTATACGTCTACACAATCACGAACACTTTCACAGTAATTCTCTTCGCTAGGTTTAAGCTTACAAGCCTTACATTACAAAGCTACCAACACTGGATCGATAATGCTGCTCCAGCTATCTCAAACAGTTCACCTGTTTACGCTACTCACAGCAATGTTATTGCCCCGATGTCCTACATGACATTGTGTTGACGACGTAAAATCTGTGTGAAACTTTTTCTAATGACAACAGTTGATGTCAAACATTCGTTTATCCATTTCCACGCTCGATGCTAACGATATCTGGGTTATATTTATAAAATGTTTAATGGGAATGGCATGATTCTTTTTCCTTTGCTAGAATTATCCGTAATAATTAAACAGGGGTAAGGTAGACTACTTGAT
Organism: Lumbricus terrestris; assembly: GCA_949752735.1. Classification (NCBI taxonomy): domain Eukaryota; kingdom Metazoa; phylum Annelida; class Clitellata; order Crassiclitellata; family Lumbricidae; genus Lumbricus; species Lumbricus terrestris. The sequence goes on along the minus strand of OX457037.1, from coordinate 20,577,543 downwards.
AGAGGCAATTATTATAGGGGACAGATTACCGATGACAACATTAAGAGAAAGACAAAAAGAACTGGATTGGACACATATTAAGAGGAGACTCCCTCCTGAGATAAATCATAGAAGAGAGACTGAAGGGAAAAGAAAGAGAGGAAGCCCGAGACAGATGATGCTGGGACAAGTCTCCTGCCTTTGCCTCCTTGATGTCTCTGCAGCCTTTGACACCATCGACCATAACATACTACTCCAAAGACTATCCTCCTGCTTTGGCTTTACCGACACTGCTCTCCTTTGGATTCAGTCTTATCTCTCATCACGCTCTTTCTCAGTCAAAACACTTGAAACGTCTTCTCAATCATGCCCTCTCACCTGTGGTGTTCCGCAAGGTTCTGTCCTCGGACCCCTCTTGTTCATCCTCTACACCACTCCACTCAGCTCACTCATAAAAGCGTCCACAGTCGACCATCATCTATATGCTGACGACACCCAACTATTCATCTCTTTCTCTCCAAGCAGCTTCTCTGACTCCATAGACAATCTTCTCTCCGTGGTCACCCAAATCACCTCTTGGATGACCTCAAATCTCCTCTGCCTTAACCCCTCCAAGACAGAATTTATACTAATTGGCCTCAGAGAACAACTCAAGAAAATTCCTGATCCCTCTATTTCCTTCAACAATGACTCTTCTTCCAACCACACTTTCTCCGCAAATTCTCCTGTCCGAAACCTAGGTGTAATCTTTGACCAGCATCTTAGCTTCTCCGACCACATAACCCAACTTTCCCGCACTTGTTTCATGCACATACGAGATCTCCGCAGAATCCGACCTATGCTCGACTTTAAAACTGCATCCACAATAGCCACATCCATAGTTCATGCGAAACTTGATTACTGCAACTCTCTCTTCCTAAACATTGATATAACCCAAATTAACCGCCTCCAAGCTATCCAGAATGCCCTCGCCCGTGCAGTGACGAAAACCCCCAAACGTCACCACATCACTCCTGTCCTGAAATCACTTCACTGGCTCAAAATACCTGAACGCATTGAATACAAAGTCCTCTCACTCACTTACAATACACTTCAATCATCCCAGCCGTTCTACCTTCGTCAGTTGTTCACCATCCAGCCACCTCGTTCAACACGCTCTTCATCCTCCATTACACTGCTTCGCCCTCCCATCACTTCATCACTGAAATTCGCAAACCGCTCCATAGCCATTGCCGTTCCACCTCTCTGGAACAAACTTCCGCCAGCACTTCGGCAAACTTCCGACCCATCATACGAACTCACCAAAACTCCACCTCTCGCTATCTCCCCACAGGTCTTTCACTCAAAACTGAAAACATTGCTCTTTCAAAAATCCTATCCTGATTCTTCCTCTTCTCCTCACATCCTCCGCCACTTCAACTCTAAACATCACCCACCTTAGTCGTCCATCTATCTGCCTGCCTGACTCTCCGGACTTGACCCGCTGCCTATCGATTTTGTTTTGATTGAGCGCCTGTGAATAAGCTGGTTCCCGCGACTTGGCTTTTGTGGGCGCTGTAGAAGTCTCGAGATTACGATTACGATTACGATTACGGATGATGTCTGAAGGATACAGCGCACTGAAGAGAAAAGCGCAGCGAAGAGAAGAATGGCGTCATTGGAAGTTGAAACCTGACGAGATGCAGTGAACTTAAAGAAGAAGCAGAAAAAGGCATTATCCTCCATTTTCAGATTTTTCATAGCCGTGTGTACTATTGTGTAGTGACTGTAGTCGTATTCCATTCCTCTCTATTCCAACTAGTCCATCTTGCCATTAATCGTCGAACCTGGCGTGCAATGTAGCAATAATTTATTGCAGTTCTTGATTCTGGATGAGCCGACGTCTGGCATGGACCCAGAGGCACGACGGCAGATATGGGACATTCTACAGAGCCAGAGAAAGGACCGGACGATGATTCTATCGACACATTTCATGGACGAAGCCGATCTACTGGGCGATCGAATAGCCATCTTGTCAAATGGAGAGATACAGTGCTACGGGACACCCATGTTCCTCAAAAATAGATACGGTCAGAGATTCTCCGCTGGCGTTGGTCATCTAATTGATGCTTGCTTCTTATTCTTCATTATCCACCACCACCGCCACCACCTTAACCAGTGCCATCGTCATTACCACCGCTTCCAATGTCATCGCCTACACCTTCTTATCAATATTAACCTTTAGTTGAATATTGGTCGGCGCATTCTTCTCTACCAAGTCATTTTGAACAATAATAATTGATAGATCAAACACCGGTTCTATTCGCCATATTTTGTACTCACAGCTTTTAACACGACTCAAAATTCGCGTTTTGAGCTATTTCACGTTTCAACAATTATTATAGGCTAATAGATCGCTATTTCATGACCATAAGCCTACTACCAAGTGGTAACGGGGCGTTTGTATCGAGGTCGTGTGCGTCACTTGTAAGCTATGAAGACTTGATCATAGTGAGTTGCGTCAAGTTATTGACCGGAAAATTTGATTAATCTCTTCCACTTGGAAAGGCGTAGGCACTGGAGTCATTGCAGTTCGACTTCACTGACACTGTTCAACTAATTTTCTACTGCGACGACGGCTTGAAGCAATAATGAATTATTATAAAGTCTAGTCATGAATAATACTGTATAGTCTAGCCTCATTTACGACGTTCGTATTATCGTCATCGTCAGAAGTTTGATTCAGGGCTGTTTTAAAGGAATTTTTAGAACTGCACAATCCCTTCTTTTCTTTCCCATCCTCCATGGTTAATTACCTCCAATCGGACGACACTTACCTTTTTTACTAGTTTCAACTGCACGGAAGTGCTTTTACGACTGCACAAATCCTTTTAGAACTGCACATTTTGTGTACAACTGCACGCTAAAAAAGTCTTGGTTGATTATCTGGTGTAAAAACTTAAGTAGCATAATAACTATTATAACCGACAATTTCATGAATAGCCTATGTAATGTGTGTCAGTCTATTCTCGTCATTGAGGTAATTACGCCCAGAAATAAAGTCTTGTTTCTGAAGGTGTTGGATACCACCTGACGATATCGAAGGCGTCCACTTGTGATGTGAATTATCTGAGTGATGTCATAAAGTCTCAACTTTCCACGGCCAACATGGTCAGCGATGAGACTGACGAGGTTATGTTCGTTCTGCCAAGTCAGCAATCTTCACAATTCGAGAAACTCTTCGCGACGCTGGAGACATATCGCACTGTCCTCGGCATTGAAAACTTCGGGGTCTCCGTCACAACGATGGAAGAAGTCTTCTTAAGGTCTGTCATTCCTTTCTAGGCAGGTCTGAGCAGGGGCGGCGCCAGGATTTCAGTTTTGGGGGCTGAAACCTCCCGAAAATTTTCCATTTTCATCCACCAAATTTTCTGACGACCTTTTTTTAGTCATCCGGTCGAAAAGCGTGGTTTTGCATGTAAAAAACACCCGGATAGCCTTTTTTAGGGGGGGGCTTAGCCTTTTATAGGGGCTTAGCCCCCTAACCCTTCCCTATCGCCGCCACTGGGTCCGATGTCAATGCGTCGGAGGTCTTCGTCTCTGAAGCCGGTGTCGCGCGACAGTCTCTCCCCCTAAAAGTCTTTCAGGAGACTTTATTTCGAAACAGATTCTCCCTCCGCCGGATGTGTTTCAGAATAAATTTGCCCTCCCCCCGAAACTATATTGTGAAATAAAGTCTCCGGTGGGAGAGAATGTTTCCTCTGTCGTCGGATATATTCTCCCCGGTCAGCGTGGAATGGGCTACAGTGGCACAAATTTTTAGGTTAAACCGTTAGTTTACGTTGCTAAATTATTTAACAAGAACATGTATAATACTTTTATATCAGGAAATTTTTCCAGCAGCCTACAGAGTTTCAGCCAGAGTGAGATTCTGTTTCAGGAAGAGACTTTGTATCGGGGGTAGATTTTAGAGAGGAGGTTTCCCGTTGCCTTCCTCCCGGTGTTTTTATTGAGACACCATCTCCATGCGTTGATGTCCTCCATCATCCGTCCTTCAGATTCCTTGTCACTGTGGCTCGTCGCTTATACCGACGAGGACTCGGTCGTCCACCACGCACTCTGTTACAACAGGGTGGTCCCGAGTAGGCGGCGTGGTGGGCAATTGAGTAGCAAAGGCTTTTAGTGACGCTTGCTACCCCATTTCTACCCCATTTAATTTCTATTTACACATGTAGCAGAGCCTACTGATTGTAAGGAAGCTGGAGGCACATCTATATTCTATAAGACCTGCCAGTAGAGTTGCAGTAGTTAATCCTCAGGACACCAAGCGGTGTGTGGTTGCCAGCTCACCAAACGTTTTTCTGCATCACGAACCTGTTTCATTTGGAATGGCATATAATATTATTGCTACGAAAGTATTTGTTGGCAACTAACGCTTTAAAACTGAAGCCAGAATTAGCTGAATCAAATGGTGACTATGTAGCGAGTCTGAAGTAGGCTAATTTGGTATCGCAGATTTCGTTTATGGGCGAGGACTTGGCGGTTAAAATAATATTAATCTTAACAGACTCCTATTTATTACATAGGCTAAATAATTTTCATAATTATAGGCCCTACGTATATGTAATTTCAATGCACATTCTACTCCGGGGGTTATCATTCTGTTATTGTTCGAAGTCCGCTGCTATTGCGGAATAAATGAAGCGTTTTGGTTATTTGAACACAGAGCAAGACCTTCGTCCACACCAGAAGTCGAACCCAGGACGAGCGTTGTGGCAGATGCAGAAGCACTCGGAGACAGTTCACGTTAAGTTCTATCTATGCACTAGTTCCTTATCTAGCTATAATTATGGTTACATTGATTAGTCGGGTCATTCTAAACCAGGCTGTCGGTTGCCATCCGCATGAGCAGAGTTTATCAGGGGTTAGGGAGCCAAACCCCCATATCAAGGATATAGAATTGTATTTCAATTTCGCACAATGATTCACGTGCTAGTCTTAGCCTACTAAAAGTTTGCTTTCTATTGAAGCCTATTTCATGGTTTCCGGAAAATTTCGCGAAAGCAATTCGCTGCGGCCAAGATTATTATTCTCATTAATCCCACTTCTATTTCAGCAACATCGAAAATCTTCAATAAATCCAAATTTGATCTAACAAAACGATACCTAAGCAATAACATTTTCATCAACCCAAGTTTTAAATTAGCAACCATTATTTTCATGAGTCCAACGTCTATTTAAACAACAATTTTGTTCACAAATCCAACGTCTATTTAAGCAAGGATTATTTCAAATTTCGATCAAGCCAGTTTCTATTTAAGCAACAATATTTCCGTCCATGCAACCTCTATTCAAGTAAGAATTGCTTTCATCAATCCAACTTCTAATTATTTAAGGAAACATTTCGTCAATCTGTTCCGAAATATCCGCTCCGAATTGTCTGCTCCGAATTGTCCTGCTCCGATTTGTCCGGACAGACTACGCATCTGTAGATATCTAGTTCTGCAAAGCTACTAAATAAAATAAATGTTTAGTTGATCATGAAATTCTCAACATCGATATGATTCTTCGGCCCAGCAACTTTTATGTTCCTTCGTCGCTGTCATATATATGTAGGCCTGCTTTCCTTGTGAAGATTCAAAATCACAATGGACGTAAAAGAGCAGTAGCCTACCATACAAGCTATAGGACGCTCGAAATTCATAGGCCTAAATTTACCCGGTCCGAGGTGGGAAGGAACTGTAGGCCTATTTAACCAAAAACATTCCTAATTACTTTTTAATATTTGGGGGCAACACCGTTGACCTTATAGAATTTTACTTTCATTTATGAATTTCAGAGGCTAGTGTTCCATATTCGATGGAGATCGGTTGGAACCGCCGAAAGCTCGAGCTGCGTGCCATGTTGTACAAGCGAATAATTCATTCCGTACGAAACTATGCACTTACATTGGGCCAGGTTCTGATTCCAATCATTTGCACCGTCCTCGCCTGCTCAACGCGTTTGACTCAACAGGGAGACGACCATTTCCAGCCTCTAACCCTTGACCTAACCCACTTCAAAAGTCCAATCACTCCATACGAATCTCCTCTGGTCTCTAGATTTGAGAACAACGGTTACCGGAAATTGTCAGAGTGCTATAGAAGCAGTGTTTCAAAGCACAGTGAGACTTTCTCGGTCAGAACCACCCCAGACGGCTTCGCAATGGATGACTACCTGAATTGGATCGGGAAACATCACGCAGAGGAGTACAATTGGAATTATCAGATCGGCGCTACTATTATAATAGATGACAATGTACGAAGAGGGGTGAAAATTATCGGATATTTTAACAACCAGGCCTACCACACGAGCGCAATATCATTGTCGTACGTGGGAAATGCCTTGATGCGATGCTTTGGCAATAAGGAGTACCAGATCGCAACCATCAACCACCCACTTCCCATCAAAAACACCGCAAAACAGATGGTGCAAACGGTCAATAAGGACAGCAGTGCCGGTATGGCATTCACGTTTCCCATATCTTTTGGAATGGCCTTCCTGTTCGCCACTTTCGTGATCTTCTTGGTGAAAGAACGAAAGTCGGGAGCGAAGCACAGCCAACTCGTGAGCGGCGTCAGACTTCAGAATTTCTGGCTGGCAACATTTCTCTGGGATTACGTCAACTATCTCGTTCCGTGCATCATGATCGTGGTCGTCATCCTTGGATTTCAAGTCGATGGATACTGGCAAAATTCTTGGTGGGTAAACTGTGTTGGTACGTCGCCCGCGTAAACTCATTCGTGTTTATCAGAATGCTAGCGCGAGAGAGGAAGACGGGCAACAGGAGAAACAACAGAATACGTAGCAGAATAAACCGAAGCAGATAAGGGACGAGAGGGATATTAGGTCCCTCACTGTGGACCGCATACCAGCATCACAGAATGGCCTGTTATTTATTGCCTATGCAAAAATTACATCCCCATGTCTGCTAAAACTACCGTACGATTTCCAAATTGATGCATGTACGACGTTGTAGTATAATGTATATTGTATAATCGTCGTATAAAAGTATGTAAGTGTGTGTGTGTGTGTGTGTGTGTGTGTGTGTGTGTGTGTGGATGTGTGTGTGTGTGTGTGTGTGTGTGTGTGTGTGTGTAATGTGCACGTATGTATGTATGCATGCATGTATAGGCTAAATGAATAGTTGCTCTATGTATAATTATGTGTATTATTTTCAGGATAATCTTTTTTGGTTTGATGCTATATGGTTTCGCCATGTTGCCCTTTACCTACGCGATGTCGTTCCTTTTCGGAGAAGCATCAGTCGCATTTCTTTGGCTTACCGTCGTCTGCATTGTAACAGGTAAAATCGGTGTAATCGGTGTAAAAGGTGTAATCGGTGTAATCGGTGTAACAAGTAAAAAGGTGTAATCGGTGGATCCATGATACTGTTTGCAAATTTTCTCGAGATTAATCATGACGATGCCGTTAATTTGGAACGTCGCGCGTATATCACCTCGATATCGAGTTTAAAGTAATCTACTCAGAAATGGAGATGACATATTTCGAGAAAGATTGTGAAGAAATTGCAGTAACCTAGCTATCTTTAAAATATCATATTTTGCTAAGAATCATGTAATCATTCGGTACAGCTAGTAACAGATTTAAGCATTAGGCCTAGACTGACCGACACACTGACATTGGAATTGCCAATATCTAAGAATGTTTCAAGTAAATTTAGTAGCATGTTATATTTGATCATCATATGTCCCAAAGAACGCCCTAAGTTTATTTTCTCTGAAGTAGGCCTACATGTAGCAAAGTATTGTGTAGGCCTGCATTGGCCTGAGTATCTCTACTACTGCACTTTCAAAAGTCGTCCGACCCCAGCTCAGTCATTGGTGTAAGCTTATCTGTATAGTGTATCGCTCTAATTGCACTCGTAATCGCAATCGTAAACTCGAAATTTCTAAAGCGCCACTCGAAAGCCAAACGCGGGGGACTAGCTTATTCACGAGCGCTGCGTTGAGGGTTGTCGTGAGAGTAAGCTTGGGCGTCACATTATGAACCGAGATTGCGCAGAATTATAGCACTCTTACTGCAATACAGAAGCGAGTGGAGCGTAGGTCTACAATTGCCGCAGCGCCACGGGCTGTCACTCTGGCCTTTTGTTTACTGATGCTCTATCCCTAGATTCCATCATTTTAATTTCTCCTCTACTTCAAGCACAGTGTTCTGGGCAGTGCACCTGCCTGTCTACGGGCTCTTTACTTTAACCTTGACCTGCAGCTGGTCATCGATCTCTGCGTCCAGCGTCTATAGAGGTGATTTTGTGGTTCCCCGTGCACTCCCTCTTCCAAAAGAGAGTATCGGACTTCCTTGATCTAATCCGACATGCTGTCTCGTTATTTTAAAAAGCAATTCGCTTATAATTACACATTTGGTGGCCGAGAGACAGCATTGCTGGACTATGTCGCATTGATCATTACATCGTGCATACTGTCACTGTGCCTTGATTAAATAATGCTATAGAATGAATAAATGACTGATTGATTGAATGAATGAATGAATGATTGATTGAATGAATGAGTGAGTGAATGAATGATTGAATGAATGAATGGATTTTGAATGAATGAATTTTGAATGAATGAATGATTGATTGAATGAATGATTGATTGATTGAATGAATGAATGTATGAATGATTGAATGAATGAATGATTGAATGAATGAATGAGTGAATGAATGATTGATTGATTGGTTGATTGATTGACTGATTGATTGATTGATTGATTGATTGATTGATCGATCGATCAATTGTTATTCCGACGAGGGATAAGCAGACGAGAATTATTAAGGAGTTACTGAGTATCATAATAGCACTGTTGCAATATGTCATAACATAACAAAACCTGCTTTGAAGTGCTGCAGTCTGTTTTTGGAAATTTTGAAGGAATATTTGCGACCGTTATCATCTACGTACTGCAAGAACTGGCATCAGAGAGTACCTGGCAAAACATGGAGTGGATATTCTGCACCTTCTTTCCCTCTTACTGCTTCAACTTGGTTCTGAAAAACATCTACAAAAACTACAGCGACAACAAAATCTGCGAAGTCATGCTTGAACAGGGCTGTAAGTCCATTTACTGCGTGTTCCGCAGAATCCAAGTTGTCTGCGTGTGAGATGTTTGTGGGAAATGTTTTAAAAGTCATTAGGACCTATATCTCGATCGAATTCGAAATACATGTAGGCTAAACTTGGTGTTCATACACAGACGGTTATGAATATGAATATTTTTAAAGGATAACGTTAAAACATGTATGGCAATGGATATGTGTAGGCCTACGTAGGCATACCATGCTTGCATAAGAATGCATGTATGTGTGTAACTGTGTACGTATAGATATAAACATGAATGTATGTACATGTATGTGTGTAATACAGTGTATGAATGTATAATAGGGTGGAGTGAAAAAAAAAAGAAAATCAGGTAATCGAAAAGTAATAGCAACCAAAAGTTGTCCAATGACATGGGGGTCAAGAAATGTGTAAGACGTTTTGAAAAATATTAATGTCTTCAGCCCCACCAGAGGGCCAAAGTTATGATAAATTGCATTTTTGAGAGAAAATTGCAGGTTTTCTTATGCAATATTCTTAGTGCAAACTAATTAACTGCCATTCAATATATCGTTGGAAAGAGGTCTTAAAACTGAAGAAAATGGCGTAGACCTATTATCTTTGAGAATAATCCCATATTTGTAGAAGATATTAACTTTTTACCATAGCTCCTCTTCTCATCACGTCCCGAAGCCTACGCAGTATGCATGCTTCCAAGCGTGTGGAACTGTGGTTACGAGCGGAGAAAAATAATCCATGTCGCTTGTAGCGGTTCGAAAACTAAATATTATATTTTGCTGAATGTTTGTATGTGTGTATGTGTGTATGTATGTATGTATGTATTAGGGTGGCCCACAATTAAAAAGTTTGGAAATTCAGCTCTCCACAAGGCTGCTCTTGTTCCATATGCTATTAGTAATTTATTTGCCAAGTTTGAACAAAATTGAACAATGTTTACTGGTACCAATTTTCTGCAACATTTTAATTAGGCATCGAAAAATAAAAAAATCGCTTTTCGACAGTACTCCAAGGAGCCGTGCAATTATCATCACAAATGTGTCTATTAAATCAGTCTATTAAAGCTATTAGGCCAATGTAGAATCAATTACAGTCTTACAGAAATTGAAATATGAAATATAACATGAAGCATTTTAGATGTTCTCAATCGTTCTTACAGATTTAGATTTAACCTTGATAGGCAGACTTTGGCTAATTCTTGACTCTGAGTAATAAGAAGATCAAACAGTTTTAAAGAGATCTTCTTGTGACATACACCTCCATTAGAATGCGGTGTATGGTCGAAGGATTTCCTGTCCAGGCATTTCATGATAGCCCCAAACGAACTATGTCACAACACATGCCTCCTGGATAATGGCCAACATGTGATAAAACTCATTTTTTCCCATTTTGTGGTATGAAATTGTAAATAATTACTGTTTTAATTACATTAAAACAATAATTTGTTAACAATTTATTTTTAAAGATATTTAGATATTTTTAGCAAAGATATTAGACTATAAGGTTTGTTTTTTGTGGCTATTGTTTTAATAATTAAACGACTTTTCGTAAAATTTGCAATATCCCCAGCATCAATAGTCAAACTTGGCATAAGGCTAGCATGGCTGCATGGCAATGAGGTAGGCCTGTGATTTTAAACAAACCTGACTGTCATCTAGCCTATTATGCAGGCGATTTATCTTTTTTGAATTAACTCAATTCTGAACATGGTTACTAAAGAATTTTGCATTCCAATAATTATGCAAACTTTAGATGCCTTTTTCTCATATTTGAAGCTTGAACAGCTGAATCATATTTTGACTCAACCTAGAGACCGAAAAATGAGCTTGAACAGCTGAATCATATTTTGACTCAACCTAGAGACCGAAAAATGATAGTGCAATAAAGTTTGTCATTTTAAAGCAGAGACTTACTTTAAAACTGTGTAAGACACAAAAATTTGCACACAAAAAATCGATTTAAGCCTGGTTTGGGTCAGATGGTAATTACTACCATGCAGTGCTTCATCTAGATCCCTGAGGAACTTTTTTTGAGTCTTTCGGGTAGAAATTTTCAAACATAAAAGTAAATTCCGTAGGCTACTTTAAAATGTGATGACCCGTTTCTTTCTTTAGAAATTGTGACAAACATGATCAATTTCATACTTTTAAAGGTGATGACCTTTTTCACACATCAATGCTCTGCTGCCAGGAAATGTTTCATTTCAACAATATCCCTGTGTCAGCAAGACCTGTCAAATCTTTCAGGAGGGATGGAAATGTTACGTATATAGTTTTTCTTGGGGTCAACATTACGTAGGCCCTATGTCCATGTAAACAACAGCTCTAGATTTTCTCTGTGGGAATGCCATTCGGAGATGCTTCAAAGATTATAAACTGATTACCTAGGTAGCACCCATTATTACTTTCATGACCTAACCAATTGTTAGTCCATTATCTTAATGAAATATTAAATTCTTCAGGATTTCGCCCATGTTTCGTGACTGTCTAGAAAGAATGATCTTTAGCAGCCATAAGAGCCAACAATATTGGGAGCTTCTGGGTGATGCCATGGGTAGCTACAGCTTCTGTCATATAGTATGAGCCATTATTACACAGAGTCAAGAGACCAGCATTAATCTTATATCATATGCAAGAAGTGCTTAACAAATTACTGCAAAAATACTTGATTTGTATAAATCAGCAGTATACAGAGCATTTAGAAGTGAACAATCCAATTATATTTGAAGCAAATTGGGAGTAAAAAACCTTTAGTTTATTAGCTGGCCGGGAATTTTGAAATTGCCTCCAATTCAGCAACTGTTTTCTAACACAAAGAACTTGAAACAAGCTTATATTTGTGTATAATCTTATAATTCTTTATTTATTTAAATACAGTTGACATCTTGATTATGATTTAGAAAGATGGAAACTTGGAGAACATGAATGCAGCTGTCAATTCATAATGTAGCTGCTAAAATTTCAGATGCACATTTTATGTGAGTCCTATATAAAAGTTCTCGAAAATTGGCACCTCTAAACATGCTCAGATCTCTTCAATTTTTTCAACTCAGAGTCTTCAAGTCAAGTGGAACAAGGGCAGCCTTGTGGAGCAGCATATTTTGGAAAAAATATTTTTCCCATGTAAGTTTGGGCCACACTAGTATGTATGTATGTATGTATGTATGTATGTATATATGTATGTATGTATGTATGTATGTATGTATGTATGTATGTATGTATGTATGTATGTATGTATGTAATATGTATGTATGTATGTATGTATGTATGCATGCATACATGTATGTATGTATGTATGTATGTATGTATGTATGTATGTATATGTATGTATGTATGCATGCATGTATGTATGTATGTATGTATGTATGTGTGTGTATATGCTAAATTTAAAATTATCATCTTAGTCTCTAAGGCACAATGAAATCTTGCACCGATTATATCTAGCCGATGTAATTGGCTACTCCGGTCTCTTTCGACCTCATAACATCTCATCGTCCACTTCGTTCTTCAAACAGACATGGTCTTCTAGTTCTACACAATAGAACATCTATGGCCCAGCCCAGGTCCTTTTCCTCAATTTGTCTCCCTCTTTCAAAAAGCTGTCATCATCTGCTCGATCTAAATTTCTACCTGGTTTTCTCTCTTTCTCATTGGCAGCTTTTCTCAAAACCTATTTCATCTCTCGTGGCCTTGCGCGCTGGGAGCGCCTCTGAACGGTTCGGTATACATTAGATGCGCTTATTATAGGCTAATTATTTTAATACAATAATACAATAAAAATGCTATTATAGGCCTACGTTTTGCTTTTCTGTTCGCAAGCAACTGTCGCACCCCTCACACATTGCTATTGCTACTTTTTAAGACAGCTGTGATATTGACGAAGCGGATATGGTTAGCAACTACCTATCGTGGACGTTTCCTGGTGTTGGTCGTCCCTTCATCTTCATGTTCCTCCAAGGCTTCGCATTCTTCTTCATACTCTACATCATCGAAACCGACATCGTCGGACGTCTGCTCAAGACGACGAACTCTTGCCGAGTGAGTCCAGCAAGACTCAGTTTGATGAACGTTGACGGAGATGGAAAGACCAGCGAAGACTCGGATGTTGTGCTGGAGCGAGAGCGCATCCAGTCGACACCGATAGAGGAACTGGCGAAGACGGGCCCAGTCGTCGTCCAGAATCTGACGAAGCTCTATGGAAACTTTGTGGCCGTTAACCAGTTGAGTATCGGAGTCTCTCAGAAGGAATGCTTCGGTCTCCTGGGAGTCAACGGAGCCGGAAAGACAACCACCTTCAAGATGCTGACTGGAGAAATCCGACCATCCATCGGAGGCGCCTATGTTGCTGGGTTAAGCGTCCAAGACAAACTGGCAGAGGTGCGTCAGAAGATCGGTTACTGTGCGCAGTTTGACTCCATCATCGACCAGATGACTGTTCACGAGACGCTCTGGATGTACGCATGCGCACACGGGATTCCGCCTCAAGCTACTGAGCAGGTCATCGTCGAACTCATTGAAAGTCTGACGCTCAAGCCATACACCAACATAAAGGCCGGAAATCTCAGGTGAGTAGGGACCTACGATTGTAAAGCCTACACCTGCAGAGATTATGTTCAAATTCGTATGCGTGACGAAAAGTGGAGAGCTCTATAATTGAACTATTATTTTCAGTCTCTTGCTGTAGCCTTCATTTATGCAGCGTGTGTAGAAGCTGAATGCACAAGAATATTCTCGTTCACGGTCTTCCTCGTCTTCGTCTTACATCCTATTATAGTCAAACCTACCTTAGCATACACCATCTTGTCCGAGTGCATTTTGTCGTCTGTGAGATTGGGATTCGCCCTCTGTACCCCCTTCTAAACCATCAGCTGATTATCTGAAAAGATATTGGATATTGGTTAATTTGAACTAAAATATGTCAAGAGTTTTCAGCTGCATCGTGTGTGGCATAACTATTATTAGTGTGTTTTTTTTAACTGCGTTCGTGTCATTAATATTTTTCTGATTATCTGAAAAGATATTGGACATTGGTTAATTTGAACTAAAATATGTCAAGAGTTTTCAGCTGCATCGTATAATATGTCATAACTATTATTAGTGTGTCGTTTTTGAACTGCGTTCGTGTCATTAATATTTTGTGAGTTTTCAACGGCGCCAGCTATTTTGACAACTAAAAAACACTGTCTTAAAATGTGGGTTTCTTTTTATGTAGTAGGCCTACACATGTTCGTGTGAGAACTTATACCATACCTTTCACCCTTAGAAACCTTTTCAAGGATTATATGTTACTTTGATTCATCTTTTAATAGAATATTTTGTCAACTTGCGTTGTATTGTTTTACGCTGTTGGCAGCGGTGGCAACAAGCGTAAGTTATGTGTGGCCGTTGCGTTGATGGGAAATCCGACGGTCGTCTTCCTCGATGAACCGACAACGGGCGTCGATCCAGAAGCCAGAAGACGCGTCTGGAATACTCTGGCCGCAGCAAGAAACGCCGGCGCCACCATCATACTCACGTCGCACAGGTAGGCTGAACCCACGCGCTTAACTCGTGCTTGTTGTTTTATATCCCTCAAAAGTATTGAATAATCAAGTTTTTTTTTTCAAACTCAAATTGTTTATTCAAAGAGATCAAGGAAACATAATAACAAATCAACAAACTGACAAAATAAGCATGCATAATGAACATCAAGCCAAATAACATCAGATAAAGGTAAATGATCCCTGTGAAAGGGTAACCCTTCTTAATAAGCGCGCGTGTAACACGTATAGGACTAATAGCCTACCTTAGGCTAGTTGTACTTGAGTTGCGGTGTTGTCGGCGTGCTTTTCTTACAAAATATGTAAATTATATTTGATCAATTGGTCGATTCGCTCTTAGGCCTACTTCAGAATTCGGACGTCTTCTTCGTCTGGGATACATCCTTAGGCCTACCACTTTACGGTCACAAGTTCATTAGGCTATCTCAGGGCTTTTTTAACGTGCAGTTGTACACAAAATGTGCAGTTCTAAATGGATTTGTGCGGTTGTAGAAGCACTTCTGCGCAGTTAAAACTAGCAAAACAGGTCCTCCGATTGGAAGCAATTTACCATAGAGAATGGGACAGGAAAGAATGGATTGTGCAGTTCTAAAATAGCCCTGGGCTATCTCCATCAGTTGCCCGTGTCACCGAATGCAAGTCTTCCATTGATAATTATAATTGATCATACGCGACAGAAATCAACCCCCACACAATCACGCATTGACAAGCGTAGGCATATAGGCCCTATATTAATCTGCATGCAGGCTACTTGTTAAATAATCAGACATGTTTAAAGAACTCGCTTTCCTAACACACATAAAAATTATACACTTACGTAATGCAGTAAGCCTGCAGCCTAATTGCCTAGATGTATTGCGACACAAATATACAAAACGTGATGGTGCCTATTTTCATAGCCTGGAAGAATGCGAAGCCATCTGTACTCGAATGGGAATCCTCGTCAACGGTCGTTTCCTCTGCCTTGGGAGCCTCCAGCACCTCAGGGATAAGTTCAGCGATGGATATTCGCTGGTCGTCAAACTCCAGCGCTCAGCCGCCACCGATAAACCAGAGGAGCTGGATAAACGGATTGAGAAACTGAAGACTTTCATCAGTCAAATGTTTCCACACGGTGTCCTCAAGAATCAACACAAGAACCTTCTAGACTACCAGGTCAACACTCGGATTTTTAAGTGGTCCTCAATTTTTAGGATCATGGAGAAGGCGAAGGTCAAGTACCGAATCGAGGACTATTCGGTGGGACAGACGACTCTGGAACAACTGTTCATCGAATTTGCCCGTCAGCAGCGAGGACCGCGAGAAATCTCTAATGTGAAATGCTTTGGAATTTGCTAAGATAGATATATCGTAAAATGTTTGTATCGTTTTCAACTCCTTCACCCATTGATCTGCTTTTTGTCGTAAAGAAACGTTGGCAGAAGAAGATGAATAGGTTTTGACGATGATACAATCTACGTTAATTCTTTAAGATGTTATAAATGCAATTGAATCTGTGAATGTAGCATATCCTGTCGTATTGTGAGTGCTTGTCTTGGAGACGTGAAATACGTCCTTTACCTTGTGGGGCGCGGTGGTGTTACAGTAGTGGTGGCGTCGTTGCCTTGAAGCTGAAGGTTCCTGGTTCGAATCCACCTTAAGCCGCCGTAGGACCTTGAGCAAGTCCTTCACTCGCAATTATTGCTCCGACACTGAAACTCTGATGAAGTGACCGCGCTGTAGTCGGGAGCGCCTCTGAGCAGTGAGCTTTGAAGGAGCCCTATAGAAACAGAAAAATAAATAAATATATAAAGCCAGCAGCAGGTGGCAAGAATTTGATCTCACGCCGGCCACTTTGCGAGAGAAACGAAGCCCAACATGTTCGCCTATACTTGTTTAAATTTTACTTCAATTTTAACTTCTATGATCTATCGCACCTATGTCTAATAGACAAAGCGTAGGCAGAGGACTCATCAAACCAAAACATTATTAGGTTAATATCCTGAATGCCATTCCATTGGGAAGAGAGGCAGCCTATGATGAAGAGTTTAACAAAGGCAGATCTTACAGTTCAGAAATGATTCAAGCGGCTGAGTGTACCGAGTATCAGAACTTGTTCACTCTAGTCAGCAGTGCAGTACTGTGTCATGGTAAATGACTAAATATATAGGCTAGGCATATCATTTCTAAGTATAATGAATCAAGGCTAGAAAATTTCGTGTTCGTCACGTCTACCGTATCAGCATTTTCGCACTCGCAGAACTGTTGAACTGGAGAAGCTTTCAGCTTCATTGCATCTTCAAAACCGCTCTCGTGTTTCAGCAATTCTGCTCATATTTTTGCGTGTATCGAATTCTAAGCTTAGGAGATAAGTAGCCTAGCTAATTATTGAAAATAAAAAGGTTAAAGATTCTCCAGTGTGGGTGAACCTCATTGATAAACTTCTATCACAGCATCTGATAAAAACTCATGCAGCGCATTATAGTTCAGAGCATGGTGAGGGTCGAAGAACGGGTAGGCCTATCTGTTCAGATTCCTCAAGTCTGAAAGGACTATAAAGGTATTGAGGGGGTTGCTCGCATTCCACATAGCTGCGTAAAATGTAAATGTTAATCAAAATCGGCTACGTTCTGTATCAAACCTCGAAAAATGATTCTCGTGTTAATTCGGGTGAAGAATCTAGTAATTTTTAAGTAGACTCTAATGTAGGCTATGTGGAAATCTAGAAGTTTTTAGTTAGACAAGTGGAAATCTATAAATTTTTAGTAAGGTAAGTGCAAATCTGACTGGCAATCCCAGTCTTTTAGTAGCTATAGGTCTACAGACTGGCAAATTTTCAGTGTGTCCGCCGAGATACTCTTCTATTAACTGTCGCATTCACATTGTCCGTAACATACGAATCGAAAGACAATAGATGAAGTCACTGTTTGTGTGACCGTCTGACACGCATCAATGATCTTTAATGTTAGACACATTTTGTGTGAGAATTGGAAATGAAAGTGGAACCACAAAAATAAATTATTTTTCTGGAACTGGAACACAGTGGCGGCGCTACGCCAGGGCATGGCAGTGCAAATGCCCTGCCAAAAAAGCCTTTGCCCTGGCTGTTGCCCTGGTCGTTGCCCTGCCAGAAATTTTACCATGCCAGAATTTGTTCGGGCATATTGCTTCTTACTGTTCACGTCCGTCCGTCCGCTCTCTGGCAGGGCAAAAGTTCTGGCAGGGCAAAATTCTGGCAGGGCAAAGTTCTGGGAGAGAAAGGTCTGGCAGTGCAAAAATTTTGACATGGCAACATTCTGACAGGGCAACATTTTGACACGGAAAAGTTCTGTCAGGCAAAAATTCTGGCTGGGCAAAGATTCTGGTATGGCAAAAGTTCTGGAAGGGAAAAATCCTGTGGCTGTTTACCCAACATTGTGTTTACAACTGCATAATATAACAGCATAGGGCCAACTGTCGCTTTATTGTTTTTCAAATGAATCGTAAGCATTTGCTTCAAAACATTATACCTATAATTATACCTGACTCAGTAACTTTATTTGCTGAACTTTTTGCTTTCGAAATGCTACTCGAAAGAGGATTTGCGGTGCTTCACTAAGTCAGTGAGATTAGTCTACAGTGTAGGTCATTAAAAAAACCTAGGTTTCTTACCAATACCTTGGCCAAAATTAGGAATTTTTAAATTTCAATTTTGTAGGCCTAAGACCAATTCATATTTACACATTATGTCCAGATTTCATTAAAATATTTTAAACAGAACAAAAGTTGTATCACTTTTAGCGAGCGGCCGCCTACTTTTTTACGATTCAGAAACACAACCCAGTAAAAAGTAACAAGAAACGATTTTATTAAGTAACATCTGAAATCATTGGTGTGAAAAACCTGTTATTGACAGAAAAAGCAATATTATTATTTAGGAAAAAAACAGGTAGGCCTACCAGCATAGATGCACGTCGTTGTGGCATCATTTGTCGGTTGTAAATTATAAAAGAATTGTTCAGTGTAATAATTTTTTTAATTAAAATAATCAAATCGAAAATTCTATCAAATTAAAACGCCCAATGTGTGAATGGTAGCCTAGACAAAATTTGTATTGATGCACTTCATGAGCAAGGTCCAGAAGATAAAGCTATAATCGCCGCTTGCTCTGATAATTATAATCAGTGACGGTCTCACTAAAAATGATGTAGGCCTAACTTTTGTTCTGTTTGAATATTGGGGTGAAATCTGGCCACTGTGCGTAAATATGAATTGTCTTTAGGCCTGTAAAATTTGATATATTAAAAAAACTTCTGGCCAGGATATTTGACAAAAACCTTAGGGAGAGCCATTTATGGCCCACCCTGTATAAGATTTATAAGATTTGCTTTCCAAATGTCAAAAAGTGTTCGGTTTTATGACTTCGCCAATCTGATCCTCTGATCAGCCGACCCTAATAGTGTAAGATGTATGATTTATGGCAAGCACGGTAGCGCAAAAATTATGGGCCTACGTATTACGTAAGCCCGTACTACGGAGCACTCGACTCGCCCTCTGCCCTGGTCACTTGTATGACTGCCCTGGCTATGCCCTGGCTACAAAAAGCAGCTGGTGCCGCCACTGCTGGAACAGGAGTCAAATTTATTTTCTAGCCTTAATAGGAAATAGAATTAGAACAGGAACGAAGTCTATTTATAAAGATGAAATAGAACAAGAAAATAATAATGACGACAGAGCAAAACAGGAATAGAAATTAATGCTGGAACAAAAACGACACTGATCGGCGTGATAGCAGATGAAGACCGCTGGCGTTTATAACCACATCATCAATCTCTCACTAATGCGATGAACGTACCGAGGTTGAATGCAGCGGCGTCGAATCTGCGGCACAAAGCTACTCAATACTAGTTGTCACTTAGTCTACGTGTAATATCTTAGCCTATTGTTTATATTAAAGCCTATCTCAGTTGGTAATTTTACAACTGTTCAGACCTTCATCCAATCTGTACAGGTGAAACCAAGTACGCAGGTGAGATATTCTTATTAGCCTATGCCAATCGTAGGTAGACCTGGGAGTCGACCCCAATAAGTCGACCCCAGTCGACTTGGTCATCCCAAGTCGGGTCGGGTCGTTTCTGCTCACCGCAACTGACCCCAAGTCGAATTTTGTAGATAGAAGTCACTTGAAGTTGTTTTTACCACAAGTCGACTTAAATCGACTTGAGACACAAACATAGCTAAATTTGTCGCTTCAAAGTTCAAACCAATGATCGTGACTACATTTGAGCAAATTTTGTTGCCAAAATGTGTTTACAAGAATGAATGAGGCCTCTGCAAAACAGAGACTTACATGTATGCCCTACTGATCATCTTACCGGTAGGCTATCGTCACAGTATAGGCCTAAATAATTGTTATTTATAGGCCTAAATAATTGTTATTTATAGGTTAAATAATTGTTATTTATAGGCTATCGTGCAGACTGCCGTCTGCCGATTTATTCATATAATTTGTTATTCTATGCTAAAACGTCACGCTTAGGCATGGGCTTAATTAAAATGGTTAAACAAAATGTTACTAAAATACTAGCACGTGTGCTCATCAAGCAAATCAGTGAACTTCTAGTGGTCAGTGAATTCGGCGCAAAGAAAGCTGGATCTACTATAAATCGATAGGTTGGCGCTACGTTGGTGCGCTGCATCTGCGGTTGTCTGCAGACGGAAAAACTATTGTAGGGCCAATTGGACATTGAAAGACTCTACTGTCAGTGAGTAGGCCTAGTAGCTGTAGTAGCCTACTGTATGATGATGCGCTTGCAATGCTATTTGCTAAGTTGCGGAATGATGTTAGTGGCCAAATAATTATGAAAACAGAATTAGGCCTGCAATTTAGGCCTATAATCACGCCATTCATTCAGTGCAACCAGTCCGCGGTCCGCCATTTTATCTTAGACCTTGCGCCTTTTACAAATTTATTTAATATTAATATTACTAATAACTAATAGTAATAATAATGAGTGTAATCTGAATAATCACAGACAATGGACAAGCTAAAATTCATACATCTAATAATTTGCCGTCGCATTGTCTAGGCTACTAGATGGCCCAAAGCATAACAAAACTATTCAAACTGAAACACAAACAGCCTGAAATGGGCTTAATAACGCTTTAACAAATGCATGCATCAATTAAGTGTTGAGGTCTCGTTACTCATTGGTAGGCCTAAATGAAATTAATGCTTGCAGGAAAAATTGGCTAGACTTCTTGCATTAGTTGCCGTAGCCTACATAGACCTAGGCTAATGGCTATTACCGTGTCAGAAGTCGACTTCAAGTCGGAAGTCGGTTGTTTTTCTGCCAAGTCGGGTCAAGTCGTTTTGACGCCGAGAAGTCGACCTCAAGTCACTTTAGAGTCAAGTGGGGTCAGATTAGCCGACCAAAGTCACTCCCAGGTCTAATCGTAGGCTATATGCGTTGCCAACTTGGCAGCCATCGGGTATATGCTCCATGCCAAGTGCGCAGGTGAGATATTCTTATTAGCCTATGCCAATCGTAGGCTATATGCGTTGCATACAAGTATTTTTTTAATTTCAAACTTTTCGGCCAGCCTTTATGACGTCATTAAAATTATATGCTAGTTAAATCTTACTCTCTGCCTTCATATGTTGAATGGCGAGTCAAGAGGTTGCAATGAATAGTTTCTCATCAAAGCGAGCAGACCCAGAGCCGTATATTTCCAAGAGTCTGGCCAACTAGTGTCCCGGAAGTTGGCCAAGTCACGTGGTTGCTGGACGCCATTTTGATTCCAGGCGGCGATCTGCAAATACGTTGACAAGGAGACGCACAAACACAGAGAGACGCGTCTCCCTGTGTTTGTGCGTCTCCCTGTGTCTGTGCGTCTCTCTGTCTCTGTGCGTCTCCCTGTCTCTGTGCGTCTCTCTGTGTCTGTGCGTCTCCCTGTGTCTGTGTGTCTCCCTGTGTGTGCGTCTCCCTGTGTCTGTGTATCTCCATGTGTCTGGACGTCTCCCTATGTCTGTGCGTCTCCCTGTGTCTGTGCGTCTCCCTGTGTCTGTGCGTCTCCCTGTGTCTGTGTGTCTCCCTGTGTCTGGACGTCTCCCTATGTCTGTGCGTCTCCCTGTGTCTGTGCGTCTCCCTGTGTCTGTGCGTCTCTCTGTGTCTGTGCGTCTCCCTGTGTGTGCGTCTCCCTGTGTCTGTGTATATCCATGTGTCTGGACGTCTCCCTATGTCTGTGCGTCTCCCTGTGTCTGTGCGTCTCCCTGTGTCTGTGCGTCTCTGTCTCTGTTCGTCTCCCTGTCTCTGTGCGTCTCTCTGTGTCTGTGCGTCTCCCTGTGTATGTGCCCACCGTGCACTCAATAGAACATCTCCTAACCTCTGCTCTCTGTGATGTTCCTTCTTCTCAGCTCCCTAAGTCTCTGTTCCATTATGTTCCCTATGATGTTCAATGATGCTCCGTGTTCCTTGTTCCCATGTTCTCTGTCCTGTGTTCAATAAAAAATTATGTTCTATAATATTTCCAGTTATGCTCCGTGTTCCTGTTTTTGTATGTTCCATGTGCTCTGTTCTGTGTACAAAAAAAAAATATTGTGTTCCACGTTCCATGATATTCCCAATGATGTTCCCTGTTCCTGTTTTATAAATAACTTAGCAACGTAAACTAACGGTTTAATGTGCTCACCGACCCTGCTAATATAGTGATGCTAGACTCCATTTCTGTGCGACTGTGCAGTGTGCACGTTAAAACCGCTTGTAATTTAAATAAATAAATAATACTGTCATTGGTGCAAGGAATCCAACAGACCGACTGGGAAGACTATATTATATCTTAGGCTTCTACTCCTTTTTACACAACACTATCAAATGGAACGAAATCTTAAATTTTATTCAATCGTGACAAGCAATGCAATCAAACATGACAAACAGGATCATAGCAGTAAGTCTAATATATAAGAAATCAGTATTCGGTCCAATCATGTTGAATATTAGCAGTATCAACTTCAAATAGTGGAATGACATGTGATTTAAGTCGATATTGCAAGTTTGATAGTAACAGGATAGTAACAGGATATTAAAACGTTTACATAATAGAAAAAAGGATAAACCCGAAAGAGACCTAAGCTTATATCTGCATATTGGCATCATGGTGTGCCAGTAATATTGACAAGTTTATTTCCTAATCTATGCAAGAACTATGCACAGCAAAATTACAATCGTAATCTCCAAATTTATTGAGTGCCACTCGAAAGCCAAGTTGTCGTGGCCGACTCTAACCAGCGCATTTTTTACAGTCACTGAGCTCCACTTAGAACCCCTCTGCGTATTTTTGCACAACGCCTTCTGCTGATCGATGTTCAAAAATCTCTTAACTGCAAAGCCAAAAGCACATTTCGCTTTCGAAATTTTCCTTACTTTCCTCAATGCTGCTTTATGCCTAACACGTAGAGCAGCAATAAGACGAGCCTGTATTAAAAACTGCCTATGCAATTTCTTGATACGACTGTTTAAAGTGCGACAACCTAAACAATCAGAAGCAGTGACAGCTGCTGACAATGTTGAAGCCGCAACGGAGTGGGATGTAGAGTCTGCGTTGCTTTTTGCTAAGTTTCCAGATGTAGTCAGGTACTCGTCTGAGAAAGCAGTGGCGTTCTTGTTAGAAACTGAAACGACAATAATCATGTCCAATTAGTGCCTTTTGAACTAAGTAAATAACTCAGGCTTTCATGGAGACAACAATGATTGCATGGAATTAACATAATGATAATAATAATTATGATAATAATCTTCGTTTATTAATATTCAAACTGACCAGCGCATTGTGATTACAGATACAGTAAGAATGATTGATCACAAGTTAATACAGGAGTCAAATTTAGCTATATGGCAGCCACGCAAGGCTCCATTTGTTCTACATCTCACTACATGACACTAACAAAACATGATGCTAAACTTCCTTAAAAAGTTGGTACAGACAGACAGACATAAAGTCCTTACAGACACACACACAGTCACCAATTTATTACTTTTAAATATTTCTATTGTCATTATATAAATTTGTCACGCGTGCAAGGTCACACAGAACATGTGAATCTGAGGCGTGGATAGATTACTAACATTAAACACTTAGAAACCTACAAGCATGAAACATGTTGTCATTTAACGTAATGTCTTCAACTTCAGAGGTCTTCACCCTGTTCCAGACACCACCTGATTACCCCCTTGAATCTTAGATTTTCAGCAGACCAGCATTGATCTAAGTTCTCTTTTAAGTATGATATGGCCATAAAATTTGTTAGCCACTGCACAAGCTTACAGCACTCTGTAACGTGCTGCATTTTCTAGATGGGTTGAGGGCACCAATTTGTGCATGAATTCATGTAGGTGCTGCATACCTCTGCCTCCAGCACCCTTTCAAAAATCCAGACTCTGTCCCTGTATGCTCAGTAACAACATTGTAATGCAATAATTTAGTGACAATGAATTACCATCGTGAAGCTGACATGCTGTGGACGACCCAGAGCTTGCCGTGACAGTAGTGGTAGCGGTAGAGAAGTCTGTCGAGGATTTCCTGCTGTAGCTGTGTTCGACACGCAATCGCTTCTTTGCAATGGTCTTCGTCGGGCTTTCTTCTGGGCTGCGTTTCAGTGGCGGCTTTCTGACATGCACCACAGCACTGTGTGTGAAGAGTGTGGGAACAGCATCGGGTCGTAACTTTCTCCATCCGTCCTTACGATTTCTTTCGAACTGATTTTCATCGAAATGTGCCTACAAAATTATCACCATCTTTATAGATTGCACAAAAATTTAATTAAGGTGGCCACAAAAATATAGAGTGTACAGCCTCTGTTGTCATAAGCCCTCATAAAATCTGGATCCATCCATCCAGGAAAACAGCCAGGCATGGGCTTATCCACTTCCAATCCAACGCCAAAAACAGCTAACCCAATCCTTCGTAACAGGCGCCATTCAATCGGATTGCAATGACTTTGAAGTAATATTAAGGAATAATAATAATATTAAGGAATTAAGTAATAAGGAAGAAGGAAGACTAGGAGGGGAAGAGATATCATGTGTTAAACCTTCTTAACTTATAATGTGTATTTATGTCTCAGTTTAAGTTAAGCAGTGCTACTGTGCTAGTAAACATTATCTGAACGTTGTGGCTATTTGCAATAGCAGAATCACATAACGTCTTCAAATGCGGTAGGTACTTAAGGCAAATCCCGCCAGTATCAGGCCGGGTCAAGCGTACGCTTCATGATCGCCATGGTTCCCGCGACTTGGCTTTTGTGGACGCTGTAGAAATTCCGATTGTTTACGATTTGACTATTATACAATTTAATTTTATGAAGTTAACTGGGAAGGCCAAGAGTAAATGCTGCTTACCTCGCATAGAGCTGAACACGATGTCGGCTTCCAGTTGTCTCTCTTCAATTTCGCGATCCACAAATCACGACGCGTCTTGTTGTTCGGAAAACGAAACAACCGAAACCCCTTTTCGTGTCGATTCGAACAGTTAACGGCAGCGCAACAAGGCATTATTTCAACTATTTCACACACAAAATTTAGCGTAAACACTAAACACAGCTCATCCAGTTGCAAGGAGACTAAATGGAGGCCAGTAACCACGTGATCCACAACTAAGACCCGGGAGTGACCGGAACCGCTCGTTAGCTGCAGATGGCCAGACTCTTGGAAATATACGGCTCTGAGCAGACCTATTACAATGCAGCACTCACTTAATTTTACTTACTCACTTACTCGCTCTAGACGATATTTTACCAAAGTGACGATTATGACGTCTTTTAAACTAATTAATTATAGAGTAATCATTAATGAAGTACGTAACGTGGTCGATTTTCCACAGCATGGCCGCCATTTCGTGTTCATTTAAACTTTAATCATAAGTAGAATCAAAACAGTATAGGCCCTATTATTAGCTATTTCGCAAACGCGTATTTTTATTAGGTTATTAAGGAATAAGGAATAATGATCAAACTCAAATCTGGAGACTTATATAAAATTATGTTAGTGGCCTACTGACTGCTGGCATAACCCGTAGACCTCCTATGCCTATTAGATTTAGCCCGTAATGCAGACATTTTGTGCAGCCTTTCTATTCGCGGAGCTACAGTATCTTTCACGGTTGCCTCTGGGTAAGAAGTGAAATTTCTTTATTTACTAGGTCTGTATGTATGGATTAGAAGCGGTTGTTTCGCTACGTTTCAGTTTCAATGCAGCCGGTAGCCTATAAAATTATTGAGTCTGTATAAAGCTGAAAACAAAATGTTACCAATTAACGTGGGGCGCGGTGGTGTAGTGGTGGCGTCGTTGCCTTGAAGCCGGAAAGTTCGAGGTTTGAATCCACCTCGCCGCGTAGGCACCTTGGGCAAGTCCTTCGCTCACAATTGCTCAGCGCTCCGATGCAGTGTCCGCGCTGTGGTCGGGACTCGGGAGCGCCTCTGAGCAGCGGTTGGAGGCTGGAAGAGGCGCTATAACAAGTGCGCATACAAAAATTAAATCAAGTCATCCATTATAATTCTGTATGGCCACAAATGCACACTGCACAGTGTTGCGTCGGCCAGTAAATATGTCTGTCCCGTTGTTGAGGACCAAAAGTTACTCTATCTTGAGCAATAAATGTGTCGGGGAATCACGAAGCAGAGATTCTTCAGGAGTAGAGTAGCTGTTGCAGCCTAGAAGTAAACAATAGTTCGGATCGTATTGTTTATTGTCTAAGTACCGAGTTAACAGAGCATAATCGCATGACTTAAGAATCTAGAAACAGTTTAGAAGTTGCGCATTTCTTTATCCTATCTGCAACTCATCGACCTGCTTCATTGGCTTCCTGTAGAATAATTCAGAAGTAGATTGAAAGCTCTTAAATGTGTGGCCAGTAAAACCATCAGAGCGTGCACTCCTGCAGCCTGCATTCAATCACTATGCCATCTCCTTACATTCCTCGACGCAGTTTTCGAATTTCGATAATTATGGGTAGACCTACTGGTTAATCCTAGATCCGTGTACCATTCCCAGGGGCTCTCGAGCATATGGGTAGGCCTACTGGTTAATCCTAGATCCGTGTACCATTCCCATGGGCTCTCGAGCATATGGGTAGGCCTACTGGTTAATCCTAGATCCGTGTACCATTCCCATGGGCTCTCGAGCATTCCATGATGAATGGGACCAGCTATCTGCGCTGCCCGTGCTAGAGCTCTGCCTGTTTTTTTTAATATACGCCTCACTATATCTCACTGGCTTTCGAGTGTATGTTTATCCAACTACTCTTCACACGACCTCAGATTTTCTTGGTTTGAGGCCTTGTGCACGTTAAAAAGTCTGTTATATTGATAGTAGGGCGTAATAAAATAAATAATAATGGTAATAACAAATATTATGATAACAATAATAATTAAGGGTCGTTTGTGGACTTCAGCGGGATAGTTCCAGATTTTCAGTTAATCTTCGAATAATTTATAAGAACCCGAGGGGTCATATTTGTCTCGCGTCTTAGGCGTGTTGTTATTATTATTGCTCCAAAATTAATATTGATATTAATGTTATGTAGTGTGATGACGACTTTAGACTAGATTTTTGTATTATGAAGCACATACTATAGTAGCCTATTTGATATGTTTACGTGAGCTTATTGTAAAATAGGTGCAATAGCCTACATAATTATGACAACTAAAATTATTGCGCTAAATATGAACTTTACAAATTGACCTATAGATGTAGGTCTATCCGAAATGATTGATCAAATCCTGAGCCCGTCAACATCAGACTTTTCTGTTTATTGAATTTTGTTTGTGCTTGCCAGTTGCAAATAAATTATTGAGCTAAAATACGTTTATGTTGATATTTTGCCAGGTTATTCGGATTCTAACACAAATGACTCAGGTAACGTAACTTTTCATGACGCAAAGTGAATAACTTGATCATCAAAGATCGTATGACTGAGCCTGCAATTATTTTTCCTAAAAAAATTATGCTTAGTATTGTTCTGTCGCTATAGCCTTGAGCAAGTCGAATTTTGGATTTCTTTTAAGACTACTATCAGAAATAAGCCGGGTTTGCGTAAATTCTGGTTTTCTGCCATAATAGGCTAATTGTGGAACGCTATTAGCTCAAGTAGCTTACGGCAAGAATTGCAAAATGGTTAAGCATGTTAGCCTATTGTTTATGTTGCTTATCAGTTAGTCATAAGTATTCGATTTAGTAGCTTTGTGCAAATTAAAGGCTGAATAGGATGATTTAAAAAAATTAATTATGCAAATTACAGATAGCCTAGGTCATGATCATCTGGAATTTACATGGCTGTAGACTTTTGTGGTGTTTGATCTATTAAAAATGCTTAGGTGATCTTAGCATTGTCAAACTGCTCTATTTAGGTTATTATAATACGCGAGTGGTCAGGATTTCTTTTAATATTTGAAACTTTTAACCATGTTTCACACTGTCTCTTTTAAAATTCCGTCTACAGATACGTTTCGCGTAGAAGACTACCCCCACTGGCTGGAGCATCATCAAATTGAATTGGTCAACTATGCGGTAGAGGTTGGGAAGCATGCACACATTCTGTCACCTATTACACCGGCGCCGCTCACCATACGATGGTTCAGTCTAGCACTGGGCGGCGAACTACCGCATCTAGGTGACAAAGTCAGTGTTGCCAATTCGCTGTACTTCAAGAAGTTCCGCAAGACATACAACACAACGTGGCATGATGTTTTCAAGTATGATGAAATCATTCGATTGGTGAAGGTTCTGAAAGTTCGTCTTGCTTACGCCGACGTGTTTCGAGTGTTAGTTGAAGAAAAGATTAAAGATGACGGTGTTCGGACCGATGTTCATCCGTTTGATGTGGCAATAACACTCATGATATTCGGTGAGACTATTCTACGTGAAGTGGCCTGCCTTGTTGTTTGTTTTGAGAGATCTTATTTTGTTTCAACTGATATTAACCAGTTGTTGCAATGTCAGGAAGGATGGGGATATGGTTGAATGATTTTTACTGGTCTGAAGTTCAGAGGGACTCGAATTCCAAACATGCAAACGTCAAGAAGTCGAATCAACCTTCCTGTCCCTTGTAGTGTGTAGCGTAGATGTGCGCATTGTAGGCTGTCATACGGCTAAATTCCACTCCTGTTAGACTTATTATCTGCTAATCTATAACTATCATGTAATCATTATTCGTTAGCAGGTACAATTATAATTTCTACCTAGACCCAGTTGTTCCCTGCCTTCCAATCTTTCTTGTCGCAAACGGAATATCGCTATAATCGCTTAGTACTTCTTCTGCCACATCTTCACTCAGGTCACCTGGCAGCCGAACTTAGGCATCTCTATGCTATATTCGGACAAACCACCAGTGCATGTGAATAACCTGTTGTCGTGCGTTTACATAGTACTTTAAAGGTTTATAGATTAAGATCACTGATAATATGCTTCTCTGTGATTTCGAGGCGGTTCAATAAAACGTGTGTTACATTAAATAGCAGAGAATGTCGAAACGACTAAAGATTTCAAAAGTCAATTTAAGCTAAACAAAATTTACAAGAAGTTAGCTAAAAATCGAATAAAATAACACTTTAATCTCTATGCGTGGAATATGTAAACGATTTTCTACAGATAGGTCCAGATTTGACGAGGGTTTATGACAACAGAGGTCGTTCCCCTCGAAAAATTTGCTTGGCATAATACAGCACTTCAATTTATATATTCTACAGAGAAACACAAGTGTCGTTTCACTTCGAGACCTCAAAATCCGAAGAAAGGTGATTCGCTCATTCTCACCTGTGGCGTCATAATCAACGGATACTGGAACGTATCTTTGATCTTCCGCAATGAATTCGACGAAAGTGAACTCATAGGAGACACGTCACAATGCGGCAAACAACCACGCGTTGGCACCAAGATCTGCAGTACCGTCAACGTCACTGCTGAAGCGCTTACCCTCGCTTATAATTGCCGTCTTAAATTTCCTCCAAGTGAAAGACATGACGCAAACACGTCGCTGTTCCAGAACTCAACGTGGACTGCTAATTTTAACAAAGAAATTATCTGCACCTTTCCAAAAATCCACCTAGAGGGTAAATATGAATGTGAAAACCGTTTAGTTAGCGTTGGCTGTTAAAAAGTCGAGTTATAAAGCCCGACTGGCTGTTGTTTTATTCCTGTTAGATCTATGATTAGGCCTATGAGCAGAAAGCTTGAAAGGGCGCTGTAGGAATGGATAAAATGAAATAAAACTAAATTAAGAGTAGTTTAGAAGTGGACGAATGTCAAGGTTTGATGATATAATACAGTTAAAGCCAGGAAAATAGTTAGACAAGTCATTCAGGTGCTAGGCCCCTACATATAAATAATTTATATAGAGAGGTCTAGCACCTGAGTGACTTTGAAGTGCAGAGTCACATAATTAGGCCTATTATGTGACTCTGCGAATTAGCCAAGCCGATCATACGAAACTTTAATGTACGTGTAAGCCTATTATACATTATTATGTGTGCCCTATTTGTAGCTCTTTCTCAACCCAAAGTCATTAATATATTACAAAAGCATCACAAAGAAGAAGAGTAGCCTGCGAGAATGCACAATGCAGAAATGAAAAGATATCAGAGAATAAATTTGAAATTCTCAAAAGTCTCTGGAATTTCGGTTTGATATTTTCTTTTTTTATGCTAGCTATTCCATCGGACGTCGCGTTCTTGTGCAACCAAATGCCTTGCGGAGATACGGTATCCGTTGACGATACAGTTACATGCATGGCTCAAGGGTATCCACAGCCAGACTTTGACCTTCGCATCCATAAACTTTCCTTAGAACCGACCTCTGAAGTCGTTCACGTAGACGGCTTCTTCCTAGATGCCGCTGATGAATCAAGTGAGGTGGAGATCAAGAACTCGAAAGATTACCTGATCACGCAGAAAGATGTGGGACAGGTTAAGCTGACGTGTAACGTATCGAATGAACTCGGCTGGGGATACAACTCGTTGGTTCTGGAAGTAGTGGGAGGTAAGTTAGGTAGCAATATAATTGTAAATTTGTAATCAAGTTTCGAGTAGGCCTACTGGTGCTCCCATTAAAACTTTATAACATTATCCCCCTTCATTACTTTTCTCATCTTTAGGTTTAGGTTATTCTATGAATTGTCATTGGGACTGTCATGGAAATTACAATTCCAACTTTTCATCTAGGCTACTATTTACTATGCAAGTTGGTTGATTTACTGAGTTTCTGTGTAATTCATGTAATAGGCCTACTGAATGCGAGGCGCTTGCATATACAATTACGTACAGATGTCGATTACCATTGATGATAATTCTAATTTAATGCTGTCTGTCGCTTGGATTTTGGCCAAAAGACGATGGCATAGTTGCTTTTAAGTTCAGTATTTGAAACGAACATCACGTAATATGTTTTACTTTTTAGAAGATACAGAGGATGCTTCGACAGACGCTGGAGAAATCGGTATGAAAATATCAAGACCTTGATTTATCTTAAAAACGAAGACAATTTTATGGTGATTGTTACACGGCAATCACAACCACTTGGTAAGGTGACTATTGGAGAAGTCGTAAGCTGGACATAACTTTCAATTTCAATTTATTTATTGTAACCATCAATCATAAATTAATTACTTACAGTAGCATGATTCATAATAACAGGATGGCAACAAGGAAGGCCCTTAGAAATGAATATCCAGCTAACAGGGACACTTATTTGCTATCGCTACATTAACAGAAGGCAAGGCGGTGTAGCTAAATAATTACCATTTGAACATAATATCAATGCATGCATGTATTGAAATGTGAAAATGGTTAAAATTCTTGTCGTCATCAGCACGAGTATCACATACAAATGCTGGCAAACTGCTTAGAAGCAATGTGTTAACTTAGTTGTAGAATCGCCTAAAGGCATTGCCATTCTTTGCAATGGCAAGATTTGCAAAAACTACCAGGTGATGCGGATTGAGGATGAAATCTCTTGTGCCTATGACCCCAGGAGATTTGCAAGCAACATCTCCTTGACACTCAAATTGAAGGGCGTTGTGAAAGCCGTCCAAAAGCCATGGTTATATTCACTACAGTTCGAAGATGTCGGCGAGAAGCTGGTGCAGTGCGTCGGTCAAACTGATGCTGGCATGTACGAGTCAGAAATCACAATTGCAGTCAGTTACGCTCATAGAAACCCACACGAAAGTGGCATTCACATTGAGGGTCTGTAATACAATTATTTTAGACATTATTCGTTAAAAATTAATGACCTATTATAAGGACGACAAATTATTGGAATTTATTATAGAATTTAGTACACGTCAAAAATTGCAGGTTGAGGCTACATTGATTCAGACTAATTAGGGAAAGTTAGTGGTGTAAGATTTGTACCATAGCCTACCTTGCAGTTGTCTGCGTGGACTAGCCTACATAATATTATGGGGCCCATATTCTCATATCGGAACTGTGTAGATCCCACATTGTTTCCTATTGTATTTTAACATTTACAAAGCTCTTCACGCAGCAAGAGCCTTTCAGAAGCGCTCACAGCTCTTAGAGATTTTAAGAGTGTAATAAAAAAATTATGAATTTTAAGGTAAAGAAAGTTGAAGTGTATTTCTTGAACAGTATGAACCATAGTTGTAAAAAACGTTTTTTTCGTTTTTTATTCTCTCCCCAAAAACGTCGTTTTTTGGTTTTTTATTTTTCCCATCGTTTTTTATCGTTTTTTTTCGACTTTTATGTAACTTTATTTAATTATTTGCTGTCTAATATTATTGTCCTTAATTTAATTTTTGCCTGAAATTCCATACATTTTCACCGTACTCTCAAGGATGCAGCTAACTATAGGGTCTTTTTGTAATTGTTTAAGTCATAATTTTGAGAAATAGGCCTACATATTATAGATCTCTACAAGAAATGAAATTTCTAAGAGTTATTTTGATATAACATTCTTGGGCATAATTAATATTTATAAGTAGAAATTTTAAGCACAAACTAATGTACAATATATAATTTAGTAAACATCTGTGGTTTTTGCTTCTGGTTAAATTCTAATTGTGTTATGTCGACCAGCATACACTTATAATGTGGACTTATGTCTACAATTTAAATTTGAAAAGATTTCAATACCTTTAATTTGTCCGAATTTCTTATTAAACGAAGGTTATAAGAAAAAATAACTGTGGTAGATTAATGTTACTTATACCAATTATTTTGGCCTAATAATAAAGTTGTGTTATTTGCAGTTTCTTAAAAAAAATTGCATAAGCAATTAAGGTTCGTAAGCTGAAAATGAAATTTCAGATGTAACAAAGGCAAATTATTTTCCGTTCCGTTTTTTATCGTTTTTTTGTCGTTTTTTATTATTTCGAAAAAAACGACGTTTTTTACCGTTTTTTATTTTCTTTTCATCGTTTTTTACATCTATGGTATGAACCATGTCATTGATCTCATGTAGCAATGATGTGCGTATATAGTTGAAGTTCTTTTGATTTGATTTCTTATTTCCTTTTGTGTTCATATGCATTGTTTATTTTTTACATGCGAGGTCAAAATTATAATCCTATCTTAATGATCAAATTCAATTACGTGACTCAATAAATGCAGTGAGATGCACGACAGAAAAGTAGCGTTTTGCGATAGCTTTATAACGGACACTTCATTATTTTATGTTATTGGTTCTTCAATGCATGAATAGGATCAAAAGCTATTGAAGAGTAGACCAGTATCAAATTACAATCAAGTGCACTGAGAGATTGGATTACTGATTAATCAATTACCTGCCGCTTTCTTGGTGTATCCACTACAAGATAAAGACGTGCAAATGGAATGTCCACCCACCCTCACACGACAAAGCTAGGAACCACAAAGTTACCAACTCAACACATTTGTGGATTACTCTGTTTTCCTTTCTTTTTTCCTCACCACCTTCGTCTTTCTTCTTCATCTGCTTCTCCTCCTCTTTCTTCCTTTCTTTTCGTTTGCATTTAACACCATCATCGTCATCTTCTTCGTCTTTACCTCTTCCACTGTATCTTCTATTTCTTTAGTTTTCACATTCACGTCTTGTAGAGCAACCGAAGATTGTCATTCTATGCAATGAGCACGAGTGCCGTGAAAACGAGACGGTGAATATGCCTCACAACATTACGTGTATGACTGACAGTCTTGAAAATGAAACCATACAGATGAAGCTGAATGGAGTTACAGTTGGTGTCGCCATGAACAATTTCACGCATCGGATCGTAAACACTTCGACTAATGGCACGGTCCTGCTCCTCGTTGCCTGCAACATTTCGTCCGATGCCAACGACACGGTTTCTGTTCAACTTCACGTCTCTAACGTCACCGTTGGTATGTCATAAACTAGCGAAAGCGATTATAGTGATAGACATTTTACATGCCTAGGCATTTCTTTGCAGTAGACGTGTTTGATTTGGAAGAATTCGTGTAGGCCTATTTCAGACTGCAGATATTCTGCCCATAAGTTTTTCGTAGGCCTACTGGCCAATCTCTAAATCTGGAATTGAAAATAATCGCTGTGCGTGTAAATCAAGAATATAACCAGTTGTATATAATAATATTATGTCATTGTGTTTTTGACCACCGGCCTATTTCTAAGAACCAAGAACTTGTGTATCGCATTATTATAAACCTACACATGGCATCGTTGGCTAACGGAAAGAGCGAGTCAGCGATGGTTCACCAACGCCAAATCGTTACCGGGCAAATATCCTGAACGGATAGCTGAAAGCGGATTAGCCCGCCGAAGAGGCACAGATTTGGATGAAAATCATGAAACCGAATATTACGTCCGAAGCAAAAAAACTTGATCAGATTTATGGCAGTGTAGCAGTGGCGGCGCCAGACACTTTTTGTAGCCAGGGCATAGCCAGGGCAGTCGCATAAGTAACCAGGGCAGAGGGCGAGTCGCGTGCTCGGTGGTACGGGCCTACATAATACATATGCCTATATTATAATTTTGCGCTACCATGCATGCCATAAATCACCCACCCTACACTATTAGGGTTGGCTTACCAGAGGATCAAATAGGCGAAGCCAGTGGCGGCGCTAGGGGGGCAGAGGGGAGCTAAGCCCCCCCCTACAAGAGGCTCTGCCCCCCCTAAAAAATGGACATCTGAATTATTTTACATTGAAATATCCACGATTTTCGGGTGATGACTAAAATAATTTAAAAAATTAAAATAAAAAAAGGTCGTCAGAAATTTTGGCGGCGAAAATGGAAAATTTCATTTTCATGAGATTTTGGTCGGCGACTAAAAAAAAGGTCGTCAGAAATTTTGGCGGATGGAAATGTCAAATTTTCCCGCGGGCTTCAACCCCCCCCCAAACTGAAATCCTGGCGCCGCCACTGGGCGAAGCCATAAACCGAACACTTTGACATTTGAAAAGCAAATCTTAGAAACCTTATACAGGGTGGGCCATAAAAAGACCCCCTAAAGGGTTGTGCCAATATCTTGGCCAGAAGTAAAAAATTAATTAAATTTTAGAGGCTTAAAGACAATTCATATTTACGCAGAGTGGCCAGATTTCACCGCAATATTTCAAAAGAACAAGAGTTATATCACTTTTAATGAGACAACCGACTTAATGACGATTCAAAAACATAATGCAACAAAAAAGTAACAACAAAGCGATTTTTTTTATAAGTCTCATCTCAAATAATAATATTTTTTTATCAAATTAATGTGATAGCACATCACATCGATCCTGTGTTCAATGTGTCCACTTCCAATGCCCACACTTGTTTGAGTATTTTTGCACAGTTTATGATGGACTTGCATGGTGATGTGTTCCAGAGATAAATCTTCCCAATCAACTCCAATGTGACCATCAATTTTCAATCTCTTATCGCTCTTGGTTTTGGATGCAGATTGCGCTATTTCTCCAGCATAGCTTTCCACATTTGCTAAAATAATCGGGTTCAAATCCGGATATTTGGGACCACTGGTTCTTCTCAGTGAAACCAGTAACCTAATATAATATTGACGTTGAGCCGATTTCCTTTCACCAACGGCGCATTTCTTAACTCTAAATTTAGCTCAATTTATCTGCGCTCACTGTTTATCAGAGTAAGCGGCAATTATAGCTTTATCTCAAAGACCATGCTCATGAAGTGTTTCAATATACGCAGTTTGTCTCCCATTGACACCTTGGGCATTTTAATTTGAAAGAAATTTCGATTTCATTGTTTTATTAGGCTACCAAGATTATTAATCTGAAAAATGCTTTATTTACTAACTTAGGCTAACAGTCATCTTTCTCTTTGACCAGGCCTGGGTTGGGAGCGCCTCTGAGTAGAGATCTTGAAGGGGCGCTATATAAATTCATGTGATTGATTGATTGATTGATTGATCTTGCTAAATGATGTCACAGCGACGTGCAGCGATGCTGATGCCTGGTTTTTCTAAATAATAATAACGATTTTCTGTCAATAACAAGTTTATTTGACACCAATTATTTTAGATGCTACTCAATAAATTCGTTTTTTGTTACTTTTGCTCCGTCATGTTTTTGAATCGTCATAAATTATAGGGTCTAACAGTGAGTGGTCTCACTAGAAGTGATAAAAAATTTCTTCTGTCTGAATATTTTATGAAATCTGGCCATCGTGTGTAAATATGACTTGAAGCCTGTAAATTTTTTTTTAAATTACTAGGCCTACCTCTGGTCAAGATTATGGGCAAAAAAATTAGGGTCATTTTATGGCCCAACCTGTAGACCAATCTCTGTGACTTAGTGAAGCATTGCAAATCTTTTTTCGAGTAGCATTTCGAAAGCAAAGCGTTCAGCAAATAAAGTAACGGAGTCCGGTATATAGGTCTATTGTCTACGCAAATGCTTATGCTTCATTTGAAAAACAATAAAGCGACAGCTGGGTCCTCGTTAGTTGTATACGGCAATGTTGATAAACAGCGAAATAATTTTTGTCCTGCAAGAACTTTTGCCCCATCAGAATTTTTGCCCTGCCAGAATTTTTCCCTGTCAAAACTTGTGATCTGCCAAAATTTTACGGCCTTTAACCTGCCAGAATTGTTGCCCTGCCAGAACTTTTGCCCTGCAAGAAAAATGCCCTGCCAGATTTTTTTCTCTTCATGAACGTTTGCCCTGCCAGAATTTTGCCCTGCCAGAGAGCGGACGGACGTGAATAGTAAGAAGCAATATACCCGAACAAATTCTCCCAGGGTAAAATTTCTAGCAGGGCAAAGACTAGGGCAACAGCCAGGGCAACGGCTTTTTACCTGGGCATTTGCCCTGCCATGCCCTGGCGTAGCGCCCCCACTGCAGTGTAGCCTATAAATGTAGTTATTTTTCAACCAATTAACCGAGGTGAATATTAGCAGCATTGTATCAGAGATACAATAAGAAGAGATGAAGGAATAATTTTAGAAATCACGTCCAGCGGCAAAAGAAGATTATAGCGAGCAGATAGCAAAATTAATGTGTGGCTGCATAGCATTGCATTGTTTTACTGTTGCTGTTGTTATTAAAAAACCAGGGGCTGCTGCTGGTGGAATGCTGGTAATTAACTATGATGAAGAAGACTTTCTCAGTTCAGGTAGCCTAAGACTTCTGTGTGGCAAATATGCATGTATTGTATGTGTGCATCTAAATACTTCATAATACCGATAGGGCATAGCATCTTTTAGGCCCATTCTCAAAAGCTCGCTCTCAGCCAATATCAGTGATGTGATGTTAAAGAGAAAAGCGCTTTTTAGCGCACTTCTCTATCGAAAGTGCAGTAATCTTCGAAGATGCAAAGATGCACATTGTTGCATCCACATTTCCAATTCTCTTTTTTCAATCTATATGCTATATTGGTCAACTAAACTAAAGTTAAGAATGACTTTCAAGTAAGCCGAACTCAGTCTTTATGGCGTGAAATAGTTTAGTGACCTTATTAGCGGCCTACCGTAGACCTATATGCCTAATATGCTGGAGACAGTGCACTGGCTTCCTACCCGGCAGCGCATGGAATATACGATCGCTGCTCTTGTTCAACGTATGGCTTAATCTGTGATGTAGACCTAATTCGACGACAAAGTATATTGCATAAAATTGGAACTGGTCCTACATGCATTTATTAATTCACTTCCAGGATTTCCTCATTAGTTAAACTCCCGAGGACGCTAAAGCAACCAGAAGTGTATCGGCATGATAGGATATGATTCTTTCGTCCTCTAGCTGCTTATTTTCTAAAGATTGCTGAGCACGAACTAACCTGTCTTTAGAATAAGGGTTTACTGCTATTATTTTAATTACAGAGTTTGAGGGTTACGACGACGCGAAGCCAAAGTTTCGAGATGATCGGAATTACGACGGTAATCTTCACCGGGATAGCCTTTATTCGTTGCATAGTCTGTAGTCGAGTCATTAGGTTAGAAACATTAGAATGTTTGCACAGATTTGCACAGATTAGTGAAACGCTTCGTGATTTATTTAACACTTAAAGTCATTAAACCATTAAATCATTCAATCTCATTAACAATGATCATTTTAGTAAGACGTTTTAATTTCATTTTATGATGTTTGTCTCTCTTGATGTCACCATGTAACCGGGCTGCGGTGTGTCAGCCTGGACGTTTTTCACGAATTAAACGAATATCTATATACTTTGACTGCGAATGTGTAGCGGTTGTAGTCTACCAAAATATAGGCCGATATATACTGCAAAACAAGTGCAGCTGTCATTAAAGTATCAAGAGATAGGCTTACAAGTATCGGGTTTCACGGTCCATAGCATATTAATCAGTAGGGTGTCCCAACAAATATTTTTCTAGAAACTTGAAATGCAGTCCCCCTAAAAAGTTTCCATATGGTCCCATAATAACACCTGTAAAGTTTTATGACACTAAAAAAATATTTAGGGGTGGCTCAAGCCGCCCAAATTTAACCCATATTGGCATAATTTGCGCCTGATGTGTCCAACTTCTAAATGCCTTTATATCCCAATCGTTGATCCTATTATAACAAATTTACTACCCTTGGAAAGCTCGTGAATGGTAGAATTAACAGGTATTTAACTTTATTGGATACAATGGATATTTTGGGCATAGTCTTATGCTCAAAAAATGCAAAATCGAGAAAAATTTGAGATTTTTGAACTTTGGACACAATATCAGTGCACACACAACTAATCATTGGGAGTAGTCATTACAAACTCTTGATAATGTAACAAGTCGTGGTTTTAGCTCCTCCATACCTTCATCTGCTTCATAGTAAGAAATTCTGAGGGGGCTGTGAGGTTCAACCCCTATTTGTCCTAGGACCACACAGTAAAGTTTTAATTGCACACCCCATGCAGCTACACAACAAATCAACGTCTGGACCGTTATTTTTTTACTATTCTCATACTGATCTGCTGATTCTACATCACTGCACTCAAATTGTTCTTCAGTTCTACGTTCTACATTTACACATGTCAACAAGATTGTCACAATTGTGGTTAGAAAACATGTGCCTGTGTTTTTCGACAACCTGTACGAGAAATTGTCTCCGATCTACGTTCTTCGTTATCGTTGAGCTGAAATTCTGTATCAAAGCTGCGTCATGTTTGTTCAGCACAGTCATTTACACAGACCAACGTTATGAAAAATCACACGTGGTCTTATACGATTGGCTATCTCGCCACTCTTTCACCGAAAGATCGAGAAAACTATATTTGAACGCAGCATGGTTTGGGAAAAACTTTTAGGAAGAGATAACCCCGTTATTCCACATTAATGAGAACTCACTGAAAGAACAGAGAGAATTGCTATCTCTTATATCTTAGGTGCTGGTATACCAAGAATGATGTTGCATCATTTTCAGACTTGTCATCTAGAGCAGCATTGCCAGAATTATAAAGCTATGGATTAATTCAAAGAGAGCAGTGACTCTACATGAGAACACCGCCTGACTGTAGATGTCAATCACAAATCTGAGACTTGTTTGGGTTGGATGCCCTGTAATTCACGGTCGTCAACTGTATATGTGATTCGTTTCCATCATAAAGCAATTAGATCTATATTGCCTTACCCATCCAACTTGCTCTGTGATGGCAACAGGCTTGCGAAATGCTACCGAATTGTTCAATCCAACCATGAATACCAAGAGTTTTGAAAATTCTTGATAGTCATATTTCGAGTATGGCCACGCTAAAGCTGTTCAGTAATGAATTCTTATGATTTGTTAGATGCAGACTGCAGTAGCATTGGTCGAGGGTTTGGTTGATGGTGAACCAGATTGGAGCATTCATCTTTAAATGGCTTGCAGAGCTTAATTACAGACCATTGATGGACAAATTTTTACCAAGGACACAAAGAATGCACCAGGCAACTGGACTTAAAAGATTTCTGTGATGTTAACAAGATGTTACGACTGATGGCTGATGTAGAAGGGTGCAAGGCATTGCAAACTCTATTTAATATGCAGTTATTGAAAGCCGTTGTCTCAAAGCATTTGCCAATAATTAGGCCTAATGCATCACACTTTCACGACTTCAAAAGGTTCAAACTGCAACCGTTGATTCCTGTCCTGGTCCAGAGGTCAACTTTAGCACACCAACATGTTTGTAGGCTACTTCCACCAACTAGAGAAAAATCAGACTGACAATCTGTTAACCTTATTCATTTCTACTCCACTGATGATTGCCATGTGGAGGTAGCGACCTGCAATCCTAGTGCACGACATTTACATCATTCGTTTGCTCGAGAGCTTAACTGTCGTCCTTATGCTTGAAAAACCTCATTCGCAAATACAATAAGGTTGCATATTTGTAG
Source organism: Lumbricus terrestris (assembly GCA_949752735.1). Lineage (NCBI taxonomy): Eukaryota > Metazoa > Annelida > Clitellata > Crassiclitellata > Lumbricidae > Lumbricus > Lumbricus terrestris. The sequence continues at coordinate 20,537,178 of OX457037.1, read as the reverse complement.
ATTTTAGTATTTCAGAGCAATATAAGGTTATTAAGCAATACATAAGCACGCTAGTGGGATCAAAGTGTGGACCTCCGAAAATTTCAAACTCATAGGCCTATATGTCGCACGTATAATTTGTGACAACTTACACATATTATATGTGAGCTTTGAGCGGCCTCTAAATATTTTCAAAATGTCCAGAAATTTGGCAGGTACTATCATAGGACCATAAGGAAACTTTTTGGAGGGACTGCATTTCAAGTTTCAAGAAAAATATTTTTCCTGTGCAATCGTGGGACACCCTATTAATCAGACGTGGCACTCATTGTACCTGGTAGAGATAGAGTGTGAACTTAGTGAAGTCTCTGACAGATCAATTCATTGAATAAAATTTGATGACATTTATTTAGTCGTTACAGAAAAATATGCAGGTCTGCACGTGTACAATGTAGGTAGGACTGATTATAATCAGTCAATATAAACAATAATATAACATTTTCAAATTCATGCCGCACTTGAACAGTTTGAGCTCCACTGCTATGGCTGAAAACCACATTTCGCACACATATAGGCCTAAGCCTAATTTATATACTGATAGTTGTGGAAAAGCACTTCAAAAATCCGATTTTCTTAAGACGATACCATAAAAGAACAATGCTAAGTATAGCAACAAAAATTTTCTACCATAAGATTGATGATACATTTTTCATAAATACATCGTTCGCTTTGCGTCACATTTACTGCATTCAACTCACTGCTCTCCATGACAAAATTTGTCATGGAGAGCCTGGATGTAAATGTGAAATGCATTTAATGCACTACAAAATCGCACGTGTTGACTCAAGTATCGGCTACCTCGAGAGTGTCCCTCATCCCAGTGTTTTTATAGTAACGTGGTGTAATGGTCAGTATCGTCGGCAGAAGAATAGGCCAAGCTGCCCACGGTCTCATGCGTCCATCAATGGATCAACTTTGGAGGTTCTCACTTGCGAACCTCCTACCATCTGCCGCAGCAACTGCATTTCCAATGTTTCTTTGCCCGCCTACGTATTATAGAATTTGGCTGATTTACGTTCTATTATACTATATTTTTTCTTGTTGCAGATTACTTTTCTGAGTTCGAACATGATACGGTGAACAGCACCACGGATGGTCCAAAGAGTGTCACCCTTCTCGATCTCTTCGTTGTCTTCTTTGCGATTTGCATGGCGCAAATCTAAAGCCAACAAAGATTTTAAGCGAATAGACGATGTTTAATTGGAAAAAAAACTGATATTCAAATGGACGAATGTCAACTTCTGCATTCAATCCATTTGTTTTAAAACTTTCTGCACTTTAAAATATGCAAATTAGAACCTGAACATCGATTTATCTTTCAAATACTATAGGACTGAATAGCGAACATAATACTGTTTAAAATACTTGCCCACTATGAGCGTTATTTAATGTTTTTAGAATGTTATCACCTGGATAGGTAAGAATCTATTTTATGATTATCGGACTATTTAGCTTGAACTATCATGTCTTTGGAAAGATAAAATGTCACAAGCAATAATGATTAGAATAACGCACAATGTGTAACTGCGAAATTTACATTTAGAAACACTCCACGATCTTGATTTCCTGTTTTGCATTTTTTTTAGCTCTTGCTGAAAATTAATCGTGGCCATTGTGCTTTGCAGCACTTCTGCTAGCCTACTCTTGCTAAAACAATATCTGTGTGTGCGTCCCTGGCTGCTTTTCAATTTAAGTAGACAGTGTTTTGAGCTTAAGGAGCCGGTGTTTTGTCAAGACCAGTCGGTTTATTTTGATTGGGGGGCGATTTTGGTAGGCCTATCTCTGCCGTCACTGCTGTGCCCAAAGACACATCCAGACAATCATGTAGGCTACAGACAGGCTAGACAGCCCATATATTACCTTATAGTAAGTAAAGTAAGTAAAGTCCACCATGGGCCGAAGGCCCGTAGGAGAAGGCGCTCATCCCCTTTTCTTAGCCCTGAGCCGGCAATGGACGAATCCCAAGGTCCTGGACACGGGGCTAGTGTTTTCCAGGACTTGCCGTTTACTTCCCAGCTTACGCCGGTACCAAATTATACTGCTTGGTGACAGAGGCATGTGTGCGTAAACAACTTGCCCAAGGTCGTTACCCGGAGTCGAACCCGCAACCTCCCGCTCCGTAAGCGAACGCGTTACCGGTCCGCCACCAGGTCGCACTACCTTATAGTAAATAGTTTTAATTCCTTTTTCTACTAACATTTGGGTGAAAGGCATATAAAAATTTGGTTTCTCGAGAAATTCAGACGATCAGTTGCGGTGGGGTAGGCCTACACCAACAAAAATTAGATCTGTGTTGACTGTTTACTGTCGCTTAATCAACGAAGAATCCATTATTTTATGACGTTATGCTAGCGTGATGTGTCGTCATGGTGCCACGTTAATCGGTTAGCTGTTCATTGTTCTATAAGTTTCAGAGTTGATTGCGGATTTACTAATAGAAGTTTGCCCGCTAATTCGTGCGGAATATTGATTGGACACAAATCGAGGTAAACGCTTACCTCAATCAATCCCGACCGTTACTGGGCAAAACTCTAGTATCGGGGACATAATGACGACACTAACCCTAATCTTAATCGTAACCTGACCTAACCTATCTTAACCGATACTGATAGTAACTGTTATGCTATACTATTACTATAGTTATATTATAGCCTAGTTATAGGCTTAGTATGCTATTGTTATGCTATAGCTATTCTATGACTATAGCCTACTATAGTTAACCTATGGTTATCCTAATACTATAGTTATGAATGAAGTTGTATTTTCTGAGCATCATTCATTTATTGTAGGCCAAACTTGTCAACAGTTTACCCGATGTTGCTAGTCGGCTAATCTTAATTACTGATTAATTTGTTACTGGTGTGGTTCTGCTTTTATCTGATTATAACGGGCCTATTAATGGCCCCACATAGGGTCGTTTTCATTTGCCTTTGTATACTCTTTTTTGTTATTAGGGCTTTTATTTTGCCTATCTGAGCACGGCAGAATTGGTGTTTGGACCTTCTGTATGCCTGTTTTTATTTATAATTTACATTAATTTTTAATACATACATTTATACGTGCAGTTTATCTTTGCATTACAATTTTAAACTTCTGTTGATTTGTTTCCTAATCCGATTGAAATTATATCATCTCTCATCTCAATCGTAAGTAGTCACCAGTGGCGGCGCCAGGATTTCAGTTTGGGGGTGGCTGAAGCCTCCGGGAGGAAATGTTCCATTTCCATCCGCCAAAATTTCTGACGACCTTTTTTAGTCGTCCGGTCGAAATCTCATGAAAATTTCCATTTTTCATCCACCAATTTTTTTAGTCATCCGGTCGAAAATCGTGGAAATATTTCAGTTTCTTCTTTTCTTCTTTTCCGTGCTCTGCCCTTAGGCAGGTTCGAATGTTTGACGTCTCCATTCTTCTCTGTTCTGCGCTTTCATTTTCATCTTCTGATAGCCATCTTTCTTGTTATTTCAGTTTAACATGTAAAAAATCCCGGATGGCCCTTTATAGAGGGGCTTAGCCTTTAATAGGGGGCTTAGCCCCTCTAACCCCCTAGCGATGCCACTGGTAGCCACATAGTCACTTATATGGGTTTGTCTGTTGCTTCTTGTAAATAAACGAATATAGGCTACATACATGTAAGTAACACCACTTTCGGGAAGTTTTGATAAATGTTTTACAGTTGTTCGTGATTATGGACATAAATTACGTTGTTCACAGTTATGTAGATTGGAGATCAAAAAGTCTAATTTCACACAATTCATTTCGATGACCAATGAATAACTGTCATGTTTGTTAAAGAATTGATATGACATTAAAGGATCGATTATAATAGAAGATGACCATTTCAATCTTGATCGTAAACGTCTTCTCTCCGCGTCATTGCTTATTTTTATAACTCCACCAAATCTTTGTTGATGACACTCAACACTGTGCGCCTGATGTGCCTGACTGTTGACGTCCTTTCCTCTTGGATGGCGTCAAATCGGCTTCTCTTAAATCCCAGTAAGACGCAGTTCATTTGGCTGGGTGGCCGTCGGCAACTTGAGAATATCGATCTGTCTCTACTAGCTCAAATCTTCCCGGACGTTAGTTTCTCTTCCACGGTTCGCGACCTGGGTGTCACCCTTGACAGTGAACTAGTCTCACCCAGCATGTTAACCTTGTCGCTCGAAGCTGTTACTATCAACTTCGTCAACTCCGAGTGATTGCTCTCTCTCTCTCTCTCTCTCTCTCTCTCTCTCTCTCTCTCTCTCTCTCTCTCTCTCTCTCTCTCTCTCTCTCTCTCTCTCTCTCTCTCTCTCTCTCTCTCTCTGTCTCTCTCTCTCTCTCTTTCTTTCATGATGCGCTAGTTGTGCTTGCTCATGCCTTTGTAACCAGTCGAATTGACCATTGTTGCTCTTGTTGGCCTTCCCCTTGGGTTCTGGGGCGGTTAGATCGGGTTCTGCGCTCATTGGACGAATTCCTAAATTCTCCTCTGTCTCTGCCTACATGCGTGATGTGCTGCGCTGGTTGCCAATAGCCCAACGCATCCATTATCGAATTGCTGCACTGGTTTCTCGCTGTATCCTTGGTTGTGCTCCATCTTACCTGCGCGTTCTCTGTCGCCCAGTCTCTGACATTGAAGCGCGTCGGGCCCTTCGCTCTGCTGCGAAGGGACAATTGCTTGTTCCACGGGCTCGCTTAGCTACCAGACAGCGCCGAGCCTTCTCGGTTGTAGGGCCGTCAATCTGGAATGACCTCCCTCCTAACCTCCATCCCCTCCATCTGACCAGTCAATCTTTATTTTTTAAATCCCTTAAATCATTTTTCTTTTGCCGTGGAGCGCCTCTGATCAGTTTCTTGAAGGGGCGCTATATAAATTCTAATAATGAATGAATAATGAATGAATAAACTCTACTAGAGCTGCATAATTGTAATCGATGTTAACGATGTAATCGGATACAATTATTGTAGATTCTGAAAGTGGAGCACACTGATAAATAACTAGACATACATCTGAAATCTGAGATCCCTGCAACAAGGATTACGATGGCTAAGATTTGTGGAGTACTGCTTGTTACTTTGCTGCTGTACCTCTTCTGGCTGCCATCAGGTTAGAAACATTGCTCAGAGATAGGCTACGGCCGCTACGTGTTTGCTGTGCGCTATAATATTGTCATTAGGGATTGTAGATTCTGAAAGTGGAGCACACTGATAAATAACTAGACATATCTGAAATCTGAGATCCTTGCAACAAAGATTACGATGGCTAAGATTTGTGGAGTACTGCTTGTTACTTTGCTGCTGTACCTCTTCTGGCTGCAGGGGCGCAACCAGAAAATTTTCCGGGGGGGTACCCAGAATTATTATTGTAAGCGCCGAAGGTGCGAAGTAGCCAGTGCCGAAGGCACGAAGCTAATGCCGACCAAAGGGTCTGGGGAAGCGTCGTAATTGTAAGTTCCCCCAGAAACCAACGCATTTTTTGCTTTTGGCATCAGCTAGAGCGCGTTTCAGGCTCTTGTTTGCCAGCTGTAATTATGAGCGATGAAGTCATGAAAACTTCTGAAAAACACGGTTTAGGACTTACAAAAATTATGTCATTTCCCATTTGTTTAGATAAAACAAAAGAGCCTTAGTCCTTCTCTGCCTGCGAGTGGCAAAATTAATAACCAGTGTTTAATTTAGCCCCTCCCCTAATAACCTGTTTTTTTATAGTCCCTACTCTGCGAATCAAGGTTTCTGGGTAAAGGCGAACATTCGATGGAAAATCTCCGAAGCACGTGGCGCCGAGAGGGCAGGGGCTTTGGGAGGGGATGTGCCCCTCCACATCAGAAATTTTCTAATTTCCACACTGCAATAGCAGCATTTTAAGTTGTCATCTAAAGCAAAATTGCTACACTATTTCATTGCTGACAAGAGTGGTCTAAACTTCAATGAATATACTAACAATTATAAAAAAAATTGATTTTCCACGTTTATTATGGCACCATTCTAAGATGTCAACTTAGCAAAATAACTCTATTACTTCCGCGCTGATAAAAAAAAGAGTGATTTCAGATTTCAAAATGGGCCTAGCCGGGGAATGGGTTTGTTCAAGGGGGATGTGCCTCCTCCCCAACATAGAATTTTTATTTCCAAACTGCAGCAGTATCATTTTAGGGTGTCATTTTAGCGAAATTTATCATGATTTCATTGCTGAAAGACATGGTGTAAGATTTCAATGCCCCTCCTCATTGTTTTATTTTTTAATTTCCATACTGTAATGGTAGGCTTTTAAGCTGTCATATTAATAAAATTGCTCATTTTCAATGCTGATAGTCATAGATGTTAATTTAACATTTCAGAGTGTTGCCTCACAATTACTTAAAACATTTGGAATTTACACTGTGCACCGTGACTTTTAAAGCTGTAATTTTTACCACAAAAATCATGATTTTAGTGCTCAGAGATTTTATATAAGATTCCAATAAATGCCCCTCCCATCGTCTAAGAATTGTTTTTTTAATTTACACACACTGTAATGTCTTTAAACACAAAAATTGCACACACGGTACTATCAATTAAGTCGCAACATAGCCTATAATCAATAAATTGTGGGGCGCGGTGGTGTAGTGTTGGCGTCGTTGCCTTGAAGCCGGAAGGTTCGAGGTCCGAATCCACCTCGCCGCGTAAGGACCTTGGGCAAGACCTTCATTCGCAATTGCTCAGCGCTTTGGCGTGAATCTCCGATGCAGTGTTCGCGCTGTAGTCGGGAGCCCCTCTGAGTAGCGGTTGAGGGCTGGAAGAGGCGCTATAACAAGTGCGCATACAAACAAATTGGTGAGATACTGTAATGTAAAGGCACAGAATAGGCAAATTCTCGAGACCCAGACAAACTCAGGTAGACCAGCTAAACACTAAAATCAAGTGCTTTATTTATTAACCATGAATTTGACTAAAATTATAATACAGAAGAATGAAGGAACTTGCTTGATTGTGTAATCTGAAAGACCGAAAGACCCCTACACCCCCACCCCCATCCACAAAAAACTCATCGGATTTGAAAAAATTGCGTGGGTCACCTTTTTAGCCTTGGGGTAGCACCCCCCAGCACCCCTCTGGTTGCGCCACTGTCTGGCTGCCATCAGGTTAGAAACATTGCTCAGAGATAGGCTACGGCCGCTACGTGTTTGCTGTGCGCTATTGTACATTTTGGATTGCTGTCAATATTGGGGAAGCATAATAATTAGCCTACGATTTGGTTGTAGGCCTGTAGGGCCTACTGTAATAAAAGTCGCTTTCTTCTTTTCCTTCTGGCTTGGATTAGTCGCTTAATAAATCGGCAAATACTCACTCTAGAGGGGAATAGAATAGAACTAGTTTGGGCAATGCATGAAGGCTCCAAACATTAGAAGACTTCTTGTGCGTGCTAGTCTAGTGGTCAGCATGTTGGGCTTTTTTTAAAAAGAGATCACAGGTTCAATTTTCTGCCAAAGCAAATCGCAGTGAGTAACTGAAGCTGCATCTTTATACCCATGACTTCTTTTACGGTTATTTGCTCTTCAAGTTTCGCGTTATTCTTCAAGCCGTCACCCAATGGTAGGCTATAGCCTATGCTTATTTTCTAAAATTTGGGAACTTTCTGGTGGAGTTGATGGGATTAAGACGCGCGCCTAATTCACAGTTGCTAAGTCAAAATAGTCCAGACTCATTCTGAAGCAGTCTGTGTTCGCCATGGTCTTCTTGCTGACCTTCATAATGTCATTGTGTAGGTATAGGCACAGATTAAAGACTATTTCTATTGAAAGGCATCTCCATGCAGCTCGCTATCAATAGATCTGAGAATATGAAATTGCAATAATCATCATTCATGATTAATTTTGTTTTTCAGGCAATTATCTGTTTTCATTGTCGGTTAGTATAATGGATAATAATGAATACTCTGGCCTGAAGTGCCTTATAGTAGGTCTATATTAGGCTATGAGCGGCGGAAATCCTGTAGGCAGTGTAGGGTTCCTGGGTTTAGCACGTCCTTCATGCTCCAGTTGGCAGGAAAAAGTATAGGCCTACGTAGACCTTGCCATGGCGCAACTTTATGATTTATGTCCTCTGCGATTTGCGTTGAAACGCATAACAGTTACTTGCACATGTACACTGTACAGTCTGTACACTGAACAGTGAACAGGCACCCCGTCAAAAGGGCGCACGACAAAGTGCCCATTGAGTGATAGGCATATCCTCGATAGTCATGAAAAACCAGTAAAATAATTCCCCAATGTTTTATTTAATTTGAAGTTACTCTCCAATCCTGTTCATTTCCTACTTTTGCCCAATCAGTTTAGTTTGATTGCCTTTATGTTGGTTGAATACGGTGTGTTTAGTTATTTCAAATTTGTTTATTTTTCAGGACGTTGTGGACAAGGTCGTGATAGTACGTATTCATTCTTGCATTTGTTGACATATATAGCCGATGATCATGACAATTATTGTTAAAATCTCTAAAGTAACACAAATGAAAACAGATGCATGTTGGAGACATAATTATGATATCAGATGAATGTACAGGAAATTTAACACCTTTTACTACACGGTGTCCCGATAAGCAGTAGACTCCAACAAATTGTGTCATAATTCGGTCAAGTCTATTAGTATTTGCTTCGTATTTTAAACACAACAGTAGCCATATTACCACCTAATCCTAACGCCGATTATAAATATTCGTGAATTTGTCAAGTTTATGAGCGTCGTAAACTCGAGATTTCTAAAGCGCCACTCGAAAGCCAAGCGCGGGGCACCAGCTTATTCACGAGCGCTGCGTTGAGTTAGAGCTGCAGCGTCGAAAAAGAGAAATTTCCAACATTCAAAAGCAGAAAGCAAGTGAAGTTCGGCTACGGCTAGTGTTTAAAACGTCCACCTTGTTCACGGACACACGACCGTAGATGTAGTATAGTGTAGTAGCGGAGTTGTAATAGTGGAGTAGCGTGATTATGTCAAGTTTATGAGCGTTTGAGATGCAGCGTCGAATATTGGAGGTTTCCAACACGCAAAAGCTGAAACGAAGTGACGTTCAGCTGCATCTGGTGTTCAAAACGTCCTTATTCATGGACACATGACCGTAGATGTAGACGCCACTGTTTGATGGTCCGGTCGATCATCACGTGGTAAGGGGCCGTTCATAAAGTACGTCACGCTCCAGGGAGGAGGGGGTGTAAGAAAGTGTGACAGTTTGTGACAGGGGGAGGGGTCAGGCCATGTGTGACGTCACACATTTATTTTTTAAATTCTTGTTTATTTTGTTTGTTCTTAGTCAGTGGCGGCGCCAGACATATTTTGTAGCCAGGGCATAGCCAGGGCAGTCACAGAAGTAACCAGGGCAGAGGACGAGTCGCGTGCTCGGTTGTACGGGCTTACATAGGCCTATAATTTTGCGCTACCGTACAGTACCGTTCCCGATATAGATCCCTTTTTCGCGGGATTCCCTCGAGATTGATGTGAAAAATCTCCCCCAAATGTCTGGAAAATAACGAGGAATTTTGACAAAAATCGCCAGCTATTCGCCCGCTAATCGCCCGTTATTCGCGCAGAAATCGCTGTTCGCTAATGACATGGGCGGGGCTAACATGCCACAAGGGACGAGTCGTTAGGGATTAAAGTTATCATTAGCGTCTGAGGTCCCCCCCCATTACGTCGGAAGAGGACACGTAGACGAAGACAGAGACGGAGAAGAAATCGGACGCGGAGATGGGGAAGGACACGGAGAAGGACACGGAGACGGAGACAGAGAAGGACACCGAGACGGAGACGGAGAAGGACACGGAGAAGGACACGGAGAAGGACACGGACACGGAGACCGAGAAGGACACGGAAGAGGACACGTAGACGAAGACAGAGACGGAGAAGGAATCGGACACGGAGATGGGGAAGGACACGGAGAAGAACACGGAGAAGAACACGGAGAAGGACACGGAGAAGGACACGGACGCGGAGACGGAGAAGGACACGAACGCGGACACGAAGAATGACACGGAGAAGGACACGGAGAAGGACACGGAGTCGGAGACGGAGGTGGACGCGGACACGGAGAAGGACACGGAGACGAAGATAGAGGCGGAGAAGGACACAGATGCGGAGACGGAGAAGGACACGGACGCGGACACGGAGAAGGACACGTACGCGGACACGGAGAAGGACACGGACGCAGACACGGAGAAGGACACGGACGCGGAGACGGAGAAGGAGACGGAGAAGGACACGGAGAAAGGCACGGAGAAGGACACGGCCGCGGAGATGGAGAAGGACACGGACGCGGACACGGAGAAGGACACGGAGAAGGTCACGGAGAAGGACACGGAGACGGAGACGGAGACGGAGAAAGACACCGAGACTGAGACAGAAGCGGAGAAGGACACGGACGCGGACACGGAGAAGGACACGGAGAAGGACACGGAGAAGGTCACGGAGAATGACACGGAGACGGAGACAAAGACGGAGAAAGACACCGAGACGGAGACAGAAACGGAGAAGGACACCGAGACGGAGACAGAGACGGAGAAGGACACGGACGCGGACACGGAGAAGGACACGGAGAAGGACACGGAGACGGAGAAAGACACCGAGACGGAGACAAAGACGGAGAAGGACACCGAGACGGAGACAGAGACGGAGAAGGAGACGGACGCGGACACGGAGACCGAGATGAACACGGAGACGGAGAAGAACACGCACACGGAGACCGAGAAGGACAAGGAGAAGGATACGGAGACGAAGATAGAGACGGAGAAGGACGCGGACGCCGAGACGGATATGGGCGCGGACGCGGACACCGAGATGGGCACGGACACGGACGCCGAGAAGGACACGGAGGCGGAGACGAAAAAGGGGAAGGACAGGGACGAGGACAAGGGGATGGAGACAGAGAAGAACACATGGTTGGATATATGTATGTATGTATGTATGTATGTATGTATGTATGTATGTATGTATGTATGTATGTATGTATGTATGTATGTATGTATGTATGTATGTATGTATGTATGTATGTATGTATGTGTGTATGTGTGTATGTATGTAAGTATGTATGTATGTATGTATGTATGTATGTATGTATGTATGTATGTATGTATGTATGTATGTATGTATGTATGTATGTATGTATGTATGTATGTATGTATGTATGTATGTATGTATGTATGTATGTATGTATCATCATCATCATCATTAACCATGGGTTCATCGCCCGTAGGTGCTTGATGCGCTCTTCACGGCTTCCCTCCATGTGTCTCTGTCTATAATTATGCAGGTCTCATTGACATCATATTATCGGCAAGTCAATGGATACACCTTAGCGACTGATTCAGTTCATAAGCTACATGTAGGCCTACAGTACCGAAGAATATACACGGAAGTAGGCTACTGATAACTCGCTCTTCAAGATCGTTCCAAGCTTGCATGATTCACTTACGAAGATCTTCAACATCACGGACCTTTGTATACCATTTCCTGCATGCATCCCCGATTCCCCATATTTTATAATCGACGGGATTCAGATCTGAGCTGTTAGGGGGCCATACAGTAGGAATTATGGAGTCAGAAGTTTCATTCGTCAGAAGTGCAACCGTTTCTCGAGCTCTGTGCGCTGGAGCACCATCTTGCAGACGGTCATTTTGAGTATTGCTAGGAGAATCAGGAAATGGTGTACAAAACAAAGGTCCGTGATGTTGAAGATCTTCGTAAGCGAATCGTGCAAGCCTAGAACGATCTTGAAGAGCGAATTATTGACTTGGCGGTGCGTGAATGGCGCAAGCAACTTCGCGCATGCGCAGAAGCTAAAGGCGGACAGTTTGAGTAAATTTTTTAAATTATTTTACATTGCCTGCTATTTAGCTATAACTTTCCTGAATTTCATTGACATTGTTTGAATATTGTTAAAATAATAACGGTTTTTCCAGGGGCTTCCTTTTTTATGCCTCACGGTGTATATTATACATCAATATTAAGACATTCACAGAGGTAGACACGACGCAATAGTGATTTTATAGTTTGAAACTGATTACAAATAATCGTAATCGTAATCTCGAGATTTCTAAAGCGCCACTCGAAAGCCAAGCGCGGGGCACCAGCTTATCCACGAGTGCTGCGTTGAGTTAGAAGAGTTGTCCGTGAGAGTAGTCCGTGGTGGTCCGGGTCGAGTTACCATAGGATTAGGGGGTGGAACAGCTATTAAGGGGGGTTGTCGTCTGGGCCGGGAATTGGAGGGTGGAGGATCAGATGAGACAAGTTAAGAGTTCGTGAAAAGGAGTGTCTTTAATTTCGAATGAAAAGCCCGAGGTGTGATGGATAGAGGAGCCTGAGGAAGGTTTTGGTGTGTGATTAGTAATGATGGTGGAGGGACTGAAAAGGATCAGAATTCAGGAGGCAGATCATTCCAAAGGCGTGGTACTGAGATGGATATGGCTCGGTTGGAGAACTTGAGATGACTTGTGACCAGCGGGCGAGAGAGTGTAAGGCAGGCGGATGATCGGGTAGGCTGGATAGTGAACAGTTCGCGAAGATATCTGGGCTGGGAGCATTGTAAAGAGTTGCAGGTTAAGGAGAGAACTTTGAAGTGGATTCGCTCTGGGATTTTCAACCAGTGAAGTGACTTGAGGATGGGGGTGATGTGATGATGCCTGGGTGTTCTGGTGACGGCTCTGGCTAGAGAATTTTGAATCAGTTGGACGCGCTTGAGTTGTGAGGAGTCAAGGCTTAAGAACATAGAGTTGCAATAGTCAAGTTTTGAGTGGACTATGGACGTCGCAATGGTAGAAGCAGTCTTGAGCTACGATACTAGTAGGCCTAATAGACTGCTCTATATAATAAAGATGTACAAAATTAGTACGATTAATGGTGGACTTGTGACAAGTCCACTTTTAATCGTGACGACTATTAGTGACAAGTCACTTGTCATTAATAGTCGTCTGTTGTGCATCAGTTTCTATTGCTCCTTGATACATTATATGCCGATCAAAGACTCAAAGCTGCTCCTGACACTGCGGTTGCTTCAGAGAGATGAGAGAGAGAGAGAGAGAGAGAGAGAGAGAGAGAGAGAGAGAGAGAGAGAGAGAGAGAGAGAGAGAGACGGACAGACGGACAGATAGACAGACAGACAGAGTGGGCGAGGGGAGGGAGGAATGAAGGAAGATGGCGAAGGAGGGAGGAGAGCGACAGAGGGAGAGGGCCAGGTCACATCCGAGTTGACGCCTGATAGTCCTGTTTTTCTATTTTATGCATTTCTTAATGGAATGAGTGAAATCTTCATTTTAGCCATTAACTAAGTATAGGCCTACTTGGATATCATAAAATAATTATTATGAGGGGCGCAACCAGAACATTTTCCTGAGGAGGGGGTGCTCAGAATTATGATTGTAAGCGCCGAAGGAACGAAGCCAATGCTGACTAGGGGCATTTGGGGAGCCCCAGAAACCAACGCATTTTTACTTTTATCATCAGCTAGAGCACGATTCAGGTCTTTGTTTGCCAGCTATATTTATGAGCTATAAAGTCATGAAAACTTCTGAAAAACATGGTTTAAGACTTCAAAAATGTCCTTTCCCATTTGTTTAGATAAGACAAAGGGTCTTAGTCCTATAGCTCGTGAGTGGCAAAAGTAATAACGAGTGTTTGATCTAACCCTTGCCCCAATAACCAGTGTTTTATCTAGTCCCATCTCTAAAAATCAAGGTTTCTAGGGAAAACCAAACATCCGACAGAAAATGGCAGGGGTTTTGGAAGGGGATGTGCCCCTCTACATAAGAAAGTTTCAAATTTCCACACTTCAATGGCAGCATATTAAGATGCCACCTAAAGCAAAATTGCTATGCTATTTCAGTGCTGATAGGAGTGGTCTAAACTTCAATGAATATACTCACAATAATATAAAAAAATATTTTTCTGAGTTTCCACGTTTATTTTGATACCATTTTAAGATGTCAACTTAGCAACAATAACTCTACTACCTCAGTGCTGATAAAAAAGAGAGATTTCAAATTTCAACACAGGCCTAGCAAGGGGAGGGATTTGGGCAGGGGCCGTATTTCGTATAGCCTGTACCTGTAATCATTCTGCGGTGTGTCAAGTAGTAAAAGGAATATTATTATTATCATACTATAGTACCGGTAGCCTATCATAATTATATTATAATTACAAATAATAAAATCGTAATTATATAGTAGGAAATAAGATCATGGCATAATAATTATGGCAGTTTATGCAATACAATATAATAAACAGGAACTAAAAACTAGTATCATTTTGTCAAATATTCTGGGCGGAACATTATCTTTCGGTCGCTTTCTCTGCTGGAAATGTCTAGATCAAACAAGCTGAATAACTATTATATTAGTGTTGTACTAATTTGAATGAAACATTCTTAACTAGGTCTCAATAAAATAGCACGCACGGTATTATCAATAATTATGTCATAACATATTTTCAATAAATTGGTGAGACACTGTGATGTAGCCTAAAGGCATATCACTAGCACTTTTAATTCATCACTAGGCAATTTTTAGAGACCCAGACACACTCAGGTAAACCAGCTAAACACTGAAATCTAGTGCTTTATAAACCATGAATTTGACTAAGATACATAAGAATGAAGGAACTTGCTTGATTGTGTAATCCGAAATACTGATAGAGCGAAAGACCCCTACTCCCCAACCCACCCCACAAAAAACTCATCGGATTTGGAAAAATTGTATGGGTCACCTTTTTAGCGCTGGAGGTGCTCAAGAACCCCCAAGGACCCCTGGTTGCGCCACTGGATATAATAGGTCTACCCCCGAATAAAAATTCTGCGGGCGCCCATGATAGTAATCTTCTCTTTAATTAAGCGCCTGCAGACACACTGCGCTTTACATGTACAAGTTATGCGGTAATCTTAGTTATCATCAAACTTAACTAAACTTAACTTAACTATACTAACTGAGCAGTCATCCCGCAATACATGGTGCTAATAGCAGCCTACAAATCATATCCGCCCAAAGGGGGCCCAAACTCACTACCTCTTGCACTCTTGGCCAGCGTGTTATCCATGTAGTGGGGCGCGGTTGTATAGTGGTGGCGTATGTATGTATGCCAAGTCGGCTTTGATGGCATCTGTTGGCAAGATCATTATAGAAGAGAAGGGAGGAAGAGCGAGGCAGGGAATGGAATCACGGGGCGTTAGACTTGATTACTCCCAACACACGGAGGGAAACGATGATGAAGAAGTTATAAACAGAGATAAGACCCATACGTGGAAACCGCATTAATTACCTATCGCGAATTGAGATACAGACGCAAGAAAGGTCAGGGATGATTACCACATTAACCCTAACACACAAACACACGGGGAGTGGGGGTGAAAGACGATGATGTCTGAGTTGAAAGCATGTATGTATGTATGTATGTATGTATGTATGTATGTATGTATGTATGTATGTATGTATGTATGTATGTATGTATGTATGTATGTATGTATGTATGTATGTATAATGTATGTATGTATGTATGTATGTATGTATGTATGTATGTATGTATGTATGTATGTATGTATGTATGTATGTATGTATGTATGTATGTATGTATGTATGTATAATGTATGTATGTATGTATGTATGTATGTATGTATGTATGTATGTATGTATGTATGTATGTATGTATGTATGTATGTATGTATGTATGTATGTATGTATGTATGTATGTATGTATGTATGCATGCATGTATGTGTGTATGTATGTATGTATGTATGTATGAATGTATGTATGTATGTATGTATGCATGTATGTATGTATGTATGTATGCATGCATGTATGTGTGTATGTATGTATGTATGTATGTATGAATGTATGTATGCATGTATGTATGTATATATGTATGTATGTATGTATGTATGTTTAAATGTATGTATGTATGCATGCATGTATGTGTGCATGTATGTATGTGTGTATGCATGAATGTATGTATGTATGTATGTAAGTAGTTATATGTATGTAAGTATGTAAGTATGTATGTATGTATGTATGTATGTATGTATGTATGTATGTATGTATGTATGTATGTATGTATGTATGTATGTATGTATGTATGTATGTATGTATGTATGTATGTATGTATGTATGTATGTATTGTATGTATGTATGTATGTATGTATGTATGTATGTATGTATGTATGTATGAATGTATGTATGTATGTATTTATGTATGTATGTATGTATGCATGTATTGTATGTAACGTATGTACATGTATGTATGTTCCGACACGCCACATGTGACGGTGGCGTCTGACCAGGCGGCTCACGGCAGTTGAAACATCTGTTGCGCATAACTTGGGACCTCACAGACGCAGACGTACATGTAGAGAGACAGACAAGCAGACTGACACGGACCTCCGGACATAGCATCCCATCGAGCTTTACGCTCTTTGGCCAATGGGAAGCTGCTGGTTAATCGAACCCGCTTTTCTACCAGACAGCATCGAGCCTTCTCGGTTGTTGACCCGTCCACATGGAATGGGCTCCTGCTTGCAGCACGCTCACTAGCAACCTCGGACTAATTTGCCTGCTTTCTACCACTTGCTCAAAACCTATCTTTTTAGCCGCGTCTGGATTGGGAACGCCTCTGAGTAGGCTTCTTGAAGAGGCGCTGATTTTGGTGATGGTAACTGGCTCTGAAAGGGGTTTGAAATAGCTGGAAAGAACAATATACATGTAGAATGGATTGCAGGTTTAAAGCACTGCAGTGCTGGCAGAACCATACAGCAAATGCACAGCACACTAGTTCGTGTGCTATCTTCCTTTTATAAGCACTCGTATGCAGGGGCTTCTATCCCCCTAAGCAGCCGGGCTCAATCCATCTTCCTCCCCCTCTTCCTGGGTCGACCTTCCCCCTCTGCAATATGTTATCTAGTCCATTCCTCTGGTGAATGAAAGTTTCTGAGATGGGGAGGGTTCAGGGAGGGATGCTGTCCTCCCCGTACGAATTTTTTCAATTTCCGCATTGCGATTTCCGCATTTTAAACTGTCATTATTACAAGTACTATATTTCAGTGGAGGGATTGCTGAAAAGAGAAGTCTAGGACTTAATAAATAGGCCTATATTTTACAATAATATTTTTTGGAGTTTCCACAATGTAGGCCTAGACCTAATGGTACTCTAGCTGTTTACGATGTCATCCTACGCAATGTATAATGTATGTGTGTGTGCGTGCGCGTGTGAGTGTGCGTGTGTGTTCACCCGTGCACCAGCCAACCGGAAAATAAAACTTAGCGGTGACATGATAGTAAAACAGTAACAACAGACTAACAAAAGGGGCCTTGTAGTGGCGATAACAGCAGTAAAAATACAAAATACCACCAGCAGTAGAATCATATCAATGTGCTTTTGTTAACGTTGGAAATGACGCAGCAATAAATTGGCCTACTTTCATCAACAGAATCATAATCAGCAGTAGCAGCAGCATCATGAAATCATCACAACCATTAAATTTAGGGCGCCTATATTTGTAGACAAGTAGCACTTCTGAGTAAGTAAGTTAGGTTGAATAAATCTTATATATATATAATATATTTATATTATGAAATCTGTTTTCAAATTTAAAACGGTGCAATGCACACAGCAAGTGTGAGTTAAAACGACGGAGAGCCCTAAACAGAGGTGACAATTCTCACCATGGTATGGTTACAAATAGAGTCATGGGAGGCAGGTAGGCCTACGAGAGTTGAAGAAACGGAAGGGTAATGAGGCAATAAGCGGGAGAAGAGAAATTCACCCACGGAGATAAGACCCAAACGTGGAAAACGCATGAAAGCATTAATTACCTATCACGAATGAGTTCAAGACCCCAAGCAGGTCATGGGGCGATTACCACGATAACCCTAACACAATGGGGTGGGGGAAGACGATGATGACTGATTAGAAAGAATGTATGTATGTATGTATGACATTGTATGTATGTATGTATATATGTATGTATGTATGTATGTATGTATGTATGTATGTATGTATGTATGTATGTATGTATTGTATGTAATGTATGTATGTATGTGCTGACACGCCACATGGGACGAGTTGTTAAGGATTTAGACTTGTCATTTAGCATCTGCCTGGATAAACAACCGTTGGCCTGTGGGGCAGGACTGGTGTATACATGTATGAGCATGCGCAATTGCACATGCACACATGACCATGCACACAAGCCAGTGCAATGTACATGTACATGTATTAAGAGAATGTACAACTTTTCGGAGGCAGACCGAATCCACCCATCCGTAAGAGATATTAATGTACCTGACTAATTGAAATAGCAAGTGTAACTAAATGTTCTCTGGCCTTGATTTGTTCTGTCTTGGGTCTACATCCAGAGACGCAGAGGAACATAGGATTCCTATGCATTTCTGCACACGCGTTGATGCACGTTGTAAGAGGCTTAAACCAGTCTCAATATGTCGGGATTAACACGCTTCTCTTTGGATGAAGGACACCTGATTATACGATTACACACACATTATATTTTGCGTCATACAACTCTGTTGGCCGGTTGCTCGTTTTGACTGAGCACTCCATCGCCTTGGAGACTGTTTGGACTGTCAGGTTCAAACGCAACGGATTCTCGGGGGGACCTCGATTAGTCGGGTCTATGTACGCTGACAGGCGGGGGACTGCGCGGTGGCGTCTGGCCAGGCGGCTCACGGCAGTTGAAACATCTGTTGCACATAACTTGGGACCTCACAGACGCAGACATAGAGAGACAGACAAGCAGACTGACACGGACCTCCATTGTCCATGAGCATCAAACCACTACAATTTTAAAATATTAAAAATTAAAAAAGTAATAGTAGCCTCTGCCAAATAGCTTGTAGGCTAGAATAATGGTTATGGTTAGTATAAGGGTTACGGTTAGACCTCTGCAATGTAGCATCATAGGCTTTAGAAATCTTAGAATAAAACACTAGGCCTCTGCCATGTAGCATGTTTTGTCGGGTCTTGAGAAAAACAGAAGTATCATAATATAATACTTGGCCCTGCGATGTAGCATGAAGGCTCTAGATAAAATAATAGAAAAGTATTAATAGTACGCCACTGCTCTGTAGCATGCGGGCCCTATAGAAAAGAGAAAAATTTAACAAAATATAGTACAATTTTAGCAAAATATAGTCTGCCAAGTGGAATTTAGGCCCAAGAGTAGGTACCAACACCACCACCACCACAACCACCACCACATGCGCAACCGCTTATAGCCTACTATAGTTTGTATGTACTTGTATGTGCACTTAGGCTGCAAAGCAACGAACATACCCAGTACACTACGACACCCCACAAGTACTCCAGCGCCACTACTATATACTATACTAGTATACTATTACTATACTACCACAACTACTGCTACTACTACTACTACTACTACTACTACTACTACTACTACTACTACTACTACTACTACTCCTACCGATTAATTATCTGATTATAATCTGGTCGTTTTGACTGAGTATACTCCAGGGAAACGAGGTGCCATGGACTCGGTGATTTTGAAAGGGGTTGGGAATAGCTCGAGTGAACAATATACATGTAGAATGGATTGCAGGTTTAAAGCACTGCAGTGCTGGCAGAACTACACAGCAAATGCACAGCACACTAGTTCGTGTGCTAACTTCCTTTATAAGCACTCGTATGCTTCTATCCCCCCTAAGCAGCCGGGCTCAATCCATCTTCTTCCCCCTCTTCCTGTGTCGGCCTTCCCCCTCTGCAATATGTTATCTAGTCCATTGCTCTGGTGAATGAAGGTTTCTGAGATGGGGAGGGTTTGGGGAGGGATGCTCTGCTCCCCGTAAGAATTTTTTCAATTTCCGCATTTTAAGCTGTCATTTCTACAAGTACCATATTTCAGTGGAAGGATTGCTGAAAAGAGAAGTCTAGAACTTAATAAATAGGCCTATATTTTACAATAATATTTTTTTGGGAGTTTCCACATTGTAGGCCTAGACCTAATGGTACTATAGCTGTTTACGATGTCATCCTAATAACATTACTCCAACACTTCAGTGCTGATAAAAGAGTGTTTTGAAATTTGGAATAGGCCTACTTATAATTACGATAATTGCTTTATTTATCAAGTTCAGCAACTCAGTTCTGCTGGTGATGTATACATGTATACATGTACATGTACGATAGCGAATAATTGCTGACGAGAGTAAACTTAGGCCCATCAAAAATTATAGCAGGTCTAGCCTAGGCTATTTGTTGCAATTCAATCAGCTTAGGGCACAAGACGGTCCTGAATTGCTGACCAAGATACAATTATTAGCAGAAGTTGTTACAAACCAGGCAGGAAGTACCAAACTGCCAAAATTGGGTAGCCATGCATTGTGCTTAGCGACTCTGATCGGTCACCAGTGTGCACTGCGAGAGGCGTTACATAAATTTATGGATGGAGTAGGCCTACAATGAAATAGAATGAAAATACAATGTAGGCCTAGGCCTTCGTAATATATTATGTTGTTGTACTAAGTGTTCAAGGAACACAACATTTTTAAAAATTTGAGTCTGAAATTTGAAATATAACACTGGAGAGAAGCCACTTAGTTGTACAAAAATAGTAAGCTTAGTGGTACATGTAGGCCTATTAATATCATGTTCATTATAATAATTATGATTGTGTCACTTATTAAAATAGTAAATAATATTATTATAATCACATAATCGTAAATTTGATTATGGTATATTATCATAACAGTTCGTGTGATGCGAAAATGTAGATATATTATAGGCTGTATAGCTAAAAACTATTACCATTCTGTCACAATTTTCTGTGGAGGGGAAGTACCACTCTACTCAAAACTGAAAACATTGCTCTTTCATAAATCCTATCTTGATTCTTCCTCTTCTCCTCACATCCCTCGCCATTTCAACTCTAAACATCACCCACCTTGGCCGTCCATCCATCTGCCTGCATGACTCTCCGGATTTGATCCGCTGACTATCGATTTTGTTTTGACTGAGCGCCAGTGAATAAGCTGGTTCCCGCGCGACTTGGCTTTTGTGGGCGCTGTAGAAGTCTGGATATTACGATTACGATTAGGAAGTACTGATTGATAACCTGCTTCTCTATAAGTGCCATTAAACCACCCAGAGCCTCCGCTGTCATTAGCCATCCAGCTAATGATTTGTGGGTGGAGCCTCGACTTGGCTAATCACCGCTAATCACCGCTAAAGAAATAGATTAGCGCGAGAAAAACGGGTCTTTATCGGACGATTCTGTACACAATTATGAACGATTCTGTACACAATTATACGCGATTTGTGGCTTTGTACCGCAACATTAGGGCAGCATTGGGGGTCTTATATTGGGAACAGTACTGTACGTGCATGCCATAAATCACCCACCCTACACTGTTAGGGTTTGCTGGTCAGAGAATCAAATAGGCGAAGCCATAAAAACCGAACACTTTGACATTTGAAAAGGAAATCTTAGAAACCTTATGCATGGTGGGTCATACAAAAGACACCCCTAAAGATATTTGCCAATATCTTGGCCAGAAGTAAAAAATTAATACAATTTTACAGCTTAAAGACAATTCATATTACGCAGAGTGGCCAGATTTCACCGCAATATTTCAAACATAACAGTTAAATATCACTTTTAGTGAGACAACCGACTCTTTGACGAATCAAAAACATAATGAAAGAAAAAGTAGCAACAAAGCCATTTTATGTCTCATCTCAAATAGAAGGTCTAATAATATAGCTGTTATCAAAGTAACATGATAGTACATCACATCCTGTGTTCAATGTGTCCACCACCAATGCCCACACTTGTTTTGAGTTTTTGCACAGTTTTGATGGACACTTGGTGATGTGTTCCAGATAAAAATCTTCCCAATCAACTCCAATGCGACCATTGATTCTCTCTTATCGTTCTTGGTTTTGGCTGCAGATTGCGGTATTTCTCGAGCAATATACTATAGCTCTCAACAGTTGATAAAATCATCGGGTTCAAATCCGGATATTTCGAACCATTTGTTCTTCTCAATGAAACCAGTACAGTAATATTGACGTTGAACCGATCTCCTTTCATCAGCGGTAGGCCTACATTTCTTAACTCTCTATTTCAATTTAGCTCTTCATTTCTCTGCAATCACTGTTTATCAGATTAAGCGCCGATTATAGCTTTATCTCCATGCTCATGAAGTGTATGAATACAAATTTTGCGTCCCATCGACACCTTTGGAATTTTAATTTGATAGAAATTTCGATTTTATTATTTTAAAAACAAAATGACTAATCAGAAAAATTCTGTATTTATCAACCCAACAGTCATCTTGTTAAATCATGTCACAGAGACGTGCAGCTATGCTGGTACCTGCTTTTTCTAAATAATAATAACGATTTTCTGTCAATAACAAGTCTATTTGACACCAATTATCTGAGATGTTACTTGATAAATTCGTTTTTTGTTACTTTTTGCTGCGTAATGTTTTTGAATCGTCATTTAACAGTGATCGAGTGGTCTCACTAAAAGTTATTTATAACCTTAATTTGTTCTGTCTAAATATTTTAATTAAATCTGGCCATCATGATTGTCTAAACATGAATTGTCTTTAATTAAGCCTGTAAAATTTCATTTAAAATTACTATACCTCTGGCCAAAATTATGAGCAAAAACTTTATGGTCATTTTATGGCCCAACCTGTAGAACAACCTCTGTCCCTTAGTGATGCATTGCAAAACCTCTTTCGAGTAGCATATCGAAAGCAAATAAAGCAACGGTCCTAAAGGAGTCAGGTATAATTATAGACTAGGTCTATTTGTGTACGCAAATGCTTACGCTTCATTTGAAAAACAATAAAGCGACAGTTGGGCATAGGCCTAGGCTGTTAGGCCTGGTTGTATACGGCAATGTGGATAAACAGCCACAGAATTTCTCCCTGCAAGAACTTTTGCCCTGCCAGAATTTTTCCCTGTCAGAGCGTTTGAATGCCAAAATTTTACGGTCTTTACCCTGCCAGAATTTTTGCCCTGCCAGAACTTTTGCCCTGCCAGAAAATTGTCCTGCCAGATTTTGTTCTCTTCATGAACTTTTGCCCTGCCAGAACTTTTGCCCTGCCAGAACTTTTGCCCTGCCAGAGAGCGGACGGACGTGAACAGTAACAAGCAATATCCCGGAACAAACTCTCCCAGGGTAAAATTTCTGGCAGGGCAACGACCAGGGCAACAGCCAGGGCAAAGGCTTTTTTACCAGGGCATTTGCCCTGGCATGCCCTGGCGTAGCGCCGCCACTGTTCTTAGTAGGCCTACCTAAAATCCGACCCGGCCCGGCCAGGCGTGTCTAAAACCCGGCCCGGCGGGATAAAAGTTGATTTTCCGTCACTATCAAAGCGTTTAGGGACAAACGTCACTATCAGAGGGATTAGGGATAGTATCCTAGGGTTTAGAGGGTTAGGTAAATGGTTATGTTTTTAAATTTTTTTTTTGAAAGTGTGACGTATACTTTAGGGGGGGTCCGAGGTTTGTGACAGGGGGAGGGGGGGTCAAAAATGGTCAAAAATAGCGTGACTTACTTTATGGACGGCCCCTAAAACAGCTGCTACTAATCAAACAGTCGAGCCCTGCCTAAGGTTATCGATGTCGTGAATATACGGGAACGATAAGCGCGCTCCTCCAGTAGACCTGCACTCCGGATTAGTGTGGTCCTCAAAAATTATTTTGTTGGATTTCGCTGACGGTGCCCTCTCATTTTGTTACATTGCCTTAGTGCGTTTATCATTTTCCGCTACACAAGTTCCATGGTTGATGACAGGGTCAAAACAAGGCCAGAGCTGCCATCTCCTCACTGACATTATCACAAATCCTTAGAAAGAGCCTTAGTGGCTGTTGCAGAAATGGCGCCAATTCTTTTTGAACTCATTGCACTTGAAGATAAACTTCAGCTCAGTTTCTTGAGGCAAAGACGTCTGCGGTAGACCTACTGCTGAGACTCCAACAATCGACAAACCTCTAAACTGGTGCACAGAGGCAGTTTATTATGGTAGTCATCTCAAGGCTGGTTGCTACAAATTGTTAAGAGTGTTTCTCGAAAGTCTGAGTTGATGAGTGCTGCCGGAAAATCAGAGCGTTTCGGATCTTAAAGTGCGGTTTTGAAGTGACTTACAACAGTATCAATGCTTGGCAGGCTCTCATAGCCAGCTTTCAAAACTATGATGTCTGGACTACTTGATGATTGAGCAGGTGGTTGTTTGAAGACATGACCTTACCATGATGCAGACAAGAAAAACTCAGTATAATAATAATTAGGCTATTATTATAAGTCCTTTCTAGTATTGTCTCAATCAGAGAGCATGCTGCGTTTGATACTGTAGCAGGGCCATAAATCCTGAGGAGGGAAAGAACCTGAGAAAAATTGTGGTGATAGAAATCCTTCAAATTGTCTCCCCAGGTAATAAAGTGGGGAGGGAATTCCCTGCATTCCCTCCAAAGGATTTATTCGTGATTAGTCCTATTTGCAACAGTATTTGTGCTGACTTTTAAAGATTAAACTATTATTTTATGTAATTATAACATACATTCACGCACAACTTTTGATACTCTATGTATCTATAGAGTGCACTATTCCTAAAGGAAGCAACTGGGCTCAATTGGGTGTACAAATTGCACATGTGAGCAATTTTATCACAATTGGTGGAGTTTGTACCCCATATTTCACTAGTTCACAGACGCTAGTGACTTCAAAAAATGTTTAAGCTATGTCAGACAAACTTATTAAAATTACAGTCGGACAAAGTAGGCTATTACGAGGAGCATTTAAAAAAACTTTCTATATAAGCACTTACTGGAAATCAGATGCACGCATCAATAATTATAATTTATTCATTTGTCGCATTTGCTATATAGCGGCGATTCAAGCTCGCTTGTCAAAGGCGCTCCAGACAACAGCGCGGACAGTGGACACTGCATCGTAGTTTCACGCCGAAGGGCATGAGCAATTGCGAGTGAAGGACTAAGCGGCGACTTGAGGTGGATTCGAACCTGCAACCCTCCGGCTGCAAAGCAACGAACCCAACACTACACCACAGCACCCCACAAATAATATCTTCTGTCTATCAAATGACTAGACACAAACACTGCATTGTTTATCAAAAACAAATAATGTCATGAAGTAGGCCTAATTAATTGCCTATGGCATTTCATGAATTATTTTAAATAGCCTAGTGATACTGTCATCTCTATAGTGACGAACAAAAAACTGAATAGCTTAATTTTATTGATATTTAATATCTCATCCTGTTAATTCTGCTCTTCGTTGTTCAGTTTGACTCCGTTGTGACTGAGTTTTAGTTCCTTTATGAATGTTCATCTTGAAGTCATTAATGATGTTATTTGAATTTTTTCTTAATTTTGCAGCGGATTATGAATGTGGTACGTATGCATTTATGTGATTATTGAGATACCCTATTTTGTAACAAAATGTTATGAACCTGCAAAGATATACAAAACAAAACCGATGAATCTATGACACAATTGACACATGCATATTAGGGTGATTCACAGATACATGGTAAATAATAAATTCAAGCTAGAAACCCTCTCAGTTTGTTAGACCTATCAATAGTGTCATTAAGACCAAATTTTATCTTCCCATCCAAACTGGGTGGCGGTGTTCACGAACTGTGTTACTTTGCCCTAAGCTGATAAATAGTCATTGTTGTAGAAATAAATCTGTCGGTCATACATTCCCATACAATTGCATTTCATTTAAAGATAAATCAAATATAACTGTAATATGACAATACGTGTAATACTTAAAAACAATTGGTCAGTATGAAATGTAAAATTTCAGTAGGTTTGAAACATTGGATATACCCAATTTTGATAATGCTTAGTGCTATTGGATTTAAGATTGACCACTTAGATAGGCCTGCTTACATTCCATGGGCGGATGCATAGGTGGGACAGGGGGGATGGTCCCCCTCAATGGATGTGGGAGGGGACGGCCCATGCATTTGTGCCCCCCCCCCCAATCGGTAATCGGTAGGGCACAACCAAAATCACGGTCAAAAAGTGAAAAAATCACGGCATACTTTTGCAAAAATCGAAAAATCAACCGTGAATCACGGTGCCGTGAAATTTTTGCAGTCACAATTTCTGTATTACGTAGCCTACTTTGATTTTTAAAAAGTGTTAACTTCAAACTAAACAGTGGTCGCAGACACAGTTGTCAATGAACTTACAGTGATTGCTTATGATTTTTTTAAATATCGACTCCTCGACTGCACGTCATTCCCTTAAGTGCACCACTTACCCATCACTCACCCTAACTGTCTAATATATAGTTTGTCAATTGTCAGTATGTGGTATAAATCACTTATTCAATATTCATTGATAGTAAAATTAATAGAGAATAGGCTTACCCTTAATAGCATCATTCCTGGTAATCTGAGTCTACTCTATGAGTACTTTATTTAAAAAAACAAGTCTTACTATAGCTTGTACTCTACAACCCAAGCCACGTCCTTGGTCCTCTATTACCTCCCATTAAAAATGCTACCTACTCACTAGAGTGGTCCACAAGTCATAGGCAAAAAATTAAGTTTTTAGAATTCTTTCTCCACAAGGCTTATTTTTGTTCACTTGGGGTAGATAGTCTCCCTGTAAAATTTCAGCCTGATTGTACAACATTTAGAGGTCAACCCATTCTGAACATTTTACTTGAGTGCTAATAATGTCTTTTCGTCGTGTTAAACGTCGTTATTATACCAACATAGCTTCGTCTAATTTAAGATCCGACCCAGAGCACTGGCTATTGGAAAAACCAGTCTCTCGGTCATCTACTGTAAGATTACCACACAACCTGCATGCACAGCAACTGCTTCAGTTTCATCACATTACTAAATGGGAGGCCCCTTCAAGAAAGTTAAAAAATGGCCTGTGATGCAGTTATTTGTATTTGGGTGCTTGCTAGAATACCAACACAGCTGGTTGACCGGTGTGTCAGGAAACTGTCAAAGCTTTATCAGAAGTACATAACTCTGAAAACTCACAGACCATTAAAAAGAGAAAGTGACAGGATGACAGAAGACAATGTTCAAAGGTGATCTTCAAGAATTGTTTGATATTGCCTCAAAGGATGTGATGACAGAAATCCTGCAAGACTAAGATCGGGAAATCCTTCGAATACAAAGATAAGACGTATTTTCCAACAGAATGAGTGGAGTAAACTTGAAGACAGCAGCAACAGAAAGCAGAAAGAGGCAACGCGAGAAAAAGAGAATGGTGAAAATTGATATGAAGAACGCAAGACAAAAGGCAGCAATGAAGCAGTAGGTGAACTTTCTGCGTTGCCATCTATAGTCAGGATTCTGAAGAAGAATGTGATTGCATTGATGAGTATGAGATCACTTAGTCATAGTACGTATTCGTCTACACTATACAGTGGCTGCATACACAGCTGCTGCTACTAACTGCCTTATTTCCAAAAAATGAAAGAGCATCTTCCAGTCCTCTTTAGCTTAGTAGTTGGTGCATTGTATCATAAGATCGCTGTTGCTTCACAGGCTACACATCGCGCTTGAGGACTTCAAAATCATTTTCCGTCTTTTAATCGTCTTCTTTACAACAACAATCTTGGTTTTCTGCAAGGAAGTCTCCATAAACCCGGTGAGTTCGTTCCTTTTCTTCAAATCTTTCTACACTCTGTAAATTCTAAAATATTATCCTTTTTCCTAATTCCTTTGTTTCAAATATTTTCAAATCTCCCTGCCATTACTCTGACCAACCAATCATTCTCGCGCTTCGCTCCAATGCATTCATTAACGCTTCTACTCCTCCTCCTTCTCACCTGCGCCCGCTGCCTCGCGGCCAATGATTCCTACTCCCCCCACCCACGCCAAGCCTACCAAACTGCAACGGTTGAACACGGTCAACTGGCAGTCATTCCGCTCTCTTATTTCATCACTCCGCCTCGCTCTAACTACAGACCTCAAAAACTATTTCCATCTTTCCTTCTTCTCTTATGCGGTGACATCTCTGCTAATCCTGGGCCATCGTCTGCATATCACTCCAGCGCAAATATCTCACACAAACAGGCCACTCACAATACAACCAGACTTTCAAACA
Organism: Lumbricus terrestris; assembly: GCA_949752735.1. Taxonomy (NCBI): domain Eukaryota; kingdom Metazoa; phylum Annelida; class Clitellata; order Crassiclitellata; family Lumbricidae; genus Lumbricus; species Lumbricus terrestris. The sequence goes on along the minus strand of OX457037.1, from coordinate 20,509,061 downwards.
AGACCTTTTTACTCTACTCTCTCAACATCCGGTCCCTACTAAACGAAAACAACTCTATTTCCCTCATCGACCTTGCTTCCGGCTCCCGTCCACCGAATCTCATTGCTCTCCAAGAAACCTGGCTATCCAATACCTCTTCAACCGCCCATTTAGCCGATTGCATACCACCTGGCTACTCTCTTCAAAGCTTCCCTCGAATAACCGCCTCCTCTAAATCCTCAAAAATATCTGGTGGCGGCACTGCCTTCCTGGTTCGTGAGCCGGCTGTCGTCCTAAATTCTTCTCGCCACACATTCAGTTCTTTCGAATGCTCGTCCACAACACTTCGACTTTCCTCAGACCTACTCACAGTTTTTAACATCTACCGTCCTCCTACCTCGTCTAATTACTCCTCTAAAAACTCAGTCTTTCTTGATGAATTTAGCTCTCTCCTCTCACTTGCTGCTACTACCCCCAACGAATTCTTACTCACTGGCGATTTCAACGTCCATGTTGACGATCCATCTAACTCTCATGCAACTGACTTTCTGAACCTCCTCTCATCAGTCAATCTCGTCCAACATGTCAACTTCCCGACCCACATCAAGAATCACACCCTCGACCTTGTCATAACTGCCAACACCTCCCTTTTATCTCCAAAGCTATCACACTCTATGCTCAACATAACTGACCATTACCTTATCATGGCTGACCTTGAAATTAAGCCCTTTGCTCGGCTTCCTCCTTCCACTCACTCCTTCCGTCACACAGGTTCTATTGACTCTCATGCCTTCATCAAAGATATTCGCAGTTCTCAACTTGTTCTTAATCCTCCTTCTTCCCTTGATGACCTACTGTCCTGCTACAATTCCACTCTTTCCGACCTCCTTGACATTCACGCACCACTTATCACCAAACCCAGCTCACATGCCATTAATCCTTGGTTCACCTCCTACCTCCAGGCTTTTAAAACCTTTCGTAGGCGACTTCAGCACATCTACAAGAGCGCCACTGACGCTCTATCCCGAGAAAAAGCCCTTTCCAACCTCAAATCAGCCACAAACAGATATCATAAACTCATTGCTGCTACAAAAAGGAAATACTACTCTTCCCTCATTCACTCCAGCTCCTCCAACCCTCGCCACCTCTGGAGAGCTGTCAACTCTCTTCTTCATCGCAAATCGCCCTCCCCACTACCGAGCTCCATTCCAGCCCCCTCTATGGCCGATACATTCTGTTCATTTTTCTCGGACAAAATCTCATCCCTTCGCTTCACATTGCAGTCCCTTCTTGATTCACAATCCTCCAACACTGATCCACCTCCATTTCCAAATCCTGCTCCTCCTGTCTCTCAGTCATCCCTTCCAATACTCCATCCCGCCTCTGAAGCTGAAGTGTCACTTCTGCTAAACTCTCTTCCCAACAAACAGTGTGAATTAGATCCTATCCCAACTGCTCTCCTAAAAGACTGCGCTTCCGTCCTCATTCCTATAATCACTAAAATTATTAATCTTTCACTCTCCACTGGCAATTTCCCAATGGTCTTCAAGCAATCTCTCGTCACTCCTCTTCTGAAAAAAGCAAATCTCGACAAGGAAAACCTATCAAATTACCGACCCATCTCCAACCTTTCTTTTCTATCGAAATTAACTGAACGAATTGTCCTTGCCCGCCTAAACGATTACCTCTCTTCTAACTCACTCCTCAATTCCCACCAATCTGGCTTTACTAAACACCACTCCACAGAAACTCTACTCGTTTCTCTCTACAATAAACTGGTCTCGGCCGTCAGTCATCAGCAAGTCTCCTGCCTCTGTCTCCTTGACATCTCCGCTGCATTCGACACCATCGATCACAGTCTCCTTCTTAATCGACTCTCTTCTTCCTTTGGCGTCTCTGGCACTGCTCTACTCTGGTTCGAGTCCTACTTGTCTTCCAGATCTTTCTCTGTTAAAGCCTCCAGTCACTGTTCGAAACCTCTTCCACTATCTTGCGGCGTTCCTCAAGGCTCCGTCCTTGGTCCACTCCTCTTCATTCTCTACACCACTCCTTTAAGTCATCTCATAAAATCCTCGTCTGTTGACCACCATCTCTATGCAGACGATACCCAACTCTTCATATCCTTTTCCCCAGGCTCTTTTTCCACCTCCATTGCTAAACTTCTCAATGTGGTCAATCTGATATCTCAATGGATGTCGTCCAACCTCCTCTGCCTCAACCCCTCCAAAACAGAGTTCATTATTCTAGGCCTTCCTGACCAAATCAAGAAAATCCCTGACCCTTCAATACACCTATCGACTAACTCTTCATCTCTTACCTTCACCTCTGATGCTCCGGTCCGCAATCTTGGTGTAATGTTTGATTCACACCTCTCCTTCTCTAACCACATCTCTAATCTATCGCGCTCCTGCTTCATGCACATCCGGGACCTCCGACGCATCCGACCCATGCTTGATTTCAAAACTGCTTCCACCATTGCTACGTCCATCGTCCACTCAAAGCTTGACTATTGCAATTCCCTGTTCTTAAACCTTGATTCCACACAACTTAAGCGCCTCCAACTCATACAAAATTCTCTTGCTAGAGCCGTCACCAGAACACCCAGACATCATCACATCACCCCCATCCTCAAGTTTCTTCACTGGTTGAAAATTCCAGAGCGAATTCACTACAAAGTTCTCTCCTTAACATACAACTCCTTACAATGCTCCCAGCCCAGATATCTTCGCGAACTGTTCACCATCCAGCCTACCCGTTCTACCCGATCATCCGCCTGCCTTACACTCTCTAGACCGCCGGTCACAAGTCATCTCAAGTTCTCCAACCGAGCAATATCCAACTCAGCACCACGCCTTTGGAATGATCTGCCTGCTGAGTTCCGATCCTTTTCAGTTCCTACTCCACACCATCACCTTCCTCAGGTTCCTCTATCCATCACACCTCGGGCCTTTCACTCGAAACTAAAGACACTCCTGTTCAAGAACTCTTATCCTGTTTCACCTGATCCCCCACCCTCCAATTCCCGGCTCAGACGACACCCACCTTAGTAGCTGTTCCACACCTCTGATCATACGGTACCTCGACCCGGACCACCATGGACTACTCTTACGGACAACCCTTTTGACTCAACGCATTTGATCCTGATCCTATGGTAACTCGACCCGGACCACCACGGACTACTTTCACGGACAACCCTTCTAACTCAACGCAGCGCTCGTGAATAAGCCGGTGCCCCGCGCTTGGCTTTCCAGTGGCGCTTTAGAAATAAGGAGATTACGATTACGATTACGATCATGTTGGCCCTCCAGACCATGATGCTGTGTTTGTAGATGGATCTGCCACACTGGCGATTAGTTATGACGTTAATTTCAGAAAGCAAATTATCCAGAAGTTCGGTATAAAAGAAAGACAAGAAGCAGCTGCAATGGAGGAACAAAAGTGCACACTGGCAGACCTGCTATTACCTCACTGAGAAGGCAAAATGTTGCCCAGCATCGACGGATCAAAGAAAATTATGGGCCGCATAGCTATTATTGTCACTGGAAATTGTCAGGAAAAACTCTTGTCAATCCCAAAAATGGTGAGCGGCATACAAGAAGGTGACTCTCAGGCCAACACAAGTGTTGAAGTACTTGAGAAATGGAATTTCCCCCCCCCCCCCCCCCAAACGTCGCTCAATGTCGCTCAGGTCGTACATTAACCATTGCAGAACAATTTATATACTTCTGTCCAGATAACATAAAAAGTGTCAAATGGGTTGACCTCTAAATTTCATTTATTTTCATTAAAAATTTTTGTGATTATTACAATCTTGATAAGGAACAAAACAAGCCTTGTGGAGAACTGAAATCTGTTCGATGAATTTTGTGGACCAATCTACTACTCACGTCCTCCGTTCTCATAACCGTGAGATTCCTCATGCAGACGCATTAACCCGATGTGGATTTATTACACGGATGCTATTCAAGTGACAATACTTTTTTCATGTTTAACCTAAGTTCTCTCCTGCATTGTTCATAACGTGTCTATTAGGTAGTTGTATAGGCCTAATATGTTTATTGAATAATTGCATATTTGTATTTGTCGTGATTGTAAATGCATTAATTATTGAGTTCTTGTCCATTGTTCCCGCAGTGCGTTTGCAGGCGGTTCAATAAAGTATATACTTACTTACTTACTTACTTACTTGCTATAGGCTAGTATTGACCGGTTTAACTACTATGCTACGTAGGCCTACTTAATTAACGCAATGGAACTGCCCCATTTTGCAACTTGATTTTGAAATTTAGCATAGGCTAAACGAGTTTTTATGAATGAGTCTTCACTTGTCAGCGACGTCATTCATTCCCCCAAAACAGAAATTCCTAAATTAATTTAATGGTTTCGCCAGGATTTCAGTCTTGGGAGGCTGAGAGGAGGAAATTTTCCATTTTCATCCCCCAAAATTTCTGACACCTTTCTTTAGTCATTCGGTCCAAATCTCGTGGAAAATGTTCCATTTTCATCGGCCAAAATTTCGGACGACCTTTATTTTACTCATTCAGTAGAAATATTATGGATGCATTTAATTTTTTTAGGGGGAGGGTTTATCCCTGTCTAGCCAGTAGCCCCCTGGCGCCGCCACTGATCAAGATCAATTTTCCCCATTCAGCGTTGTAGGGCATGCCAATACACACTTACAAATTCCAGTAGATAGGCTGCAAGGAATCAAACAAGAAGGGTGGAAGTAAGGATATTGATCTGACTATTAGGAGAGCAAACTGTACATGAGTAGAAGATGTTTAAGTGCTGAGGACCCCAATTGACCTTTTACCTCAAACGTACTAGTGCTGAGGACCCCAATTGACCTTTGTGACCTCACACAGACTAGTTCTGAGAACCCCAGTGACGTCATCAACATCAAACATACTAGTTTTTTGGACCTCAATGACTCATAACCACATAGACCAGTGGTTCTCAACCTTTTTAGCGCGGCGACCCCTTGGTAAGATTTCAAAAGTTGTGACGACCTTCTCTTCTTTAGGTTCTCTAAAGAAGAGAAGGTCGTCACAAGTTGTGACGACCCCTAACAACAAAATTGAACGAGTTACTAACAGTTAGGCCTACTCGTCACTGCATTTTTTACCATTGTTTGCTGTCGTGATTTCACTTCATGATTCGAAACTGCTTTTGGCAAAAATTATTGTGTGAGGTCTCCTGGCTTTTAATGATGATTCTGCAAGAGAAATTCTGCAGTTTGAATTTGAAGTTTCATAAGTCTATTCAGTTTGTGACACTTCAACAACTGCCACATCTTGATGCTGGAACTCCCCATAACCTCCCCATTCTCAAGTGTGCCTCTCATCAGCTGCTCTTAAAAATACTGGTCATGCTTTCCAGCGTAGTTATGATGCTTTGTATCTGAAGGGGGGTTTCATTTTATTTGTTAGGTTACATCGATTCGACCGACCAAACGTCATTACAAATAAATTTAATAAAACGCGGTAGTTTTCCTATTTATGTTGCATAATTTATTTTAAACAATGGGCTACTCTGAAAATTGGTAATTGGCTATTCTTTTCTTGACACTCTTTTAACCTAGCTGATTGTTTTCGGAGGCTATAAAATTCATGAACTTTAGCCTACTTGTGTTCTTTATGAATGTGACTAGTATGGAAGGGGTTTGAGGAAAGGATGTGTCCTATTGTAGAAAAGTTTTTGGATTTCCACATGCAATGGTAGCATTTTAGGCTGTCATTTTAACGAAATTGTGCATAATCTCTTTGCTGTTGTTCGTGGTTCAGCGTATTGAGTTCAGGGTATCTATAATGGTATGGCGATGTTGTCAGGGCCTCGCTCCAATTTAGCTCCGAGAGCTATGCAGCTTTACATTGGGTATCCAAGGACGTCGTCAGCTACGCTCTGCTGATAAGTATTTCCTCTTAGTTTCTTTCGCTCGTACTACTACCATGAAGAATCGAGCCTTTTCTGTGGTTGGTCCAGTGGTCTGGAATGCCCTTCCTTTTGAGCTACGCCTATATCCTGGAACTCTACCAGGATCCTTCCTTACTAAACTTAAAACTGTTCTTTTTGGGCGCGCTGGAGTCGGGAGCGCTTCTGAGAAGTTTTTTCTTGAATGAGCGCTATATAAATGTCCGAATGAATGAATGAATGAATGAATGAATGAATGAATGAATGAATGAATATGCCAGAATGGAAAAAGCTACCAAATGATATATAATGAACTCGACTGCTGTAGAAATATGAAGGTGCCAAGCAAAATTATGCTAGGCCTATACCTGTTTGCTATAACAAGACTGCACTCACAAGTTGTGTAAATATTAGCGCACTAGACGATAAATTTGATTCAATGTGCGTCTTTTGCTAAGAGCCAATAATATAGAGACATTGCATGCAGGGGCTTCTATCCCCCTAAGCAGCCGCGCTCAATCCATCTTCTCCCCCCTCTTCCTGAATCGGCCTTCCCACTCGGCAATATGTTATCTAGGCTATTCCTCTGGTGAATGAAGGTTTCTGAGATGGGGAAGGTTTGGGGGGAGGGATGCTCTCCTCCGCGTAAGAATTTTTTCAATTTCCTCATTGCAATTTCAATATTTTAAACTGTCATTTTTACAACTACTATATTTCAGTGCAGGTATTGCTGAAAACAGAGGTCTAGGACTTAATAAATAGGCCTATACTTCACAATAATTTTGTTGGAGTTTCCACATTGTAGGCCTAGACCTAAAGGTACTAAGCTTTTACGATGTCATCCTAAAAAATTTCTCAAACACTTCAGTGCTGATAAGAGAGTGGTTTGAGATTTCGATCAATATACTTATAATTACGATGATTTCCTTATTATTATTTTTATCAAGTTCAGCAACTCAGTTCTGCTGGTGATGGGCAATAAGATGATGAATAATTGCTGACGAGAGTAAACTTAGGCTCATCAAAAATTATTGCGGCTAATAGTCTATTTATTGCAATTCAATCAGCTTAGGGCCATCTCTATTGCCCATGCAAGACGGTCCTGAATTGCTGACCAAGATACAATTAGCAGAAATTGTTACAAATGATACACAAACCAGGCAGGAACTACCAAACTGCGAAAATTGGGTAGCCATGCATTGTGCTTAGCGACTCTGATGAGTGTGCACTGCGAGGGGCGTTACATAAATTTATGGATAGAGAACAACGCAATTGAATGAAAATACAATGTAGGCCTTCGTAATAGTGATGTTGTTTTAGACTATATACCGGTACGGTACTACGTGTTCACTGTTCAAGCAACACAACATTTTGAAATTTGAGTCTGAAATTTTAAATAGGCCTAACACTGGAGAGAAGTCATTTAGTTGTACAAAAATAGTTATTGGTACAAGTAGACCTATTAATATTAAATAATTTCCATTATAATAATTGTGGCGTCCTACCCTGGTCACCAACAGACAACGCCTGTGACCCCTCTCCTCGGTTATCACCTGCTAGCGCCTCTGTCTGACCGTGTCGTTCACTCTCGGTGGCCCCTGCATCATAGAGAGCCTTCTGCTGCCCAGGACCCGGGAGGTACTCCGTCTTACCAGGATTGCCTGAGTCTCCCGAGTCGCTGTCTGCGGCGTGCGCGACGTCGTCACTTTCACTGACGGTCGAAGAAGACCCTGACACTGACGCCTGCGACCGGGTGTACAGCGCGGTATCGTCGGACTCACTCTCTGCCGCGTCCGTGGTCACCGAATAGGCGACGTCCTGAGAAAGAGGATGGCCGACTCTCAACACAGGGTCCGTTGTCCCACCGGCAGAGCGTCCTCGCCGGGCGCCACCCGTCGCGACTGCGGTCTTCGTCTTCTTGCCCGTCTTGTCTTTACCCTTGCGCACTACGCTGCATTTGGCAGCCACCGAACCCTCGCCACCAACGGGGACTACTGAGCATGTTCCAATTACCGGCGTCCAGAGTGCCTTGAACCAAAGCCATTGCAACGGGCCTAACCCGAGTACGCGCCACGACCCTGTTCCCATCTTGGCACCGATGAATTTCACAGGGAGATGACCCACGCTGCGATCCCACTAGCGGGCAGAGTCAAGCTGCAGCCCGGGAGCGATCGAGAACAACAGCGGCCAAAACTCCCAACTTCCTGCACACGTAATCTGTCAACGGAACACGCGCCGCCGCCTTGTACCAAGTACGCGGCGGTCGCCTTGGGTGCTCGCCCCACCCGTCCAACTGTCGTCAACAACCGTAGCCTTGAGTCCCTCAATGAAACACGCGCCACCGCCTTGTACAGAGTACGCGGTGCGCGCCTTGGATGCTCGCCTCACTCGTCCAACTGTCAGCGGCAACAACCGTCACTTTCCCCGAGACTTGGTCTTCTCAGACGCTCGGAAGAGCGTCGTGGTGGATGCTGTTCTCTTTCCCAGTAATCTGGAAAAAATTAAAAGACCTGCCATGGCGGTCTTGGGGAACAGGTAACGGGTAACCCCGTCTCCGAAGAGACTTGTACTTGTCGTGTATTCTACTGGCGCCGTTCGCCCTTACTCTCAGCAGTTACGGACCTCAACGTAAAAACCCCTGCCAGACACTTGGGTCTTATCTCTCAAGTTTACTCTAATGCCACGCTCCTAGTTTGCTAATTCCACAAACGATCCTCTACCCGAGGAGAGCAACACAATATCCACTGTAAAACTCATCTCCCAAATAACCTCGTGCCCCTGATTTACTACTTAGCACGAATATCACCGACGCATCGGTTTCATGCGCACCCGTGGAGTCGCAACTCTCCACTCAAGAATACCGTAACCCTCACGCTACGTTCACGGACTCACAACGATCGGCCACACGTGAGGATCGTGAAATCAACACGGTGCGTTCTTCGCAGGTAGTAGCCCAACCCAGTCCTGCGGAATCGCCAAAGCCGTTTCAGTTATCCAAACTGTAAACTGCGTGACCGAACCCGTCACAGGATACTGCGATCACCCACTAGGCAAATCGCGAATACGGTACCCTTCCCTGAGCCTTCACCCACAACCAGAAGCTTAAACCCCGTGAGATCGATGACAAGGTACACCCTGACAGTTCGTCACCGAAAGCTCTCACAACCAGAAGCGAAGCTTCAGCTATGAACCAGGATAGCCAAAAATCGTCTTCGAATGGCCAATGCCAACGCTGTCGGGACAGACGAACACGATCAGAAATCACTATGAACGAAGAACCGAAACATAGTAAGGCCTATGTATGGAGTAGTCAGTTCTACTCCACGATATAAGCAGCGCACCGTGTGGCAGGCTTTAGTCCCCCGCAACACTCTATGCTTTGGCTTGGAAGCCCCCATCGGTCTTCCGTATAGAATCTACCGAAACCTAAATCCAAACGAAACCGGTTTCAGATTCTTTTTCACCAAGCCAAATGGCTACCTAACCAGAGTCATGGTTACTTCCGCGAGTTACCGGAAAGTTATCATTTACATGCATTGCCACTTGTGGCGTGTCCGCTACATAATTATGATTGAGTCACTTATTAAAATAGTAAATAATAATATTATAATAATCACATAATCGTAAATTTGATTATGGTATATAACCGTATATTATAACAGTTCATGTGATGCAAACATGTAGGTAGTATAGCTAAAAACTATTACCATTCTGTCAACTTTTTCTGTGGGGAACTATTTCTGGGGAACTTCCCTGGAGATGCCTACAGATTGAACACTGTCCTCCATGGCCGGTGTGGCATGAAATCATGTCCGGCATGAAATAATGTCCGGAAAGCGTTGTCATTGGTTCATGTGACCGATGACGTCAGATAGCAACTGTCAAACAAAGGTTATTTACAGAACCGTGAGATCTTGTCCGGGAAAGACATACAATAACAAAGATAATAATTCCAGCGCAGCCTGTCCACCTAATAATAGACATCGACATCTATATTTAGAACTTGTTATTAACAGTAGCCACATATCGTTTCCGTTAGAGATCCAAAATACTAAAGATAATGATTCCAACGTCCCATAAAAATTGGGAGCTATAATTACGAGAAATAGGGTAAAATAAATTATTAGCTTAATCGCAAAGGATTGGCAAGTTAATCGGTGTTTGTATCAGGTTATAGAAAAAGCATGTTGCATAGAATAGAAACCACAAATGTCTGACGCAGAATATTTTACCCTCACAAGATAGGCTGCTATCCTTCGCTGTGTCAGGACCCACTGCATGGAACAGTCTCCCTGACCATGTGAAGCATGCATCCTCGCTAGAAGGATTCAAATCGAGACTGAAGACATATTTGTTCAAACAATCGTATAATTAACAGTGACATGTGATCCCGTGTACAGCGCCCTTTCCTTCGGCCTCGGCTGAGCTACGGCGCTATATAAATTGTCTTATTATTATTATTATTATTATTATTATTATTATTATTATTATTATCCGATTTATTACAATAAACGAAAATACATCATCTGGAATTTCAATCATGTACTCCCAGGCTTGTTTCCACCTATTGTTAAAAGGCCGTGCGATCTGCGTTCGCGACATCATGACTTTGAACTGCCAAGAAAAGATTAGTTTAATTTCCTCTCTCGAGTACTTTTTAAGACTGTTCGCACTGTTATTTTAGTCCATTTCTTTCCTTTTTCTCTTCATGTAATAAGTTGAACTCTGTCAACTTAATTTTCTGGAAATGAACGAGGTAAATAGGATATCATACATGATAATTAAAACACTGAAATATGCAAGGCGAAAGGAAACACGAACGCTATTCGCGTTTAATTAACTAAGGCACTCCGACTCTTCCATAATAATCACTGAATTATCTAACTACGTGCTTCTCCGCACACTTTTTCAGAATTGGATTTTCTAGTGAAACGTACATTAGGCCTATGTTAGGACAATATTGGCGATTAAAACTGGGGCCAAATAATTGCCTTACACTGCTATATGCATCCTATACAAACTAAAGCATTTGTAGCAATAATTTGTATGCATCGTGAGCTCTAACCCAGGTTCACAGTAGGCTTACAATTAGTCCGGTTGCGTTAAAATAATTGCAATGTACTACCCGGAAAAAATTCGCAACAAGCTGGAAATAGAAAATAATTAAAGATAAGATAATAATATATCCAAAAAATGGTCCCCAGCCCCTGAGATCTGAAGGGAATTTATTTTATTATAGAAATTAGAAGGCATAAAAACGTAATGCTATTAAGCGTTGTATCGGTTTTACAATAAGGCGATAGCTTAATCTCGAAGCCGGGTTACATTAAAAGAATTGGAATGTACTGAACGGAAACAAAATTGCAACAGACTGGAAATAAAAAATAATTAAAGATATAATAATATTGTATCGTATAAATGGGCCCTAGCCACTCAATTCTCACTGCGGGTTGTTTTATAAAGATAAATTGTATGGAATGAAACTAGGCTACGCGCGCCAGATTGTGAGGCAAAAGTCAGCTGTTGCGGGAAATATCATTGTAAACAACGGAGGAAAACATTTCTATTTTGACAATTAGCTTTATTAATCGTTTTCATGTCTAATTCAAATAGACAGTCTACCAGAAGACAAGACATCTTTTAGAAAGAAATTAGGTCATTGTATCGAATCAACAGCCTGTTGTTTGCCGGTTCCGTACGCAATCGCTTGCATACAAGTAGCTGCGTGTGCAATTTTCATGGGAATTTATACCATTCATAGGCGAACTGATTAATAAAATACAGCTGAGTACTGTACCATTTTAATTTTCTCGATTTCATTGTGTATTTCACTAATATGGTATATAAGCTTAGACCTTATAGTTCATTTTATCCCTGCATTTATATGTATAAACATTATGAATCTTTGATTTTGTGGCAAAAATGCGTTGCAGTCTTGAATGTGAATACAGTTATTTCTGTAGAGCTCTTGTAACATTAGTTATGTTGCAATTATTCACAAAATAATAAGCAGAATAGGCCTATAATCACACAATTAACACCAGAAAGAGGCAATTACTTGATATTTAAAAAGAATTTTGTTTTTTCTTACAGGCTATTTATTCTTATTTATACTATTTTATAGGTATTCTTATCTATATTCCTGAAAAAATTAATAATTATATTTAAAGATATTTAAAAAGAATTTTGTTTTTTCTTACAGGCTATTTATTCTTATTTATACTATTTTATAGGTATTCTTATCTATATTCCTGAAAAAATTAATAATTATATTTAAAGATATTATACCAAGTGAACAGAACCATTAACATTCTTCTGACAGTCATACATGTGCAGAATTCATACTCAGCTCCGCTGTTCCTTCACCGACCAATTCCGAGCCAGATGAAACCCGCCTTGACAGCTGCTCCACTACACCACATCACCAGGTTATAAGAATGAAGCAATTCTGAATGTAGCGTTGTAACTATTGTCTGAACATCTACCACCAGCTACCCCAACATCTACCCCAACATTTTGAAACAAGCAAAACTGCACCAGAAGGCTATTAATACCACACTTTAAAATACAAGAAAATAGCAGGCAAGTCTAATATCACCGTAAAGGCCTTGTTAGCAGGTATACAGTTTGACCAAGGTGGCAGTTCTTCAAAATGATAGGCGTAAAATATTAAAAAGGTACACAGTCAAAAATCAAAATAGCACCAGTATAACTACAAATTATTAAATAACAAATATACTAATAGGTGACAGATCATGCGTATTGTCAACCCTGTTATTTATCAGTGACCAGGCCAAGAAACTCCTGATAATTACACCATATATGGTACCATTCGACCAGCCCTTGAGGCTCGGAGCTGTAGAAGTTATCACTTCACAATCACTGAATGTGGTCTGTTGGATGGGAGTTGATGTTCTGAAAACAGTTTGTAGAAATTTGGAAGATTGGGTGTATGCTCTTGGTGATCATAAGGTGAAATTGGTAGGTTTCAGGATTTTGATGAAATTGGTAGGTGTCAGGCTCATGATGAATCAACTATGGAAACCTTTGCCAACACCACCTCATGGTGGTCTCTAGTTGCGCAGTTGAAGAATGGCAGCGTGTGATCTGTCCTCGACAAAGCAGGATCAGTGTGTACGACATTGGCTGAATCTAATGTAAATCAAGAATTTCCCAGCGCCAACAAAAGCCAAGTCAGAGAGACCAGCTTATTCACCAGCACTATGTCAAATCAAGTCCGCAATAGCCAAACTGCCCTGTTCGTTCCGATGACAGGTCAAAATCTGGGGAGGTCAAGCCAAGGAGACAGCTAGGAGCTGGTGTGGTAATAGGTGATGCATGCAGTGTCACTCTGTTAGTGAGCAAACTGATTGCTTTGCCGATGCCATAATATAAATCAAAGGCAACGGGAACAAATATGTGGGTTGCAGGCAGCAATGCATATTTTGGCAGTCTTCTGAACAGGAGCCTGTTCAGCTGCAGAACCTGCCGAAATAGCTGTCTAAGATATGGGTATGAAGCAGCACAAGTGCATCCCAGGTCATGTATTTGCCAGCAGACCAAGGAACCAATATGGCACTGCCGGGTCGTTTGCCATCAGTCCGCAGGAGATTGGCTGACTCCTTTGTGCTTTGTATATCCGCACTTTGGAGCGAACGGCTGATTATGTCATTAATGGCATGATGTTGGTCGAAACGTCCCTCATTGCCTACAAACCAACTCATGGCAACCATTTGAGCCAACAGCGATACATGTGAGGATGACAGAGGTCAAGGCCCAATCAAAGTCCAACTAGCACTGTCTCATTGTTCATGCAGAGCACAAGAAGTGTATGGGAGGGCAGTTAGCCAATCTCCCAAATAAGAAAAACTGGCACAGCACAAGACAGTCTGGACCGATCAAAACGATTGGTCATAGAGGCCAAATTGACATTCTGTCCCTCTACCAAAGGCCTGTCTCAGGCTTTGCTCACTGTTTAGCTGGCAGAGGATCTATGATGCCTGGAATAGTGTCATGTCGTGCCATTATCACCTCCTCAATGTACGATAAGCATCTGGGACAGTGGAGCATTTGATCAAAATGTTTTTGCAGACTGAAGTTCCAAAGTGCTCACAGCTGAGGCAGGCGAAGCCCCAGTGAATACACTCGTCTCAAACCCAGATCTCGAATGGGGAGTGAAGCTTGCATCCATTGATGCTTGTTCAAACTGAACTACTGAAGTTAAGGGTGCATTCAAGCCCTTCTCTCAATATTTCATCCATTTCGGGGTTGAAGCACTGGGAGCGCTTCTGAAAGGCTCTTGCTGCAAAGAGCGCTTTATAAATGGCCAGATACACTACAATACAATTTATCCCAGCATAAGGTACAGGGTGAGAAGCCGGGGGTTGTGGGTTTCAACCCCCTGCAGTCTTTCTTAGTGCCCCATAGTAAACTCTGTTTTTCACACCCCAATTCCAAGTCTATCATAGGCCAACCCCCCCCCCCAGTTATTTTTCCACAATTCTCACACTGATAAGGTATTGTTATTATTATTATTATTACTATTATTATTATTATTATTATTATTATTATTATTATTATTATTATTATATAGAAATAAATTCGCTAATTTCAAATTACACAACCGATAGTTTATCTGTGGCCGCCATTTCGGAAGTTCTCGTGAGAGTACGGCAAATGTCGCGCTGTACATTAACGTGACTAGTCCAAGAATTATTTGCTGTATTCTATTCGACTCGTTAAAAACACAGACTAGCGTGATTTTTACCTCTATGGGGACAATTTGCTTTCAATGTATATATAAAACTTTTATGGGAAAACAGAAAAATCAGCTTATTGTCGATTTTTTAGGGCTCCTCAACCTGACTTGTTTACCAATAAGTGATTGGAGACGGTAATACTAAAACAAAAATGTCCGAGGTACAGTGCTGAAATAGCATTGCGATTTTTAGCGTTCTAATTTCTCTAATCAAATAACTTCCCTTCAGATCTCAGGGGCTGTCTAGGTGGTTTATGTGTCATTGTGGTCCAAAAAACAAGCCTGTTAGAAGTTGATGACGTCACTGGGGTCCTTAGAACAGACTAGTCTGTGTGAGGTCACAAAGGTGAATTGGGGTCCACAGCACTCAACATCATCAGATTCTACTTACATGATTGTATCGGGTAAAAATGTTGATAATTAATATTTGTACTAATATATATATATATATATATATTGTTAACTCGAGTCTAAGGAGAAATCTCGCGAAATCCCAAATTCATTTTAAGTCGTTTAATAACAGCAATATATACAGCACTTAACTAAGTACAGAGACCTGAAGATACCTTGACCGTAGACAGACGATAGTCAAGTAGAACCGAACCAACGGTGAACACGACACAAACTCCTGACCAACCGAACGACGGCTGCTGAACGTCAAGGAGGGAACAGGTTCCAAGACCCACCAACAGGGTAGACGTCTCTGGAACATCCGCAAAACGAGTCCACCAACGGGGCGACCAAGACTCAACCAGTCTCACCAACGAGGCATCAAAGACTGCCCACACTATCGTCGAACCTTTCCACGAGATCTCGTGCCAACCCACGTGACCGGTGGCGCCAACACGCTCCACCGTACCCTCTCACGTGTAGAACCCACGGACCGTGTCCAGGTCTACACCCGAGATGGTCACGTAAGCCATAGGCTAGGAGAGGCTGTGAGTGAACGCTCGTTAAGACAAGAGCGTACACGTAACATACTCCCCCACCCGAACACGAGGAAACCCGTAGGTTGACGAGCAACCATCACCAACACCACCTTAACTAAACCATACACCATTTACTTAACTGCATAACTGCATAATGCAACAGCAAGATAACATATAAACTATTCAGCTATAAATCGATATCAGCAACAAGTAGCTAACGTTACTTAACTAAATCATGAAGATTCCATTAAAATCCGTACACTTATGAAACTCCACAAAGTTCAAGTCCGTTCCTACCTAAATCAATCACCGAACGCAAAGCGACAGACTAAATCTGACAACAAGTTCGGACAACGCATTCTACATTGATGTCGATTCACAGAACATTGATTCGCTTCGCAATGAGAACATTGATTCGCTTCGCAATGAGAACATTGATTCGCTTCGCAGTGAGAACATTGATTCGCTTCGCAGTGAGAACATTGATTCGCTTCGCAATGAGAACATTGATTCGCTTCGCAATGAGAACATGGATTCGCTTGGAAAGTCAACGTCCAACGTTTCCGGCAACCGCTCAGATTGACTTTAGCAACCTGCAGCAACTCGCACACCGTCCACCTCCAAACTTGCGCAAAGCCACCACACAGGCCAACGACTTGAATGAGCATCACGCTCAACGCTTGAATCCATGGCGAAGATGCAACGAGCAACTTGTCGAAGTGCCCAGTGACCGAAGTGCCACTCGCCGACATCACCATAACGGACCACGTCATCCACAGGACAACAGCGTCGCTCGCGTCCGTCTCTCGTCGCAGCAATCGTCCACGGCCACGGTGTAGTCGACGTCCATCACCGACCATTGACTCCTCAGCATCCACAGTATGCGCATCCTGCAAATAGACTCCCGCACACAACTGAGAATCATTGCAATTCAAATCTTCTTCAACAATATCAGAGGCAATAGAGGATTCCTCTAGCGAAGCACGTAAACCATCATGAACATAGACATCATGCATCACTGATTCAACCACATGACACACCACAGGCATGCACGAAGACTCATGCACAAAACTTGTATCACTAGCCGTCAACTCACAAGAACTTTCAAGCACATAATCTGCCTCAATATCCGAAAACTCGTAGACATGATCATGCCCATCATTATCTGCCATAACACATGTAACAACAGAGTAATTCGCACGAACACTCATAGCATCCTCAGTAACATCTGATGCAACCGTATAACCATCAACCGAAACACATGAACCATCATTGAGACTAGTCCTCACTGCGTCTGCCAAATATACATGCCAACGCACTATGTTATCATGCAACAACTTTCCTTTCGAAGTAGATTTCACATCATTGTCCATCCACAACAACACATCAGACAACTCAATGTTATTGGAGTCCTTTTGCACAACAAAGCAATGAGTAAACACCACAAACTTGTGCACATCTACAAACCTTTCAATCATCTCAACAGTTATGTACAACCGTACAACAGTCGAAACTGTGAAACACCAACAAGTCTTAACTGAAGATGCATCATACACAACAGTTGTCATCAACGACTCCACAACCAAACTTCCATTCACATTGTCATGCCACGGAACCACCATCATCGTCCCATGCAACGCATCACCCAATTCAGAGACAACATTCTCTTCTGCTTCAGAAACGTGCATTGCTTTAGTTGTAAACCGCACGAACAATTTCGCACCATCCTCAGAATTCATGTCATTGTTCAAGCATGCAATCACATTGTGAAAAAAATCATTTATTCTCAAGAGACCAATGTCACGCAACACTTTGTCATACACCCACCCGAAAATCCAACTTCGGTAGTTTCCATGCGCACACAACCCATTCACACAAGTCCGATGCAAGTCTCGAAAAGGAATTCTTCTAACCCACACGAACTTTGACCCGTGCGACTCAAACTCAAAGACACTACACGACAGATCAACTCCCCAACCCAAATTTCTATGCTCAAAATCCAACACATCGTCAAATAGCAAGTTCACCGTCATCATACAATCATCACATACAGTCAACAGCAGATTTGTGTCAACAAGAGAAGACTCCTCAAGCTTTTCCTGCGACGCACCTGCAATAGGCCGACCACACTGCACATCAAACTCAATCGCAGACAACGACATTTCAGAAACATCAACATTCGACTCACTGAGACACGCTTCATCGCACACAGCACTCGATACACGCTTACATTCGGTACACACAACGTCCGAGTCATTCACTCTCAGAAACAAATCATCGACAGCGACATCATTCGTACACTCATTGTACACCTGTTCGTGTAGTTCTGCACAAGCCTCAACCCTATTCGCTCTTTTCTCCTCTAGACTAGGCCTATGTTCCATTTTCCCAAAATTTTCCTGTATATTAGATCTACTCCGGAGCACTCAACTACGCAAAAAATTTCTTCCACGCGCAACGAATAACAAATTTCTCCTTCACAAAAGCGACGCAAATTAGGGCAATTTCCCCATAACTTTTCCGACATTCACCGGATAAATTTTATCGACGGCCTCACGTCGTAGACCTTCGGCCTCTCGCAAATAGTCAATTATCGAAAACCATTTCTTATGGTCTAACAAGCCATCACACGGCTCAACAAAATTAACAAACGGTCAGACCACCTGACTGACGGACAAATAACAAACAAAACGTAGGTAGGCCTACACCCATACGTCGTTTCAACCTACAAAAGTTACTCACGGCCTACAAAATTCAAACGGACCGACTCTTATTTGTTAGAATTTTCGCCAAAAATTAGCCCACGACCTACAACCGACTAAGGCTTTCAAAATCTGTCTCGCACAAGAAAAAATTCCTCCGCAAATGCAAAACTATCAAAATTTCTCATTTTTCAAAATTTTACTATCCCCAAAATAGCGCACGACCTACAACCGGCTACGAGCCCCCATTTGTTAACTCGAGTCTAAGGAGAAATCTCGCGAAATCCCAAATTCATTTTAAGTCGTTTAATAACAGCAATATATACAGCACTTAACTAAGTACAGAGACCTGAAGATACCTTGACCGTAGACAGACGATAGTCAAGTAGAACCGAACCAACGGTGAACACGACACAAACTCCTGACCAACCGAACGACGGCTGCTGAACGTCAAGGAGGGAACAGGTTCCAAGACCCACCAACAGGGTAGACGTCTCTGGAACATCCGCAAAACGAGTCCACCAACGGGGCGACCAAGACTCGACCAGTCTCACCAACGAGGCATCACAGACTGCCCACACTATCGTCGAACCTTTCCACGAGATCTCGTGCCAACCCACGTGACCGGTGGCGCCAACACGCTCCACCGTACCCTCTCACGTGTAGAACCCACGGACCGTGTCCAGGTCTACACCCGAGATGGTCACGTAAGCCATAGGCTAGGAGAGGCTGTGAGTGAACGCTCGTTAAGACAAGAGCGTACACGTAACAATATATATATATATATATATATATATATTATATCAAAATTTATATAGAACTCGGCCTTCAATATGCCTACTCAGAGGCTATCCGGGCTGATATCAAGTGAAACGAAGTCTTCAACAGTTTGTGAAATAATTATTGAGAACAGTTTGGGAGGTGTCGCATAACACTACGTAACAAAATTTTACTTTTTGTTTGTTCCTGGGTATTGAATGTTATTTCCTGATTGC
Organism: Lumbricus terrestris; assembly: GCA_949752735.1. NCBI lineage: Eukaryota > Metazoa > Annelida > Clitellata > Crassiclitellata > Lumbricidae > Lumbricus > Lumbricus terrestris. The sequence continues at coordinate 20,489,788 of OX457037.1, read as the reverse complement.
TTCTGCCTCAAAAGTATAGAAAATGGCCATTATACCCCAGAGACTTTGCTTTTCAGGCCAGGAGATTGATTATTCTGAAATGTAACTGCTTCTTCGGTACATTGAAATTCATGTGTTAACTCGGAGTAGCTGTACAGCCTTGTGAACTTCCGGGAATATTCTATATTGTGCTAGAACCTTCCACATCTATAAATAGCCACAGGTAGTAGTATAAATAAAGACGCCTTGGGCCCACCATGCACTTCAGTTTAGTTGTACGTCTGACTAGGTGCATAGCCTGTAGATACAACTCATATGGCATCAAGAGGCTGCAAATATCCGGTTGACGCGTTCTGCTAGGCCTATGTCTGCACTTTCTTGCGGAGGATGGTACAGAGGGGAAAAGAGAGCCATGCAGTTTGCAATACCAAGAATCTGGCGAGAATCCCCTAAACAATCAAGCAATTGCTACGTCTGCATTGGTGGATCCTTCCAAACGTCGGACTGGAAAGAATGCAGCTCCTATCATACATCCCCCGACCTTCCTTCATTAAAAGGCCCCAGGGCCACACAGTCCTGAGCTTCCGGTACCCACTGTTCTGAATAGAAATCAGTCGCCTTCAGAAGAACAAAGTAGCCTATATCAGAGTCAGAGAGCGATGAAGACGTTTTATATCCAGACTACAATTTTCTAGCTCATGACAAAAATCCGTACTATCCAAACCAAACAGACCTCAACGACTTGATCACAGGTCTTGGTCTCACCAAGTCCAATGCAGAGCTTATTACGTCTACATTCAATTGGAACCTGTTGGATGACAGTGTTCAAATCGCGGATCAGAGGAAGCGTCATCAAGCATTTTCAAGTTTTTTACCAGTCAAGATGGACTCTGCTTCTGTCACAACATGACCGATCTTTTTCAGAAAATTGGAATCGACTGCAACCCGAACGAGTGGCGTCTCTTCATTGACAGTTCATCTGGGAGCCTCAAATCCGTGCTACTCCATAATGGGGACAAGTATCCGTCTCTTCCTCTGGCTCACTCAGTATACTTCAAAGAGGATTGCAACAGCGTGAAAACTTTGTTAACCGCATTGAAGTTCGATGAGTACGGCTGTCATAGGAGACTTTAAAATGGTATCAGTGCCGATACCACCACTGCATATTAAATTGGACCTAATGAAACAATTTGTCACGGCTCTGGATAAGGAATCGGTAGCTTTCAAATACCTCCAAGGTTTCTTCAAGCTGTCTGAGGCAAAGGTCAAAGCTGGTGTATTCGTCGGCACACAGATAAGGAGAATCATGGAGTGTAAGGATTTCTCCATGATGCTTTCCAGGAGTGAGAAAGCAGCTTGGAATAGCTTTGTAGCGTTGGTTAGAGGCTTCCTGGGCAATAACAAGGCCGAAAACTATGTAGAGCTGGTTGAGACTCTAGTGAAGAACTGCAGTAAATGGAATGCATGATGTCCCCGAAAGTTCATATCCTTGATGCTCACCTTGATAACTTCAAGGAGAACATGGGAGCATAGCCTACTCGGAGGAGCAAGGCGAGCGCTTCCACCAGAATATACTAGACTTTGAACGTCGCTACCAAGGACAGTACAATGAGAACATCATGGGAGACTACATCTGGGGGCTGATTCGTGAAAGTCATTTACAGTAGGCCCTATAACCGTAAATCTGGAAAAACTACGCATCTCAAAATTTCGGGTGGTAAATTTTTTTATCATTCTAGTATTGATGCATGTTGCTTTAGAGTCATTTTGTGGTTTCTTGTGACCTATATAGTTTTCTTATGCCTTTGCGTGAACAAAAGCAAAAAATTCACTCGTTTGCTGTGGAAATAGGTTTTTTCTTTTAAATATCATTCTCCAGTCCACAAAAGCAAAGTTTAAACAGAATAACAACCATTTCCTATACTTTTGAGGCACAAATAACCAGGAAATCACACTCATTGCCCAGGAACAAAAATCGTGTTACATAGTGTAATCAATGGAAGTCCATTCCAGTTTGGTGGAACAACCACAGAGAACGAACGCCTCTACATTGTTGCAGAGCGAGTGAAAGGAACCGTAATGTCACCATGGACAGCAGAACGCAGTGTGCGGCGGAATATGCACGTGGAAAAGGGGAAGGCAAAGCTCGTAAGGATAAGAGGGTGCCCAGCTTGATAAGCATCGCCACACCAAAGATGCAATCCAGAATGAAATATATTTACATAATGACTTGACTTACTTGACTTATGGCCCTGGCGAAGCTTTCGCCCGCATCAGCCGCTCCTTTATGGATAGCCTCCAGTCGTCCCTGTCCTGTGCTCTCCGCGTCGCATTTACATAATACATACCTTATATATATATAATTATATATATATGTTTCAGTGAGTCTGTTTGTTTGTTTGATGAACACGGCCACAGTTTTGAAGCAACCGACCCCAATTCTTCTCAGGGGGGCCGGGGTGGACCTTGGGCAGGACATAGGTTTGTTTGCGATCCAAAAACCACAATGGGGCCATGTTGGGAAGCAAAAACCCTCATTTTTGCTACTTTTTCAGCCGTTGCCATGCATATTTTCACACTTATTCACCTGAAACGTTATAGCTAGACAGATTTTTACACGGGCCACCTCGCCTTTGCCCAACACACACCTCGGCCGGCAAGGAGCGGGGTGGGGGATTCTGGGGGTGGGGGAGAAAATTTTCCCGAAAACCCAAATTTCACGGGTGGTGTACCGGTGGAGGTCGGAGTGTCGTGGGGTGGGGGGTGGTGGAATTTTTTTTCGAATACCCAAATTTCGCAAGTGGCGTACCGATGGAAGTTGGAGCGTGGTGGGCAGGGGTTGGGTGGGGAGTTGGGTGAGAGAGTGGAGGGAAAAATTTCCCGAAAACCAAAATTTCACGAGTGGCGTACCGGTGGAGATCGGAGGGGTGGGGTAATTGAGGGGTCTGGGGTAGGGAGTGGAGGTGGGAGGGGAAATTTCACGAGTTTCTACCGGAGGAGGTCGGAGTGTGGCGGGGTAGTATGGGTGGGGTGGGGGTTGGGTGCGTGGGATGTGGTGTGGTGGTGTTGTGGCCGGCAGCGGGTCGAATCCTAAATTTCCCGGGAAACGCCGGGTACCCCAGCTAGAATATTATATTTTCGTTTCATTGAGAAAATAACCGGTCTTCGTAACTCGACAGTTAACCTATGCCTACTCTTTTACTTGTAAAATCGAATTGGCTAATAACCATACACACTATCTTTATCTGAATGAAATAGAAACATTCGAAAAAAATTGACCCGTAGGCGTGCGTGTGTGCGTGCCTATAATAGGCATATGGCATATGCATATTTGCTTTTTTGTTGGTATGCAACTATGCATGCTGAGGCAATATTCGTATTTGTTTGTGTGCGTTTAATTATCTATCTTATAATATATTTCAGTAAGTCTGTGTGTTTGTTGTTTGTTTGTTTGATTGTGTGTTTGTCAGCTACGCACGGCCACAGGTTTGAAGCAATCGACCCCAATCCTTCGCATGGGGGTCGGGAAGAAGTGTTTCAAGAAAAACAAAATTTCACGAGTGGAGTACCGGTTGAGGTCGGAGTGTGTGGTAGGGTGTCGTGGTAGACTGGTCCACAAACCATAGCCAAAAAATTAAGTTTTTGGAATTCTTTCTCCACAAGGCTTATTTTTGTCCACTTGGGTTAGATAGTCTCCCTGTAAAATTTCAGCCTGATTGTGCAACATTTAGAGGTCAACCCATTCTGAACATTTTACTTGAGTGCTAATAATGCCTTTTCGTCATGTTAAACGTTGCAATTAGACCAATATGGCTTCGTCTAATTTGAGATCCGACCCAGAGCACTGGCTATTGGGAAAACCGGTCTCTCGGACATCTACTGCAAGATTACCACGCAGCCTGCATGCACAGCAACTGCTTCAGTTTCATCATATCACTATAGGGAGGCCCATTCCGGAAAGTAAAAAAATGGGCTGTGATGCAGTTGTTTGTATTTGGGTGCTTGCCAGAATACCAACACAGCTGGTTGACTGGTGGGTCAAGGAACTGTCAAAGCTTTATCAGAACTACTTAACTCTGAAGACTCACAGACCACTATCAAGAGAAAGTGACAGGATGAAGAATACATGTTCAAGAGTGATCTTCAGAAATTGTTCGATATTGTCTCAAAGAATGTGATGACAGAAATCCAGCAAGAAGGAGAATTCCTTCAAAAAGAAGACATGTTTTCCAGTAACATGAGTGGAGTAGACCCAAAAACAGCAGCAAAAGAGAACAGAAAAGTGCATCGACAGGAGAATGGTGAAAATTGATATGAAGAACGCAATACAAAAAGGCAGCAATTAAGCAATAGGTGAACTTTCTGCGTTGGCATCTAGTCAGGATTCAGAAGAAGAATACTATTTGATTTAATGCAATGATGAGTATCAGACAACCTTGTCATCGTACGAGTACATATTCGTCTACACTCTACACTCTACAATGGCTGCATAAACAGCTCCTACTAACTGCCCCATTATCAAAAAAGATCCATGAACATCTTCTTTAGCTTAGTTGTTGGTGCTTTGTATCGTGTTGGCCTTCCAGACCGTTATGCTGTGTTTGCAAATGGAGCTGCCACACTGGCGACTGGTTGTAACATTAATTTCAGAAATCTCATTTTCTAGAAGTTCATAAAAAACAAGAAGCAGCTGCAATAGAAGAACAAGAGTGCACACTAGCAGGCCTGCTATTACCTCAATGAGAAATCAAAATGTTGCCCATGCAGCATCGACGGATAAAAGGAAAATATGGACCGCATAGCTATTATAGTTCTCACTGGAAATTGCCAGGAAAAACTCTTGGCAATCCCAAAAATGGTGAACGGCATTCAAGAAGGTGACTCTCAGGTCAATACCAGTGTTGAAGTACGGTAATTGAGAAATGGAATCTCCACAAGACATCGCTCAATGTCGCTCAGCTCGTACATTAACCATTGCGGAACAGTAATCTTCTTCTGTCCAAATAACATAAAAAGTGTCAAATGGGTTGACCTCTAAATTTCATTTGTTTTCATTGAAATTTTTTGTGATTCTTATAATCATGATAAGGAACAAAGCAAGCCTTGTGGAGAACTGAAATCTGCAAGATGAATTTTGTGGACCACTCTAGTGTCGTGGGGGTGCGGTGGGGGATAGCAGTGGTGGGTGGGAGGTTAGGAAATTTTTCCGAAAATCCAAATTTCACGGGTAGCGTGCCGGAGGAGGTCGGTGTGGTGGGGTGTCGTGGGGTGTGGGGGAGAGAGTCGGCTGGGTGTTTGGGAGGAAGAAATGTTTACCGAAAACCCAAATTTCACGGGTGGCGAACCGGTGGAGGTCGGAGTGTGGTGGGGTGTGGTGGTGGTGGGGCTGGGAGAAGAATTTTTTCCCGAAAACCCAAATTTCACGGGTGGCGAACCGGTGGAGATCGAAGTGTGGTGGGTGTCGTGGGGGTGGGGGGTGGAAGACAAAAATTTTCGGGAGGGAGGGAGGGTGGGTGGGAGAGAGAGAATGAGGTAGCGAGGGAGGGATTCCCGGCCGAATCCTAAAATTCGCGGGCAACGCCGGGTACCACAGCCAGTATAAGATATAAAGAGAAGATTGTGTGTCTGTCTGTCTAGTTGTTCGGGATGCATTTCGACAGTTTTGCAACTTTTTACTCCAAACTTTTACTACTGTGTCCGTTTCAGCATGGGACATGGGACACCCAGTGGAGGGGTTCGCGAATTTCTCACACCATGGGGCCAGAGTGGGAGGGCAAAAAACCCAATTTTTTCTGGAGGGGTGGGTGGTGGTGAGAGTGGGGTGAAAATTTTCCCGAAAACGCAAACTTCACGGATGACGTACCGGTGGAGGTCGAAATGTGGCGGGGTGGGTGGGTGGGGTAGGGGTTGGGTGGGGGAGGATATTTTCCCGAATACCCAAATTTTATGGGTGGCGTACCGGTGGAGGTCGGAATATGGTTGGGTCGGGTGGGGGTGGGGTGGGGTGGGGAGGAAAATTTCTCGATAACTCAATTTTACGGATGGCGTACCGGTGAAGGTCAAACTGGAGTGGGTTGGTGGCGTGGGGAAAGGTGGGTGGGCAGTAGGAGTGCAGATGTGGTCAAGTGGAGGTCAAGTGGGGGTAGGGAAGTAGGAGATTAGCCGGGAGCGGGGCAAATCCCAAATTTCCCTGGCAACGCCGGGTACCCCAGCTAGTTTATGTTATTGAAGTTTCCAGTAAGCCACCGTCCACACGACCGTTGGATTAAATTAAAGGCCGTTAAGGGATTAAAGGCAGGCAGGCACACTTAATAAAACGAATGACAGGCTAATCGTTTAATAGGAAAAATTGATTGCACTGAAAGACGTTTCCTACCTAGAATGTCCTATGAATATTAATTATCTCACGTGACAATGTGGACTCTTCCTATTGGACATTTCTTATATGTATGAATCTTAGTGAGGTGTGATGACTCAGCGATGACGTCATTTTATTAAGTGGACCGAAAATCACTAGATTCACTACGTCTTCGTATCATAATTATGCTCTACACTAGAATTTCTTCTGTTATATCCATTCTATAACTTGTGACCGACGAACGGAAATGAACGGAGATGATTATAAGCTACTAGCTTTTGCTGGCTCCTTATTGCATTGTACTGTGCTTAATCATTCATGCTTGTGTATCCAGAGTTGAACGTGCAATAAAGTATGTATATAAAACGTTGACAAATTATATGACCAATGCTCAACTTCGATCAATCCATGACATAAATTTATATAACGCCCCTTCAAGATCTCTACTCAGAGGCGCTAACAATGACGTCATTGTATTAAGTCGACACCAAACTTGTTTAAATGTAGCAAATTTACTAATATTTCAAAAAGGCTTAATTCAATGTATGCTTAATTTTAGACGCGCATGACCGTGTGGATATTGTGTGCAATGGTAAGTCTTGCAGGGACATTGAAACCATGAGATTTGGAGATGAAATCTCTTGCCACTTCGGAACCAATGGTATGCTAGACCAACTAGCGTTCACTCTGCTGATCGATAATCAAGCGATAGTCGAAGGATACCCGTGTATGCATGTGCTGAGAGAGGAAGATGTCGGTACAAAGTGGATTGAGTGCCGCGCCATAACCACAGATGGTACCAGATTTCTTGATATGCGAGAGATAGAGGTTGTTTGCAGCTTCCGTGACGACGTCGCAGGGAAACCGGAGTCGAAACGTATGTCGGCCTAATGGCATTCTTTTTCTTTTTCAGAAACGCTTCTAATTATATTAGGACATGGGAAACAGGAGAATATAAGGTTGCAGTGCTAAATGGTTAAGAACTGCAGAGCTAAGATATAGAAGAATCAGTGATAATAAGCACATTCCACATTCCTTCCACGCTTTGAATACACTAAAATTCAAACAGCGTTCGCTTTAAGAAAAAATGCTTCCTTAACGTGCAGATAAACTGGACACAGAAAATAACTAAAATAGAAGTGCGAAGAAGACTCAACATCAAATCAGATATGGTAGAAACCATAATGAAAAGGAAACTGAAACTATTCGGACACATCCAAAGAATGAGTGATAATAGAAAGATAAAGAGATGATGACGGGAGTCATGGAGCGAGCGGGGAGAAGCGGAATACCATGCAGAGAATGGTTGCAGGATATAGAAGAGTGGTGTGGGATGAATACGCAGGAGCTGACACGCCGGGCACGGGACATGGAATCATGGAAGAGAGTAGTCAAGTGCGCAGTGGACACCTCCGGGCTGTTCGCCCATGGATAATGAAGAAGAAGAAAGTGCAGTTATTGACAAAATGTGCATTTGTACATAGATTAGGCAGTTGTAAAAACACTTCAAGCTGATATCAGCAGTCAAAAATGCATTGGTTGGGAGAACAATAGAGCTATGACTTCATCAATCAATCAATCACATGAATTTATATAGCGTCCCTTCAAGATCCCAAGATCTTCATCTGGGTCATGGTCAAAGGTCAATGTCATCTTGCACTACTGATTTCATGTACGCTTACTTTTAGACCCGCCTTTCAGTATGAATATCATGTGCAATGGGAAGTTTTGCCAGGACAATGAAATCATGAGATTTGGCGATGAAATCTCTTGCTATGTGGATCCCAAGGCCATGCTCTTCAAAATGACGTTCACTCTGCTGATCGATAATCATACGATAGTCGAAGGATACCCTTGTATGCATGTGTTGAGAGAGGAAGATGTCGGTACAAAGTTGATTGAGTTCCGCGCCAACGGCATAAAATGTGGTCCATATCAGAAGACACGAAACATTAGTGTTGTTTGCGATTTCCGTGATGAAGTCATTTGGAAACCGGTGAAGAAACGTATGTAACAACATTTTCTGTTATCAGAAACGTGTCTAATGTAATATTATTAGGACATGGGAGATAACGTAACTTAAAGTTGTAGTGGTCATTGTACAGGTTGAGCCATATATAAAAAAGTACCCTCCTACTGTTTTTGCCCATATCTTGGTCTAAAGTATGAATTTCAGATGAAATTTTACAGGTCTAAAGGCAATTCATATTTACGTCAGTGGCCCATTTTCACCAAAATATTTCGATCAAAACAAAGGTTATAGCACTTTTAGTTAGACCACCCACTTTTTTTTAGACAGTTTCAAAAACATAACGCAGAAAAGTACAAAAAAGCGCGATTTTTTAAAGTCACATTATGTCAAATAATTGTTATATTGTTATCAAATGAATTTAATATTTCCAGACAATCCTTATTATCATAATTTAGAAAAGAAACAGGGTACCAGCGTAGCGGCACGTCCCTGTGAAGTTACATGGCAAGATGACGATCAAGTTGATAAACAAGGAATGTGTCAGATTACTGATTTTGTTATTAAAACAATGAATTTAATTTGTAAAAATGGAATATGAAAATGGCCAATGTGTTAATGAAAGACAAAATGTATAGCCAGACACTTTGAGAGCAAGGTCCTATAATTGCCGATTAGGCTAATCTGATAAACAGTGAGAGCGTAGAAATTAAGAGTTACATTGAGAATTCCTTAATAAGCCGTTGATGAGTAGAGATCGGCTTAAAGTCAATGTCATGTTTTCATAATCCCCGGATTTGAACCCGACGGATTAGGCCTATTAAGGTTGGGAGAAAATTTGCCAAAATGTGAGGACAAAACCAACAGCGATAAGAGAAATGATGGTCGCAATGCATTGGAGTTGATATGGGAAGATTTAGCTCTGTAACACATCAACAAGGCCATCAAGATCTATACAGAGATACAAAGAGTACGTGTGCATGGTCACTGGTGGTGGACACATTGGGCACAAGCTGTGAAGCAGCACTATCAAGTTCATTTGATAACAATTCTTTGAGATATGACTTAATAAAAATCGATTTTTGCTATTTTTCGTTGCGTTATGTTTTTGAATCATCCAAAAACAGTGGGACATCTCACTAAAAGTCATGTAACTTTTATTATGTTTGAAATTTTTAAACTGGGCCATTGGACGTAGCCTAAATATGAATTCCCTTTAAGATTGTAAATTTTCATGTACAAATTTTTACTACTGGCCAAGATGTGGGCAAAAAAACTTAGTGGGGTACTTTTTTCCCCACCCTGTAAATAGCGGTGAAGACTGGTAAGCTATGCAAGACAAAACAAATAATGATAAGCGACGATCAGTGACACATTCCTTTTAAAGCATTGTACACATACATGTAGCCTGTTTTCATTCATGCATTCATTTATTCATTCATTCGAGAATTTATATAGCGCTTCTTCAAGGAGACTACTCAGAAGCGCTCCCGACTCTCGCACGGCAAAAAAGACAGTTTTGAGTTTAATATAAAAAAAGTCTCAGTAATAACCCCAGAAAGTAGACGTAGCCCAGCTCCTGTGGGAGCCCATTCCAGACAACTGGGTTGATCACAGAAAAGGCTCTATTCTGCATCGTTGCAGTTCGTGCGAATGGGACCAAGAGCAATCCCTTCTGTGCAGAACGGAGGTGGCGGTGGTCTGGGGTACTAGTGGAGCAACAAAGTTCTCGCAAGTAGTGTGGGCAATTCCACGCTGGCATTGTATTATATTATTGTATTATATTATTGAGATTCGAATAGCGGTTGCTTTCAAAAAATCTCTAAGGAACACAATTTTAATGTCTCCAACAAGTTTTTAAGTTAATATTTATTTTTAAATGAATTGTTTACCACTCACTGGCACGACTGTCCCTGATGTTGATATTTTAATGTGATGTTTGTGCCTGATGTTTATTGGCCTAAATTAAATTTGTTCCCGTAATATTTTACCAAAACGTTAACTTCGATTATCTCGGAATTCACGAAAGTGGAGATACGCGAAGATAACTTTCAGCCGACGTTATACATTACACTATACAGTAAAGAATACTATTATTTAAAGAAAAATTTACGCCAAATAGGTATAGGCTTAGCAATGCCATTAGATCATCTAATACTATAGTAAGTTATACCATTACCTATATCGGTAGAAATAATAATTCTAGTAGGTCCTAAAATCCTGGCATCAATGAAGGCTACTAATCTAGTAATTCCTGCAGCGACGTTACCATTATGCATTTGGGAAAGGATCGACGATCCAGAACAGTTGAAAATTTCCCGTGTAAATTCTACTAATGGCACCACTGACAAATCTAACAAATTTACGAATCTCAGTAGGCCTAACAAAATTACTTTCCCAGCAAATCTACTGAGCAGTATATAGGTTGCGACTGAGTTAGTTATTTCTTCCTTGGATCAGATAAGTTTGAAAGAGGAGAAGTAGCAGGTTAACTATAGTAGGCCTATACGAGGTGATGAACCGCGTGGTTTTTTATTATAAACCGCCAGCCACGATGGAACACAACCTAAGATATATCGCCAGGAAATCGCATTGCATCCTGTAGGACAGTTATTGTATTGTATTGTATTGTATTTAAACATTTATAAAGCGCATCTAGTATGGTAAACCGTTCAGAGGCGCTCAATTAGACACGAATGGACTCTGCAGCATCATAAGATATGAAGCGAAGTACAACTCGGAGTTGATGAAGCTATAGTATACTGTAGCAATAACCGTACTTCGGTGACAAAAATGTCAGTTAACGTATTGTGGGTAGCTACATGTAAAACCTTGTCAAGCGTCACCCCAAGGTTTCTAAGATTATGCGAGAAGGTGATTTAAAGAAGTTCTCAGCTAAGTTGCAGATGTAATACAAGTGTTAGGCCTTCTAGCCAGTTGCCTCCCGGTTAGCAGCTAGTTTTAGTATGATGGTCAAGCAAGTCATGTCTGTATGTTTGCAGTTTTTGACACTAAAGACTTCGAAGTTATATTCAATAGAAACAATGTTACTCATCCTGCCGGTAAGGAAACCGTAGCTTACAATGTCTTTGCTAAACTTGAAATTATAAGCTCTTGCGCAATGTTTACTGTCAGATAATAAATTTATGGAGATGAACGGCTGAACTGTATTTTAACTTATTTAATTATGCCGTTGAACAAAATATTATCATGCAGCGTATTTAGTATATATTTTAATGATTTTCATGATAACTGCCATCAATCCATCTTCTATTTTTGCAAGTATTATTTCATCAATCTGACTTCTTGATTCGAAAGAAACTATTTCCATCGATCAAACTTTCAATTTTAATGCAAAATTCATTCATTTCATCATTCCAACTCTTTTAGGGCCTATGCAAATAATTCTTTCCATCAAGTGCGATGATCCAATGAGTACACCATGTTTCGGCGATGTATCGAATGAATGAGCTAAAATTTCAGCAATACGTGACGCTACCTCAGCTTCTACTTCACCAGAATTCTCTGTCACTGATCACCGTCTAGGGCCTATCTACCCTAAATGAGGTCACTGCACTATAGTTACGAAAGCTAATTCTAGCATCTCCGTCGAAAGCGTGCGAGTTGGATGTTGTTCCTACATTTATCATACAAGAACTCATAGATGACTTTATGCCCTTTCTCACTACGCTCTGCAACCGTTCTATCCAGGAAACTCATCTGTTCTCTTCTCAGAAACAATCAACCCTGCTTCCTGTTCTGAAACGAAACGGTCTGGACCCAAGTGATCCAGCCAACTACATGCCAATTGCCAATGTTACTTTTTTTATCTGAAATTTTGTTGCAAACCAATTAATTGCATATTTGGACATGCATGGGTTACTCCCCTCTCAACAGTCAGGTTTCCCTAGAAATCATTCTACTGAAACTCTTTTGGTTCGCCTATTGTCTGATTTATATGGCGCCATAGGCCGTGGTCACACTTTTAGCTTTGTTTGATGTTAGTGCCGCTTTTGATGCAGTTGACCACTCTATCTTGCTCCAACGTCTCTCTATTTCCTTTGACTTGACTGGTGCTCCTTTAGAATGGCTTCGCTCTTTTCTGTCTGGGCGCACTAACTGTGTGGTTTTGGGTGCCTCTAGGTCGTGTTGGGTCTCAGCCCCTTTTGGTGTGCCACAGGGTTCAGTGTTGGGCCCTTTACTGTACGTCCTCTATACAGCTGGCATTAGTTCCTTGTTCTCTACAATGTCATGTGGTCTCCTGCACCAACTCTTTGCTGATGACGTGCTGGCTTATGCTCACTGCTTTGCTGCTGATGCATTGTCCACTGTGTCTTTAATGTCGAATGCCATTGATGCTCTCTCATCATCTATGGCATCTAATCGTTTGCTACTAAATCCCTCTAAAACTCAGTTCATCTAGTTTGGTACTCGCAGGCAATTGGCATCCATTGACCTGCACTTAATAACAGCTCCTAATTTCCATGATATCTCGTTCTCTCTCACAGTGCGAGACCTTGGAATTACTTTGGATCAAGAGCTCAATTTCTCAAAGCATATCAATTAATTTTGGTCACTCGCAGTTGCTACTACCAGCTTCGTCAATTCCGAGTTGTCTCAAGATCCCTCTCTCATAGTGCTATTATGACTCGTGTGCATACCTTTGTCACTAGTAGAATTGATTACTGCAGTTCGGTACTTGTGGGTCTGCCACTTGGACTAATTGGGCGCCTTGAACGAGTTCTTCGTTCGGCTGCTCGCCTCATTGGCCGCTTTCCTAAATATACCCCCGTCTCTGCTTATATGCGTGACGTTCCTCACGGGCAAATGGCACTGTAACTGTGACTCAATCCATTCGTGACCGAAGAATAATGCTTTTTTGGCTAGGATCGATGGTGTGGCAGTTAAGGTGCACTCCAGATTCAGCGTAGCCTACAGTAGATCACACCTTATCGATCGATACAATGTCTCGTAAAATAATAGGCAGCAGCAGCAACCCGGTTCCACATGCTCACGGACATATCTCTCTCTGTCGATCTCCAGCCTCAAGTTTCTACAATCAGACGCCGCTCTTTGGTCTGTGCTACTCCATGGAACGGACTCCTGAAACACCACCGCCAGTTTGCGCATCCTCCTCTTTCGCCTCTTAATTTCACCTCTACTTCGCTTGCACACTCCCCTGCTACTTTCTGTTCACAACCGAAATCCGAGCTCCTCAGGATATCCTAACTCGAATCTACCAGAGTGCCAACACATGACGACTACCATCATCCACTACCATCGTATCATCATGTTCCCACCTCGGCTTGACCTCCGACAATAATTCTGACCTGGAACTGGAAAGAAAGATTCAGAAATCGATTACGGACTGATGTGATATAGCGGTGGTGAATGGTAGGACTTCCCTGACGTGGATTTCGAGAGCGTTGAGGCATTTTCTAGGATTTACATCGCATTGCATTACAAATTTACAACGTACTATAGAGATCATACCCATGCAGACACATTGTACTGTACACTCTAACTGGCAGTAGCATGCACTCTAAAGCACGAAATGCTATAGCCTACACCAGTGATATTTTCATTAACGATAAGTAAAATTAGAACTGAAAATATTGATTTCCGTTCAGTGTAACTTTAACTGTAACTGAAATTATTTTGAGAACGAAAACTGAAATAGAACTGAAATTAAGCACAGAGAACGAAAATTAGAATAAAAACGAAAATTAATTTCAGAACGGAAATTAATGAAAAAATTGGAAATTTTAGTCCATAGCCTTTCCTAAGCAGCTGAGCTTAGCCCACATGTAAAAGGCGCACATACTTTCTGACTCTTAAAACTTTGGCATTTTTGGCTTAGCACGTGCTTTCCTGTGCAATTTATTGTGGTCTTTTGCATTTAGACCTTTCCTGTCACTTAATAATTTTCAACATCATGATAAGAATGTGATTATGTGAAAATCACTGAATACCGGAGTGCAAATATTTCAACCATGATAACTTTGTGCAGCTTGCTCACTGGGCTAAATGAAAATACCATGTATTGTATTATTTAAATAGGCCTACTGGAACAAAACAGACAAATAGGCCTAGCCTAACCATGCAACGCTTGTACCCTAAAACGGGCGTTTCTGGATGTTTCTGGTAAACTTTTCAACAATTTAATTTGTCTTCCTCAGTGAATAAGCGCACACAGAATGGTAAAAAATATATTCAGGGTTGGTGCGAAACTTTCATGTGACTGATTCGAGTCAGCAGCTTCACCACGGAGAAAGCACAAGCGCTGCATAAATGTGTAAAAGATAGAAATGTAACGTGGTCGACCAATTCAATGGGATGTGATAAGGGGAGTGTGATTAGCTATTGTCAACATGTTAGTGGATTGGTGCCATCCAGCAAATATTGCAATTAAAAGTTTCAGAAAATTATGCAAACTATATCTGGATTTCAAATTGCTTGGTTTTTGTAGTAAAAATTACGCATAATTATTATTGGAGAGAAAGGCGGCAAGTCTACGGCAGCACTGCGCCACTTGCAGAAGATGTTGAAGCCCCGGTGTAAAGGTTTCAAATTACCCCCTCCTAAACATTACTCCCCGGTAACTTGAAACCGGTTTCAGATTACCCCCCGGAAACAAGATTTGCATCAATCAACGCCTTTATAGCACTAAAAAAAATCCAAAAAATCATCCCGCTTCTTGTTTTGGTCTGAAGAATTTCATCCGTCATCCCACTTCGTGGTATGTTATCAATTTTTTGATCGAAAAAAAATAGCCTCGAAGTCATTTCTCCATTGTAACTTCAGCGGCGATTAGTATTTTAGTTATAGATGAAAATATTGATAACAAACCACGAAGTGGGATGACGGATGAAAATCTTCAAAATAAAACAAGAAGCGGGATGATTTTTCTGATATTTTTAGTGCAATAAATGCGGCGAATGATGCAAAATACAGTTTTCAGGGGGGTAATGTTTAGGAGGGGGTAATTTGAAACCTTTACACCGGCTTTTCAATCTTACAGAAGAAACAAATATTTTTCTGGGTGAAGACTTCTAATAGGTGGGCGAAGAAACTGTCAGCTAATGTCGCTGAAAATATGAGGTTCTTTAAAATTAGGCCTAAGAAGCATTTATCTATAATAAAAATGCTCGAACTTGGTTTTATTTGAGGCAAGTTCTAGGCCTATAAAGATGTAGCCTAAATGTGAAATTATTTCTATGCAAGAACTGAATTGAGAACTGAAATTATTCTAAAAACTGAATTAGAAGTATAACTGAAATTTTTTGAAGAACTGTAATTGAACTAGAACTGAAATTGAGGAAGTTCGAACTGAAATAGAAGTAAAACGAAAATTATTTGCTGAAGTAAAATATCACTGGCCTACACCCAGGCACTGGCGTTTCTGGCACGCTGCTGGTAGGCTCCCTATTTTGTACCCTAGACTCCGCACTAGGCCTACATCGGTCATTGCATCGGTCTACTTTAAACAAACCAAAGAATTTGCGCATTTTAAAAACTGATGACTTTAAAATGGATCGAATTGACAGCAATTATATTTCTGATAATAAATACACAAAGCAGCAATTAACTACTCAATGGCAATTTATTAGCGTAATTTATCGGAATTTATCGGAAGCGAGGCAGTTTAGTCATCTAATCCCACTGTGCAGCACATCACACCTTGGCACACCATGCTGTAATATAGGCTATAGCGTGGCTAGACAGCATGCTATAGACGAGGAAGTAGGTGACTTTCTACGGAATGCACTGGACTTACTTCAGAAATGAGATCGATTACTCGATGAGTGTTGTGTAAAGCTCTCTTTAACGTGGTCGTCAGTTTTGTAACTTGAAGGAGTCTTAGCATACTCTTTTCGTAGTTTGAATGTCGAAGTCAGGACATGCAGGTAGTGCGCAGGCAACTTAGATCGGTTCTAGCGTTCGCTTTGAAAAATTATGCGAACTTTGAATACGGTTAGGAAGCCTAGCTGACAGGAAA
The DNA here is from genome assembly GCA_949752735.1 of Lumbricus terrestris. Taxonomy (NCBI): domain Eukaryota; kingdom Metazoa; phylum Annelida; class Clitellata; order Crassiclitellata; family Lumbricidae; genus Lumbricus; species Lumbricus terrestris. The sequence continues at coordinate 20,473,483 of OX457037.1, read as the reverse complement.
ATGTTAATAGTCTATCGCGATTTATGAAGTCGAGTAGGCCTATCCTGCAAAGTTCCAGAAATTTCTATAAAAAAAGAGAAGTCAATAACGTCGGATGCCTATAGCGATTCAGTAAATTGTAGAATGTAGAGAGAATTGTAGAACATGAGTAAATTTTCCATTCGTCATGGCTGCCTCATTATGCCGCTAGCTTTTACCTTGCACTTTGTTCACGTTTTTGTTCCTACAATAATATATTATGGGCATGTTTGTATGCTCATTGCTTAGCCTATTCGGTTAAATATAAGAGGAAATGTGTCGTCAGGGTTAGAAGCTACCTAAAGTTACGCCGCTTCTCTATTCATTTAACGGGATCGAATATAAGTGGAACCAACATTGATAATTTCCCATTTAGAGTAACTCGGATGTGCACATCAAGTCCCTGGAATAATATTGAATCTTAATGGCAACCTGTTACATTGATAGGTTGCAACCACAGGCAACCTATCAGTATAGCAGTTGTATAATCAACAATGTAAATGATTGCAACATATCGATTTGTGTCTTTCTGGACAGAGCTAGTCATACTATGCGGTGATGAACCTTGCGATAAACCAGGTCGAATCATCTACGTCGGAACCTACGTCACTTGCCGGTTGCGTGACGGTAAAATGAACAACTTGAAGATGAGAGTTAATGACAAACTGATTAGCGGTAGTGCAAATCTGCCAGTCATCCTTTCGGAAGTTGTTTACAAGTTGGAGGCTAATGACAATGGTACAATACCGGTGATATGCTACGGACATAGCATTGATGTCAATTTCGTCAAAGAAATAACTGTCAGCTTTCCAGTCTACAAATGGCCTTGTTAGTAGGATAAAACTCTTTGTTCCTTTTCATCATTTCTGTATTAACTTAGCATATTTCCGTTTCTGTTGTGGACATTTGTATGACATATTTTATGTAGCAAATATAGGCATGGGCGGAGTTTGGTTTGAGTTCTTAGGGGGCTTAAAAACCTGGACTTAGAGCGGCGCCAAAAAATTTCATGGACCAAATTTCGAAGACTTTTTCGACCCATGGCCCAAAAAATTTGACAACCTTTTTTAGTCCGCCTGAAATCTCATGAAAATATACCATTTCTCCAGACCAAAAAGTTGATGACCTTTTTTAGTCCTTCGCTTGAAATCTTATAAAAATACACACTTTTTTCGGTTGTTGAAAATCTTGTGAAATTTTTTTAGGCCTTTGGGGGGCTTAGCCCCCTAGCCCCTGATAAACTCCACCCATGCATATAGGTCCTAACCAGACTTGTCATTGATTGATATTTACGGATGCAATTTATTCGCTACCAAATAAAGTAAAACCATACACGACATAGGCCTATAGGCCTACTACATCAATGGCCGGCCACCGGTGAGGACTCTTAGGACTCGTCTCGCCGAATCGGTCACCCGAATTATCAGCAGGGCTTTTTAGCGTGCAGTTGTACACAAAATGTGCAGCTCTAAATGGATGTGTGCAGTTGTAATTTAAGCACTTCTGTGCAGTTAAAACTAGCAAAAAAGGTCATTGTCAACCGATTGGAAGTAATTTACCATGGGAGATGGGAAAGGAAAGAAGGAGTTGTGCAGTTCTAAAAATTCCTTAAAAACAGCCCTGATTATCAGAATATTGCAATAATGTAAAGTCATGTCTTAGAAGAACAGCTGCCAATACTAATTAACAAGCAAGTCATGGACGCCATCAGATATGCTTGCAAGAGGGGCAGAGCATAGCCTAATGGTCACGGTTATTTTTTCAAGAGCCTGAAAAATGCAGGAAATTAAGAACAAGGTTTTTTATAGGGGTCCTAGCAGTATATTAATTTTCTTAAATTTACATTGGGTAGGCTATAATTAGTGTTATTAGTGCTGTAGTGCGCAGAAAATGTTAAGACCAAAAAGCAGTTTAAAAATAGGCGTCAATTTTCCAGGAGGCAAGAGCCTCTCTTGCCCCCTATGTGCGAGCGCCCACGAGACAGGTCTCTTCAGAACGCTAACCATGGGCTAAGTTTATCAGGGGATAGGGGGCTAAGCCCACCCCCAAGAAGACCCAGATTCATTTTTTACTGTGTAAATGGTATCTTTTCTCGGGCTTAGTCCCCCCCAAGAAGGCTTTAGCCCCTCAAAGAACGGAAACCAAACTCCGCCCATGCCATTGGTTACTTTTTCACGACGTGTTTCAATGGTGACCGGACAAAAGGGTAGCGGACAAAATGGTACGGACAAAATGGTACGGACAAATGGTATGGATGAAATGAAAGCTGGATTAGTGAATTTTTATATATGAAATAGAAGCTGGATTAATGAAAAGACGCATGTGAAATGGAAGCTGGATGAAGGCTCTGCATGGATATTTTTATATATGAAATGGAAGCTGGATTGATGAAAATAACGCTTTAGATATAGAAACTGTATCATGTTGTTTTCATAGCTGAAATAGAAGCTGGATTAATGAAAGATGCATTACAAATGGAGGTTGATTTAAGGAATCTTATGACTGAAATTGAAGCTGGATACATCATGAAACACATGAATGAGAGACATCAATTCAGCTTCCATTTCTCAAGCATTTTTTTCGCCAATCCAGGCTCTTTTTCTCAAGCTTTTTTCTTCACTAGAGCTCTACTTCAGCCACAAAAAAGCCACCCACCCTCTGTTTCAGCAATAAAATAACCTCATCCAGTTTCCATTTAAACATACCATTTTGTCCGTACCATTTTGTCCGTACCATTTTGTCCGCTACTGTTTTTCCTAGAACCGTTTCAATATCATTGAAAATTAGATTTCATAGAATGCGAACTTTCGTCCGTCTGTCCATCTGCTTGAACTTTGCAGTTCTACTCTGGAAGCAACTCCGACCGTGACTGCAATTCATAGGCGTGTTCTCAGCCGTCCTTATAAATGTGGAAAGTTGTTCACTTTGGCGACCGTCTTTGCGCGTACTTTGCGTGCTTGTCCTTTAGCAGCGCCACTTAACTAAGACCTTATCCTAATTGAGGGACTGGGGAGAATGTCTAAGTAAATTAATGATGCAATTGTCAATTTAAATTACGCAAAGCTCTACAATGTTATAATATTCCTTAATCCGTGACACCATTATATTTTGGCCTATAGGTGAGCACAACTACTTCTCGCCAGAGACTGCAAAAAGGAAAGATAATCATTTGTTATAATGACACACCGCACACGAGTTGTGTATTAAATAGCCTAACGCGCTTGGACATTCCGGCTCAAGCCGATTAAACTATTGAGTGTGTACGCTGTACGGTACATGTAGTAGATTTTATTGCGTTCTGAATATTCTAAAAGTACGGTAAACAAATTGACTCTGACCGCCGAGGACCCTTGTGCAGCATAGGCCCCCAGTGCTCCTCTTGCTACGCCACTGGTGGTAACATGATGTTTTAATTTGTTTAAATCCTAAATATTTCCAACGCCTCACAAAATATGCGATTGGCTTAGCCAGCTTAGGCTATTTAGCGTTCCTAGGCTGCAATTTTATTGCGAAGATTTTGTTCATTTCAGGTTTAGACGTCAAGCCCGCGAGTGCCGATATTATGCTCGGTAAGTATTCAATGGTAAAACAAAATCGTGCAACTGTTATTTTAACCGACTTTCATTTCAGTCTCATTTAACTAGGCCTAAGTTTCACTTGTCATCTAAAACATACAATAACCCATGCTATTTGAACAGAGAAGACCGTTACGAGACACGGGATCGACTACCTGACCAGGGTAACCGCTTCTCCCCGATACCTTGACTATGTCCCTGGAGTCCGGCCATTGTCACTCTTTCTCAACAACTTAGTTTTAAGTAAATCGAAATCACTCAAATTTCTTACATATAACTACTACTACTACTAGGCTACTACTTTTTAAAATTATTCATTTATATAGGTCTACAAATATAGGCTACGAGTAAATACCGACCACTGGCCAGTTAAACTTCTGAATTTACATGAAAGGATTGCCAGATAGCATAGGCATACGTAAGCCTGTTTGGGTATTTCTCTTTCATGTAGGCGTATAGCCTACCGTTGTTATTGAACCACTGCGAACGTTCGATGTTCGCCCATTTGATTGTCGCCCTTTTGCTTGGTCGCCCTTTTGATCGGCGCTCTTTCGAAGTCATCCTTTTGGTAGGATGCCATGTAGATCTATAGTAGCCTAGCCTAAATAATATTATATACCAAACCGAAACGCTCCCATGTTGCTTCAATACCCGCACCCTAGAATTTATTTGCGAACACTTTTAAGGATTGTTAATAGTGGCTTGGAGGCCTATTAGTGAGAAGTAGCGTAGGCTACAAACATATTTAGAATAATAGGCTTGACATTGTTTAAAATTGCGTTTATTAAAACACGAGTACTTCCTCAAATGAGATAGGTTGTACGGATGCCCAGATGAGAAAGTTTACACTTAGTCTTGAACTCTATAGAATCTTATAGATGAACTAGATAGATTGCATTTTTTGTGAGACGATTGCGTTTATCATTTTTACACAGAACATGGAGACGCTGCTGGTGCAATCGATGGAGGCCTAACGGAGAAGATAGGTAGCAAAACAATCACTGCGAATGTAAATATGAAAATAAATAGCTATTTGAGTGGAAAATACGAATCACAACAGGTAGCATTGGGTGTGAATTAAACGAGACAGTAGCATAATCAACGGCAAATCAGTAGGCGTAAAGCCTATCATTGTTAGCTTGAAGAAGTTGAGTGAACTCCGATTGCACTGTAAATATATGACGGTGTTCAATCACTGTTCAGTGTTCATATTAGAAAGTCTTCACTCAATTTCACGCAATATTAAAATAAAGTTCATGAGTTGGTTTAATTTGACAAAAACAAAGCTATTATATAACTTGTTTCTCGCTACAGATGAAGAACCGGCTGCGGGTAACAAAGACGGGCCGAAGCAGAATGATGGTAGGGAAGCTGTAAAGCATTTTCGTTGCCTTACGAAAACTTTTCTACAAAGAAAGAATTATGCGATTATTCATTAATTTTTAGTAAGGAACTTTTATGCGTTAACGTGTTGCAATTGTAGGCTATTGTATTGTATAAATGAGAATTTAGAAAGCGACTCTTACAAGCTATTCAGAGGCGCCTCCAGCATGAAATCCCCGAGGAAATAAGAAATACGTCAGGCAGCGAAGGGCAGAAAATGATACCCCAATAAGATTGTCGGCCTATTAAATGTGAAGTAACTGTATGCCTACTCTAAGTTGCAGTCTTATGAGCAATTACGCTATTATCATCGTTATTGGTTGTTGCCAGTTTATACACCTAGAGAAGTCTCAGTTGCTTTTTCACTGTTAATAATTTAAACGTAAGAATGCAATTCAACGTGTATTGGCAAAATGAGTAAATGTTTCTTTATTCAATTGTTTACAGGAATACCTGCTGAGAAATCAGGTAGGCCTAGCCTATGTATATTTTAATGTACCGTATCTATCCACATAGAATTATTATGTAGCCTAATGAATAATTATACCGTAACTTCTTAAAAGCGTGAGGGCTTGCAGGCCTATTCATAAAATCTCAGTTAATGCTGATTGTAGGATTCATAAACTATAGAATGATTGTTCTATAAAAAAATAATAATTTCACACGATTAAATTGATTGAACTATAGCTATCGATACCCACACTTTTCCTTTATTGGAGGCTAAATTGACATGGCGAATCCACTCTTCTTAAGCGTATAGGCTATAATAGTGAAAGATAATCAACTAAGCAAACGGTTGTTCCAGATTTCCCAGAATTCCAATAATTTTGGTACAACTGCTTGGTCTATTTCCTCATCCTATCTTTTCCCACCGTCAATCTTTCTCTGTTTCAACAGAGCTCAACCTTGTCCATGATGCGAATGCACCCTTTCCGCCTTAAGTCAGGTCAAAGTCTTAGATCTGTGCAAAATTTCTCTTCTAGACTCTAGGTCATAGTCCTAGAAGTTCTTGGTCGACCGCGTGGTCTTCCTCATTTTCTAAGTGGATTGTCTGCTGTGGTCCACCAGGTTCTCTGGGTATTGGGTAGGCTATAATGGATATCCTCGAGACCTCGACTCAATACCTAGTTCATAATGAATTCTAATTCCAATTTTCACGTCTCTGAAATTCAGGTCGCGAGACTTTTATTAAGTGTATTTAATTTAATAATATTATTAATAATATTATTAATTCTTATATAGTGTATCGTCAGTCGATGTTCACTTAAATTTAAACCTTAGGCCTACTCAGAAAGTGGAAATTGGAATTTTGACTATGGTGCGATATCCCTGGGAATTAGAATTAAAGAGATAAATCGATGGGATAATTAAGCCTACGGCACTTTCGAAATGCCAACATGGAGCCTAGAATATTATTATGGAATTGGCATTCACGTGTTGGACCGTAATGTCACCATACAACGGTCAGGCCTACTTATTTCGTTGTTTTTTGGACAGTATTCCCTGTCGTATTAATTAGCTCATGTTATTTATTTGTCTCACCGATATAAAGCCAAGGATGACGAGTCGAAGCCCAACAGCGGTAACGGCCAAGGAAGTATCGTCCTTCTCCAGCTATTCCTCGCCTTCATCGCAGCTTACGTTGGCATCGGCCAATTCTAAGCTCAACGCACGAAACAGAAACAAACAAAGACGCTAACATAAATTGCGAATTGCTTACATATTACATTACGTTGTTTTTAAATCTCATCTGTCGAATATAATTCTTTGTTCACTTTTTAGCCACATACTGGGAAAGAAAATACGTTAGACTGAATTACTTGTATATTTTATAAAGGCATAATTTGTAAAGGACGAATACCATTTAATGCCAACTAGAAAAGGTTTTCTAAAATTCATATTCAGATGTTATATATATACATACAGATATATATATATATATATATATATACATAATACATATTTCCAGGCCATTGTGCTAGTACCGTAAAATTAAAAATCCGCAGCTTACGTTTGAACATCACATCATTGCGGGGACATGTGTGAATCTACGCTACTAAGCTCACTGTTTTGCTAGTATAATTATTATGCTTCTTTTATTTAGGCTATGAATGGATTTCGTTATTATGGTTTCATACATTTGCGGTGGAAAGTTTTGCAACATGACGGAATGATTTGCTTGTATATTTTATCTAGACATATTTATAAAAACGAGTATAATAACTCAGATACTAACTAGAAAAAGTTTTCGAAGATTCATATTCAGATATATATCCACGCAATTGTGCTTGTGCTGTAAAATAAAAACAAATTCCGTTGCTTACGTTGGAACATCACATCATTGCAGAGACAGTGTGTGGATCTACGCTACTAAGTTCTCTTTCTTTACTTGTACATAGTCTCCTTTTATTATGCTATGCATTGATTTCGCTGTTATGGGTTCATAAATGTGTTGTATAAAGTTTTGAAATGCAGCGGAATGGTCCTGTTTTAGTGTGATTCAAGTAGGCAAACGGTATTTAGGCGTAGGCCTACTTAATACCATTCATTCACATTGGAGAGTGGGATCCTGGAGCAGGTGAGTGAGGTGACGGAATTAATTTTGTGTGTTTGGGAGGGTTGATAACGGTAGGTGGCCGCTTAACAAAAGATATCTAGCGTGGGATTGGACTGGGTTGTGCAATGTTAGGTAAATTCATCAAAATGTGGAAAACAGACAGCATATACATGTAGACAGCCCGCAGAAACAACGATGAGGTTGTATGGAGCACTGGTGATTCCGGAGCTGCTATATGGGTCTGAGTGCTGGTGTCTGCGCTAAGAAGATGAGAGGAGGCTAACGGTGGCAGAAATGAGCTGGCTGCGTATATGATACTAGGCAGGAGCAGGAGATATAGGATCAGGAACGAGAAGACACGAGAGGACGATGGAGCGGAAGAAACCGTGGCAGACAAGATCTGGGAACGGACATTAGCCCCCGGACATTAACCACACCCCACCCCCCAGGTAGGACATTAGCCCCTAGTCTATGATATCATTAGCCTACCTCAAAATGATGCACGAAATATAACAACGGGCCCAAGTTAAGCGAATATCTATAAATTGCACATTAGTTTAACATTGTAAGAATATGCTAAGTTAATTGAAGGTTTAATATGCATATTATAAAACATTTAAAGGCATTAATTGTATATCGACGCGAAAAGCTCGTTGTGTTAAGAATTAACTATGCCTATATGTACCGAAACATCGTGTAAGGTCTCTCATAAATGTAAAAAATTATAAGTCCAAAGTTTGTGAAATCTAGATAAAAGTTGAATAATTATATCTTTCTAAAAACGAATAGGCATTATTGTTCCCTTGTCGACGACGCATTTCCTAAGTCCAAAGTTTCTTATAGCTGTAAAAATATGTAGCTACCCTATATGTACAAAGACAGCGTTCAGAGTCTATCATAGCTGACACCAACAAGTATAGGCCTGCAATCCCTGAATACTGTATAACGATTCCCATTCGTTCATTTCTCTAATGTATTGAATCCAATTTCGAATAGAAACAACGCTAATAAGTCTACGAAGCTGAGACTTAGCTTAACTGACGTTAACAGACCTTTGTTGAAACTTGTAGGACAATAAACAAATAGAGTTAATAGACTATAAAGGCCCTATACGATTTCCATTCGTTCATTTCAAATCTAAGTCTATAGGCCTACTAACACAATTAGGAACTAAGCCTTAAATGACATTATAACTTTCGTTTGCATGTGTGTGAATGCCATTGACAAATCATCAGTTACGGCACTAATCTATGATTTGCACATCGGGGGGCGAGACTTTTGTCCGTTCGGGCTAATACCGTAAGCAAAATCGGGAAGGGAACTTTTGTCCGGGGGCTAATGTCCGGGGTTTTTGTCCGGGGGGCTTCAGTCCGGGGAGCTAACGTCCTACACCCGACAAAATCAGGGGAAAAGATTCGGTCATGTGAAAAGGAATGGACGACAAAAGACTAACTGCAGTTGTAAAGGACCATTGCTTTAACGCCAAAAGTCACGTGACCAGTGATGTCATCCGGCCTTGGCCCATCACCGGACTTGGCCCATCACAAGACTTGGCCCATCACAGGAATTGGCCCATTTACATTATGACTAAGCACTTTTGACAAGATCATACGCAATATGAATCCTCATAATTTCCAAGATATTTTTAGCCTCATAACTCTAATGCATCTCCCACCCCTCTTCATCAGCGCGATAAACTTTATTTCAATTCCAATAGGTATTATAAGAGACGCGGCATTACCCAACCCCACAACAAAGCCAAACATTTTACAATATTTTATGCCCAACCCCAACCTACACTAGCCTATTAGACAGGAATTGTGGGCATTGTAGAGGGTTTCACGACAACTGGTCTGCCGACAACTCGTCTACCGACAACTCGTCTCCGGACAATTGGTCTAACGACAACTGGTCTACAGACGAATAGTATTGATTAAATAGAAGCTGGATTTATGAAAATGGTTTCTTAGCTGAAATGGAAGCTGGATCGATGATTTTATTCATGTGTTTCGCCATGCATCCAGCTTCTATGTCAACTCTAAAAATACCTTCATCCAGCTTCTATTTCTCACCCGTTATTTTCGTTAATCCAGCTTCTATTTCAGATATAAAACAATACCCTTATCCAGCTTCCATTACTTAAGCGTTTTTCATCAATCCCGCTTCTATTTCAGATCAAGAAATACCTTCATCCAGCTTTTGTTTCTCATACGTTGTTTTCGTCAATCCAGCTTCTATTTCACCTGTAAAAGAGCCATCATCCAGATTTCATTTCTCTTGCGTTTTTTCATCAATCCAACCTCCATTTCACCTGTAAAAACTTTCATCCAGCTTCCATTTCTCAAGCGCTGCATCAGTTGTCTGTAGACCAGTTGTCGTAGACGAATTGTCCGGAGACCACTTGTCGTTAGACGAGTTGTCGGTAGACGAGTTGTCGTGACACCATTGTAGAGCTTTTACGGCAGACAGAAATTTTTGGATTTCAGCTGCACGCAGGATTCCAACAGAACTTCAATTTTATAGCGCCATGCGTATGTCAAACACAGAGGACAAAGACTTAGTCAGATTTTGTGAGCTGTATTTGCACGCCTTTGTTGACGAGTATGCATCTTTTGATTTCAGCTGCACGCAGTATTCCAACACAACTTCAATTTTATAGCAACATGCGTATGACAAACACAGAGGAAAAAAGACTCAGAAAGATTTTGTGAGTGCCATGTATGCGACTTTGAGAGCACGCACGCATCTTTGGATTTCAGAAGCACGCAGCATTTCAATACAACGCGTATTTTTGCCCAACTTCATTGCATCGACATGTAAACTTTATCTCTATTTCCATAATGGCGACGCTTCGTTAGAGCTTCGCGTGAGAGAAGGCACTCACCCATTCCTGCAGCGAGAGCTGGTTTGCAGCTATTTGTAACTATACCTTACCAAGCGCCACTAAATTCTATACTGGCACCTCTGCACACCATAAGCTGCACAGGACTTTGTGTTGTAGCGCGAAACTTAAGCATTTCATTGCATCGGAGATAGCTGTTGTGCACAGGGAGCGCGAATGATTCCCTTGAGCAGCATTTTTCCTCTGCAATACGCAGAAGATATCTAAACCTTTTCATTTTGAATGCTGGCGATCTGAAAGTGCTACTTATTTTTTCTGCATACAAGCAGATATTTTGAAAGACTCAGTTTGGCACATATGCCAGGTACACGAACTTTGCAGAACGCTCATAGCTGTGCGGCAGCACAGCAGCTATTACTTAGAGCAGCGGTTCTCAACCTGTGGGTCGCGACCCCCACGAGGGTCGCCTGACGATTTGCGAGGGGTCGCTAGACCTCTTAAGAAATTTGCAAAATATGTGGCCTAATTGCGATTTCAACGCTAGGCTTATCTACAACACAATAAGTAACTTAAAATATAGGAACTACTTTTGCTGTGATTCATTTCTTAGACTGAGACAGCTAATTTAATTTTTGCCATTTTGATTTTCAAATCTAAATTTAATTTTACTTCTAAAAAAGAATGGGTAGGGAATATTTATTGAAGTCTTAAACCATGCTTCTCAGCACTGAAATCATGAACAATTTTCTGAAGATGACAGCTTAAAGTGCTAAGTTACAGTGAGCAATTGTATTAAGATGACATCTTAAAAACAGTTATTACAATGTGAACATTCACAAAATGCATAGGCTAAACAATGGAGACGGGACATTTAAGAAAGTCCAAATTCTAAAACCACGTCTGTGAGCACTGAAATCAGGAGATGACAAATTTAAAACGATGAAAGGGGACACTTTTTTCCGCAAAAACCGGTCGTCTTTACATTTTCTTATAAATAATGGCGAAAACAGACCGGATCATAATCAAATTTGCACCAGTATCTTTCATTTGACTGATGTATACACTGAGAAAATATTATAAAGAAATATACAGCCGTTACTGAGATAGCGCATTTTGAAAACGGTGAACGAACTTTTGTGTCATCCTTTATTTGGCCCTAATGCACGCCCACAGTTTTGCAGCTACTGACCTGAAACATTGCTTAAAGATAAACGTTCACCCAAACTATCCAAGTAGCCTAATCTATTTTCAGCTTTTTATTCACTCTAAATCTCGAAAAAAATACACATTTTAAATGTCGCTGTCTTAATGCATGCGCTATCGCAGCAATTTTCAGTAACGGCCTGTTGCCGTTGACGTCATTTTAACGTAATTTTTCGCCAAGCTTAGCATGAAATTCATACGCTGTCGTACAGCCCTGGGAAAAGATACATGCCTTCAGCCAAGGAGTATATACAAAGAGGAGCCTCAAATATATTTTTCGTCTAAAAATAAATGCTTGGTATAATCAGATTATTTATAAAGAAACGGAGCACCAACGTGACCGCACGTTGCCATGCATATTTTAACTAAGTCTTATTCATTTGAAACGTTACATCTACACAGATGTTTACACGGGCCACCTCGCCCCCGGCCAACACACACCTCGGCCCACAGGGCTGGGTGGGGCAAGGGTAGGGGTAGGTGGTGGAATGGGCGTGGGGTGGGGAGGAAATTTTCCCGAAAACCCTAATTTCATGGGTGGCGTACCGGCGGAGGTCGGAGTGTGGTGGTGGAGGTGTTGTGGGTGGGGTGGAGGTGGGGGTGGAGGGCGTGGGGGCGGGGTGAGAAAGGTTGGGATGGGGCCTGGGGGAGGAAATTTTCCCGAAAACTCAAATTTCACGGGAGGCGTACCGGTGAAGGTCGGAGTGTGGTGGGGTGAAGTGGGGTGGGTGTGGTGTGATTAGATCGTGGCCGGGAGCGGGTCGAATCCTAAATTTCCCGGGCTACGTCGGGTACCCCAGCTAGTAGGAAATAGAATTAGAACAAGAACGAAGTCTATTTATAAAGATAAAATAGAACAAGAAAAAATAATAATGACGACAGAGTAAAGCAGGAATAGAAATTAATGTTGGAACAAAAATGACACTGATCGGCGTGATAGCAGATGAAGACCGCTGGCGTTTATAACCACATCATCAATCTCTCACTAATGCGATGAACGTACCGAGGTTGAATGCAGCGGCGTCGAATCTGCGGCACAAAGCTACTCAATACTAGTTGTAACTTAGTCTACATGTAATAGTTTAGCCTATTGTCAGAGCCGTTTTAAGGCCAAGGCACGCGAGGCACGTGCCTAGGGCCCCGCGCAACAGGGGGGCCCCGCGACGCCCAAAATACTGCATGGCATTGCAAATTAGCAACATAATTATTATACGAACTTTAACGTAGAACGTCGTAGATCTATGTTAAACTTCTGTATATCTGACACTGAGAGATTGAGGCGGGAATAGGGTTACGTTCAACGGTTCAGGCATCTCTCGGGTTGGGGGAACTTCACCCAGAAAATAATGACTACCCGGTATCCAAAACATTTGACCACATAATAATAGTTTTAATTAGTGTTTACATTATTGCATTACACGAACTCTAGTAATATATGATTATGATGATAAAATCGACTAATAAAATATATGATAACATCATATTAGGCTACAATGAGTATAGTTTACTGTTAATATTTGTACATGACTATTTTTGCACGACTAATTGGCGTCTTTCCATGCTACCTTTCAAATGTCAAACTGCCAAATTTTCCAAATGTTTTGTCCTTTGAACACTTAGTAGGCTAAACTGTAGGCTATCTGTGGCTACTATACACGGCGTCCCGATTTTGGAAGTTCTTCCTTGGTTTGTGCAACATCTGTAACGATTCAGATAAAATTTAATGTGTCCTGGGTCAGCAATGCGCATGACCTTTTTCAGCAACGGGAATAGGCCTAAGCTAATAATTATTCATGTGAAAGAAATAATGGCTTACGCAATTACAAACCTGTCTGCATTTATTCATTATAGTGTAATGGTCCAGAAGCAGCAGAACTGAGCTGCTGAACTTGATACGTAGAGAAATTCTTATTGTAATAATAATTATACTTGTTGAAATTTCCAATCACTCTTTTGTTATAAGCACTGAAATAATAGAGTAACTTTTGTTAAGATCTCGGCTTACAAAATGCAATGCTGCCATTACAATGTGGAAATTGATAATGAAATTATAATTATGGTAAGAATATTTATTGAAGTCTTAGGCTAGGCCTACTCATGTTAGCACTGCAATAGTTGATCAATTTTGCTAGGATGCAGCTAAAAATGCGCAGTCATTGCAATGTGAAAATTCAAAAATTTCTGGTGGGGAGGGGAAATTTCCTCCCCATACTTTCCCTCTCGGCGCTACACGTCTCAGCAATCGACCGGCAAATACCCGTTCTCAGTTCCCAGAAACCTTGATTTCACAGCAGCTTTAAAGGGTCTACATGTAGATTGGACTCATGGCTAGACCTACTTTTAGGGCTAGGGTTTGTGCCTAGGACCCCAAAACTAGGGTGGAGTGAAAAACACGAATATTAGAAATCGAAATTCCGATAGCAATAAAAAGTTGTCTTATGGTATGGGGTCAAGATATATCCAAAAAGTTTTGAAAAATATTAATGTCTTCCTTTGCCCCCAGAGGGCCAAAGTTTCGAAAAATTGAATTTTTTTGAGAAAATTGCAGGTTTTCTTATGAAATATTTCTAGTGTAAAATAATTAACCACGAAGCAATACATCGTTGGGAAGAGCTCTTTAAACTGAGTAAAATCATATCTTAATTTCAAGAATATTCGCATATTTGTAGGAGATATTAACTTTTTAAGATACCCCGCGTTCGCGACATGTCGCTATGCCTGAAAATGGTAAAACACTAATAACTTTTTTATCCTTTGCGATATTTCAACTTGTAATATGTCATTCTATTCAGTTTATGACAGTCTATCTGACGGTGCATTTAAACTTATAAGAATCTCCCATTAAGAATTTCAAAGCTCATGAAACCCTACAAAAAAGAGGAAAACTAAAGGAAATGTCCACAGAAATTGCAAAACTTTGAAAAAAGTGTAGATAATTTTTTTACATTGCAGCCTGCAAATGCACCACTAACAAATGCAAATGTACCAAAGCCAGAAAGGTTCCAAGAGAGGAACAAGAGTCCTACATGATTAACAGACAATTAGAGTTACGACGATTAGCCGTCAGGATAAGATTATATCAACTTCACTAAAGAAGTGGCATGATAGAAAGAGAAAGGAGACCATGCGCCTATAATATGTCATAAACGTCTAGATTTCGTCAACGAACAAGCATTAGCAGACAGCAGTGTTAAAAATAATTAAACGGACAGTGAAGTAAAAGTATAGACTGTAAAATCAGATGAATCCAAGGATTTGTCTGAAAAGTCAAGACGTATAATATTAGTAGTAGCAGTAGTAGTAGTAGAAGTAGTAGTAGCAGCAGCAGCAGCAGCAGCAGCAGCAGTAGTAGTAGTAATAATAGTAATAATAATAATAATAATAATAATAATAATAATAATAATAATAATAATAATAATAATAATAATAATAATAATAATAATAATAATAATTTTCGTTTAATCAACCATCCGGTTGACAGAACGTAACAGTGTACACTTTATATGCAGTTGAAAAAATAAAATTTACAGGAACTCAGATTACAGAATACACAAATCTTAACTATACTGACTTAACAGACAGCTTGCAATAATCGGCGCTAATAGTTAAAATACAAAGCTGTCGTCCCATCGGGGGCTCGAATTCGTTTCCTCTCGCACTCTTGGCCAGGGTGTTATCCATTACTCTAACGGGTATAGGCCTACTTCACAAGATTAATTAAACTAAGCAAATGAGAAAGAGATTGTCAAAGCTTTCAGGACTCTGTGACCGATATGAAACATTGGATAGTGCAGATGCGGTTATTCCAAATGCTGTACTAGAAGACCTTGGTATTCTTTCACACATCGAATCAAAACATGTGATCAATCGCTATGAGCTTCGACGTGTGAAAGAATCACTAGACAGAATGCAATGCAGGAAGTTGAAATAAGGGATTCAACTGAAACATTGTACTTTGATGGTCGCAAAGATAGAACACTGAAATTAGAAAAAAGGCACTCGTTGGAATACCAAGGTCTTCTAGTACAGCATTTGGAATAACCGCACCTGCTATATCCGATGTTCCATATCGGTCACAGAGTCGTGACAGCTTCGACAATCTCTTTCTCATTTACTCAGTTTCATTAATTTTGTGAGGTAGGCCTATACTATAGGTCTTGACTTTTCTGACACATCCATGGTTTCATCTTCTGGCAAGATTTTACACTCTAAACTGGATTTAGTTCACTGTCCGTTTCATTATTTTTAACATTGCTGTCTGCTAATGCTTGTTCGTTGACGAAATCTAGACGTTTATGACATATTATAGGCGCATGGTCTCCTTTCTCTTTCTATCATGCCACTTCTTTAGTGAAGTTGATATAATCTTATCCTGACGGCTTATCGTCGTAACTCTAATTGTCTGTTGATCATGTAGAACTCTTGTTCCTCTCTTGGAACCTTTCTGGCTTTGGTACATTTGCATTTGTTAGTGGTGCATTTGCAGGCTGCAATGTAAAAAAATTATCTACACTTTTTTCAAAGTTTTGCAATTTCTGTGGACATTTCCTTTAGTTTTCCTCTTTTTTGTAGGGTTTCATGAGCTTTGAAATTCTTAATGGGAGATTCTTATAAGTTTAAATGCACCATCAGATAGACTGTCATAAACTGAATAGAATGACATATTACATGTTGAAATATCGCAAAGCATAAAAAGTTATTAGTGTTTTACCATTTTCAGGCATAGCGACATGTCGTGAACGTGGGATATCTTAAAAAGTTAATATCTCCTACAAATATGCGAATATTCTTGAAATTAAGATATGATTTTACTCAGTTTAAAGAGCTCTTTCCAACGATGTATTGCTTCGTGGTTAATTATTTTACACTAGAAATATTTCATAAGAAAACCTGCAATTTTCTCAAAAAAAATCAATTTTTCGAAACTTTGGCCCACTGGGGGCAAAGGAAGACATTAGTATTTTTCAAAACTTTTTGGATATATCTTGACCCCATACCATAAGACAACTTTTTATTGCTATCGGAATTTCGATTTCTAATATTCGTGTTTTTCACTCCACCCTACCCAAAACTCCTTAAAACGGCCCTGCCTATTGTTTATATTTAATTAAGCCTGTCTGAGTTGGTCATTTTACAACTTTCCAGACCTTCATTTAATATGTACAGGTGAAACCAAGTACGCAGGTGAGATATTATTATTATGCCAGTCGTAGGCTATTATAATATGCGTTGCATACATTTTTATTTCAAACTTTTAATGCCAGCCTTTATGACGTCATTAAAATTATATGCTAGTTAAATCTTACCCTCTGCCTTCATATGTTGCATGGCGAGTCAAGAGGTTGCAATGAATATAGTTTCTCATCAAAGCGAGCAGGCCTATATTTACAATGCAGCCCTCACTTAATTTTACTTACTCACTTGCTCTCTCTCTCTAGACGATATTTTACCAAAGTGACGATTATGACGTCTTGTTAACTAATTAATTATAGAGTAGGCTAATCATTAATGAAGTACGTAAAGTGGTCGATTTTCCACAGCATGGCCGCCGTTCCGTGTTCATTTAAACTTTAATCATAAGTAGAATCAATACAGTATAGGCCCTATTATTAGCTATTTCGCATACGCGTATTTTTATTAGGTTATTAAGGAATAAGGAATAATGATCAAACTCAAATCTGGAGACTTGTATTAAATTATGTTAGAGGCCTGCTGACTGCTGGCATAACTCGTAGACCTCCTAGGCCTAGATTTAGCCCGTAATGCAGACATTTTATGCAGCCTTTCTATTCGCGGAGCTACAGTATCTTTCACGGTTGCCTCTGGGTAAGAAGTGAAATTTCTTTATTTACTAGGTCTGTATGTATGGATTAGAAGCGGTTGTTTCGCTACGTTTCAGTTTCAATGCTGCCGGTAGCCTATAGGCCTACAATTATTAAGTCTGCATGAAGCTGAAAACAAAATGTTACCAATTAAGTTTATATCCATGATTCCGTATGGCCACAAATGCACGGTGTTGCGCCGGCCAGTAAATATGTCTGTCCCGTTGTTGAGGACCAAAAGTTATTCTAAGAGCAATAAATGAGTCGGGGAATCACGAAGCAGAAATTCTTCAGAGTAGAGTAGCTGTTGCAGTCTGGAAGTAGACAATAGTTCGGATCGTATTGCTTATTGTCTAAGTACCTGGTACCGAGTTAATAGAGCATAGGCCTAATCGCATGACTTAAGAATCTAGAAACAGTTTAGAAGTTGCGCATTTATTTATTCTATCAATCTATCTGCAACTCATCGACCTGCGTCATTGGCTTCCTGTAGAATAATTCAGAATTAGATTGAAAGCTCTTAAATGTGTGGCCAGTAAAACCATCAGAGCGTGCACTCCTGCAGCCTGCTTTCAATCACTATACCATCTCCTTACATTCCTCGACGCAGTTTTCGAATTTCGATAATTATGGGTAGGCCTACTGATTAATCCTAGATCCGTGTACCATTCCCATGGGCTCTCGAGCATTCCATTATGAATGGGACCAGCTCGTGCTAGAGCTCTGCCTGTTTGTTTTAAATATACGCCTCACTAGGCCTATAGGCCTATCTCACTGGCTTTCGAATGTATGTTTATCCAACTGCTCTTCACACAACCTCAGATTTCCTTGGTTTGAGGCCTTGTGCGCGTTAAAAAGTCTGTTATAGTGATAGTAGGGCGTAATAAAATATATAATAAAGGTAATAACAATTATTATGATAACAATAATAATTAAGTGTTTGTGGACTTCAGTTCCAGAATTTCAGTTAATCTTCGAATAATTTCTAAGAACCCGAGGGGTCATATTTATCTCGGGTGTTACTATTATTATTATTGCTCCAAAATTAATATTGATGTTAATGTTATGTAGTGTAAAGACGACTTTAGACTAGATTTTTGTATTATGAAGCACATACCAGTAGCCTATTTGATATGTTTACGCGAGCTTATTGTAAAATAGGTGCAATAGCCTAATTATGACAACTAAAATTATTGCGCTAAATGTGAACTTTACAAATTGACCTATGTAGGTCTATCCGAAATGATTGATCCAAATCCTGAGCCCGTCAACATCAGACTTTTCTGTTTATTGAATTTTGTTTGTGCTTGCCAGTTGCAAATAAATTATTGAGCTACGTACTTACTTGCTTAAATACGTTTATGGTGATATTTTGCCAGGTTATTCGGATTCTAACACAAATGACTCAGGTAACGTAACTTTTCATGACGCAAAGTGAATAACTTGATCATCAAAGATCGTATGACTGAGCCTGCAATTATTTTTCCTATAAAAAATTATGCTTAGTATTGTTCTGTCGCTATAGCCTTGAGCAAGTCGAATTTTGGATTTCTTTTAAGACTACTATCAGAAATAAGCCGGGTTTGCGTAAATTCTGGTTTTCTGCCATAATAGGCTAATTGTGGAACGCTATTAGCTCAAGTAGCTTACGGCAAGAATTGCAAAATGGTTAAGCATGTTAGCCTATTGTTTATGTTGCTTATCAGTTAGTCATAAGTATTCGATTTAGTAGCTTTGTGCAAATTAAAGGCTGAATAGGATGATTTAAAAAAAATAATTATGCAATTACAGATAGCCTAGGTCATGATCATCTGGAATTTACATGGCTGTAGACTTTTGTGGTGTTTGATCTATTAAAAATGCTTAGGTGATCTTAGCATTGTCAAACTGCTCTATTTAGGTTATACGCGAGTGGTCAGGATTTCTTTTAATATTTGAAACTTTTAACCATGTTTCACACTGTCTCTTTTAAAATTCCGTCTACAGATACGTTTCGCGTAGAAGACTACCCCCACTGGCTGGAGCATCATCAAATTGAATTGGTCAACTATGCGGTAGAGGTTGGGAAGCATGCACACATTCTGTCACCTATTACACCGGCGCCGCTCACCATACGATGGTTCAGTCTAGCACTGGGAGGCGAACTACCGCATCTAGGTGACAAAGTCAGTGTTGCCAATTCGCTGTACTTCAAGAAGTTCCGCAAGACATACAACACAACGTGGCATGATGTTTTCAAGTATGATGAAATCATTCGATTGGTGAAGGTTCTGAAAGTTCGTCTTGCTTACGCCGACGTGTTTCGAGTGTTAGTTGAAGAAAAGATTAAAGATGACGGTGTTCGGACCGATGTTCACCCGTTTGACGTGGCAATAACACTCATGATATTTGGTGAGACTATTCTACATGAAGTGGCCTGCTTTGTTGTTTGTTTTGAGATATATTATTTTGCTTCGTCTGGTATCAACCAGTTGTTGCAATGTCACAAAATAATGGGGAGGTGGTTGAATGATTTTTTACCAACCTGAAGTTCAGATGGACTCGAATTCCATACATGCAAACCCCAAGAAGTCGAATCAACCTTCCTCTCCCTGGTAGTGTGTAGCGTAGATGTGCGTCTTGTAGGCTGTCATACGGTTAAATTCTACTCCTGTTAGACTTATTATCTGCTAATCTATAATTATCATGTAGGCTAATCATTATTCGGTGGCAATTACAATTATAATTTCTTCCTAGACCCAGTCGTTCTCTGCCTTCCAATCTTTCTTGTCGCAGACGGAATATCGCCTAGAACTTCTTCTGCCACATCTTCTCTTTGGTCACCTGGCAACCGAACTTAGGCATCTCTATGCTATGTAGCCTACGAACAAACCACCAGTGCACGTGAATAACTTGTTGTCCTGGGTTTACATAGTAGGCCTACTTTAAAAGTTTCTAGATTATGATCACGACTGAGTGATAATATGTGCTTCTCTGTGATTTCGAACCGGTTCAATAAAACGTGCGTTAGGCTACATTAAATAGCAGAGAATGCCGAAACGAATAAAGATTTCGAAAGTTAAATTAAGCTAAACAAAATTTACAATAAGTTAGTAAAAATCGAATAAAATATCATTTTAATCTCTATCGTAATCGTAATCGTAATCGTAATCTCCTTATTTCTAAAGCGCCACTGGAAAGCCAAGCGCGGGGCACCGGCTTATTCACGAGCGCTGCGTTGAGTTAGGAGGGTTGTCCGTGAGAGTAGTCCGTGGTGGTCCGGGTCGAGTTGCCATAGGATCAGGATCAAATGCGTTGAGTCAAAAGGGTTGTCCGTAAGAGTAGTCCATGGTGGTCCGGGTCGAGGTACCGTATGATCAGAGGTGTGGAACAGCTACTAAGGTGGGTGTCGTCTGAGCCGGGAATTGGAGGGTGGGGGATCAGGTGAAACAGGATAAGAGTTCTTGAACAGGAGTGTCTTTAGTTTCGAGTGAAAGGCCCGAGGTGTGATGGATAGAGGAGCCTGAGGAAGGTGATGGTGTGGAGTAGGAACTGAAAAGGATCGGAACTCAGCAGGCAGATCATTCCAAAGGCGTGGTGCTGAGTTGGATATGGCTCGGTTGGAGAACTTGAGATGACTTGTGACCGGCGGTCTAGAGAGTGTAAGGCAGGCGGATGATCGGGTAGAACGGGTAGGCTGGATGGTGAACAGTTCGCGAAGTTATCTGGGCTGGGAGCATTGTAAGGAGTTGTATGTTAAGGAGAGAACTTTGTAGTGAATTCGCTCTGGGATTTTCAACCAGTGAAGAGACTTGAGGATGGGGGTGATGTGATGATGTCTGGGTGTTCTGGTGACGGCTCTAGCAAGAGAATTTTGTATGAGTTGGAGGCGCTTAAGTTGTGTGGAATCAAGGTTTAAGAACAGGGAATTGCAATAGTCAAGCTTTGAGTGGACGATGGACGTAGCAATGGTGGAAGCAGTTTTGAAATCAAGCATGGGTCGGATGCGTCGGAGGTCCCGGATGTGCATGAAGCAGGAGCGCGATAGATTAGAGATGTGGTTAGAGAAGGAGAGGTGTGAATCAAACGTTACACCAAGATTGCGGACCGGAGCATCAGAGGTGAAGGTAAGAGATGAAGAGTTGCGTGGAATATGTAAACGATATTCTACAGATGGATGGATCCAGATTTGACGGGGGCTTAATATGACAACAGAGGTCGTTCCCCTCGAAAAATTTGTTTGGCATATTATACAGCACTTCAATTTATATATTCTACAGAGAAACACAAGTGTCGTTTCACTTCGAGACCTCAAAATCCGAAAAAAGGTGATTCACTCATCCTCACCTGCAGCGTCATAATCAACGGATACTGGAACGTATCTTTGATCTTCCGCAATGAATTCGACGAAAGTGAACTCATAGGAGACACGTCACAATGCGGCAAGCAACCACGTGTTGGCACCAAGATCTGCAGTACCGTCAACGTCACTGCTGAAGCGCTTACCCTCGCTTATAGTTGCCGTCTTAAATTTCCTCCAAGTGAAAGACATGACGCAGACACGTCGCTGTTCCGGAACTCAACGTGGACTGCTGATTTTAACAAAGAAATTATCTGCACCTTTCCAAAAATCCACCTAGAGGGTAAATATGAATGTGAAAACCGTTTAGTTGGCGTTGGCTGTTTAAAAAGTCGAGTTCTAAAGCCCGACTGGCTGTTACTTTATTCCTGTTAGATCTATGATTAGGCCTATGAGTATAAAGGTTGAAGGGACGCTGTAGAAATGGATAGAATGAAATAAAACTAAATTAAGAGTAGTTTGGAAGTGGACGAATGTCAAGGTTTGATGATATAATACAGTTAAAGCCAGGAAAATAGTTAGACAAGTCATTCAGGTGCTAGGCCCCTATATATAAATAATTTATATATATAGAGGTCTAGCACCTGAATGACTTTGAAGTGCGTAGTCGCATAATTATTATGTGACTCTGCGAATTCGCCAAACCGATCATACGAAACTTTAATCTACTTGTAAGCCTATTATGCATATTATGTAGGTCCTACTTGTAGCTCTTTCTCAACCCAAAATCGTTAATCCATTACAAAAACATCACAAAGATACAGTCTATGAAGACTATGAGAATGTAAAATGCAGAAATGAAAAGATATCAGAGAATAAATTTGAAATTCTCGAAAGTCTCTGGAATTTCGGTTTGATATTTTCTTTTGTTATGTTAGCTATTCCATCGGATGTCGCATTCTTGTGCAACCAAATGCCTTGCGGAGATACGGTATCCGTTGACGATACAGTCACATGCATGGCTCAAGGGTATCCACAGCCAGACTTTGACCTTCGCATCCGGAAACTTTCCTTAGAACCGACCTCTGAAGTCGATCACGAGGACGGCTTCTTCCTTGATGCCGCTGATGAATCAAGTGAGGTGGAGATCAAGAACTCGAAAGATTACCTGATCACGCAGAAAGATGTGGGACGGGTTAAGCTGACGTGTAACGTATCGAATGAACTCGGCTGGGGATACAACTCGTTGGTTCTGGAAGTAGTGGGAGGTAAGTTAGATAGCAATACATATAATATTATTGTAATCAAGTTTCGAGTACTGATGATCCCATAAAAACTTTATAACATTATCCCACTTCATTAATTTTCTCATCTTTAGGTTTACTCTATGAATTGTCATCGGGATTGTCATGGAAATTGCAATTCCAACTTCTGATCTACTATTTACTATGCAATTTGGTTGATTTGATTGATTTAATAAGTTTCTGTGCAATTTATGTAATAGGCCAACTGCATGCGAGGCGCTTGCATTTGCAATTACGTGCGATTACCATTGATGATAATTCTAATTTAATGCTGTCTGTCGATTGGATGTTGGCCAAAAGACGATGGTAAAGTTGCCTTTAAGTTCAGTATTTGAAACGAACATCACGTAATATGTTTTACTTTTTAGAACATACAGAGAATTCTTCGACAGACGCTGGAGAAATCGGTATGAAAAGATCAAGACCTTTGATTTATCTTAAAAACGAAGACAATTTTATGGTGATTGTTACACGGCAATCCCAGCCGCTTGGTAAGGTGACTATTGGAGAAGTCATAAGCTGGACATCAATTTCAACTTCAATTTTTTTATTGTAACCATCAACCACAAATTATTTACAGTGGCATGATTCATAAAAACTGGGTGGCAACAAGGATGGCCCATAGAGATGAATATCCAGCTAACAGGAACACTTATTAGAGTCGTCGTAATGAACTTCTTTGTCTTTCTTTGCCCCTTTTCCGCAAGCGTTTGAAAACCATTCTCTTTGATTGTGGTTTTGTGTCAGGTCGGGAGCGCCTCTGAGGAGTTCTCTTGAAGGGGCGCAATATAAATGTACGATTACAATTGCAATTACAATTTGCTATCGCTAGCGGTGTACGTGTAGCTAAATAATTGCCATTTGAACATAATATCAATGCATGTATTGACATGTGAAATCGCTAAAATTATTGTCATCAGCACGAGTAGGCCCCTATCACAGGCAAATGCTGTTAAATCTGCTTTTGTTAACTTAGTTGTAGAATCGCCTAAAGGCATTGCCATTCTTTGCAATGGCAAGATTTGCAAAAACTACCAGGTGATGCGGATTGAGGATGAAATCTCTTGTGCCTATGACCCCAGGAGATTTGCAAGCAACATCTCCTTGACACTCAAATTGAAGGGCGTTGTGAAAGCCGTCCAAAAGCCATGGTTATATTCACTACAGTTCGAAGATGTCGGCGAGAAGCTGGTGCAGTGCGTCGGTCAAACTGATGCTGGCATGTACGAGTCAGAAATCACAATTGCAGTCAGTTACGCCCATAGAAACCCACACGAAAGTGGCATTCACATTGAGGGTCTGTAATACAGTTATTTTAGACATTATTCGTTAAAAAGTAATGACCTATTATAAGGACGGCAAATTATTGGAATTTATTATAGAATTTAGTAAACGTCAATAATTGCAGGTTTAGGGTATACATTGATTCAGACTAATTAGGGAAAGTTATTGGTGTAAGATTTGTACCATACCAGTTGTCCGCATGGAGCACATAACATTATGGGACTCATTTTCTCATATCGGAACTGTGTAGATACCACATTGTTTCCTATTGTATTTTTAACATTTACAAAGCGCTTCACACAGCAAGAGCCTTTCAGAAGCGCTCACAGCCCTTGGAGACTTTAAGAGAGACTTTAAGAGTGCAATAAACAATTATGAATTTTAGCTAAAGAAAGTCGAAAATTAATGTATTTCCTGAACAGTATGAACCATGGGTGTCATAGATATCATGTAGCAACGATGTGCGTATACTGCTGAAGTTCTTTAGATTAGATCTCTTATGTCCTTTTGTGTTCATATGTCGCATTGTTTATTTTTCACATACGAGGTCAACATTATAAGCCTATCTTAATGATCTGATTCAATTACGTGACTCAATAAATGCAATGAGATGCACGACAGAAAACTAGCGTTTGCGATGACTTTATAATGGGAACTTAAATTATGCAATTGGTTCTTCAATGCATGAATAGGATCAAAAGCTCTTGAAGAGTAGACCAGTATCAAATTACAATCATGTGCACTGAGAGATTGGATTACTGAGTATTGAATTACCTGCCGCTTTCTTGCTGTATTCACTACAAGATAAAGACGTGCAAAAGGAATGTCCATTGTCCACCCGCCCTCACACGAAAAAGCTAGGAGCAACAAAGTTACCAACTCAACACATTTGTGGATTACTCTTTTTCCCCTCCATTTTCCTCACCACCTTCGTCTTTCTTCTTCATCTCCTTCTCCTCTTCTTTCTTCCTTTCTTTTCGTTTGCATTTAACACCATCATCGTCATCTTCTTCGTCTTTACCTCTTCCACTGTATCTTCTGTTTCTTTAGCCTTTACATTCATGTCTTGTAGAGCAACCGAAGATTGTCATTCTATGCAATGAGCACGAGTGCCGTGAAAACGAGACGGTGAATATACCTCACAACATTACGTGTATGACTGACAGTCTTGAAAATGAAACCATACAGATGAAGCTGAATGGTGTTACAGTTGGTGTCGCCATGAACAATTTCACGCATCGGATCGTAAACACTTCGACTAATGGCACGGTCCTGCTCCTCGTTGCCTGCAACACTTCGTCCGATGCCAACGACACGGTTTCTGTTCAACTTCATGTCACCAACGTCACCGTTGGTAGGTCATAAACTAGTGAAAGCGATTATAGTGATAGACATTTTACATGTCTAGGCCTTTCTTTGTAGTCTGATTTGGAAGAATTCGTGTATTTTAGGTTGCTGATATTCTGCCCATAAGTTTTTCGTACTGGCCAATCTCTAAATCTGGAATTGAAAATAATCGCTGTGCGTGTAAATCAAGAATATAACCAGTTGTAGGCCTATAAATGTCATTGTCTCTTGACCACCGGCCTATTTCTAAGAACAAAGAACTTGTGTATCGCATTATTATAAACCTACACATGGCGTCGTTGGCTAACGGAAAGAGTGAATCAGCGATGGTTCACAAACACCAAATCGTTACCGGGCAAATATCCTGAATATCAGTCAAAATAGACAGACAGATAGCTGAAAGCGGATTAGCCCGCCGAAGAGGCACAGATTTGGATGAAACCGAATATTACGTCCGAAGGCAAAAAACTTGATCAGATTGATGGCAGTGTAGCCTATAAATGTAGTTACAGTCTTACAGAGTAGAAAGAACGTCGCACCGGTTCCGTGTTAACATTTTGCAATTTTCAATGGTTGATCGCCGAACTTGGGTATTTCATCGATTGAAGGGACAAAAGCGTATCCCATAGTAATGGGAGTAGGCCTAAGAACTAACTAGGCCTGCTAGTCGATTTTATTTGCTAACAGCAATGCAATTAGACTTATAGGAACTGAACAACAGAAACTATTAGGTCTAATAGGAAACCTAAATGCAAAAGTGAATTAAATTTTTCAACTAATTAGCCTAAGCGAGGGGAATATTAGGAACATTGTATCAGAGATTGAGCAATAACAAGAGATGAAGGAATGAGTTTAGAAATCACGTCCAGCGGCAAAAGAAGATTTAGCGAGCAGATGGCAAAATTAAAGTGTGGCTGCATAACATTGCATTGTTTTACTGTTGCTGTTGTTATTAAAAAAACCAGGGGCGGCTGCTGGTGGAATGCTGGTAATTAACTATGATGACGAAGACTTTCTCAGTTCAGGTAAGACTTCTGTGTGGCAAGTATACATGTATTGTATGTGTGCATCTAAACACTTCATTATAGCCTACCGGTAGCGTCTTTTAGGCTCATTCTCAAAAGCTCGCTCTCAGCCAATATCAGTGACGTGATGTTAAAGAGAAAAGCGATTTTTAGCGCACTTCACTATCGAAAGGGCAGTAATCTTTGAAGATTCAAAGATGCACATTGTTGCAATCACATTTCCAATTCTCTTGTTTAAATCTATAAGCTATAATGGTCAACTAAACTAAAGTTAAGAATGACTTTCAAGTGAGCCGAACTCAGTCTTTAATCTTTATGGCGTGAAACAGCAGGTGGCCTTATTAGCGGCCTACCGTAGACCTATATGCCTAATATGCTGGAGACAGTGCACTGGCTTCCTACCCGGCAGCGCATGGAATATAGGATCGCTGCTCTTGTTCAACGTATGGCTTAATCTGTGATGTAGACCAAATTCGACGACAAAGTATATTGCATAAAATTCGAACTGGTCCTACATGCATTTATTAATTTCACTTCCAGGATTTCCTCATTAGTTAAACTCCCGAGGACGCTAAAGCAACCAAAAGTGTATCGGCGTGATAGGATATGATTCTTTCGTTCTCTAGCTGCTTATTTTCTAAAGATTGCTGAGCACGAACTAACCTGTCTTTAGAATAAGGGTTTACTGCTATTATTTAATTACAGAGTTTGATGGTTACGACGACGCGAAGCCAAAGTTTCGAGATGATCGGAATTACGACGGTAATCTTCATCGGGATAACCTTTATTCATTGCATAGTCTGTAGTCGAGTCATTAGGTTAGAAACATTAGAATGTTTGCACAGATTTGCACAGATTAGTGGAAACGCTTCGTGATTTATTTAACACTTTGACTGCGATTGTGTAGCGGTTGTAGTCTACCAAAATACAGGCCGCTATACTGCAAAACAAGTGCAGCTGTCATTAAAGTATCAAGAGATAGGCTTACAAGTCTCGGGTTTCACGGTCCATGGCATATTAATCAGACGTGGCACTCATTCTACCTGGTAGAGAGAGTGTGAACTTAGTGAAGTCTCTCACAGATCAATTCATTGAATAAAATTTAATGACATTTATTTAGACGTTAGAGAAAAATATGCAGGTCTGCACGTGTACAATGTAGGTAGGACTGATTATAATCAGTCAATTATATAAACAACAATATAACATAATTTTTTCAATTCAAGCCGCACTTGAACAGTTTGAGCTCCACTGCTATGGCTGAAAACCACATTTCGCACACATATAGGCCTAGGCCTAATTTATATACTGATAGTTGTGGAAAAGCACTTCAAAAATCCGATTTTCTTAAGACGATACCATAAAAGAACAATGCTAAGTATAGCAAAAAAGATTCTACCATAAGATTGATGATACATTTTTCATAAATACATCGTTCACTTTGCGTCACATTTACTACATTCAACTCACTGCTCTCCATGACAAAATTTGTCATGGAGAGCTTGGATGTAAATGTGAAATGCATTTAATGCAGTGGTTCTCAAAGTGGTGGTCCGCGGACCGGCACCGGTCCGTGGAGTAGGCTACTGAGCACCGGTCCGTGGAACGGAGTTAAAATAAATTGTAATTATAAATTGATATAATTATATGAAATTGTGATATTATTCAAATTGTTGTCCAAGACTTATCAAAATTTCTGTCCCAATATTTTATTTTATTAAATAAATGCAAGCGCTTTATGTTCATCCATATGGCGCATTCAAACAATTTGAATTCATTCTGAATTCGATGCTAGATGTACATTAGTAAACTTTCTAAAATAATATAAAATTTGAAATATAAACAATGTGTTTGAAGCATTTAAAGGATCTATGGGCTAACGCAAAAAACCTGTTTGGGCAGTTTTTCACGGTTATACTTTGAGTTTAAAATTTTAATTTTCAATTAAATGAGAATTAAATTGAGAAATAAGTAAAATGCTATTATAGGGATATGTTTTAATTATTGAAACAAACCGCTAATTATAAATAACCTTCTAAGTCTTTGTGTTATAATTAAGGGTCGGTTTTTGCACTCGCCATTTCAGTTAACGGTCCGCTAGCTTCAGCCAAAAATTATTGCCGGTCCGTGGCCTGCAGAAGTTTGAGAACCACTGATTTAATGCACTACAAAATCGCACGTGTTGACTCAAGTATCGGCTACCTCGAGAGTGTCACTCATCCCAGTGTTTTTATAGTAACGTGGTGTAATGGTCAGTATCGTCGGCAGAAGAATAGGCCAAGCTGCCCACGGTCTCATGCGTCCATCAATAGACCAACTTTGGAGGTTCTCACTTGCGACCCTCCTACCATCTGCCGCAGCAACTGCATTTCCAATGTTTCCTTGCCCGTCTGCGTATTATAGAATTTAGTTGATTTGTGTTCTATTATACTTTATTTTTTCTTGCTGCAGATTACTTTTCTGAGTTCGAACATGATACGGTGAACGGCGCCATGGATGGTCCGAAGAGTGTCACCCTTCTCGATCTCTTCGTTGTCTTCTTTGCGATTTGCATGGCGCAAATCTAAAGCCAACAAAGATTTTAAGCGAATAGACAATTTTTAATTGAAAAACTGATATTCAAATGGACAAATGTCGTCCTCTGCATTCAATTCATTTGTTTTAAAACTTTCTGCACTTTAAAATATGCAAATTAAAACCCGAACATCGATTTATCTTTCAAATACTATACGGAGTGAACAATGAATATAATATTTTATAGCTGCTTAAAATACTTGTCCACTATGAGCGTTAATGTTATTAATGGCTGTAGAGTTTTGTCACCTGGATAGGTAAGAATCTATTTTATGATTATCGGACTATTTACCTTGAACTATCTCATGTCTTTCGGTAATAAAATGTGTCACAATCCAAGAAAAGGCACCAAGTCTTAGTTCACAGTTTCGTCAGAAACCAGCCTGAAAGGACGTTGGGGTCTATTTTTTACTTTTCGTAACGATTAATTCATATGTCGTGTGAATCCTGATATCTTTGGGAAATGAGAAGATATTTACTTCAATTTTTTTTATTCTGTCCCGTAATAATTAACCTATGTTGTGGTAGCTCTAACTCCATTACTAAGACTTGGTACCTTTTCATGGATTAGATCTACGGGTTTCAAATAGAATTTTACTTTTCGTAACGATTAATTCATATGTCGTGTGAATCCTGATATCTTTGGGAAATGAGAAGATATTAACTTCAATTTTTTTAAAGTTCTGTCCAGTAATAGGGGGAAGGTTGCCAAAGAGGGACCACGTAAGGATGATCGTCCATTTTCACCACAAATTATGAGAAAATAATTATGCAACACGGTCGTTACATAGATTAGGTTTTGAGACACCATTGGATGCAATAAAAATTTCATTTAAATAAATAGAATGCAAAAAAATAAAAATAAAATAAAAATCGCTTAAGTGGTCCATCTTAGGAGCATGGGCGCCAAAGATGGACCATGGAAAAAATGTATTGTTAAAGGCTGATAAACAGTCTTAATTCATAAACCACTTCTGCTAAAATGAACTTACATTAAACACTACATATTATGCAATTTTTCAATAAGCAATAAAGAAATTTAAAAATTAAATTGTAATTTTTTATAATTTAAAGACTCAAAAATAATTTTTTTAAATATAAACAAAGAATTTTCTCATTTTTTTCACAGTTCAACATTGTCCACGTCTCTGTCAATAATAAATTGCAAATGCTAGCTCAGTAGAATATATTTCAATAAATAATAAAAACGAAAAATATTAAATTGTAATTTTTTTTATTTAAAAAACTTTAAAATATTTTTTAAAAATATAAACAAAGAATTTTCTAATTTTCTCACAGTTCAACGTCGACCTCATCGCTGTCTATAATAAATTACAAATGCTAGCTTAGTAGAATATATTTCAATAAATAATAATAAAAAAATATAAAATTGTAATTTTTTTTATTTAAAAAACTTTAAAATATTTTTTAAAAATATAAACAAAGAATTTTCTAATTTTTCTCACAGTTCAACATCGACCACATCGCTGTCTATAATAAATTACAAATGCTAGCTTAATATAATATATAGCAGCTAATTGCATTAGTAATAATGGGCATCAATGATGATTGAACCGTGTTCATAGATAGTCGCCTAACATGGACCACACATGGTTCATCTTAGGCAACTTGCACACACCCACTTCCAACTCATTTAACTTTTTAAGCAGTTCTGATATTGGATTTTCTGGTTATGATATCTTGTAAAGAATTGAAAAACTTAGTTCATAGACGAATTCCAAACTTTTCAGCAGGTCCGGCCTCGATTTTGTGTTCATTTTACCTCCAAACTATTATTAGATCAAGCAATGTCAATTAACGTTTTGTCTGTTTTCTCGAAGGTGTTTCTGTGTAGCGGTTGTCTAATTATTTCATTAAATCTATCTTGTGACCTGCTAGATACGACAGCATCAAATTACGAGACAGTTTCAATCCTTGTGGCCAATCACGGAGTGGTCCATCTTAGGCGCTGGTCCATCTTTGGCAACCTTCCCCTAATTAGCCTATGTTGTGGTAGCTCTAACTCCATTAATAAGACTTGGTACCTTTTCATAGATTCTGACACAAATGTCAAAAGCAATAATGATTCGAATGGCGAACAATGTGTAACTGAGGAATTTACTTTTAGAAACACTCCATGATCTTAATTTCCTGTTTCGCACTTTTTGAGCTCTTGCTGAAAAATTAATCGTGGTCATTGTGTTACAAAAAATATCTGTGTGTGCGTCCCCGGCTGCTTGTCAGTTTAAGGAGCCGGTGTTTTGTCAAGGCCAGTCGGCTTAATATTTTGATTTGGGGCGATTTTGTTATCTCTGCCGTCACTGCTGTGTCCAAGGACGCATGCAGACATGTAGGCCTATAGGCGCCCATCTAATGGGCTTATAGTAGCCTAAATGGTTCCAAAGCCTTTTGTACTCCTAACATGTTGGTGGAAAGCATATAATAATTTGGTTTCTCAAGAAATTCAGGCGATCAGTTGCGGTGGGCTACCAACTAAAATTATATGTGTTTACTGTTTACTCTCGCGTGATCAACGAAGAATCCATTATTTTATGACGTTATGCTACCGCAATGTGTCGTCATGGTGCCACGTTAATCCGTTAGCCGTTCATTATTCTATAATTTCCAGAGTTGATTGCGGATTTGCTAATAACAGTTTTCCCATTAATACGTGCGGAATATTGATTGGACACAAATCGAGGTAAACGCTTACCAGTTACCTCAATCGATCCCGACCCTTACTTGCAAACTATAGCATCGGGGACCGAATGACGACACTAACCATAATCCTAACCCTAAGCTGACCTAACCGATCCTAACCGATAATAATAGTAACTGTTATGCTATACTATAGTTATAATAATGGTTATATAGTATGCTATTGTTATGCAATAAGCTTAGCTATGCTATAATTATACTATAATTAGGCCCTAATAATTATCCTATGGTTATCCCCGATACTATAGTTATGATTTAAGTTGTATTTTCTGAGCATCTTTCATTTATTGTAGGCCTAACAGTTCACGCGATGTTGCTTGTCGGCTAGTCTCAAATACTGAATAATTTGCTATCGGTGTGGTTCTGTTTTTGTTTATCTTATTATAATGGCCCACAGAGGGTCGTTTTTATTTGGTTTGTATACTCTTTGTTGCCATTCGGGATACTATTTTGCCTATCTGAGCATGACAGAATTGGTGTTAGGGCCATCTGTATGCCTAGTTTTCGATAATTTACATTAATTTTAATACATTTTATACGTGCAGTTTATCCTTGTATTAAGCTTACAATTCTAAAGTCTATTGATATGCTGCCTAATCCGATTAAGATTTATCATTTCTCATCTCAATCGTAAGTAGCCACATTGTCACCTATATGATTGTTCCTGTTGCTTTTTGGAAATAAACGTGCATACTTCATAGGTTACATAAGTTACGCCACGTACGGGAAGTTTTGATAATTTTTTAAGGTGTTTTACAGTTTTTTTACCATTGTTGTTCATATGGACATAAATTACGTTGTTTACAGATGATGTAGGCTGCAGATTAAAGTCTAATTTCACACTATTCATTTCGATGACAAATGAATAACTGTCAGTTTGTTAAAGAATTTATATAATAGGCCTATTAATATATAATATTAAAAGATTGTGACTATAATAGACGATAACCATTTAATCTTAATCGTAGGCCTAAACGTCTTCTCTCCGCGTCATTGCTTATTTTTTATAACTCTACTATTATAGCGGCATAATTGTAACCGATGTTAATGTTGTAATCGGATACAATTATTGTAGATTCTGAAAGTGGAGCACACTGATAAATAACTAGACATATATCTGAAATCTGAGATCCCTGCAACAAGGATTACGATGGCTAAGATTTGTGGAGTAGGCCTACTGCTTGTTACTTTGCTGCTGTACCTCTTCTGGCTGCCATCAGGTTAGAAACATTGCTCAGAGATAGGCTACGGTCGCTACGTGTTTGCTGTGCGCTATTGTGCATTTTGGATTGTTGCCAATATTGGAAGAGCATAATTACGATTCGGCTGTACTGTAAAAGTCGCTTTCTTCTTTTCCTTCTGGCTTGGATTAGTCGCTTTATAAATCAGTAAATGTATACCCTAGTCTAGAGCGGAATGGAATAGACTTAGTTTGGGCAATGCACGAAGGTTCCAAACGTTATCTAGAAGACTTCTTGTGCGTGCTAGTCTAGTGTTCAGCATGCTGGGCGTTTTTCAATTCCCTGCCAAAGCAAGCCACAGTGAGTAACTGAACACACACCTTCGGTAGGAAGACTGTTAGGGGAGCACTGTATTAACCACACACCTTCGTCTGCCGAGGTTAAGAAAATGAAATTGCTGCATCTTTTTACCCACGACAGTCTCCTACGGTTATCTGCTCTTCAAGTTTCGCGTTATTCTTCAAGCCGTCACCCAATGGTAGGCTATAGCCTATGCTTATTTTCTAAAATTTGGGAACTTTCTGGTGGAGTTGATGGGATTAAGACGCGCGCCTAATTCACAGATTCTAAGCCATAATGGTCCAGACTCATTCTGAAGCAGTCTGTGTTCGCCATGGTCTCCTTGTTGACTTTCATAATGTCATTGTGTAGGTATAGGCATAGTACTTATAATATTATAGGCTACCGATCTCACAGATTAAAGAGTTGTGAGTTGCTTGAAACGCATAACGGTTACTTGCACATTCACACTGTACAGTGTGTACACTGTACACTGAACAGTGAACAGTACGTCTACAGGCGTTTCATTAATTAAAAAATAATAATGATAATTATAATAATTATAATAATTATCATCGCTACTATCATTATTATGACAGTAATTATTGTTATCATTGCTGTTGTTATAGACAGCAAACTGTATAAGAGTTAGACTATTCTCACGTAGATGTCACTAGTCTGTTGTCTTTAGATACTCGAGGAGAAGCGGCAAGAGAGGATGCTCATAATGCTGATGAACTTGCCCAAATTGTGACACACCGACCAACAGGTAGGCTACATGTCTGGAATTTATTTTAGTTCGCACTAATTCACACACGTGTCATCTGCAATATTATAAAGTTTTAATGAATACCAGCTGTGGTACCCGGCGTTGCCCGGGAATTTTAGGATTCGGCCGTTCCCGGCAAATCCCTCCCTCCCTCCGTCTCGAATTTTTTCTTCTCCCCACTCCCCCACCCCACCACCCCTACCACACCCTACCACACTCCAACATCGACCGGTTCGCGACTCGTGAAATTTTGGTTTTCCGAAAAAAATTAGAAATGGAAGCTGGATATATAAAAAGAATTGTTGCTACTTAGCCTATATAGCAGCTGGACTGACGAAACGAATTTTTGACTTAGGCCTAATGGTAGATGAATTGATGAAAATATTTTGTTATCTAACTAGAAGTTGGATTGATAAAGCAATTGTTGCCATTTAAATAGAACTTGGATTGAATACTGTTATATTCGTTTAATGGTAACAAAACGATGAAACGCATTTTATCAACTAACTGCAGAAATGGGCTATTTGCATAGAGGAGAGATTTTGTCCTGGGTAAATATCATAGTAAATATCATAGGCTAAATCGGGGGTTCTATCCAGGGGGTTTTGTCAAGGGAACTTAATGTCGTACATCCGTGCAAAACCAGGTAAAAGGGGAGACGTTATTGTCGACGATACCTTCGTGTATGCGCGTCACTGAAATAATTCCGAAATTAATTCGGGTGAATTAAAATTATAGTACCGATTATTAATATAGAATAAGGAAAAAATGATACAATAAAAAGTCATCAAACCACAGAAACATTAGGCTACATCAAGGGTTATAAATTTGTGACACATCATTTACCTTTGTGCACACAAGCTAAAAAAAGACATCAGAAAAATAGAAACGAGGGACAGAAACTCTCTTCCTCTTGTCAGTACTATGCGTCTCGGCGGGTGCCGTCCTCCGAACGGTCGTTTGCCCTTCCCACCCCAAAACTTGTATTTCCCAAGCAGATGGTACTAGATTTAACGCCGGTTCAAAGTATATGTCAGACAAACTAATGAAGAGTAAGCTTACACTCGGACGACGTTTTTAGGCGTATTTTTCTAAAACTTCTCAAACAATTTTTACTGGAAACGTACGCATAGCCTATGTTAAATAAATTATAGGCCTAAGACCTAACTTCCTGTCTATCAAATGGCTGTAATGCTTAGGCTATAACAAAACAAATGTCATAAAGTAATTCATGGTTGATAAGACATTCTGATAGAGTGATACTTTAAACAAAACGGTAACGAACCAGTGAACCTAAATGACTTAATTTTATTTTTTAACTGACTATCGCATCATTTTCTGCTCCCCACTGCTCACGCTGTAGTTAAGTTTTTGTGTTTGCTTTTTTTACGGGTGTTGTCGTGTTGAGCATGATGTCTCTAATTATTATTTGAATTTTTCTTCATTTTGCAGCTCGTGGCAGAGCTGGTATGTATGCAATCATGTATTAAATATTTATTGCGATATTTGTCAAATTTTTTAACAAATAAAGAAATGCGGAAGGAAAACGTGAGCTATGACACCTCGGGGCCTAGAACAATTATAGGCAACAGTTCTATGTCCACTGCGCGAAACCGAGAAAAACGATTTCTAACCTATGCTGTCAAAAAAAAAATTTCACCGTTTCAATGACGGTGATTAAATTTAAATTTCCCCCTAATATGATCATAAAGCAAAACAATGTGTATTTCTGAATCGTAAGTATGGCGTCGATGATAAGACGTTGAAGGTTATCAATTGGGGGGCCCGGTAGAGTAGTGGTTAACACGCTGGCCAAGAGTGCGAGAGGTAGTGAGTTCGAGCCCCGTTGGGCGGATTTGCTTTGTAGGCTGCCATTGGCGCCGTGTAGTTACAAAGCTGTCTGTTCAGTTGGTAGTTAAGTTTAATTAAGATTACTGCATAACTTGTAAATGTAAAGCGCAGTGCGTCTTGCAGGCGTTTAATTAAAGAAAAGATATTATATTATTATTATTATTATTATTATTATTATTATTATTATTATTATTATTATTATTAATTCAAAAGGCAAATCGCACCAAGTAGGCTACTATATTGATTAGCGCACACAACACTCACGAGTCCGTAACAACTCATTCTGCTTACGGTTCAGAAACTTAGAGTCACAATGGTCCAAGAAGTGACATCAACGTGGCATATCATGATATCAACCAACCTACGGTGCCATGATCGTAACTACCAGATGCGTCAGTTGAGAGTGGTATTCCAGTCATTAACTTCCAAAGCGTCCTTATCGCTTATGCACTTTCTTTGTTGGTTGTTTGGTTTGGGTCTTCAGCTAAGCAGAACGCCTTACTGGTCGAAGATTCCAAGAATCGAACATGTCACTCAATGCGGGATGTTTTCCACTGGCTCACTTTCCGCAGCGCATCATTTGCCGGATCTTTGCTCTGAATTGGCGCTGTCTCACAGGTGTGGCTCTTTATTAAATGCAGGAGCTCTGCTATATAGGCCTACCCCACCCTGAACTCCAGTTCGTGGTTCTCTCCACTCTTATAAGCAGGCTGAGCTTCTTGTCGCCCCGGTGAGGGACTTCAATTATGGAATGCTGTGTTGTTTACGTTGCTGGTCCTGCCATATGGAATTGGCTTCCTGTGGAACTGCACCTACATGTATAGGCCTAATTCCCAGAATCCTCGTGCATGGCCACGTTCTACTCTAGGCACAAAGCTTCTATTTATTAATAGCTACGGTTGAGTCGAGAGCAGTTCTGAGTATATGGTCCTGAATGTAGGCTTAAATCTAATAAATGTGCGAAAAAGGAATGAATGAATGCTTGAATGAGATGATGAATGAATGAATGAATGAATGAACGAACGAATGAATGAATGAATGAATGAACGATATGAATGAACGAATGAATGAATGCATGAATGAATGAATGAATGACAAATGAAACCAGATAGGCCTACATACGCATGAAAATATGTCGAAAGTTTACCTTTCTCTCTTACAAAATGACTAAAGACTATAGACATTCTGGAATGACAACACTATTTAGCAATGTAATTTCGTTTCACTGGAGAAACGGAGGGAAAGAGGAGACGCGGAAGACCACGTAGGGTGTGGGTCGACGACGTGAAAGAGTGGACCGGGATTACGATGGGGCAGGCAATTCGAGCGTCGCAGCAGAGATTGTCTTGAAGACAGATCGTCCTTTGTGCCGCCAAAGTTCGGACGCACGAATAAGGCATCGACGACGACCAATTTCGTTTCTAACTTATGCGTAGCGTATCATTTATGACAGTTCTTAAGATATCTTATAGAGTGATATCCTCGACACACTTATTATATTCCTTCGCTCTGCTACGCATGGTGACCTGGTTGTCCCTATGGCTCGACAGTGCTGCATAGAAGCTTTGCTATGGTCTTTCTGGAATAAGTTAGGCTACCTATTAGTCTCCGTAATGAACTTCTTTGTCTTTCCTTGTCTCTCTTTGTTTTTCTTTGCCCCTTTTCCGCAAGCGTTTGAAAACCATTCTCTTTGAGTGTGGTTTGGTGCCAGGTCAGGAGCGCCTCAGAGGAGTTCTCTTGAAGTGGCGCTATATAAATGTACAATTACAATTACTTATGAAAAACCAGTATCTTTCTCAATGATTTATTTTAATTTGAACTTGCTCTCTCATCCTGTTCATTTATTACTACATGTATTCCTTACTCATTTGGGTTTGATTATAGCGTTTTTAGTTATTTTGATGAGTTTTTTTATTTTAGGGCCGGAAGGACCTAGTGGCCGAGGTCGTTTTCGTACGTATGCATTCTTGCATTTATTAAGAGTCTATGTTCATGGCAATTTTTAAATCTCTAAAGTAATAAAATGAAAATTGATGCTTGTAGGCCTATGAGACATATGACACCAGATGCATACACAAGAGATTTGACACCTTTTATTAGAACGAATAGATGATAACATATCTTTATCCATCTATCTATCGACAGTTGACAGTGACTGCACTGTTTATAAAAATGCCATGAAGTTAACTACATGTAGATTCTATGTATGTAGGTTATGGCGTTCCACAAAATATCTAAAGCATTGATAATCTCAAGGTAAACAGCTCAAAGCCTTAACTCATTAATAATTCTATAGGCCTACTTGAATTTACCCTTTCATCCTGTTAATTTAAAACTCTTTATCGTTAGGTAGACAGCTGACTGGCAGGCAGGTTCAGGCTTAAACGGGTTCAACCCACAATATGATAATTGCACATTTGTTTGTTTGAACTATTTTTTGACAGTAAATTTCTTAATGATTCAATTTAATTTGAACTTACTCTCCCATCCCGTTCATTAATTGCTATTCCTTGCTCATCTGGGTTTGATTATGCTGGCTGAATAATAATTATGGCGTTTTTAGTTATATGGAAGGTTTTTTTAATTTTAGACCCGGGAGCACCTGATGACCCCGGTCGTTTTAGTACGTATGCATTCTTCCATTTATTAAGAGTCTATGTTCATGGCCATTTTTAAATCTCTAAAGTAATAAAATTAAAATTGATGCGTGTAGACCAATGAGACATATGACACCAGATGCATACACAAGAGATTTGACACCTTTTATTAGAACGAAGAGATGATAGCAATCTTTATCCATCTATCTATGATCTATCGACAGTTGACAGTGACTGCACTGTTTATAAAAATGCCGTGAAGTTATGCAGCCTATGGCGTTCCATAAAATATCTAATGCATTGATACACTCAAGCCAATCATGGTGAACAGGTCAAACCCGTAACTCATTTATTCTATGCCCACCTGAATTTACCTTCGCATCCTGTTAATTTAAAACTCTTTATCGTCAAGTAGACAACAGTGCTGACTGGCAGGCTCAGGCTCAAACGCGTCCAACCCACAATATGATAATTGCATACCAGCGGGGTCCAACAACTGCGTAGGGTCAGGTAATTTTACTAGGCGTTCTGCGTCCTGGGGCTCTTACTGAAGTTTTTTTAAAAACTCAAAAACAGTGATTTTTGCCGTGCTATTGCCGGGAACGTTTCTAAGGAGCCAACTTGAAGAAGCGCTATATAAATGCTGGAATGAATGAATGGATGCATGGGCGCCCGCAGAAATTTTTGCAGGAGGGGGCAAAACACGATGGTCGCGACTAAATGTTTTGGTAGCAAGATATCGAAAAATGCAAAGCAGAAAATTAGGAACATGCATTGACATTTTTCATATAGCATTTTTAGTGTATGCCTATGTTTCTCAGTTTCACGTTTTTATAATTTTTAATAAGAATAGTTTCTTTAGCGGGAAAATAAAAAATAAAAAATTAGTAGTTAAAGAGCAGGTTCCTGAAGAGGCGCATGACGTCTACTTGCCGCTTGAAAAGCTGATACCTATTTTTCATTCAGCTGTTCATTCGTGCTCCCTCTAGTTAGTCGTAATCGTCAGCTCCTAATTTCTAAAGCGCCACTCGAAAACCAAGCGTGGGTCACCGGCTTATTCACGAGCACTGCGTTGAGTCAAAAGGTTGTCCGTAAGAGTAATCCATGGTGGTCAGGGTCGATAGTTAGAGCCTTCTTCTATATTTAAATTGCAATTTCTCAAAAGTAAATCGCAGGCACCAGCTCATTCATCGAGTCAAAGGTCTGTTCCAATGGTAGTCAGACGGAGGTCCAAACCCGGTTGTCAGACGGGCGTAGGGGGCAGAATAGCTGTTAGGGTGGTGTCACTTGGTTTGGAAGATCCGGGGATCAGATGCGTAGCGGTGCGAATTATTTTAAACAGGCACGCGAAGTTTTAGGTGGAACCAAATGGGCATTGTCGCAGTTTTTAGCAAGAGCTTGAAAATTGTAAGGCAGAAAATTAGAAGCATTTTATTTTTATACAAAGGTTTCTAAACGTAGGTTTATTAGTTTCACTTTGTGCATCATTAGTACCATTAGTTCTCTAGGCCTAACGCGAAGAAATTTGGTAAAAACTAAAAAGGTAGCACCTGTAGCATATAGTTTAAAAAATAGGTGGCAATTTTCCAGGGGGGGGCAAGTGCCCCCTCTTGCCCCTGTGTGCGGGCGCCCATGAATGGATGTTATAGTTTAAGATGATATTCATAAATATAGCATCGTTGTTAGTCCTATTTGCGGCTCTGCATCTCTGCTTACTTTTAAAGACCAGAAATTTTGTTGTTGTATTGTAGTGAATTGTATCTGAACATTTAAAGCGCTTCTCGCAGCAAGAACCTTTCAGAAGTGTTCCCAGTGCATGCAATGATGCAGCCCAGAGCAAAGGGTAGTTTTGAGACGAGAGAAAATTACGAAAGACTACCAGAGAGGATGACAGAGCGAACTGATGGGAAGTATTGGTCCAGGACCAATGCAGGAAAATGACCTGGATTGAGCCATGGCGGTCCTGACTCTGGGTACGAAGAATTCAAGCCAATCAGATGACCTCTCAAGAGGACGCAGCGAAGTGGCAGAAAGGGGTTTATAATAATTTTTATATGTATTACTAGCTGGGGTACCCGGCGTTGCCCGGAAAATTTAGGATTCGACCCGCTGCCGACCACAACCCCACCACACCACAACACACGCGCCCACCCTCCACCCCAACCCCATCCACCACACAACGCCCCACCACACTCCGACCTCCGGCGGTACGACAATCGCGAAATT
Organism: Lumbricus terrestris; assembly: GCA_949752735.1. Lineage (NCBI taxonomy): Eukaryota > Metazoa > Annelida > Clitellata > Crassiclitellata > Lumbricidae > Lumbricus > Lumbricus terrestris. The sequence goes on along the minus strand of OX457037.1, from coordinate 20,432,589 downwards.
TCCCTTCCCGCCCCCAACACTTACCCCACAAACCCCCTCACCTACCACACTCCGCCACACTCCAACCTCCACCGGTACGCCAACGTGAAATTTGGGTCTTCGGGAACATGTTCTCTCCCGCCCCCAAGACACTCCATGCCCACCCGGTCCCTGAGGTTTATACCCATGTTTTACAGGTTGGCAGAGAGCGAGTGATTTTTTAACAGTGTTTAAGCTACGACAGACAAACTTATGAAAAGTACAGTCGGACAGGACAGCGTATTTTGGGGCACATTGCTAAAACTTCTTCAGCAATTAGTGGAAAGCAGATCAACGCATAAATAATTTATTTCTCGCACTTGCTGTACAGCGCCCATTCAATCTCTCTTCTCAGAGGCGCTCCCGATTACAACGCCGACACTGCGTCGAAGTTCCACGTCAAAGCGCACGAGCAATTGCGAGCGAAGGACTCACTCAAGGTCCCTACGTGGCGGCTTGAGATGGATTCAAACCTGGAACCACCCGGGCCATCGGACTCCAAGGCAACGAACCCACCATTACACCACCGCGCCCCGCAAATAATATCTTCTGTCTATCAAATGACTAGACACAAAATAGACTGCGCTGTTTATCAGACGCAAATGATTTCATAAAGTGGTTCTAATTCATAACTTATGTGGCATTCCATAAAATGTCTGATAGAGTGACACTCTCAACTCAAACTTGACAAACCAAAGAACCCTTGCAGAGCCTAATTTCATTGGAATTTACTTGCTCGTCCTGTTCATTTTCTCCTCTTCGTTGCTCAGTTTTACTCAGTTGCAGTTGAGTTTTAGTTCCTCTGTGAGTGCTCAACTTGACGTCATTAATTATTTGAATTTTTTCTTAATCTTGCAGAGATTGATGAATATGGTATGTATGCATTTATGTACTCATTAAGTTATTGTATTTTGTGACAAATTTATAACAGATGAATCCCGTGACACATAATTTAAAACACCTTACGCAAAATATATTTCAGAAAATATGGAGCTTTGATTAGATAGGAATTAGGCCTATGTTAAATCTTATGGAACCAGCGAGATCTGAAGACGTGTAGGCTAAAATGTACCACCGGATAAAATGCGATACCTTCGCAACCGACTGAAATGTTTCTGTGAAAATTTTCCATTTTGCAGGGGAATGAATTTCCAACAATCCCTGAAAGTTTCACTTGAAACTTTTAATGTTTGTAAAAGTTACAGCTGTTTAAACTTTCAATTCCGTTTGTTCGATTATCCGAAGATTCATGCTCCATTACATGTGGTTTAATTAAGATTTTTTGCAAATTACAACACACAAATTGATGATGATGTCATACTACCTCACTATGAGCTGTGAAGAAGCTATTTATGAAGCAAACTGTTGGTATTTGGTGATATTTTATAGATTAAGGTCTCAATAAAATGTCTTGAGTTGAGTTGAAAAAAATTCGTGAATCCATTACTGCGCGTCATGGGCCAAGTTTCTGTGGAAGATAAAGTGGGAACTCGGACGTTGCGTGAACGGAGACTGGGACATCGCGTAATCATAGCACAATACCCAGTGAAAAGTGTAGTCTGAGCACATTGAAAGCTATCTGTAAACATGTTTATGTAACGAAGATCAGATGTCGGAAGAGAGGCAGGAAGGGGTCGTTTGGTCTGACGGAAAAAGCGCGATTTTCAAGAAATTCGCTTGGTAATCGAAAGGGTGAAGTTTGCAAAGCACATCGTGGTTTCGACATCAGATATGCTGGCGTGTGTTACGGCTGCAAGAAAAGACTGCATTTAATCCCATTCAGTAGGTTAGATGTCAAACTCATCTTTGAACTCTCTTACCCAGACTCATTGAAGACCAGGTGTGCTCTAACATCTGGTTTTATTTTCCAGCAGCACGGTACGCCTGCTTGCTCGCACGGCAAGGTTGATTATGATGGCGCTACCTTATTGCCATCAACTGAAGTAAATGCATTGGCAAAGATGACTAAGAAACTCGCCAGACCTTAACCCTCTTGCCTATCACGTCTGGTGAGTTATGCTGGAACGCTGCAAGACGTTTAATCCCAAGTTGGAGAACATTTGCTAGCTGAAGGGAGTCTTGCTGCCAATGTGGTATCAGTTGCCGCAGGGCCCAATCAACAAGGCCATATTGAGCTTCATAAAAAGAATTCGAGCTCGTGTTAAGGCAGGGAGTGGACACTCATTATACCTTACAATAAACTGCAAAACGGAATTCTGAGATCGTAGTGAAAAGTGATATCATTTGACATGGAAATCTACAAGTGACGTACATTTTTCGCGGAAATTTGAAAAAACAAAATTTTAAGTTTAAACAGCTGTAACTTTTGTAAACATGAGAAGTTTCAAATGAAACTTTCAGGGATAGTTGGAAATTCATTCCCTTGCAAATTGGGAAATTTTTGGCAGAAAAAGTTCAATCGGCTGCGAAGATATCGCATTTTCCACGGTGGTACATTTTTTTGAGCCACCCTGTGTATATAGGCAGTGTAGACTGAACAGTTTATAACAGACAAATGATGTCACAACGTTATTTATAAGACTTATCTTTTTGACATTCTATTAAAATCTTCCAGCCAGCCATGACGGACATTCGAATTGGTATGTTTGACCTACAAATACCTCAGCACCAACAAACCTCCCTACTTTCAGTCACTACTTTCGGGGTTGCAAGCACTGGGAGCGCTTCTGAAAGGCTCTTGCTGCGAGAAGCGCTTTACAAATGGTCAGAAGTAAAACACAATGCAATACTACTAATACCTACAAGTCGTTTAGCTTAACTACGGTGCAAAACACTGTTATACGCTCGCGTGCATTCCATGCCTCTACAACGCAGAGAATGGAATCGGCTTCCACTCTCTCCTCGTGGCTCAAATGCACTTCCTTCCTATAAAAAGCGGCACAAACCATTTACTTCACCTTGACTTCAAGCACATGGATCTCTAACTGCATTTTCCTTCGCTGCTGGTAATTTGCTTTTCACTGTGGTTAATAATTATTCGTAATGTATATTTTTCGTAGATCTACATTAAGAAATATTCTTAATCTGCTCTACATGTACATACAATTGATGTAATTGTGTGCTATTATTTTTGGAATACTATGAACAAATTCATGTTTCAAAATTAATGAGGTTCATCACCGTTCAACGGCGTTCATGGTGTTGATGTTAAGCCCCCTGCGCCACACTGTTAGACTAATGTTTTTCTTTGATGAATTTGCAGGCATGCCTATCGAGGAGGAGGAGAAGCTGAAGGAAGGTTACTCTCCTGGCAACATGTACATCCTTAATCTGCTGAAATCTTATGTTTATTCCGGTTGCAAAGGTCAGCTCCCACAATTGATTCTGTGTTTGAATTCGACACAAATCAAGATTGGGTTAGAATTATTAAATAAGTGTTGTAATGCATTGGCCTTGCATCTCCCTCTTTGATCATAAAATTTGTATAGAATTAGAAGTAGGGTGTCAATTAGATTTTCCGCACAGGTGGGTTTGCTGTTTTACGATTGTACAACAGGTGAAATAATTATAAACCTCAAAGATTGAAATTTGAAACTAATCAATCATCAATCATCAATCAATGAGATATTTTACTTTTCAACAATTTTGGTAGGCGTATAGGCTACTTTGAAGCATAGGCTATAAAATTTTATTTACGTTTGATAGCATTGCACATAGAAATAATTTTTAAAAAGTAGGCTGCATTGACTATAATAAATGATGTCGTAAAGTTATTTATCGTCTATATAGCATTCCGTAAAATAATCTAGAACAGTGATCCTCTCGACCCATCCATGACAAACCAGTTGAAAAAACAACAATGCCTTTTTATATGAATTTACTTTCTCATCCTGTGTTCATTTTTGTTCTTCGTAATTCGGTCTGACTCTTCTGCACCTGAGCCTAAATTCCTCAGTGTGCAATGCATATGAAGTTGTTTAATTAATTGAATGTTTTCTGTTTTTGCAGCTGGCACAGCAGGTAAGAATGCATTGATATATAGGATAGAAAACAACGCAGCAATTATTTTTAGATGCCCCCCTCGTAAATCTTTGAATTGCTCAATGAAGCCGGGACGACCATTGAGAACCATGAGTAGAGCGGAATAGGTAAATTTTCACTTTATGGAGGCAATGAGTTCCAGATGGAGAGACCGGAAACTGTAAATGAACATCGACCAAAGACAAGAGGAATACCAGGATCAAAATACTTTCCATCATGTGCTGTTGGAATAGAGGTACGGCCTTTTACAGAGTCGAAAGGTGTAACCATGGAAGACATAATTATTATTATGATGACAGAGGATCTGAGTGATCTCTAAGCGTGCATTCTAAGTGACAGCTTGGAGCGGATACGCTCAAAGACATGAAGCCAGGGTAAAAATTGATGAGAACGTTCAATATGGTCTCAGTAAGCTATAAGTCGCAGAGATCATTGAAGCCGGGTAACCATCAACCAGAGTTAAGCTTTCGAGATGAAAATCTCTTAAATATGTCAGTAATGCTTAAGACATAATCCTGAGAATGTCTTGGACGGACAAGAAGCTGAGCGTATGGGTACTGGAAACGGCGGAAGTGGAGAGATGTCGGCTCAACTCAACCAAAAGGAGGAAGATTTCTTATTAGAACATCCAATAAGGAGAGAAGAAAGCTGTCTGAATATGAAGATTAAACAGAGCACAGTACCAGGCGCAAGAACACAGGGAAGACCGAGGACTAGCCGGATTGCCAAATACCAGAGACTGGATGGAGATGCCTTTCGATCAGATGATGATGAGGAAAGCACAGGACAAAGAAATAAGGAGAAAAACTTGTCCGTGGAGCGGCCAATCCTCGGTCCGAGGATGGTCAAAAATCAAGACAAAATATCAAGCTATTCTATAAATGATATTTATAGAGTAGCTTGATAGCTTGTCTTGATTTTTCGAATTCTATTTAGGCCTATGTTTTGCTATGTCTCTGACAAAATTAATCTACCCAAGAGCTTATATTATAAGAGACATAGCAAAACATAACTAGAATCCAACTTATGGTGCATGTCAGACTGGAATAAGTTAATGAGCAAAACATTTCCTATAAAACTCAGGCTGCATCAGGCATACTTAGAACGAGCACACTCGGACAGTATTAATCGGTGGCATCTTGTATTATCAGGAAAGACAATGTCATCTTCAAGATTTACATAATTAATCTGTGGCATCTTGTATTATCAGGAGACACAAAGTCGTCTTCAAGATTTAGAAACGATTATTCTTGAAGATTCTATTAAAAGGATAATATTATTTGTTAAAGCAGGCTCTATCCATTGATAACTATGGCTCAAGTTTATGAATCTGGATCTGATCTTGATAATTCGGCTAAGGGGCGTACAACAGAGCAATAACTGGTTACATATTGCTGCATTATGCAGTTTATGCTGCAATTCTCATTATGCTATTGTTTATTGCTGGCTGTAGAAATCGCTGCTGATTTTCATAGATTTTCTTATAGGGTCACAATTATTTCACTTTAAAGGAATTACAATTTTTTTTAGTTATTACTCAAAACCAGGGTATGCGTGTATAATTGACAGCTGCTTTTCTACTGCTCTACAAAAAGCTAGTGAACTTAGCCTACTAAGAATGTAATTGTGGGCTATTGCTTTAGTATAGTAGGCTATGGCTATTTCATTTCTGACATAGTAATTATTTAAGAGATTTAGGGCATCGGCGTTAACTTAAGTCCTTGTTACACCTAATTGTTCTTTTTGGTTCTGTTGAAGGTGACTTAGTTGGAGAAATGCTGCGTCCAAGTTTCTCTCCGGGCGAGAAATATATCATTAACCTTCTATCATCGTATTTTTCTTCTGGCTGTGCAGGTCAGTTCGGTTCCAGAAACTAATTATGAGTTAGACTATTAGAAGAAGTTAGAGATACTCAAAGGGTCGTGGACGATTTCTCACCCTCTCCTCTCGTCATGCGTCAAGACAAAATTCATTTGATATCTTGTAAGTGACCGTCACACGCCGTCACAAAGGTGCGATCCCTCCACCTCCCCCACCCCTAGGTGCATGACGTCATTTATGGACGGTCCATAAACATGGAAATGAGGGGGAAATAGTTAATGCAATTCCTTTGCCTCGCAGTCCAAGATTGTCGCGTGTTGTATGAAATTGGCAGCTGCATAATAATTATACCAAACATTGGTGAGACTTACTTGCTCGCCAGCTGGTTTGATATGCCAAGATTGCAGAATCAGATCAAATGGATTACGGACCTAGTCTTCAGACATGCTAGCTAGCAGTGGCGGCGCTAGGGGGCCTGGGGGGCTAAGCCCCCCTAAAAGAGGCTCAGCCCCCCCTAAAAATGGCCATCTTAATTATTTTACATTGAAATATCCAAAATTTTCGGCTGATGACTAAAAAAAGGTCGTCAGAAATTTTGGCGGATGGAAATGTAAAATTTTGCCGCGGGAATTCAGCCCCCCGCCCCCGAAACTGAAATCCTGGCACCGCCACTGCTAGCTAGTATTTAGAGGCATACAATAAATGACTCAGGATAGAATAGATTTCACATTTTTGTAGTTTCACATTTTATTACAAGCAAATAATGCCAAAAAGCTAATAATAGAGTACCGGTATGTGGCATTGCATGATATATCCAGTAGTGTAATTCGCTCAACTCAGTCTTGACAGACCTGTGAAACCTTCTAAACATTTATTTCTTTAAATTAACTCTCACTCTCTCTCTCTCTCTCTCTGTCACTGCCTCCCCACCTCTCTCTCTCTCTCTCTCTCTCTCTCTCTCTCTCTCTCTGCCTCCCCCCCTCTCTCTCTCTCTCTCCCTCTCTCTCCCTCTCCCTCTCCCCCTCTCTCTCTCTCTCTCTCTCTCTCTCTATCTATCTATCTATCTATCTATCTATCTATCTATCTATCTATCTATCTATCTATCTATCTATCTATCTATCTATCTATCTATCTATCTATATCTCTCTCTCTGAGACTCTCTCTCTCTCATTCTGCTCATTTTATTCTTTGTCACTCAGTCTGCCCGGCTGAAGTTCAGTTCGAGTTATGCTCATGCTTTTTCCAACGCTATGTTAAAACGGAATGTTTAGCTATTTACATGTTTATGTTTTTTACATTTGCAGCTGCTCGTACTGAAGGTATGTATGCAACCATGCATCTAGCGACTATATATTCAGATAATTTTCAGGACAAACTTTAGAACCTCTAAAGCAGCGTTTCCCAAATTTGATTCCGCGGAACCCAAGGGTTCCGTGGGGTGGGCGCAGGGATTCCGCGAAAAGTTGGTTAAATACTTTATTATTATGAATGATGATAACAATTGGATACGAAACCATTCAAAGTAGGCGAAAAACCATCTAACTCTTCTAATGAAGACTACGAACATTTTATTATTGACATAGCGCAAGTGAAACAGAATTCCAATCAACCGTCACTGATCAGTGTCTGCAAGTGAATAGCTAAAAAAAAATCCCCAGTGACTGCACCTGGCATGCTTTGCCATTTGCCACGTAAACATTGTACAAAACCGCATTCTTATATTTTACTGGAACAGAAGCAAAATATTTAAATCGACGAAATGATGCAACTGACAATAACAATCCGAGCAGCTCCAGCACCAAGTCAGCTATAGACAAAATACAAGAGAAGAAACCAACGCGGTTCGCATTCTAATTTCATGTACTTCCAGTCGACCTATTTTGATCCACGAGTCGTGGTTTTTCAAAACAGTGCAATTTCATTTTCCTTGAATCCTATTAGAAAATAAACTCTCTACAATAGTGCGGTTTTAGTAGTCTTATGCTTCTGGGGAGCTATGCATGCTTTAATGCGTTTAGTTGAGAATGGGGGTTATGCGAGAGACTAGTAGGACGCAATGGCTATTCAGGATCTCAGTATACCTTTAGCTTGTCGTCTTAAGTTTCTCTCTAGTGGACTTGCAGAAGATGCATTTACGGTCTGTAAATGCTTTAGCATCGCGCGAATATTTAATTTTTGAAGTGTTTATGAAATTTAGTGATTTGATCCTATGCTTTGCTGCACTATTGTTGTTCTCTTTTGATGCCGTTGAAGAAAAAGAGAGTAGAGCCGTAAATAGTGCGAGGTTCTCTACTGGCGAGAAACATATCATTGAAGTGCTATCATCTTATTTGTCTTCTGGCTGCACAGGTCAGTACAGACTATCGATTTTGAGTTTGACCATTAAAAAAGGTTGCAGATTTACTACATGTGGTATAGATTTGAGTGGCAAATCCCTAACGCAGTTGTCTTTCACATCTACCCATTCTTCTAGCGTGCTCTTTGGAAATAACAGTAACTGGTTTGTACACACTGGGAGATCCCGTTCACTTGTTAGTTTACTGCGCTCTGATGGCTGGTCAATTAAAGTAGGATTAATCTTCAAACTTTGGAACGTATATTGCACTTACAGAAATTCACAAATGACAGAGTAGGCCTATTATATACCGCACTTCTTTAACAAGCCAAATGATATCATAAAGCCTTTTGGCCTATATGGCATTCCCTGAAAATCTAATAAACACTAAGCACATTTATTTTTTGAACTTTGCTCATCCAGTTCATAGTTTACTTTCTGACTCTGCCCAAGCTGAGTTTCCGTTCTGCTATGTGTGCTGCATATAAACTTGTCTACGCCTAATTATGTGAATATTTTCTTCTTAATTTTGTAGATGGTGAAGGAGGTATGTATGTGTTTAGGTAAATAATCGTTCATTGTTATCTACGCAAGTACGCATAATATAGTTTCATCGTTTTATTTTGGCATAGACCATAAGACATTTTAGTACCTACAACGCCTTTCAAACTGTCATAAATCCAGCTTCTGTTTGCGCAAGCATTATTTTCATCAATCCAACATCCAGAACTCACTTTTGAAAAAATCATTTAATCGATCCAGCTTCTATATGGGCAGAAGTTATTTATCTCCATCCAGCTCCTGATTTAAAGAAAAAAATTCATCATTCGAATTTATATTTTGGCAATAATTATTTTGACTAATTAATTATTTAGTCATATTTTGTCATAATTATTTTAACTTCTATTGAACGTCATGATAAATTTAAAAAGCCCTAAATCTATTTTGATTGAAGCCAGAGCTGAAGAGACATATGAAACCAGACGTCGTGTGATGCATTGATCATTTAAAAAATTGTGCTATAGTCATACCTGCCGATTCATCATTCTATATCCAATGACAAAAGTTTATACCAAATTGTGCTTCAAAGTTATTCATGGTTTATATTTTGGCATTGTATACAAAGCAATATCTAATACAGTTATTGAATCAATCAATTAATCATTTCTTACTCCAGAGACAGTTAAATTCACATTGCAAGCAAAGAAATGGTGCAGCACCTCGAGATACATGAGACCCCCAAAAAGCAAAAGGAGTTCCACTAACTTTTGGTAACCTGTTTGTCATAGGGGCAAATCGACGGCATCAAAATAATGCAATAAATATCTATTGGTTTCGATGTGAATTTTAAGAACAGTGGAACAAAGTGTGGGAAATGTAATACGCTACCAGACTGGCACAATGGCATAATAGTGGGCAATAGCACTAATACAGATATAGTACTTGTCCATTCTAAATGGACACATTATAAAGTAGCCACAGCGGCATAACAGCAAAATAAATATTCTCTCCTATAGCTCTAATGCCTTTCAAGCGCCTAAAACCTCTTACATTCGCCAGCCATTAACTATTCAACCGCTAAGTGATAGCCTACTCGCTCATCGGCATATAATATTATTTCCCTCCTTCTCTATGAAATTCTGCAACCGCTCCTTAGTCTATACCACATGTTGTCACGGGTATACCGAAAATCCAATGATCAAGCATTTTCTATCAAGATCTTAGGCGTGGCCTATAGGCGTGTCCCGTAATCGTATTACAAGTTTTCACTTGGGCAGCTATTCCTATGCATCCTTCGTAACTTGAAGACATGTCTTCAATTTTAGCAAGGATTCTTCTAGATTAAAAAGATTCAAATAAATGGTGTCAGACGAGTTTCATAGCCAGTAAGAGATCTGGTTTAAGGGAATGAGTCGGTTACCTTATAAATGTTGCAAGCTAACAGCATAATTTTATATAGCAAAACAATTTCTGATTAGGTCTAGGCCTACATAAAATATACCGTATTGTTGTTTGTTATTATTGTTCACTGCTGCCTGCAGAAGTCGCTGTTAACTGATTTTTACAAATTCTCTTCCAATAATTACAGTGATAAATTGTAATGCCTGTGTTCCAAGTTTATATATCTTAAGTTTCTTAGTGGACTTATAAAAGATTTTATTGTGGGCTATTGTTTTAGCAGAGTAGGCCTATGGAATTTCTCATCTGCGAAATGTTCGTGAGATTTAGATTACTGATCTTTAGCTATTCTACAGCTATTATTCTTTTTTCTCGTGCAGTTGAAGATAACGCCGTTAAAGGTCTGCAGGATGCAAATTACACTACTGGCGAGTTCCATATCCTTAATCGACTCTCATGTTCCTTTTCATCCGGCGGTTGTCGAGGTCAGTTTCAAGCATCAATTTTGAGTTTGACTTTTTAGAAAAGCTTAATAAATTCACTTGTATGGATACGAGTAACCAAGTGTAAACACAATTGGTTGCATTTCTAACTCCACGATTCTCATATGTTGTATGTGAGTGCAGTTTGATGCACACACCGGGAGATCTGGCGTAGTTAGAGCGAATAAATAATGTCATTCAGTTGTTCGTTGATTATTTGTGTGACACTCCGTAGATAGAATGCAAAATATAAAGACGTGATACTCTCAATCAAACTATAGCAAAATAGTAAAGTCGCCTTAGCTTTCCGTCAATATTCTCGATCACCTAAATTATTCAGTTGTTTTCTTTATTTTGCAGTTCATGCCGATAAATCAAGTATGTATCCATTTATAAATGTACTGAAATATTTGCATGACACAGCATGAAAACTTCGACTCTTCGAGAGCTGTACAATGTGTATATATATAAATTTTTATATATATATATATATATATATAAGCCCTTCAATTAAACTACTTAGAGTCTTAGAGGCAATTCCACTCTAGCGCTTCGAAAAAACCGTTTAAAGTTTTTTAGGAAGGATTCTGGTAGAGTCCCCGAGTGTAGGCTTAGCTCCAAAAGGCCGTTCAAGACCACTGAACACTCAATGAACAGCCATAGAGAAGACTTGATTCGTCATAGTTAAGTGCAGGCGCTATGGATCAAGAATCGGCAGAATTAGGACTTAGGAGACGACGCCATTTCGACACCTCCTGACGTGCACATGTGACATTGAGACAACAATGCTATCGGATGTAGGGCTGTTACGGTAGGCTACACATGTAAATTGGGACGAGGCCCAGACGACATCGCGGTAACCGAATGGCAACCCTGAAATCAATTTGCCGGTTGACATGGAACCAGCAAAGAACTTCCAGCATATTATAATTATAACAATAATTATTTGAGGATACTTGTCGTAATTACGTATCAATATTAGACCTCAGTTATTATCTGTATTACTATTATAATATTATTAACAAGAGATCTCAAGAATATTGCTATAAAAATCGAAACTGTGAAGGTTGTCACGAATGAATGATTATTATGATAAGCGTCGTGAAGATTATTGTCAGACACAAATAATTAGGCCTATAATTAGCCTACGTATTTTGGTTCGGACGGCTTGCTTAGGCCAACTGTGTGCATTCCAAATCGTGATCTGTATTCTCTGTCTCTTACTATCTGCCTGTCTGTCTCTCCCTCTCTGTCTGTCCCTGTCTCTCTGTCTCTCCTTCTCTGTCTGTTCCTGTCTCTGTCTGTCTGTCTGTCTCTCTCTCTCTCTGAGACTCTCTCTCTCTCTCTCTCTCTCTCTCTCTCTCTCTCTCTCTCTCTCTCTATCTATCTATCTATCTATCTATCTATCTATCTATCTCTATCTCTCTTTTCCTCTCTCTTCTTTCTTCTTTAACCTGAGTTAATTTTTCCTGTGCGCAGGTGAAGGCCGCCATGTACAATTCGTTGTTCTTGAGTTGTTCCTGCTCATCTGTGGAGCATGTTTGACATGGATCGAAATGTGAGCCTAATGCCTCAAGCCTGTGTGATGAATTGTATGATATAAGATATCGGCGACTTTCACAAACTTTGGGCTATTTATGCTGCACGGTTCAGTTCTGCGACTCAACTGTTATATTTTATCTGCCGATCATGAGTGAAACAATTGGTTGCATAAACTGAATACATTTAATGTGTGTTTCGTAAAAAATTTATTAGTCTATATATTTGTTTCTGTGTGCACTTGTTATAGCTTGTTATGTAGTAGACCTACGCGTGGATGCAGTGTAGATGTCCAATTTGAAAAGCAATGCATAGGCATATGCTTGAGACTTTTTCACAATCTTGAGAATGAATATTGTTTATGTAGACCAGTGTATAAAATGTATGACATGGACGGTGCATATTCAGTGGTCTATGCCATTATGATTGACATATAAAAGTAAATACTAAGAATAGGCCTATATAAGTATATATATACAGGGTGCGCCAAAAAAAGTAATCCCCTACGGTTTTTAGCCCATATCTTGGCCAGACATACGAATTTTTATATGAAAATTTACAGTCTTAAAGGCAATTCATATTTACGTACAATGGTCAAATTACAAAAAAATTCAAACAGAACGAAAGTTATATCACTTTTAGTAGGGCCACCCACCGGTTTTTGACGATTCAAAAAAGAAACGCAAAAAAATTAGGTTTTTTGCTAATATCATGGCCAGAAGTAAGAATTTCAAAATGAATCTTTAAGCTTACAGGTTTAAAGGCAATTCATATTTACACATGATGGCCAAATTTCATCAAAATATTTCAAACACAACAAAAGTTATACCAAATTATACCCACCGTTTTTGAAGATTGAAAAACGTAACGCAACAAAAAGTAACAAAAACGTAATTTTATCAAGTCATATCTCAAATAACTGTTTGGAACTGAACTTGATAGTGATTCACAACTTGTGTTTAATGTGCCCACCACCAGTGCCAAAACTTCTTTTGAGTCTCTTTGCAAAGTTCCTGAGGGACCTTACTTACCAATTTGATTGTCATCTTGCTAAGTGACTTCGCAGTGACGTGCAGCTACGCTGGTATCCTGTTCCTTTTTGAATAGTAATAATAATGATCATCTGGCATTATCAAAGCCTATTTGATAACAATTATTTGAGATGAGACTTAATAAAATCGTGTTTTGCTACTTTTTGCTGCGTTACGTCTTTGAATTGTCAAAAACCGGTGGGTGGCCTCCTTAAAAGTGTCATAACTTTTATTTCGTTTGAAATATTTTGCTGAAATCTGGCCATCATGTGTTACAGTAGATATGAATTGTTTAAGCCTGTAAAATTTCATTTCGATATCCTTACTTTTGGCCAAGATATTGGCTAGAATAATTAAATTGTTTTTTAAACTTTTTGTTGCGTCGTGTTTTTGAATCGTCAAAAACCGATGGGTAGCCGCACTAACACTGATATAAGTTTTGTTCTGTTAAAAATATTTTTTGTAATTTGACCATTGTGCGTACATGTAAATATGAATTGACTTTAAAACTGTAAAGTTTCAATTAAAAATTAGGCCTACATCGCAGATTAAGCTAGGCCTACGTTGAACTAGAGCAGCGATCCTATATTCCATGCGCTGCCGGGTAGGAAGCCAGTGCAATGTCTCCAGCATTAAAAATTCGTATGTTTGGACAAGACATGGGCTAAAATCCGTAGAGGATTACTTTTTTGGCGCACCCTGTAGATGTTTTGAAGTACATTTGGTTAAACCTTGATTTTCAGTTCAAAATTGTGCTAATTGGTAACAACTTGAGCTTCGTGTAGGTCTTATAGCCTATGCTGTGTCACCTGCAGCATGTGTAGCCTAATGACTGAAGTGTTTGTAGAATGAAATTAGTAAATGACTTGGTGGCTACATTTTTAAAGTTTCACCTTCACGTAATAATTAGGCTATAGCCACCAAATTTATCTAATGTCATCGACTAATCGAAGTCAATATGTGGAGATAATTTGACGATTGGTTTTCTAAATCAATACCAACCATACTTTATACATGATTGTAGGCCTATACCTGTTGCTGATCTTCAGCAGTTGATAAGGCTTAGGCCTAAATAGGCTATTATTCCCAGTCGTGTTGTACTCCCTTTTTCCAGCTCCCCAATTCGTCCGTTCGCATCACAAAACGATGTAGGCCTATACAAAAAATAATTAAGTCTCTTATTTAATTGTCCATTGTTTCGAGGTTAGTTTGGGTCGTAATGATTGCCCGGAACAGATGAGCAGTAATTATGCGCTACATAAATCAATAAGTCACGAGCTACTCCTTGAAATCGCTGCGCCTTACCAGAGAGTTTGTGCAAAACAACTCAAGAAAGGGTACGACTCCGATTGCCACAGAGACGAGAGAACTCTTTAGTGGTATACGGCGAACTGCTGACAGTTTCTGACGAATAATTATTATTAGGCTACATAAGAATGAACAGTTGACGGTTAATATTTTGGTGAGCCACCACTGCAAGCTGCGCTTTCATCAAGGCGTGTTTAATTATTTTGTACTTCGATCTCTCTGTTAAGCTATTACCAAACTGGAACATGCAAAAAGTCGTTTGTGAATAATGAACCAATAAAGTAGGTCATTAAAATCCGGTAATGAAATGATTATCTGACGTTACCAGGGTAGGCCGAATTTACCAAACGCTTAGGCCTACAATAATTGTTGTCAAATGATGTGCGCGAACAATATCCGTTTCGGTTTATAGACGGAGGCTTCAGTGATGTCTAATAAATGATTTATGGCTAAACAAAAATCGAATAAGCTACAAAGCTCACACGAAGCGCATGCAAAGAAAGGGAAAACATCTAGGCCCTAAACAGCTTCACTCCCGGTAAGTCTCATTTAAACTGTACCATCTGTTTTACTTTTAGAGATAGGCTACGCCAAAACTATGAGGGACCTAGATTCGTTTACCAATAAATCTTCTGTGTCTGTTTTCTGACAAAACTTGCGTTGTCCAGGCTGTTAGTCTAATTTGAAATGTTTGCTACGCAGTCGAAACAAACAGCTGTAAAGTATTATAGTCTATTGTTTTACTTTTTATTTGAAATTCGTGGAGTTTTTTAATATGGGCGATGGAGGTTGCAGTGTGTGGTCGATTCTTGCGTATATCACAGGTTCGTTTATACGTGGCTGGGTTGGTGGGTTGATAGTTGGAGGAGATCGAAATCCATTCATCTCCATGTATTCTGTGCCGTCTGCGCCAACGTACTGAAAGGACCATAATTATCATGATTACTTAATTAAAGCAAGACTACAATTTCTGATTCAAATGATGAATTGGCAACATTGCCGATATTATGAAGGTCATTCTAAACCGAAGCTGTCTAGAGAATAGGCTCTGAAATGATTGTTGTAATCATCCAATATACTGAGTGGTTGAAAAGTTATATCAGATTCCTGAAAAATGTTTCTAAGCGACAAATAGTGTTTCATTGAATACATTCGTTTCACATTATCGGTTTAACGCCCTCACGTCTATAAAAGTAATGAAAATGAATTAAAATTAAAACAATTTTCATTGCAGCACCATCCAGACAAAGCTACGTTAGTAGATTAGGCCTACTTAAGAGTTATACATGCAAAGATTATATAATTAAAGTAAACAATACAAAGTTATTTCCAGCTCGCTACACATGACATTGACGCCCTTTAGAATGGCCTATTCGTCAGTTCAAATGTTAGAAATGGTCCGTACTAACGAGCCAATAAAAACACAAGCTGTAAAAGTGTCTCAGATAGTTGTTCTGAATTCTTTTACTCACTGACGAATTCTGGTTTTCTCTGACGTGTAAGACATCTGGTTTGAATCGTCGACAGTCAATTGCACCTTCAGTTATACAAAAAATAGACACATTGAATTCTTCTTACAATTGTTAATAGCCTATATCTCTGGAAGTTATGGCTGTGGTGTTTTTACATAGAAACGTTGCATTGGGATCAACAGTCAAATGCTCTATGCAATTTAGTAGGTCCTACGCATGGTATCTAGCATTAACAAATATTTAATTAGACCTATTATTTTCAATTTGAAGTAGATCTGTTTACCTCTTTCCGCAATTCCTCCTATTGCCAACGTGTCTTCGTTATGGTCTGGATCTGTAAATTAGATAGAATATAGACTGCATGTGTGTCAGGCGAATTAATAGTCTAATAATAATAATAATAATGTTGTTCAATCAGCTGTGAAGAATAATTGAATTCACAATCAAGCACTTCGCCAAAGATCCTCAGACGTTTATAATTTACTTTATAAGATTTTCAGCTGTTTGAGACTGTTGCTAATCACAAAAAAGAACGGTGACAATGCTACAGCTGGAAAGTCAAGTCAATTGCCTTGGTAAGAGGTCCTGGTTGTTGCCCTGACAGAATATTTGCTCTGCGGAGAATTTCTTTGTGGCATAAGCTTAAATCACATTTGCACTGGTTGCTTGTATGACTGCCCTGGCAATGCCCGGGTCAAACAAATTCTTTTGGTGCATCTGAGCAAGTAGGCCCAAGTCTGCTGTGGAACACGTGTTGCTTTTCTTGACTGAAGAGACTTGACTAAAGAGACTTGACTAAATAGACTTAAATATTTAATGGCTATATGGTATAATATGCTGCACTGATGATAACTCATTTTCTATTCTGACTAGGCCACGACTATCATGGGACAGTTTCAATATATTAAAGCTGTGTGTTCATAAACATGCAATTTAGACCAAAATGAAAACAGCCCGTTTAGCCCATAACAGAGCAAACCTGAGCAGCACATGGTAGGCCTACAGCAAGACCCGTATAAATAGAATAGTTTTATCAGTGATGGACAACAGAAAAACGTCATAGAATTAATTCATAATTGCCACTCCGGAAACAAGTCTTTCGTATACGCAACAATCTGTTGATTTTTCATTATTAAAGAGCCAGTTTAAATTCCTTATAGGCTCATGTCATGATCTAATCTCGTGACAGGTCTCTAAAATCATAACAGCGCAAGTTATATTATCTAATGGATGTAAAAGTCTAAAAAAATTCAAATAATACGATGCTATTGTCATTAATAATGATTACTAAAATGTCCCATCTTTGGTAACTATGCACATAAGATGTTGTCAGGGCCTTGCCCCAACTTACCTCCGTGAGCTATGCAGCTCTACATTGGGTATCCAAGGACGTCGTCAGCTACGCTCTGCTGATAGGGGAGTCCTCTTAGTTCCTTTTGCTCGTACTACTACCATGAAGGATCGAGCCTTTTCTGTGGTTGGACCAGTGGTCTGGAATGGCCTTCCTTTTGAGCTACGCCTACACCCAGGGACTCTACCAGGATCCTTCCTTACTAAACTTAAAACTGTTCTTTTTGTGCGCGCTGGAGTCGGGAGCGCCTCTGAGTAGTTTTTTTCTTGAAGAAGCGCTATATAAATGTCCGAATGAATGAATGAATGAAAGATGGGACAATAATTTTAATAATGTCAGATGGGGAAAATGTTATCTTACCACCTGGCACCATTTCCAAATAACACTGGTCAACAAATTTTAACTTTTTTTTTGTTTCCGAAAAATCTTTGACTGTTTTCTATAGAAGTTGACGTGCTGAACACGGTGGTGTTCTCAGAATTTTTGTATCACGTAAGGTTTTTGAGAAAACGGGCATGCAAGATTTTAACTGAAATGCTTGTTTATTGCATATTACACTGGTGAACAAATTTAAACTTTTTTTGTTTCTGAAAAACCTTTGACTGTTTTCTATAGAAGTTGACGTGCTGAACACAGTGGTGTTCTCAGAATTTTTGTATCACGTAACGTTTTTGAGAAAACGGGCATCTAAGATTTTAACTGAAATGCTTGTTTTTTGCATATTATCCACTGGTCAACAAATTTAAACTTTTTTTGTTTCTGAAAAAACTTTGACTGTTTTCTATAGAAGTTGACGTGCTGAACACGGGTGTTCTCAGAATTGTTGTATCACGTAAGGTTTTTGAGAAAACAGGCATGCAAGATTTTAACTGAAATGCTTGTTAGCCTTGTTTATTGCATATTATCCACTGGTCAACAAATTTTAACTTTTTCTGTTTCCGAAAAAACTTTGACTGGTTTCTATAGAAGTTGACGTGCTGAAAACGGTGGTGTTCTCAGAATTTTTGTATCACGTAAGGTTTTTGAGAAAACGGGCATGAAAGATTTTAACTGAAATGCTTGTTTATTGCCTATTATTTTCAATATACTATAATTTAATTTCATTGGAAAACAAATCTTTATGACAATTCTTCCTCATAATATTATGTGCTGATGATGACTATATCACTTAGTTTCCTTTCCTATTCTTGCCCGAGAAACCAGAAACATTAGGGAGACAAACTGATCAGCCCGTCACAGTCATAATCTTTCTGCTCTCGCCAGACCATCGGGACGGCATACAGCATTGCTTTCGCAGGACCCCCGGAGTCAAACTCTAAGATCTGCTGCAGCACATCTTCCACAGCAAATGAGAGGCACGCATTCCTTGGCTTTCTCTCCAGTCTTGCAACCAAAGTACAGCTCAAAGCTTTATTGACAAGTTCAGTCACTGCGTGTCTCTGAGGATTACTCATATAGCATAGCCTATTCTCCACAACTGTATCAAAATGTGCATGTATCACATTTCATGCAACACTAGCGAGATATTTCTGCTGCCAACAACCGTCTTAAAATATATTATAATTTAAAGCTTATCTGTATATAAACTGGCTAACTTGTTATACATCTTGCATACATGTAGACCAAACTAAATTTTGGAAATACGACATCAAACTACAAACAAACTGATGTCAACTTCCTCAGTGAGATATACATGTAGGCCTATGCAGAGAAGCGGCTCTAATAGTGCTTAGAACTTTCGGAGGAAGATTCTAACCAGCATTAATGCATATGCAGGCCCAAGTTTATATTTTATTATGCAAGACAAACATATATGTAAACTGTCTTAAGTGCATGCCTGGACATACCTCAGTTACACGAAGCTTATTATAACGTTATATCTGAAAAATGGAAATAAATAGAAAAATTGAAGATTTCTCAAAAACGGTACGTGCTGGGACAATTTCAAGGTCATTTTCGTGATCAGCAGCAGAAACTGCATAAGAGACACCTGAAAGTGTTCAGGAAACAAAATCACTGTTGACCAGTGTAAGCCGCCACTTGTCTGATTCCCACATAACCTCCACAAAGATCATCTTCTACCATATGAGCCAAAGCCAAAGCGCCCGCCACTCGTTCACCTACTATATGACGACACCAACAGGTTAATTAATATCACCTGATCAAACTCTCATTTTAAGATAATGAGAATAAAAAGAATGCCTAACAGCCGTTAAAGTTGTGAATCCAAGTGAATCCAAACAGTAAACGATAAACTGTGTTGATGCTGTTGCTCTGTTTATCTCTGGTCTAACAGTTGCTCTCACTCTGTCTTCTTTTTCTACCTCACTGTCCCTGGCTCTCCTTCTCTCTCTCTCTCTCTCTCTCTCTCTCTCTCTCTCTCTCTCTCTCTCTCTCTCTCTCTTTCTCTCTCTCTCTTTCTCTCTTTCTCTCTCTCTCCCTCTCTTTCTCTCTCTGTGTCTCTCTATGTCTCTCTATGTCTCTCTATGTCTCTCCATGTCTCTCTCTGTCTCTCTCTCTGTCTCTCCCTCTCTCTCTTTCTCTCTCCCTCTGTCTGGCTTTCTCTGCCTCTCCCCTATGTCTGTCTCTGTCAGTCCTGTCTGTCTCCCTAGTCTCTAGCAGCCGGACTCGGACATCCACTGGACATCAAACTCTGGACGCCCCTTTGACACAACACAGCGCTCACGAAGACGCTGGGAATTGGTGCTTGGCGTTAGAGTGGCGCTTTAGGAATTTGGAATTTAAGATTACTGCTACGGTACACGGTGCAGTGAACACTTGTTCGCTTCGTTATCACGCAATAGAGCATCAGCATCTCGTAGCCCCCAACTCCATATGTGTCTTACAGGTTGAGTTCTTTTCAGTACAGCAAAAAGATTTTGCATCATAAATTATTGCTCTGCCTCGCAGCGAGTAAACAACGTGTCTTCCCGTTGTGACCGTGTACATATCTTGACGATTCAAACGCTTCGTATCTGATGATTAGTGATAATGAATAGGTCGCCTGCAAGATGGATCTAAATACCAGCCTTCCTTATCAAATTTCTGCAAATCAATCGGAGTAACTAGGCCTACTCCTAAAATCTAAGTTGATCTAAGTGATAATCATTCATTGCTGTTTTTGATATTAGGAAGTGACTTATCTACAGTAAGGATAATACTCCGTCATAGTTTAACCTGCTTCTTCTTCTCTCTGTTCCACATCGTCATGTCTTCTGAATCGTCCAGTTATCTTCGAAATCCAATCTATCAGTAAATAGGCCGTATTACTCAAAGCAGAAATTGGTCACTAAGTCTACAGTCAGAACGGTAAACCATGGGCGGAGTTTATCAGGGGCTAAGAGGGCTAAGCCCCCAAGAAGACCCAGAGTCATTTTTACCGTGTAAATGGTATCTGTTGCCGGGCTTAGCCCCGCCCCCAAGGCGCAGACTCAGACTTTTTCGGGGAAAAGGTTCAGTTCACGAACGCGCGAAACTTACGAATGACTGAAAAAAGGTCATCAACTTTTTTGAGCCGAGAAAATATTTTTCGGCACCGCTCAAGTCTCAGTCCCGACAAGTTTAGCCCCTCCAAGAACGGAAACCAAACTCCGCCCATGGGTAAAACGTATTAACGATAAACAGATACTAGTTATAGTTGGACGTTTGCAGTGAAAATTTAAGCGCTTGTGTTCATTCATCATAACTGCGCATTTTCACTTTCACACCTGCACCAGTGTGCTTGAACTTAAAAAATAGCAGGCCTAATTTCTTTAAAGGTTTGGATCTGAATGAATAAATCCGGTCTGTATGAAAACAAATTTGTCATTATAGGATAATACGAAGCATTTTTTTCTCACCATAGGGGCCTACTCATCATAATATTATCCAATCATTTGAAGGCGTTTTAGCCCTATATTTGCATGCAACATAGGCTACCAAAAGTAAAAATACCATAAAAATTCTATTTAAATGGCCTATGCTACCGACTGACAATTTTTATCGTTTATCTGGCAATTTGTTTTTATCATAGTTTGACTTTAACAAAGAATCCTCATTGTGTTTACACAAAGTTTCGTTTAGTCTAAGCCATATAGAGGCTAGCAAGTATATCAGGATATCAACCTAAGCCCACAATCGAAACCCGACATGTAAAAGCAAACAGATATTTTAAATAGTATGATCCTCTTCCATCATGAGTCAGTAATGCAAAGAAAATAACTGCTGTCGACTATACCGTTGCCAAGTTGTTGAATATGCACAATGCACATAGCCTACATTGAAAAAGTTTTAATAAGCTCATCTTCTCATATGCTGTGTGACAATATTTTTACAGTTCTTACCGTTGCGTTTAGCCAACTTGGGCCTAGAATTTTATAGCCTAATATGTGCTGAATAAAAC
Source organism: Lumbricus terrestris (assembly GCA_949752735.1). Lineage (NCBI taxonomy): Eukaryota > Metazoa > Annelida > Clitellata > Crassiclitellata > Lumbricidae > Lumbricus > Lumbricus terrestris. The sequence goes on along the minus strand of OX457037.1, from coordinate 20,410,950 downwards.
AATTTAGAATATAAATGAATAAGAATGATAAATTATAAAGCTGTTGCGCGCTTTAATGTGTATGTTTTTGAAATTGATTACAGTGTTCTTAGGCTAATTGTGCTATTATAGAAATAAAGTGTGCTGGATTTGCAGTTGAGTGAAAAATATCTCGTTTCACTTTTTGGTTTGACAGGACTTAGTGTCACAGTATTTCTTACATTATTAGTAGCATAAAGAGGCGTTAAAATAGATGAGAAGATACATCCGTGGTTTATACAAAAACTTGCTAAAGATAAAATGTAATTCGGCCAAAGCATGTGTCTTAGTCCAAACGCAATTCATTGAGTTATAAATCAATTTGAAATATTAAATAATTATTCTTCCGGTAAATGATGTGTGGTGGTCCTGCAGTTTTTTGGACTGGAGGCTGGAGCTAGACATTAGGCCCCAGAACTGTAGGCCTACATGTTAATACACCCTACTGCTGATTGAGTGATTGAGCATGCTGGCAGTCTGGTTACGCCACCACAGTCACTATGCCAATGAATTTAAAACATTAAAATAACAGCATGACCAATGAGTGAAAAATTTCAAATATTCTAGAAGTAAGAACAATAAATATTAGCCAATAATGATTTATTAACACTGTTTCATTTGAAGTTGGCTATTCATTCCCACTTAGGATACCTTTCACGTATTCCAGCCGGATTACAAGAATTGCAGTAAACAACAGAATGCTCAGTGCTCCTGTTGATATAGTTGCAGCAGTTAAAATGGAAAACGGAGCTGAAAAATGAAAGTATAATTCAATTATTTAGATCTATGTTGGATTACGGATGCAAAGATGGCGCACAGCAGCGGAGGCTGCTTATTTAAACCTATAATACGACCGTACTGATACTTGCTAAGACTAGCCATGAAGTAGATTGCAATATCATCAATTTTATTGAACAAAAGAAACCGGTCGCAGAATACAATATTGCAAACGAAAAATCTTACCTGGCAACGTCAGATTCTTTCTAAAAAACTACCGAGTTACGATACGGCAAATAAACAAAATGTGAGTGCTTCTAATATCAGCAACGGCGTCCTATACATTGTACACAGGTGCAAAACGATAGTTGAGTGCTCACATTATGACGACTGAACAGTTAGCCTATATCTATACGAATCACACTGAAAACATACCATTGACCGTAAATGTGATGTTCCTTCGAATTCCATTGTCAGTCTCACTGTTACTTGCGATACACTCGTAGACGTATTCTGTGTCGCGTATCATTTCTTTCGTGATTGTAAGTATCGGTCCAGTTAGGGAAGACCTGTCTTCCAAATTCTCCCATTTGTAGTCTGGATTTGGATATCCGTCAGCTGAACAAGAGACTATCTCGCCCGGATGAAAGACCTTCTTCACGGGAACTATGTGGATATATCTTGGCCGATCTTCAAATAAGTAATTAAAATTGATAGTCCCAACGCGCAATTTATATAGGCCTATCGCTATAGGCTAGTTGCGACGCACCAATGTCGCCAGCTTTCATGAATTATGAAAAGACGTACCGGTAGCCTAAATGATCTATAGGCCTACTGTACTATATACACTTTACAGTATAAGCTTACTGCAACAAGTAACAATGTAAGAAAAGGAACAGCCACTGAATAAACAAAATTGCTAATTATTCTACACCGCAAAAATCCTTAAAGTATGCCTACTATATTAATTTCAGTCATTCGATAGTTCATTATTGCTAATTGCAATCATCGGCACCCTTCCCGACCATTATGCAGCCACTCTGATCCTTTGCCTGTCTGCAGGATAAACAGGAAACGGATTGGCCTACGCAATAGTAGGCCTACACATCAGACCATGTATGACGAGGTGCAATATATTGGCCTAATAACAACACGAGTCCCTGAGATTGGGTTGCCTTTGATATAGGCCTAAGTCTAAATCTCCTACAGACCTGACAGCAACTGCTGTCGCAGGGAACCGTAAAATCCTACTTCGATAATTTCGATTTCAAAATCACGAAACGAAGACGTTGACACCCACATGAAGGTTAGGCTAGTTCTTAGATTTACAATATAACCTAAACCAAGACACACACGCCTTCGAATTCGGAAAAGACAGAACGTTAAATCTGTAATAACTTACATTTTACAAGAAGAATTGGCGATGTCCAAGTATATTGGTAATCCGGAACTAAACATTCCGAAATCTCTACAGGACACCACGATATCTCAAAGAAACACTTGCAGGAATATTTGGTGTTATGCAGACTGGAAACAGCCTTTACACGCAGTTTTGAGGTCACTTCGTTATGTGTGACGTTGTAGACAGTTCCGTTTGTTATTGCCGTATCTACATGTAGATCTGCTCCATCTTTCGTCCATTCCATAACTGGAGCAGTGCTACCAAAGTATCTGAGATTACACCAGAGCTCGATGTATTCGCCTTCCTTAAATACGTGTTGGCTAATGTTACACTGCGGATCAGAGGCTAAAACAATTCATCAAGAAATTCACACTACTCAATTTACTCGGAAATGTCATCTGGTCACCTGGTGCCGTCAGCTCTTGGAGCTCTGGCGACAGTCATGATGTATCCTCTCCATTGTCTCCTGTTTATTGTCGCCTCTCTTAGCTCTTCCAAGCTCATTCCAGACTGTTCCTGTACTTCATCCATTCACCTCTTCCTTGGTCTTCCGCGTCTTCTCCTTCCTTCACCGCATGCCGTCATCATCTCCTTTTCCAAACCGTTTGATCTCATCACGTGGCCGAAGTAGCTGAATTTCCGCCTGGTTGCTGTTTAATGTAACGGAAATGTACTTACATGTAACTGACTCTCCAAAGAAGATTGATTGAATGAATTAATGAATGAATGAATAAACGAATGAACCAACGAACAAAACAAAAAATGAATGCACGAGAAAAATAAGTGTAGACCAAATGAACGAACGAATAAATTAATAAATGCTTAAAATCAATTGATAAAAACCATATTTAGAACTGAGGAACTCATTTCTTACCCAATACAATAAGTTCTGCTGTCATTCCTGTTGAATTTTTAAAGGACTCATCTTTTTGGTCTGATCTCATACATTTATAAAAACCAGAGCTGCTCACATTGACACGTGCGATTTGCAAAACCCACTTTCCTTTCATATTTCGTTTCCAGTTTATGTTGGACATAACTTCTGGTCGAATTCCCACTCCATTGTAGATCCGACACGGACTCGAACACATTGAGTCGTTACTTGCTGTTGACGAATAGTGATCCCAATACTTAACGTCACTGTTGTCGCCAGTATCGCATAAGAGTTCCACCGGTTTTCCAGCAACTACTACGATCCTTGATGAAGTGTTGAAAAACACTGACGTACTCAACCCTGTAGTATCACGCATTCAATATTACAATTAAATTCGACTAATAGTCGGGTCAATCTACGAAATAATAGGCCTAGACTCTAGGTAAAGATTGCGGTCTACACGTATATAACAGAATCGTTTGTGAAGCAACTGCTGTCAACAGCGGGAACATTTCAAGGAAACAATGACCATTTACAGGTTAACTAAATCGGCAATTCATTACGGTGCGTATTTTTTTCGAGCGCTATCGGAAACAAAGAAGAATAGTAGGCTACTTTATCGCCCATTAGAAAAATAGGCCTACTACATTTTATCACCGACTTCACTCGGATCTCCTAATAAACATAATATGCAGTTTGTTAGTAGAAAATTTTGAAATAATTCGCTGCCAAGAAGAATTTAGCACGATTTTTGCAGTGTCTCAGTCCTAGAATTGTAATAATAAACTTTAATAATAATAATTATTGAATCGTACATCCATTTAGAGATATCTGTAGCGGATGCAACTCATTTAGAGATATCTATAAGGATGCAATTCATGCAATTCCAAAGTAATATAGGAAATTAGGCATACTTACCAAAATACGAATTCAGGAACAAACATGTGACCAGGATATGGAGCATGTCTTTCGATAGGCTTATTTTAAGAGATTCTGTCGATCAAATAATCTGAAACTGTGAGAGAGTTTGCCTAACCACCCTAATATGTTAATTGGTTTGAAAAGTTTGCCTTTTAGATTGAACGAAATTGCATATTGCTACTCAGAGAACTCTTAACGGTGATATTGAAGATGTCTAGCATTGGCTTAGCAAATGCTGTAGGCCTATGTATACCTATAATACAGGTCCTAACCTTATGTGTCACCACCTTGTGTTGACCTAAATGCGAAATTGAGTGCGCTTCTTTAAGCTTTCACTATCGAGCACAGTGAGTGAATCGCAGGCTTTATATCCGGACTAATAGTGTCGCATGCTTTATTTCCATTATTTATGCAGACAATAACATCATGTTGAGATGTGAAGAATTTCATTGTATAAATTAATGGCTATTTTCACTGGAAGTTTGGATGAAGCCATAAAGTTTTCAACAAAACATGTTTCCCAACTTGATTTTTAAAATGCATCAAAAAGCAATGACAAACTATGCCTATCTATAACTATCTATGTATCTGTCTATCTATCTGCCTCTCTGTCTGTCTGTCTGTCTGTCTGTCTATCGGTCGATCGATCGATCGATCGATCTGTCCGTCCGTCCGTTCGTCCGTCCGTCCGTTCGTCCGTCCATCCGTCCGTCCGTCCGTCCGTCCGTTCGTCCGTCCGTCCGTCCGTCCGTCCATCCATCCATCCATCCATTCATTCATCTATCCATCAATCAATCAATCAATCAATCTATCTATCTATCTATCTATCTATCTATCTATCTATCTATCTATCTATCTATCTATCTATCTATCTATCTATCTATCTATCTATCTATCTATCTATCTATCTATCTATCTATCTATCTATCTATCTATCTATCTATCTATCTATCTATCTATCTATCTATCTATCTATCTATCTATCTATCTATCTGTCCATCCATCTATCTATTAATCTATCTATCTATCCATCTATCCATCTATTCATCAATCAATCTGTCTATCTATCTATCTATCTATCTATCTATCTATCTATCTATCTATCCATCCATCCATCCATCCATCCATCCATCCATCCATCCATCCATCCATCCATCCATCCATCCATCCATCCATCCATCCATCCATCCATCCATCCATCCATCCATCCATCTATCTATCTATCTATCTATCTATCTATCTATCTACCTACCTACCTATCTATCTATCTATCTATCTATCTATCTATCTATCTATCTATCTATCTATCTATTTATCCCTCCAACCATCTATATATATGTGTGTCTGTCTGTCTTTCTGTCTTGCTGTCTGTCCGTCGGTCCGTCCGTCCATCCATCCATCCATCTACCTATCTTTCTATTCATTCATCTACCTATCTATCTATCTATCTATCTATCTATCTATCTATCTATCTATCTATTTGTCTATCTATCTATATTTCAATCTATCTATCTATCTTTCAATCTATGAAATCTGGATAGATAAACACTTGGATATATAAATAGATGGTCGAAAAGAAAGAAAATTAGAGAGGTATGGGAATGTCGATATACGTGGATGAATGGATGGATGGACGGACGGACGGATAAATGGACGGGTGTACGATGGAAGGACGGAGAGACACACAGACTCACAGACAGACATACAGGCAGATAGAAGGACAGATAGTTGGATTTTCTGCATTAGGTCTACTTGCGGCTTTACCATTAATTTTATGATACATTATTTTTAAAAATCAAGCTGGGAAGCATGTTTTACCTCAAAATTATATTTCGGAGCTCATCCAAACTTCCAGTGAAAATAGGCATGAATTCGTACAATGAAATTCTTCACATCTCAACATGATGTTATTGTCTGCATAAATAATGGAAATAAAGCATGCGACACTATTAGTCCGGATATAAAGCCTGCGATTCACTCACTGTGCTCGATAGTGAAAGCTTAAAGGAGCGCACTCAATTTCGCATTTAGGTCAACACAAGGTGATGACACATAAGGTTAGGACCTGTATTATAGGTATACATAGGCCTACAGCATTTGCTAAGCCAATGCTAGACATCTTCAATATCACCGTTAAGAGTTCTCTGAGTAGCAATATGCAATTTCGTTCAATCTAAAAGGCAAACTTTTCAAACCAATTAGCATATTAGGGTGTTAAAACAAGCTATTACACAGTTTCAGATTATTTGATCGACAGAATCTCTTAAAATAAGCCTTTCGAAAGACATGCTTCATATCCTGGTCACATGTTTGTTCCTGAATTCGTATTTTGGTAAGTAGGCCTATATTACTTTTGAATTGCATAAGTTGCGTCCCGTACATATATCTTTATATGGATTTACAATTCAATTATTATTATTAAAGTTTTTATAACAATTCTAGGAATGAGGCACTGGAAGATTCCGCTAAATTCTTCTTGGCAGCGAATTATTATAAAATTATCTACTTACAAACTGCATACGCTATTATGTTTATTAGGAGATCCGAGTGAAGTCGGTGATAAAATGTAGTAGGCCTATTTTTCTAATGGGCGATAAAGTAGCCTACTATTCTTCTTTGTTTCCGATAGCGCTCGAAAAAAATACGCACCGTAATGAATTGCCGATTTAGTTAACCTGTAAATGGTCATTGTTTCCTTGAAATGTTCCCGCTGTTGACAGCAGTTGCTTCACAAACAATTCTGTTAGCCTATATACATTAGAGTGGTCCACAAAATTCATCTAACAGATTTCAGTTCTCCACAAGGCTTGTTTTGTTCCTTATCATGATTATAATAATCACAATTTTTTTTAATGAAAACAAATGACATTTAGAGGTCAACCCATTTGACACTTTTTATGCTATTTGGACAGTTGTAGATACATGTAAATTTTTCGTAACGGTTAATGTACGACCTGAGCGACATTGAGCGATGTCTGGGTGATTCCATTTCGCAATTACCGTACTTCAACACTGGTATTGACCTGAGAGTCACCTTCTTGGATGCCGTTCACCATTTTTGGGATTGCCAGAAGTTTTCCTGACAATTTCCAGAGACAATAGTATATAGCTATGCGGTCATGGGCGGAGTTTGGTTTCCGTTCTTGGAGGGGCTAAAGCCTTCTTGGAGGGGGCTTAACCCGGGAAAAGATACAATTTACATGGTTAAAAAATGAATCTGGATCTTCTTGGGGGGCTTAGCTCCCTCTAGCCCCTGATAAACTCCGCCCATGTATGCGGTCCATAATTTCCTTTGATCTGTCGATGCTAGACAACATTTTGCCTTCTCAGTGAGGTAATAGCAGGCCTGCCAGTGTGCACTCTTGTTTTTTCATTGCAGCTGCCTCTTGTCCTTCTTTTATTTCGAACTTCTAGAAAGTGTTATTTCTGAAATTAATGTCATAACCAATCGCCAGTGTGACACCTCCATCTACTGACCAAGGATCACGGTCTGGAGGGCCAACATGATACAAAGCACCAACCACTAAACTAAAGAGGACTGAATGACGTTCTTGGATCTTTTTTTTAATAATGAGGCAGTTAGTATCAGCTGTTTATGCAGCCATTGTAGAGTGTAGATGTATTGCATGCGCACTAGGATTAAGTTGTCTGATACTCTTCAATGTAATCAAATTCTTCTATAGATGCCAACGCAGAAAGTTCACCTGCTGCTTCATAACTGCCTTTTGTCTTCGGTTCTTCATTTTAGTTTTCACCATTCTCTCTTTTTCCTGCGGTCGCCTCCTTCTGCTTTCTTTTGCTGCTCTCTTTAAGTTTACTCCACTTATGCTGGAAAATACGTCTGCTCTTTGAAGGACCTATTCGAAGGATATCACGATCCTAGTCTTGCTGGATTTCTGTCATCACATCCTTTGAGGCAATATCGAACAATTTTTGAAGGTCACTCTTGGACATGTCGTCTTCATCCTGTCACTTTCTTTTTATAGTGGTTTGTGAATCTTCAGAGGTAGGTAGTTCTGGTTACTCTGGTAGAGCTTTGGCAGTTCCCTTACACTCCAGCTGTGTTTGTATTCCGCAAGCACCCAAATACAGACAAATGCATCATAGGTCATTTTGTAGCTTTCCGGAAGGGGTCTCCCTTTAGTGATATGATTAAACTGAAGCAGTTGCTGTGCATCCAGGCTGCGTGGTAATCTTGCAGTAGACAATCGAGAGACTATTTTTCCCAGAGCCAGTGCTCTGGGTCGGATCTCAAATTAGACGAAGCCATATTGGTATAATAATGACGGTTAACATGAAGTAAAGACGTTATCAGCACTCAAGTAAAATGTGCAGAATGGGTTGACCTCTAAATGTTGCACAATCAGGCTGAAATTTTACAGGGAGACTATGTACCCCAAGTGGACAAAAATAAGCCTTGTGGAGAAAGAATTCTAACAACTTAATTTTTTGGCTATGGCTTGTGGACCAGTCTAATATACATGTAGACCGCAATCTTTACCTAGAGTCTATAGGCCTGTACGTCGAATTTAATTGTAATATTGAATGCGTGATACTACAGGGTTGAGTACGTCAGTGTTTTTCAACACTTCATCAAGGATCGTAGTAGTTGCTGGAAAACCGGTGGAACTCTTATGCGATACTGGCGACAACAGTGACGTTAAGTATTGGGATCACTATTCGTCAACAGCAAGTAACGACTCAATGTGTTCGAGTCCGTGTCGGATCTACAATGGAGTGGGAATTCGACCAGAAGTTATGTCCAACATAAACTGGAAACGAAATATGAAAGGAAAGTGGGTTTTGCAAATCGCACGTGTCAATGTGAGCAGCTCTGGTTTTTATAAATGTATGAGATCAGACCAAAAAGATGAGTCCTTTAAAAATTCAACAGGAATGACAGCAGAACTTATTGTATTGGGTAAGAAATGAGTTCCTCAGTTCTAAATGTGGTTTTTATCAATTGATTTTAAGCATTTATTAATTTATTCGTTCGTTCATTTGGTCTACACTTATTTTTCTCGTGCATTCATTTTTTGTTTTGTTCGTTGGTTCATTCGTTTATTCATTCATTCATTAATTCATTCAATCAATCTTCTTTGGAGAGTCAGTTACATGTAAGTACATTTCCGAGTAAATTGAGTAGTGTGAATTTCTTGATGAATTGTTTTAGCCTCTGATCCTCAGTGTAACATTAGCCAACACGTATTTAAGGAAGGCGAATACATCGAGCTCTGGTGTAATCTCAGATACTTTGGTAGCACTGCTCCAGTTATGGAATGGACGAAAGATGGAGCAGATCTACATGTAGATACGGCAATAACAAGCGGAACTGTCTACAACGTCACACATAACGAAGTGACCTCAAAACTGCGTGTAAAGGCTGTTTCCAGTCTGCATAACACCAAATATTCCTGCAAGTGTTTCTTTGAGATATCGTGGTGTCCTGTAGAGATTTCGGAATGTTTAGTTCCGGATTACCAATATACTTGGACATCGCCAATTCTTCTTGTAAAATGTAAGTTATTACAGATTTAACGTTCTCTCGTTTTTGAATTCGAAGGCGTGTGTGTCTTTGTGTAAATTAAATTTCAAATCAAAGAATGTTAGGCTACTTCAGCTGGTTAGCCTACCAGTAGGCCCTACACTTTTCTGGAAGTTTAGGTTGTTTGAACTTATCCTCTGTGCCTAAAATTGTATCTCTAACAGAAATATTTCGACCTGCCTTCCCATAACAATGTCTCATGAACATCATTCTTGTGGTTACCTTTTCGAAATCAGCGCTGTGAGAGAGAGAGTGGCGGTGCCATACAGTATTTTGTCAGCATTGCATTGGCAGGGCAGCTAACTAGTGCATGGACCATTTTAGGCCTTTAATAACTTCTTGGCACATCAACAATAATTCTCCCAGGGCGTAGGTTACGGTAAATGTAAATCTTGTAATGTAATGTAAATCTTCGAGAATTTCTCAGCGCCCACAAAAGCCACGTCAGGGAGACCAGCTTATTCACCGGCGCTATATCAAATCAAGTCCGCAATAGCCAACATCAAATGCTTTTTACGTGGCATTTGCTCTGGCGTGCCTCACTGCACATACATTGTACCTTCATTGCAAAAAGTTTTGTATCAAAGACGATCGAATCTCGTGAACTCATGCTCTTCGGGTGTTATTGAACTCTTCGGGTGTTAGTGAACTCTTCGGGTGTTATTGAACTTTTCGGGTGTTATTGAACTCTTCGGGTGTTATTGAACTCTTCGGGTGTTATTGAACTTTTCGGGTGTTATTGAACTCCTCGGGTGTTATTGAACTCCTCGGGTGTTATTGAACTCTTCTGGTGTTACTGAACGATGCGCTTCCAGAGACAGCAACCTTTTTTCGTATCTTACCCTGGCTAATCCTGGAGACAGGCACCGGAACAAAATGGCTGAATACATCTACGAGTATGTTACAATACTTCGGATAAATAAGGATGATAGCGATGATGAAATATCGAAAGTAGGCCTAGAATTTTATTCAGTACTGTGTGGCGTAGGCCTATACTATCCCTATAGCCTATAATAGTGCTCAATGAGTTGACTTTTTGAAGCATGCTGTTTATCCGTGTTACATGACACAATGGAAAATATTATTCCTTTTCTAATTGATTTGGATCTATGTTGGCGAGATTTATGTATCATAACTATACCAATACATGCATGCAAATCCCGCTATAAGACACTCAATTGCAATGACCCATTTGAAGATCAGCCAAGATATATCCACATAGTTCCCGTGAAGAAGGTCTTTCATCCTGGCGAGATAGTCGCTTGTTCAGCTGACGGATATCCAAATCCAGACTACAAATGGGAGAATTTGGAAGACAGGTCTTCCCTAACTGGACCGATACTTGCAATCACGAAAGAAATGATACGCGACACAGAATACATCTACGAGTGTATTGCAAGTAACAGTGAGACTGACATTGGAATTCGAAGGAACATCACATTTACGGTCAAAGGTATTTCGTCATTTGTTGCATATACCTATAGGTCTTTGGCTAGGCGGTCACGTGGACCATCCAATAATTAATTTGCATTTCTTAAAATCTCCATTGAATATTTATGATATTGAAGAAGTTGAGTTCATGAGAGTTCAGCCATTTTTTAGAACTGATCTCATCGACTACAGTCGTTTTAATCTGTAATTGTATTAAATTGGTTTCAGCACCAGTCCGAGATATTCTACTCTGAAGCTATATCTTAGTAAAAAACATTTCATAACATAAGTGGTTTGATTTGTTGATTTAGGCGTCTGCTTGGCAATTGTTTTAGACCGAGGTCTATGACATAATGTTATTGGCTGCCGTACACACATGTTTCATAATAGCGGAGTCATCCTTTTCATCAATTAGTAATAAATAAATTTTATTGCTAATTGACTTCGATTTCTATTTATCAAGCTTCAATTTCCATTGCAACCGCTGCAACGATATTGATGGGGATTCTGTGTGTTCTGATAGTTTTTGTGATCATTGCAATCGCATTGGGTAAGTGCATCATAATCAACAAATTAATGTTCGTTCATTGTATGCTATGTAGGCCTATCATCGCCTATGTGTAAAGCTACAGGGCCCTATATATTTCTATAACTTGATTCTGCAATAATCAGGCCTCTGTTAATAGTTTACTTTGCGATGTTTTGTTATGCTGCCATGGCTTGACAGACGATTTTTTTAAATTCTACGTTTAATTCAGTTACTAAGTAGGGCGTACAGTGTACACTAACTCTTTAATCCGAGTCTCAAGCGTAGGCTTCCATTTATGTGGCCTACGGGAAGAAGTTGCAGCGCCTTCCTTTAGTCCTGAGAAATCGACGAATCGTGCAGTCATAGCTCAGTATTTCATATCGCAAAATGAAGTAGACCTAAATTAGACGAAATATAACTTCCCCAGCGATTAGAAGCTTTGGCCGGATTAATTTATTGCGAGAGAAATCTATTAGAGCTAGTTGATTTTTGACTGGGTGGATGTATGACAGTAGACCTATGACTCATTCTAATGACGCATAGATGACTCATTCTAATGGCGCATAGAGGCAATAAATGAGTTATCTTCAAATGCATGTGAGAAACAATGCAGACTAGTAAATTAATGCAAGTGCAACCCGCTTGATTAAACGGAGTCGATGATAAAGTCATCACACAATTGGTTTGAAAGTAGGCCTAGAAGGATTGTTCTTTCTCTGAGGCACCATTAGGCCTATAGGCCTACTATAGCCAATTCATTGAGAGCATAATACAGCAGCTACGAAAATTGTCAATTGAGCCTTAATTACTTTCGGTCGAGTATCAGTTGCAAGCTTTGGATATGTTTTTTCTGCCTAACCACGTCGCGTCATTTGTGTTACTACTGAGTTTAATTCTTAACTGTGAATTTCGTCACATTCGTAATGACCATAGTCGCAGTCGTAGTCGGCATAGTATAGTATATTTTTAATGGACGATTTCGAACTGCATTTTGGCTTAGGCCTATAGAAATAGTTTTTACAATGAAGTGCGCTACTAGTAGGTCTACCTACGCTGATCTCTAGAAATGCACAAGTATTTCATCTTCCAATTAGTTAAGATAATTCCCGAGTTTACCTTATACATGCTGCCTAAAAATTGCGTTGTGTAATCCAAGTCCCTTGCTTTTTATGTTTTTTAATCAATTTTTGTAAGAGAGTCTGCCGAGGGAAGGCTATTTCTTGATCGATAGCGCAGATCATAGGCTACTTCCGCTACTTGTCTAGTAGGCTATGTTCTATGTGGGGAGCATGCCATAATTATTATGTAAGGTGTTCTATCAATTTTTCTCTCGATCTGTCAGGCAATCTGTCACTTTCTCCACTTTTTATTCAAGGTGCACACTTAAATATCCTCACGCATTGATTACTGTATCTCGCTGCCTTGTTGTCCTTCCCAAATATCGCCATCAGTCTCCACTTCAGTCGATGCTCGTCGCAGCTGTCCGCATAGTTGTCCGCCTTCCTCTCTTTTCACACATTCTGAATTTCATGACTGAGCACAATGTCATGTTCAGCCTGTGTAGAGTAATCAACTTAAAAATACCTTTTCCCCGTAGGCCTACCTCCATAACGTTTCTGAGCCACGCTTCGCGCTATCTTTGTGAATTCGTTCGTCATCCTCATTCAGGCGTCTATAATAGTCATGCTCTTCACTTTTGTACCGGCACGACCTCTTATAGTGTCTCGGACTCGAATCGCTCATCATGATGCTTGTGCTCTGTTGGTCCCTTACTTTGGAATGATCATAACTCGCTCATTAATCTTTGTTTGGGCATTCTTCTCTCTGCCCGTTATCTCAAGAACCTGCTTCGTGGAGCTTTTGGTGCATACTGATTGGTTTGTACTGGCAGAGACACTGGTAGAAACGATTTAGATTTTAAAAGTTCGTAAATTGAAATACGTACAACGTCATATGATGCTTTAAATATTGGCGGCCTAAATTAAGTTTGTTTCTTCATAGATCTCTTTTAAGTCACGTTTGTTCAGTCCATGCACGTAAGACCCGTAGTCGGTCACCAGTGTATTTGTGGCACGACGTGGGCTGGCTGTAAGCAGAACGAAAGTTATTGTCTATAATAATAGGATTGTGTCTTTACGTGATAGCATTGAGAATTCGCCTAATTGTCTCAATTTCTCTCCTCCTCTGTAATCTGTAGTTGATAAACCGTAAGGTAATCATTGGAAAAATTTGTATGCGACAGTTTGTAACAGTATACTAATCTGATCAAACGACTTCTAAGGCGCCGTATCATAATGTTAATGACATCAGCTGATATTGGAAACTAGGCTTATCACATAAAACACAACATTGCAACAACGATACTTTCACGATTTGATATGCTCCTTTATTTCTGCCCTCCTGTGATCTCTGCACTTGATTTTAAATAGCGGGTCTTGTCACTATACATTATATAAAATAATGTTTTATTTGACACAATTCAAGGTAGGCAGAGGAGAATTATTGGCCATCGTCAGCCAGTCGAAGAAACTGCAGACGTGAAAGTAGAATCCGATGTTCCGCACGATATGGATCATGATGACAGCGCTCCTGACGTCACAGTCGAAGGCGTTTCGTCATCAAGCGAAAACAGCTCATACGACGAAGTCCAGGAATTAACCCAACCTGGGAATGAGGAAGCATCAGATCCAATTTCACCATCCGAACATTCAGACGGAATTTATATGGCGCTGCATGGGAGAGATCCAGAGATGCCATCTGTGTATGCGAGGCTCGAAGAAACTGTTCAATAGGATAGGTTACCGAGTTCTAGGGACGATTGGTCTGATTTCACGCCATCAAATGAATGTAGACTTGCAGACGAGCGCATGCGCAAATTCCTTTCGATCAAGACAGTTTGGTCTTTGGTTCAATAAAAATTATTATTATCTCAATTCATCTGTTTAGTTCGCTAAAAACAAATTGTCTAAGGCTCTCAGCCGCATATCAGTATTACCTGTGAAGAATAACTGGGCTGTAGGCCTATATTTGAATAACTCACGGTAAAATCCTGTGTAAAGCTGAGTTTTTTTTAAGGTGTAGCCTGTACATAGGCCTATACAATATTTTAGTCTATTTTCAAATTGCCACGCTTATGCAGCAAAAAAAGACAAACTTGTTTTTGAATGATAATTGAACATCATTTGTTACCGTCACGATAAGATTGCCAGTGTGTATTGTGCAATTGATGTGCGCAAACAGGAAACTGGTTGCATGCTGGTTCGGTTGCGGGCTAAAACGTTTCGGTGAATGTCATAATAGTTTAGGCTAATTCGAAAGACTTTTTATATGAGAGCTATGAAAAGGCAGTAGGCCTAAAGGCAAATATAGTCAGAAACGTTAGTCATGTTTGTTGTGAGAATTTATAATATCGTTAATAAACGATTAACCAACCAGCAATGCAGTCTTCGATCATCCAAACTTCAGGGCTTAAAGTGTGGCTGGACGGTCATGAACGGCGTCCATGTAGGCTACGTATTTTTCATTCTGAGTGCCGTCCTGTCACTTAGGCCTATTAGACCAGCACAGCCTAGAAAGTATAATACAAGCAGGGCCGGCCTTAGCCCAAGTGGCGCCCTAGGCAAGGCATACATTTGGCGCCCCAGGCATAGGCCTGCATTTGGCGCCCTTAGTTCCCCACTCAATTGTTGAGCCACGTTAGAATCTAAAGATGAATTAGGCAGAGCCGGTATACGCTTACAGGGCCGTAGTCAGAATTTTATTTCGGGGGACGTTTTCTTGACCGTGAATTTTGAGGTGCGTACACGCTGCGGGCGACTTTTTTGTGCGAAATTTTCTGACGACTTTTGTTAGTCGTCGAATTTTCTGACGTCCAAAAAACATTTTTTCCCGTGATTTTCGACTATTTTCTGCTCAAAATTACATTACACACTGTCATGTGCTAGCAAATGCACAATTATTTCATTTTTACATTTCTTCATTTGGAGGGGGGACGGGGGGGTGTTCAAACAACCAAAACATCCCCCTAGCTATGGCCTTGTAGGCCTACGCTCAACTGAGTAATTAAGTCTTTCAGTGTTTTTAATTATAATTTCTTTATTAGTGCACTGAAGGCTGGATAATATTCAATTTTGTGGAGAATGGTATAAGTTAAAAAGTATTAAAATACACTCTTGTGGAAATGGCGCCCTCTTTATGGAAATGGCGCCCTCTAGAACTTGGCGCCCCATGCAACTGCCTGCTTCCCTATGCCTTAGGTCGGCCCTGCCTCAGCTACTGCCATTTCTTCATCGTCGTCCCTATTAGACTATTTTATTTCAATATGAATAAAGGGCAGGCTGTAATGTTGTAATATCATATTCATACTCAGCAAGGTCCACTCCCATTTCATAGATTTCATTTCTTGCAACATCTTCACTTTCGACATTGAGCGTTGCGTATTTTAACCTGTCTCCTAAAGCAAAGAGTACGGAATGTCGTTAAAAATCGAATTTTATTTGTCGATTTAAAATTTATGCAGTCCTTGAAATTGAACTATAGACCAGCCTGAACAGGTGCAAAGAATCCATAATTATTTTAAATTCTTTCCATTAGCGAAAGTTTTGAGTTTAAAAGAATATAGTGTAAAAAAATTAATTCGCCGGTGCCGCGGCGCCCCCCAAAGACTGCGGCGCCCTAGGCAACTGCCTACTTTGCCTATAGGTAAGGCCGGCCCTGAATACAAGGGACGTGTCCATGCACTTATTTTTCAAACACTGGTCTGTTTAGAGAACTGAAGCGTTGTTCTATAAAAGTTTCGTAGATATTTGAAACTCTGTTTTTATTTAAAGCTTGGCACCTATAACGACAGCGAGTACATTGCATAGATTTATTATAGTACCTGAGAAGTAGCTACGTGTAATGCGATGCTATGTCAGCTGTAATGATTACGGCTTCAATATGCAATTGAATTTTATTACATGAACTAACTTTTGCATCTCTTAACGATTGGGTTAGCAGATTAGTTTGAATTATTGCAAGGATTTTGCAATCATCATTGCGTTAGCATACATGTTTGTGACGCCGGGGCTCAAAATCCGTCGCTTGTCGATAACTAAATGCAACGCTAGAGGCAGAAATAGAAGAGAGGGGCAAAACATACGGATAATTATTTAATTGTGTATTATCATTTTAAAATATGTGAAATATTTAATGGGGGACATGACTTTTAGCGCATGAGGTGTCAAGATTTGCTTTGAATCAATAGCTCAATGAGCAACTTTGAAAACATACAAGTCAGACCCAGCCAGACCAAATAATTTGTCTTGATGCTCATTTTAGTGTATAGCTTGCGTTCGTTCCAGAAAGAATTCGTATGAACATTCTTTTATATCATGGAAAGCGAAATTACGAAGTTGTTAAACTGCTGAAATAGTGATAAGGGCATCCATTGCTAGATAAATAATACCTATTCAGCGATACCCGGCATCAGTCATGATTCCATCAACAATGGCCATTGCAGGAGGGGCAAAACACAATGGTCACGGCTAAAATTTGTTGAAGCAAGAGGATAAAAATGCAAAGCAAGAAATCAGAAACATGCTTGGGTATTTTTCATTGAGTGTTTTAGCCTATATTTCTCATTTTCACTGTATATTATTTGATATAGTCCCTTTAGTGCGAAATTGCTAAATCCGAAAGTAGGCCTAGTATAGTTACAAGGTAGATTCCTGAAGGGGTGCAATAAGTTCAATTGCCCTCTAGAAACTGGCACCTATTTTTCATTCAGCTGTTCACTCATGCTCCCTCTACATGTAGTTTCTTCTATATTTTTTATCGTATTTTCTAAACTTTTAAAGCAGCACTCGAAAGCCAGTCGCTGGCACCAGCTTATTCTTCGAGTCAAAGGACTGTTCAAACGGCATAGTCAGAAGGAGGTCCTGGTCCGGTTGAAAGAGGGGCGGAGGTGTCAGAGTAGCTGCTACGGTGGGTGTAAGTTAGGATTGGAAGGTGGGAGATCAGAGGATCAGATGAGAAACGGTCTGAATTCTTTTGGACAGGCGATTGGTCAATTTTAGGTGGAGCCCAAAACGGCCACGGTTAAATTTTTCAGCATTTGAAAATTGAAAAAAGAGCAAGGCAGAAAATTAAAAGTATTGTTATTCAATAGAGTTTTCTAAACGTATATTTTTGTACATCATTAGTATTGCGAAGAAATTTGTTAAGAATACAGTGTAGCAGTTTAAAAAATAGGTGTCAATTTTCCAGGGGGCAAGTACCCCTCTTGTTCTTGTGTGCGGGCGCGCATCACCCCCGACCAAATATATAACCTACCTCAAATAGCGTCGCGCATTCTCGACTGCTGGCCCATCCACTTGGAATGGTCTTCCTTTGTAGATGCGTCTACTGCCTAGAAATAATGCCATTGCTGTTTCCAAGCTACATAGCCCATATCTCATTTATATTGCCATGGTTGGGCTGGCAAAACTTAAACCTAAACTTGGAATTGGACTTTAAACACCATTAACGTACAAAAACTTTAATCAGGTTGCATAGGCCAAGCAGTGAATTTGTTAGACTTTTAAAATATCAAATTAATGAAAAACGAAACTTAGGCCTAGTTCGTACAAACACAAAAAATACTGAAACATACGACAGGGTTGCAGACGTAGAGGAACATGCATGTTTACGCGTCTATTGGGCTAGAGCAGACCTATTAGCCTGCTCTAGCCCGATACGTTTAGAAAACTCTATTAGTAGGCGAATAATAAACTAAAGCATAACATAGATCTATAAATTCAGTTTTAAAAATGGCAGATACGTTGAACATAACACCAGCAAAGGAATTGTTAAAAGTTTTAGAACAGAACAGTAAAAAGTTATAGTTTATCAAAGCCGAGCATTAACATGCGCAGGAATGCTACTTGACAGTGAAGAACATTGCAATTTGTAATCAATCGTCGAATGTCGTGGCTGCGCTGTCGACTCTTCCTCTCTTTCTGTCATTGCCACAACCTGAAAACAGTACGAATCATTGTTAAACTGAATCAAAACAGAAAGTTAACTAAACTTTCTTGATTGTGAGCGTTTTAATGAAGTTCTTGATCACGATGTTCAATTCAGTTGGTGCTAACTGAATTCTTCGTCTGACTCATGCACTCACATCAGTTAGCCTTAATAAATAATTCCCTCAGGCTGCTTCTACAATAGACCTACAATGTCTATCTTTACACGACAGCCTATTAAATTGGATTTGATGCCTACCTAACAAGAATCTATAGCGTGCCGCAAGGCCAAGTGATCGGTATCTAACGCTAACCAAAATGAGTGTCATCGAAAAAGGTTGATCCCGAGGAAAATTGTGAACATGCAATAAGTTGTGAAGCAGTTACCATTTGTGAAGCATCCCGATGAAGACCAAAGTTGCGAGACTTAGGCTAAGATGCAGATTATGCCAATCATGAATGCTGACGGTGGCAGACGGTGAATTGGTGTCGGCGTTGTTACTATCTTTCGCTTCCTCTTCCGTTGACTCTGTCGTTGTCTCTATCGGTGGTGGTTCATTCCCTCCTTCTGCAACATTTACGAAGATCTTCACATTTGAAGCACGTAGTAATGCGATGTCAACTGTGCAATAACATCATTGCAACTATTTTCATGTTTAGTATAGTAGCCTAGTTGTTGCAGTTTAACGTCACTGTGTGGTAACAAAGACCATTAGCGACGCCCTCCTTCTTTATCCAGGCTTGGGACTGGCACTGGCAGAGTGCAACCAGTGGCGGAGTTTTTCATGTTTATATGTTGAATAAGTGACTTCGAGCAATAGGCTAATTACAAGATAATACGGGCGGTTATATCTGGCGTTAACCCTACAGCCAGTTCGCTTCGTTTCCAATTAGGCCTATGTTTTGGCAACGCTCTTTTTTCACGTGAATCTTAAAGATTTTTTCAACGAAGCAGCCAAATGACAAAGCGTCTACATAATCAAACAGTTACTGTAAGTGAATTGCCTTATATTACAGAACGCCTTGTCATTGTATCGATTAAATGAAAATTACCATCAAGCATCAAATTATGACTTGCGCAAAGAGTCAAAGACATGTTTCTACGTTTGAAACTAGATGATAGTTTGAAGTTAAAACTTTTTTAAATCAACGTACGTAATACAGAAATTGTGACTGCAAAAAATTTCACGGCACCGTGATTCATGGTGCCGTGATTTTTTCGGTTTTTGCAAAAGTATGCCGTCATTTTTTCACCTTTTGACCGTGATTTTGGGAGTGCCCTAACGTCTATAACACATTGCAAAACAGAAACCTAAAAGAAGCTGCTCACTGTCACAATAGGCTTAACGTAGGCCTACATCCTAACTTTCTAAGACCTAACTGGTGAACACCATGACGAGTGCAAAACTTACATATGAAAGAATTCAACAAAAGTAGGCTAGACTTAACCAACCATTCTATAATTTTAAGTAATGGTTGATTTGAATGATTACTGGTCTGTAGGGGCCTATAGCGCCTATTGCTTGTCTTTCGTCAATGCCCTCACTGCACTCGGCCCTAGAGTCTGGAATTTTATCTTAAAAACAAACACACCACAAAAAGCACCATCATGTAGTTCATAGGTCGTACTCATTAGTAGCTTGAACAGGGTATAATTGTGTGCCTGGTGGATCGGTGGCTAACAGGAAGTTATCACAGCACCCGGGTCCGCACTAGCCTTAATTTGACCTGCATCAGGGTTTCGACCTGATTCACACCACTAAGCTCAAAGAAAATTGTCGTTGGTAAAAAAATTACAATAATTGACCTTGTAATCTTCTAGAACTGCTGCATTCTCGCATAATAATTCCGTTTCACGCATTTATGCAGCGTATAGACTATAGAGCAACATAATCGACGATTCCTTAGTCAACAGGTACTGTTAAGCTGCCGAACCATAATTTTATCAATGGTACACTGTTAAAAAAAATCGTGGATATTTCCACTAAAGTTGGTGGTCCACAAACAACACCCTAGGGTGGAAATATTTCCACCCTTTAACAAGGGTGGTCCAGTTCCACCCTTGACTTTTGGTGGAAAATTCCACCATGTCTGGGAAGTTTCCACCGCATCTGAAAGGTGGAAAATGCCGTCCCTCTTAGGAAATTTCCATCTTTGCACAGTGGTGGAAAAAGCCACTCCATCTTTTGGAAATTTACACTTTGACTCAATCGTGGAGAACACCATTAATTCCTTGGAAACTTCCATCCTTGCTCAATCGTGGAGAAAACCAATAATTCTTTGGAAATTTCCATCTTAGCTCAATCGTGGAGAGAACCATTAATTCCTTGGAAATTTCCATCTTAGCTCAATCGTGGAGAAAACCATTAATTCTTTGGAAATTTCCATCTTAGTTCAATCGTGGAGAAAACCATTAATTCTTAGGATATTTCCATCTGGGTTCATTGGTGGAAATAACCAATAGTTCTTTGGAAACTTCCCCTTTGGCTCAATGGTGGAAATTGCCACTCCTACTTTAGAAATTTCCACTTTGGCTCAATGGTGGGAAATGCTACTTATTCTTTGGAAACTTCCACGTTGACTCATTATGGAATATGCCATCCCTTCTTTGGAAATCTCCACTTAAGCTCATTATTGGAAATTCCCACTCATTTGGGTGGTGGTGCTATAAAAAAATTTCAAGGGTTTGCCTAACCTACACGTCAAGTATGCAAGAGAAATCATATTCACAATATTTAATGACAGAAAACGGTCATAGCTGTATAATTTGAAAAGCTCGATTACAAAAATTAGCCTGCATGCACAAAGGGAAAAAAAGCGAAATCCTAGTCCAGAAAATACTGTAAAAATTAAACTGTTCAAAGGAATTATGCTGCAGCCATCATACAAAACCATCATCTGGCTTAAAACTATTATTATTCCACAAGTATTGATTATGGCATCATACAATAAATATTACATCTTATCGGGTACCCAGTGGATAATCCTATAAGACACATATTTATATGAATATTTAGGAATAATTAGATATGATTCTGAAATGGTGCCATGCATCATATCATTTATCAATAAACAAATGACAAAACGTTGCTGAATAATTATTAACAAATACCTTCCCCTAAAAAATAGGAAATTTCTTACATGTACAAAATATTTGTACATCATGTGCAGCACACGTGATTTTTAGAAATTCATCACGTACTACTCCATTACAGTCTTTTTTCAAACTACATGTAACTAGTGAGGAAATGAAAATACGATTTTAAACTGTAACATCAACTAAAAAACTGGCATTTGTAGAACGAAGTCAATACTGTCGATCCATATCATTCAACAATGTAGCATACTGCAAGGCTATTAAGTCCAAAACTTCTATATTGTCATTATCATAATGCATACAACAAGAATAAAATTCAGTCAGAAATCTGAAAACAGGTGGACAAGTTGAAACAGAAGCGTCTTATTATCAGCTCTGAATAATATTCCGACTGAGAGAATGCACAATCAGAGTGGTGTATACAGTTCATGCTGCGGAAGATTGCTTATTGTCTGCAACTTTGACGTGAAACTTGAAACAGTTGATGGAGAATTCCGGCCCTGTGATGTTACGTTTTTCCTCACGTGTTGATAAGTCCTGCAGCAGAAATACCAACACAACAAGTCAGTCACGAACATCATGGCTGTAGAAAATTCTCGCAAAATCCACCACTTCAAATGTGGCATAACAGTAATGTTATCCGTAAGAATACTAAACTTTAATAGACGTATTAGCTCTATGTATGAAAGTGGAACGCAGCATCATAATGATGGTAGGTTACAGAATAATTTATAATTTAATTTAGTTTTTACAATGCTGATAATGCAATGTAGTGTAATTAGTAATTCCTATAGCACCGAAGAAAAAGAGAGCCATATTTAAAAAAAACAGGACTTTGTGGTTTATGAAAAAGCAGTAGATAGTTTATTTGGGGAAGGCTGCTACATGCACTGAGACGAAATGGGAATACTTTGAAATGATAAGTCCTGCAGCCTCAGAAGTTCAATTGAAAACTTTTATATCCATAGAGCAGGAATCAGTTATATTTTATAGTACAGGAATCAGTGATATTTTAGTTCCTAGGGTAATTTTCATTCTGGTTTTTATTCAGTCCTGTTGACGTGATTTCACTTCTACGTCTACTTCTAATTCTCAAATAATTTCACTTCCAGTTAGACCTTAGACATAATTTTACTTATCCGTGCACTTGTCAGTTTTTCTCGCACTTGCAATTTGCCAATTAGCCTATATTCACGATGATAGACCTATAGCCTTCTGAGTGAAAACACTTTCCGGTAGTGCTTTATTAGAAGCTTGGAATTTAAGGCCATGATATTATAAAAATATAAAGCTTCAAATTTGTGGATTCTTTCTGGGGATTAAACTCCATGCCTGGTACCAGTTTTGTCGAATACATGGTTTTCCTTGCCAAGAGCCGACCATTCTCCTTTTCATAGCCAGCCTCACCATGACAGAGTCTCCCTTGCCCGCAGACAAAAGGTTCGTTGACTGCTTGTGTTCAGCCTCAGGTGCCTGAATCTTGTCTCTCCCTATTCACTGGCCAACCATAATTATACATAATTCCTTTTGTCACCCTGCCGGTCGGCCCTGGCTTCCGACGACGACCGGTGTTATCACCTCAGCCCTGCATGACACCAATTTGCATTTAAATACAAGGCCGTAGCAATGGAAAATGTAAAAAATTATTATAATGCATTTTTGAGCACATGATGTAAAAACCATGAAATAAAACCATGAAAGCGCCTATCCCCCAAATGGAAAATTGTGGGGGGAAATAGAATTAATTTATTGGTGACATTTTGTGAAGATTTCAGAAAAAAGGTCATCAGTTTTTAAGAAATTATCGAAAGGTAATGACAACATTAGATATTTATGTGGAAACAGCAGGAGCAATTTATGATAGAGTTATTACATAGAATCATAGATGCTAGATAAACCGGAGCATAAGGAGAAACTTAGTACTGTTGTAACGAAACATTTTTCTAAGTTATATAGCAATTGATAGGAAATTCTATTCACAATTGAACAAATTCTAAGGTGTTCATGCTGGTTCCAGTATATGGGAGTGCACTGTAATAAAAACACACAACGTCACAATTAACCAAAGACTATAATCAATATTGTTTCCCAACACTGGCACATCAAATGAAAAATAACCACCAAGGGCATTTCACTGAGCACGCTTGATGGCAAGTGCAATCAATGTAATTTTTAAACTTCAAGTTTTAGGCACTAGGGTATGTACGTGTGAAATCACCGAAGACCATTAGCTGACCCATCTCAGATTTAGCTATATTTTGCTTTGTTGTAGTCTGCTATATTTTTGCATAATCATACTGAAATCTTTAGCGGCCTATCACAAAGTAGGCTATCTGTATTTTGTGGCTGACAGATATAATAATAATAATAATAATAATAAAAATAATAATAATAATGACAATTTATATGGCGCCGTAACGCGGCCATACCGCTACAAGGGCGCCTCACAAACGGCCGACTGCGGGATACGCCTTAGCAAACAGATAAGTTTTAAGCTTTGTTTTAAAAGAGTCCATTGAGGCGGCCAGTCTAATGTCCGGTGGAAGACTGTTCCAGCATCTGGGACCAGCAACCGAGAATGCGCGGTCGCCGAAACGTGTCCTCATCCGCCTTACACGAAGGTCGGTCTTCCCAAGCGACCTGAGTCGCAACCCTGAAGCGGAGGAATGGGTCTCGGAACAGTACTCGCGGATGTATTCAGGCGCTGTCCCATGAAGCGATTTGTAGACCAGCAAACTGAGCTTGAACTCAATTCGGAACGGGACAGGGAGCCAATGTAAGACGTCGCGTAGGAGTGGTGTAACATGATCGTATTTTCTCCTATTACAAATGAGCTTCGCCGCGGCATTTAGCACCGACTGAAGTCCGTCCAAGAGACACGCAGGTGCTCCGGCCAGCAGACTGTTACAGCGGTCCACTTAAGAGATGACGAAAGCAGCGACGGCTGCTCTAGCGGTCTCGAAAGGCAAGGACTTGATACAGCTCCTGATGAGACGGAGCTGGCGTAAACAGTTGCTGACCGTCCTAGCCACATGGCGCCTCATGGATAAGTCAGACTCCAGCACAACGCCCAGATCACGCACCGAGGTCGAAGGCGTGATTGAAGCCCCGCAGACGCTGAGCGCACCGGTATCAAGATGAGGGCACCGTCTGCTGGTTGCGCACCACAGAAAGTCTGTCTTCTCGGGGTTGAGCCTCAGTCTGTTCGATCTCATCCACTCTGCGATCCGCTCAATACCAAGCTCCATTCGCTGCCGCTGTTGTACAACCGTTGATGGAAGTCCTGACGTGTAGAGCTGCGTGTCATCGGCGTAGAAGTGTGATGACAGGCCGAGACTCGTAGCAAGCTCTCCCACATCGGCGGTGTAGAGTAGGAAAAGTAGCGGGCCGAGCACGGAGCCCTGAGGGACTCCACAGACGAGGGAGCGGACGGATGAAAGAACCCCGTCGAAGAGCACTGACTGCTGGCGACCACTGAGGTAAGAGTGGAGCCAGTCGAGCGCGACCGATCGGATCCCGAATGTTCTTGATAAGCGCTCAACCAAGATGTCATGGTCGATGGTATCGAACGCGGCTGAGAGGTCCAGCAGACCGAGCAAAGCGTGGTTACCTGCGTCGATCTCCTCGATGATGTCATTGACTACCTTCAGTGCGGTCTCTGTTGAATGACAACTCCGATAGGCCGACTGATTGGCTGGTAGAAGACCGGTCGACGACAGGCGTGGAGTGACGTACGCGTCCTTAGATATAGAGGGGTGTGAAGAACTCACGACACTTTTAACGTGACGACTTTTTCAGAGGACAGTATTTCATGAATGTCAGCCCTACATAGTTTCAATATAGGGTGATTTTGTAAACTTTATTATAACTGTTTACACAATTCACAGATAAAACCAGAGCATAAGGAGAAACTTTATATATATATATATATATATATACTAGCTGTACCCGGCCACGCGTTGCTGTGGCTGAAAAGACTTCCCGCCTTCCCTACCTCCCTACCCTGCCTCCCTCTCTACGTTCTTATGTACCTCACTACCTCCATACCCCTCCCCTCCCATCCCTTACTCCCCTCAATTTCCCATCCCATCCCATCCCTCCCTCGCTCCCTCCCTACCTCCCTCCCTCCTTTCCTTTCCTTTGCCTCCCTGCATCCCTCCCTTCCAATTTTCTCCCCTCCCTCCCCTCCCTCCCCTCCCTCCCTCCTTTTCCTCCATCTCTAGAAATATGCGCTATAGAAATACTCGCGTATATAAGCGATAAAACGCGGCCGAAAATGGACGGACGGATGCGTGAGAGTTGAAATCGCATTGAATCGAATCCATCGTCGTATATCGAATCGAACCAAAAGTTACATGTTAATATGCGTTGTTGAAACACCGCGGATGTGCGTGATAAAACGCGGCCGAAAACTGGACGGACGCCGTTGGACGGATGCATGAAAGTTGAAATCGAAATGGGTTGAATCCATTGACGTATAGGCTATCGAATCGAATAGAAAGTTGTGGGTTTTTTTCGAAAAGATTGCGCTTTTCCACAAAAATCATTACACAAACTCGCTCGTAGTCGAATGGAACGTCTTGGTAAAATTTTCAAAACAATCGGTGAAGAGGTTTCCGAGTTCATTGATTAGACACAACTTTTTTACACACACACACACACACACATAAATATATATATATATATATATATATATGCTTCATGCGAACATACGAAAATGCAGCTTAACTGCAACAACGGGACCTGTCCAGACCCCATTTTTCGGATGTAGGTCATTCGTAAAGAATCATGCGTCAAAGTTAAGATATCAAAAGATAGGAAATTCTATTTACCATTAAACAAATTTGAAGGTGTCCACACTGGTTCCAGGATAATCGAGTACACTGTAACGGAAACACAACGTAACAATTAAGCGCAGATTATCATCATTATATATTTTCCAAACACACACAGCATATGAGAATTAAATACCATAGGCATTTCATAGAGCCCGTTTGATGGCACGTGCAATCTATGCAATTTTGAAACTTCGAATTGTAGATATGGCGAAATGTGAAACCTCAGCAGTTACCACTGTCTATCACGTGCAATAGGGGTCAAAAATGCTATTGTGCGATTTTTGTGATATTCAAAGAGCTAATATTGTTTAAAAAGATGAATAATAATAATAATAATAATAATAATAATAATGTTGAAGTCCCTGAGGGATCCTAAATACCTCGGGGCAAAAAAAAAAAAAAATAATAATAATAATAATAATAATAATAATAATAATAATAATAATAACAACAGTAATAGTGATAATAATAATAATAATAATAATAATGATGATGATGATGATGATGATGATGATGATGATGATGATGATGATGATGATGATGATGATGATGATGATGATAAGAATAAGAATAAGAATAATTATAATAATAATCATAGTAAAAATAATTATCATGATAGCGATTATGATAATAATAAAAGTCTAGTTCCGCTTAGTTTTTAGCTTCAGGGATCTTTTTTACCTAAAATAATAAGTTTTTAAAAATTAACAATCTTCATTCAATTTCAAACTGGCACAATGTAGACTGGTTACAATTCAAAGTATGACGGATGACAACAAGTTGATAATAATAATAATAATAATAATAATAATAATAATAATAATAATAATAGTAACTGTAATAGAAACAGTAATAGAAACAGTAATAATAGGAGCAGTAGTACTGACAAGTGCAGTAGTAATAACAATAGTAATGACAGTGATGATGATGATGATGATGATGATGATGATGATGATGATGATGATGATGATGATGATGATGATGATGATGATGATGATGATGATGATTGATGATGATGATGATGATGATGATGATGATGATGATGATGATGATGATGATGATGATGATGATGATGATGATGATGATGATGATGATGATGATGATGATGATGATGATGATGATGATACTTCATTGCAAGTCTAATCTCGCTATCATCATCGATAAAAAAAGATGTCCCAGTTCCAGCCATGTCGCGTATCCGGCGTGTTAAATTAAGCTCCTTGAATAAAGGAAGAAGACGGTTATGGATGAACAACGTGTCCAATGTCCCTACACAGTGGCTAGAAGTGGATTCGAACCTGCGACCGTCGGTCACAAAGTAGCGAACATACCAACACGTCACCGCCATTCACAAACGGTCAATTGCAATTTGCAAGATTCAAAATTATCTCCATTTGGAAAGCATGAATACTACTGTAACAATGCACAATGTATACGGCCTGAGTATTTCTTCATACCCGTGGCTGCCTCAGGGCTAGCTAAAGGCATTGCTTCGCCTCTTCCTCCTCCTCCTCCTTTTCCTCTTCTTCCTCCTCTTCCTCTCATTCCTCTCCCTCGTCGCCGTCCTCCTCTTTCCCTCTCATCGTTCTCCTCTTTTTCTTCGCTTCCTCTTCATCTTTTCCTTTTTCTCTTCCTCTTCTGCCTCCTCCTCCTCTTCTTCCTCCTCTCACGTCCTCTTCTCCCATCACCTCCTCCTATTCTTCGTCCTCTTTCTATTCCGTTCCTCTTCCTCCTCTTCCTCCTCCTCTTCCTCCTCTTCCTCTTTTTCCTACACTTCCTCTTCCTCCTCCTTTTCCTCGTCCTCTCCTCCACTTATTCTTCCTCCTCCTCTTCCGCTTTCCTTTCCTATTCCTCCTCTTCCTCTTCTTCCACCTCTTCTTAAACTTCCTCTTCCTCCCCTTCCTCATTGTTCTTTTCTTTCTCTTCCTTCTCCTCCTCTTCATCTTTCTTTCCTATGCCCCATCTTCCTCTTTTTCCACCTGTTCTTCGACTACCTCTTCCTCCTCTTCCCCTATTCCGACTACTCTTTATCCTCTTCTACCTCTTCCTCATTGTCCTCCTGTTTCTCTTTCTCCTCCTTCTTTTTCTTTCCTATTCCTCCTCTTCCTCTTCTTTCACCACTTCTTCGACTTCCTCTTCCTCCACTTCCCCTATTCCACCTTCTCTTTCTCCTCTTCCTCATTGTCATCCTCTTTCTCTTCCTCCTCGTCCTCTTTCTCTTTCTTTCTTATTCCTCCTCTTCCTCTTCTTCCACCTCTTCTTTGATTTCCTCTTTTCCCTATTCCCTATTCCAACTCCTCTTCCTCCTCTTCCTCATTGTCCTCCTCTTTCTCTTTTTCCTCCTCCTTTTCCTCCTTCCTTCCTATTCCTCCTCTTCCTCTTCTTCCACCTCTTCTTGGACTTCCTCTTCCTCCTTTTCCTACTCTTGATCGTCCTCCTATTCCTCGTCCTCCCCTCCACCTATTCTTCACTTCGTCGTCTTACTCTTTCCTCCTCCTCCTTTTCCTCCTTCTTTCCTATTCCTCCTTTTCCTCTTTTTCCAACTCTTCTTCGCTTCCTCTTTCTCCGTTTCCTCTATTCTACCTCCTCTTCCTCCTCTTCCTCATTGTCGTCTTCTTTCTCTTTCTCCTCTTCCTCTTGTTCCTCCGTTTATTTCTTTACCTCCTCTTGTTCCTCATTCTCTTCCTCCTCCTCTTCTCATTCTCTTCCTTCTCCTGTTCCTCCTCTTCTTCCACCTAATCTTCTCTCTCCTCCTAATTCTTTTTCCTCCTCATTCTCGTCCACCTCGTCCTTCTCGTCTTCCTCCTCTTTCTCCTCTCTTCTTGCTCCTCCTCCTCCTCTCTCTCTTCTTCCTTTTCTAACTCCTCTTCCTCCTCCTCTTCCTCAGTCCTCTTTACTTCCTCTTCCTCTTCCAGTCCTTCCCCTCCCCGTCGTATCTTCCCATCGACAATAACAATTACAGGCCATTTTAATTATTGTGAACAGACTGAAAATATTCGTGAACTGATTGAAGATGCATTGAGCCATACTGTAGCTTATAGATGAAAAGACCCAAGCAAAGTTATAAACATATAAACATATTTGTCTCAAATTGACTTTTGGTAATATATCGGAATTTTAAAGGCAACTGAATACCGTAGGCCTACCTTGATTTCTTGTTGTCAACTTTCAAAGTAGTCAGCAGAACGAATCTTGGCAGTGTCGATGTGGGATGTCAGTACGCCTACAGCTAGTATAGACCGATCTTTTATTATACGGACTCAGAAATTTGCATCGCTTTAAACGTGTACATGTATACATGGGCTTAATGTTTAAACAGTGAACACTGACGACTAACATCACGGAGTCTGTCGTGAAATCAGATTAGACACACAGCCTTAATATCAGCGCTCTGCTTAGATCAGATAATTATCCGTAGGATCATTAAGATCATTGGAGTCGGCCAAGCGTTCTTCAGGAACCCTTGATGTGAATCAGACCCCCCTTCTATAGATGAGCCTCTATACGGGGATCCGAGTTCAGGGCGTTACACCCTAATTACCCCCGCTGTGCGGACAGCCCGCTCCAACAGTGGTGCCATTAACAATCAAAAGCCCAAAGACTTTGAATCCAGGCGATATCTATAATTATAACGACTTTATCGACACCGGACACATGCTACTGTATGCATAGGTGTGTGTGTGTGTGTGTGTGTGTGTGTGTGTGTGTGTGTGTGTGTGTGTGTGTGTGAACAGACGTGTGACTAGGTATGTGAATGGGTGTGTGTATGTCTGCTTGCTCGTGTGCGTGTTTGTGTAGGTGTGTGAGGACGTTGAAGAGCTGGAGGAGGATCAGCATGACGAGGAGGACGAGGAGGAGGAGGAGGACGATGACAAGGAGAAAGAGCAGCAGGAGAACCAGGAGGACAAGGAGAAGAAGGACAAGAAGGACGAGGACGAAGACCAGGAGGAGGAGGAGCAGGAGGACGACGAGGAGAAGATGATGAGGAGAACGTGAAGGATGAGGGGAAGGAGGAGCAGGAGCAAAAGGAGAACCAGGAGGACGAGGAGGGTGAGGAGGATGAGGATGTTGACGAGGACGTTGAAGAGGACGAGGAGGACGAGAGGGATGAGAAGGAAGAGGAGGAGGAAGAGCAGCAGAAGGAGAGCCAGGAGGACGAGGAGAAGAAGAAGGAGGAGGACGAGGACCACGAGGACGAGCACGTTGAAGAGGAGAATCAGGAGGACGATGAGAAGACGAAGGCCGAGGAGGAGGACGAAGAGGACCAGGAGGAGGAGCAATTGACGAAAACGAGGACGTTGAAGAGGACGAGGAGGACGAGAAGGATGAGGGGAAGGAGGAGGAGGAGCAGAAGGAGAACCAGGAGGACGATGAGGGTGAGGAGGATGAGGAGCAGGAGGTGGAGGATAAAGAGGAGCAGGAGGAGGATCAGCAGGCCGAGGAGGAGGAGGACGAGGAGGACGAAGAGGGTGAGGAGGATGAGGATCAGGAGGAGAAGGAAGATGAGGACCAGGAGGACGAGGAGAAGGAAAAGGAGAAGCAGGAAGAGGATCAACGAGGAGGAGGACGGGAAGAACGAGGAGAACAATGAGAAGGAGAAGGAGAGGCAGGAGGTGGAGCAGTGGGACGACGAGGAGGACAAGGTGGAGAAGGACGAGGAGAAGGAGAAGGATGAGGAGGACGAGGACGTTGACGAGGATGAGGAGGAGGACGAGGAAAAGAAAGGAGGAGGAGGACGAGGAGAAGGAGAAGGATGAGGAGGACGAGGACGTTGACGAGGATGAGGAGGAGGACGAGGAAAAGAAAGGAGGAGGAGGACGAGGAGAAGGAAAAGAAGGAGGAGGACGAGGACGTTGACGAGGACGAGGAGAATGAGGAGGAAAAGAAAGGAGGAGGAGGACGAGGAGAAGGAGAAGGAGGAGGACGAGGACGTTGACGAGGACGAGGAGGATGAGGAGGAAAAGAAAGGAGGAGGAGGACGAGGATAAGGAAAAGAAGGAGGAGGACGAGGACGTTGACGAGGACGAGGAGGATGAGGAGGAAAAGAAAGGAGGAGGAGGACGAGGAGAAGGAGAAGGATGAGGAGGACGAGGACGTTGACGAGGACGAGCAGGATAAGGAGGAAAAGAAAGGAGGAGGAGGACGAGGAGAAGGAGAAGGAGAAGGATGAGGAGGACGAGGACGTTGACGAGGATGAGGAGGAGGACGAGGAAAAGAAAGAAGGAGGAGGACGAGGAGAAGGAAAAGAAGGAGGATTACGAGGGCGTTGACGAGGACGAGGAGGATGAGGAGGAAAAGAAACGAGGAGGAGGACGAGGAGAAGGAGAAGGAGGAGGACGAGGACGTTGACGAGGACGAGGAGGATGAGGAGGAAAAGAAACGAGAAGGAGGACGAGGAGAAGGATGAGGAGGACGAGGACGTTGACGAGGATGAGGAGGAGGACGAGGAAAAGAAAGAAGGAGGAGGACGAGGAGAAGGAGAAGGATGAGGAGGACGAGGACGTTGACGAGGATGAGGAGGAGGACGAGGAAAAGAAAGGAGGAGGAGGACGAGGAGAAGGAAAAGAAGGAGGAGGACGAGGACGTTGACGAGGACGAGGAGGATAAGGAGGAAAAGAAAGGAGGAGGAGGACGAGGAGAAGGAGAAGGATGAGGAGGACGAGGACGTTGACGAGGATGAGGAGGAGGACGAGGAAAAGAAAGGAGGAGGAGGACGAGGAGAAGGAGAAGGATGAGGAGGACGAGGACGTTGACGAGGATGAGGAGGAGGACGAGGAAAAAAAAGGAGGAGGAGGACGAGGAGAAGGAAAAGAAGGAGGAGGACGAGGACGTTGACGAGGACGAGGAGAATGAGGAGGAAAAGAAAGGAGGATGAGGACGAGGAGAAGGAGAAGGAGGAGGACGAGGACGTTGACGAGGACGAGGAGGATGAGGAGGAAAAGAAAGGAGGAGGAGGACGAGGAGAAGGAGAAGGAGGAGGACGAGGACGTTGACGAGGACGAGGAGGATGAGGAGGAAAAGAAAGGAGGAGGTGGACGAGGAGAAGGAGAAGGATGAGGAGGACGAGGACGTTGACGAGGACGAGGAGGATAAGGAGGAAAAGAAAGGAGGAGGAGGACGAGGAGAAGGAGAAGGAGAAGGATGAGGAGGAGGAGGACGTTGACGAGGATGAGGAGGAGGACGAGGAAAAGAAAGAAGGAGGAGGACGAGGAGAAGGAAAAGAAGGAGGAGGACGAGGACGTTGACGAGGACGAGGAGGATGAGGAGGAAAAGAAACGAGGAGGAGGACGAGGAGAAGGAGAAGGAGGAGGACGAGGACGTTGACGAGGACGAGGAGGATGAGGAGGAAAAGAAACGAGAAGGAGGACGAGGAGAAGGATGAGGAGGACGAGGACGTTGACGAGGATGAGGAGGAGGACGAGGAAAAGAAAGGAGGAGGAGGACGAGGAGAAGGAGAAGGATGAGGAGGACGAGGACGTTGACGAGGATGAGGAGGAGGACGAGGAAAAGAAAGGAGGAGGAGGACGAGGAGAAGGAAAAGAAGGAGGAGGACGAGGACGTTGACGAGGACGAGGAGGATGAGGAGGAAAAGAAAGGAGGAGGAGGACGAGGAGAAGGAGGAGGACGAGGACGTGGACGAGGACGAGGAGGAGGAGGAGGAAAAGAAACGAAAAGGAGGACGAGGAGAAGGAGAAGGATGAGGAGGACGAGGACGTTGACGAGGACGAGGAGGATGAGGAGGAAAAGAAAGGAGGAGGAGGACGAGGAGAAGGAGAAGGAGGACGAGGACGAGGACGTTGACGAGGATGAGGAGGAGACGAGGAAAAGAAAGGAGGAGGAGGACGAGGAGAAGGAAAAGAAGGAGGAGGACGAGGACGTTGACGAGGACGAGGAGGATGAGGAGGAAAAGAAACGAGGAGGAGGACGAGGACGTTGACGAGGACGAGGAGGATAAGGAGGAAAAGAAAGGAGGAGGAGGACGAGGAGAAGGAAAAGAAGGAGGAGGACGAGGACGAGGAGGATGAGGAGGAAAAGAAAGGAGGAGGAGGACGAGGAGAAGGAGAAGGAGGAGGACGAGGACGCTGGCGAGTAAAAATGAAACAAATAATAACACAATAATGACTAGTAATTCATGTTTCGCTAGGTGGAGTGAACTTTGCTGGATACGGGGGTGGCTAATTCCACCACTTTAAAGGTTAAGGATTGAACGTCATGCCCTTCGTGGCAATTTCCGCTAGACAGATCTTCTCCACGGGTAGGTTGGAAGCGATTCCACCAAAACTTGGTTTTAAACACCCCCGCTCCACCTAAAAATTTTACTGTGTAGGCCTAAATGCCTAGCAGTGGGCCAGTGGTCATATTAAGCAACTAACCTGATGGCTCGATTATTATCGAGCAGCTGTTCGGAAATTCTGGAATGTTCTTTGCCACTATATGCTTGAATTTGGCTGGTGGTTTGTTCTTCAGCGTAAACTTTGGCGTGCACGTAAGGTCATACGGAGCTGGAGATTTGAATTTTACTAGATGAGAACTAGTGACTTTGTTAGTAGTCGTCGTGTCGTCTGTTTCCAGCTTTGCGTCTGCTTTGAGCCATTCTAACTCAGGAGACCAGAATCCACTGAATCCAATGCTGCAGTCCACCCTTGCAGAACCATCATCTGTTTTTTCCTTTGAGCAATTTGGTTGCGGATCTTTAAGCCGAAAAATTAAAGAAATTTGAGTTAGACCTAGTTTTAAGCGGAATCTAGGATAGATATAGGCCTGATCAAACTGAACTAGGCCAGTTGTAATTAGCCAGCTATTTATGATAATACAAGAATATATTTATTATAGGCCTATGGTTAATGGGTAGGCCTACGATGAAAAATAGTGATGAAATAAAAAGTTAATGTCATTAATTTAGTTTGAGATTGAGCGAATATTAAACTGAGGATACCTTAGATGAAATTCGCGACTGTAGACAATGTGCAGGTCCAATAATTGTAATGTCTTATTAACGTCAAACACTGAAATTACATTAGGCCAACGCAAGTTCACACTCTTCATTCGTTCATTCAAGATATATGCAAATTCAAGATCGTCCGTTAGCACAGAAGTTCATGTAATAATACTAACCCAATACAATTATCTGCGCACTGTATCGATCACCACCTTGACGACTATTTTTTTGGCACGAAAACATTCCAGAAACATTTTCAGACGCTTTGAAAAGCAGATCCAAACGTCCTCGTATAGAATTATCGAGTGAAAATTGGCCTTCATATCCCGTCTCCAACTTATCTCTGGTATTTATCTCTTTTGACTCCGTTTGATCGCTGCCGGAGTAATTGAAAAATGACCAAACCAAAGGAGCTCCCAGTTCCTTTGAGCAATTCAACCGAACCGATGTATCTTTAACGACGGCAAGATTCTGTGGTGATGAAGGTTCGTTAAGACTGTGTTCTAAATAAACAAATTCCATTATTTTTTTTTAACTTATTGCATGTTTTAACTGCATGTTCCAATGGCAAGATATCTTACCAGTGGCGTAGCTACCATGTGTGCAATGTGTGCAAAGCACACGGGCCCACGACCTCCAGGGGCCCACACAGATAGCTAAATTAATTATGTATTGTAGGCTTTCGTAATTAGTAATTCACATTTTAAATTGTGATTTTTGTGAACACACTTGCATTAGGCTACTTCGTTACTTTTACTGGTTCCTGTCAAACGCCTTGCTGTTGACAGGGAAAACTGTACTGAGTCCGAAATCCATTATCCAATATTAATATTAGGCCTATGTTTTCGTCCCGAGTCGAGACTGTCACATTGCAAGATGACATTAGTGTACATGTAGGCTATGTGAACGATAATAAAGAATAGGTCCAATAAGCTCATAGTTTTAATCTGAGAACGTGAAAGAATCATAGTGCCTACCGACATAAGATTTTAATATCGCTGCTTCGCTTTCCTATGCATGCAGAGGGTGTAAGGGCGTGCCTGTGCTATCTAGGATATATGTGTGATTATGTCCGTCTATGTGTATTGTAATTAAACGGTGCGCTGCAGAAACCTCATACGTCTCACAGGCATGCTCGTGTATTCCGGTAGGCCTACTTTGGTGGATTTGGTGACGGTAGTGATCTGACATCTCCTTCAACCAGGTTGATAATTGCCGGGGGTTTGAAGTGGTTCGACCATCTCTAGTCTTTCAGAGTTTCGCATGGTTGTCTTCTTTTCAGTTTTTCACGACCAAACTTCACGTGGATCATAGCCTGACCCCATTTATTTTTCTACAATTCTCAGACTGTTCTCAATTCCTTTCAGCTCTTACCCCAAAATCAGAGAGAGACCAAAATTGAGCAGGATCGGGGTCATAGGAAATTCAGGAATCACTTAGCTTATTTACCCCAATTTTCTTCACTTGTAAGGACCACTGCTGAACTTATTTTTAGGTAGGCCCATTTATTTTCATGTAGACCTGTGACAAATTAATTATCGTATCGTTCTTTTGGTGTGCAAATTGCAAATCATGGACCAGAATTGATACATGATTGACATTTTTGCTGAACAAAATGCTAGAAAGAAAACTCTATGATGCCATGACACCGTTTTAAGTAGGTCTACTAATAATAAGTGGATAAGTAATAGCCTAGTATACAACGTGGTAGATTTTGAATTTCGACTCAGAAATCACTGCAGTTATTATACTTTAATTCATCTGTCTCATTCATGCAGCATTCATGTTTAGCCTATTCTGTGAGTGGTAGGCCTATTGCATGAGTTAGGTATAATAGCAAACACGCCATTGATTAGTGTTTGGTGATCTTAATTGCGATAAAGCGAAGATATCGGCCCTACAAGGCCAAGCAGGGGCCCATGCGGAACCTCTGCACACGGGCCCACGAAAAGCTAGCTACGCCACTGTATCTTACATCGACTTCCAACTAAGAATTGCAAGGGGTCATTGCATTATTATTTATTACGTAACGCTGAAAATGACCGTTTTTGACCCACCCACCCTGTGACGCTCTGTAGAATTTCCCTTGACCCACCCACCTTCCTGCCCCAGCGTTACATAGTTATTTTTTTATGAAAAATCAGTTACATTTTAGGCCTACTAGGCCTATGTGAACGCGTAATTATAATTCATATTTTATAGCGAATTTAATATAGTAGCCTATGTGAATTGCAATTTGACAGTAAGCTAGGCTAAAAATATAGGCCTTACTGAATGCCTTATTTATATAAATGACAGTCATGTTTGAAATGCAATTTTTTAAGGTTTAGATCGAGGGTAAAATATTACACACTGCTGAAAAGTACCACAAACTAAATTGCTCCTTAGGTCTAGTATTTAATCAAAATTAAGATACACTAATTTCTTGCTGAATCTGGGAACTTCGATAATTATAAATAGAACTGTTGCTTAGTTTTGTTGAGCAGTGAGCACCAATTTTAAATGTTTGAAATGTGTGTTCACAAAAATGGTATGTTTCAAAGAGATTCTTCAATGTCAGCTGTTCAATGAGAATTAGGCCTATACCGCGTTGTTTCGTCGGTACTCGGTAGGCTAACTATCAAATATTCAAACAATTCAAACAGCGGTTTCCGGTTTACACAAACGGGAGAACAGAGACAGATATGTTGACCTGGAATTTAACTGGTATCTGCTGCCGGTGTCATGTGATATTCTATCCCCCCCCCCCTTAAAGCTATCCGGGGGATGAATTAATCTGTCCCCCAGGATGGAATTAACCGGTCTATAGACTATCCGGGGAGATAAACCATTCCATCCCCTTTATTGAAAAATGCGTATAATTGAAAAAATATGCTGTAATCAAAATTTAGAGTGACTCTAATTGTTTTAAGTGTCCTAAGCAATGTTCAGAGAAAGGCAACTCGAATTTATTTAGTTACTCTGAGTGTTCTTAAGTGTTTTAAATGTTCTAAGTGCTCTAAAACCAACGCAAAAAATTATCTAGTAGGAATAAACATATCTGTTAGTGTCATTGTTGAAAACAAAGCAGATGGAAATTAATTTGCAAAAATAAACACACGCGGAAGTGGCTCTTTTCGACTTCTCCTCATTTGGAGGGATACGTTTAATACGGGGAGATACTCTATTTCGTGGCACCGGATCTTCTTCGTACATATTATAGGACCTACTTCGGATAAGTTTTAGGCTACATCAATGTCACGAAGTTTAAACTTCGATCATAATGTCTAAAGTGTGTCATTCGGCGTTAATTTGAAATTAATTTATAACTTAGGCTAACTTTTGGCAAAGGCGTTACGTCTCTTAATGTTTTCACTGACCCACCCTCAAGCGTTACCGTACGCAATTATGCAATGGTGATCGTCTTGGCTGCAAAACTTAGATGTCTTAAGCAATTCAATGGACACTTAGTTTAATTAAGTAATTTCTTCCTGAATAAATAGGCCCATAGTCTCTCTAATGTCGAAGGCTATTCGACAAAAAGCTGGTAAACTCAAATCATATACCAGAATTGTATTTTGTGTAAACATTGTAATAGCTTTCTTTGTTTCTTTATGACCAATGGTCATGAGTCATAATTGTGTGGATGCGCGTAAATGCCTAGGTTTGTTCTGCACGACTTTGCCAAATTTTAGTAGGTCTAGTTTCCAAACCCATCTTTCAGTCTAGACCGATTTAATACAAACATTAACTGTAGCCTACATCTTAACTAGACCTAAAACATCGAGGAGTTTAGTTGTAAGATTAAACTCAACGGCGGCGAGTTATAGGTCCACAGTATTTTCATCTGCTTGCGTTACGGCTTTGCCAAATCTAAACGAGCCAACACTCATTGCGCACATTTTTAATGCCAGCAATTATTTACTATTTATTATAGTAAAAAGCTCTCAAAGAATAAGATCATAATTATTTCAGAACATTATAAATGTTATTCAAAGCATTGATTACTAGGTAACTTGGGTTTTGAGGCGCTCTTGTAACGGCACATGCTGTGTTACGGCGCCATAGAGATTGTCGTCATTAGGGGCCTATTGACTCAACGAAGCTGTGTTACCTACCAATGAGACAGAAAATGAAGATCATCCATGACAGCAATTGGTGATTCCGATTGATCGGCGACATTGCTGTTTCGCCAAATGGAAACTTCAATGCGGTCTTTGAAACAAGCGTTTGTCTTCCGTGTGCGGCTGCTATCATTTCACCAACAGCGTATATTGTAAACAACAAAATTTTGTTTTCCTGGAGACAAAAATCCACAATTATCATTTTACCTGTACACCAATCAAGACATTGAAGCATGTAGGCCCAGGCCTTACGCAATGTAGGCCTAGTGTGTA
Source organism: Lumbricus terrestris (assembly GCA_949752735.1). Lineage (NCBI taxonomy): Eukaryota > Metazoa > Annelida > Clitellata > Crassiclitellata > Lumbricidae > Lumbricus > Lumbricus terrestris. The sequence continues at coordinate 20,372,280 of OX457037.1, read as the reverse complement.
ATTTCGAGAGTGCCGCTCACGGCATGACCATTCAGTTGCGTTCGCAGTTTGAGAACCCCGAGTGAAGAAATAGGTTTATGATAGAGATTTAGACAACGATTCTGAGAGTCCTCTAGAGCGGTGGGAAAGGTGTTCCTTAAAAAGACCCAATGATGGCGAAGGATCGGATGTGATTAATAAGCTAGCGACACTCACACTCATTTTTTTCACTCATCCCGTTGGCTCTGGAATCGCTGGGCCCCATTAATACCGCAGGCCTCAATTTTATATCGGACCTGATTAGCCACCTCACGCTAGCTACGGGCGAGCCTAGAGATAAACTACTTTTTCAGAGAGTCTCAATCACAATGCAGCGCTTTGACGCCGTAGCTTTTAGGGGCACCTTCATCAGACTAACGCCCGATATGGATGAGGTGTAGCCGTTTCAGAATAGATACATTGATTTTATAAATTCTAAGTCTCTGGGGGGGACGAAGCACTTAAGGGCAATTTTTTTTAAATTGTAATAATAATAATAATTACAGTAAATTTATAAATTATCAGAAAATTACATCCCGTGGGATCTGAGGTAGGCTACCTCGGGTAAAAATTTAAATACTAATACTGCTGCCGCTATTACTACTACTACTAGCCTACCAGTATACTACCAGCATACTACGGTACTACTACTACTAGTCTACTACTACTACTACTACTACTACTACTACTACTACTACTACTACTACTACTACTACTACTACTACTACTACTACTACTACTACTACTACTACTACTACTACTACTACTACTACTACTACTACTACTACTACTACTACTACTACTACTACTACTACTACTACTACTGCTACTACTGCTACTACTGCTGCTGCTGCTGCTGCTGCTACTGCTGCTGCTGCTGCTGCTGCTGCTACCGGGCCGCCCCCATTGATTATTAATTAGTTTGTTAATTATTAATGGCTATGAAGTCATAAGAACAGCATTGATATGTTTCAAATAATTATTACACACCTTCCTCAGATTTAACAGTCCTTGATATGAAGAAACCTTTGATGAGCTATCGTTAACCAAAGCTCAATAATACTGACTAAACATTGAAGTAATGACATAATTTATAAGGATGACGTAGACAATGACGTAAAAGAATGGGCATCATCATCATCCTCATCATGATCATCATCTTCTTCTTCTTCTTCATCCTCGTCTGCTTCCTCTTCTTCCTCTTCTTCTTGGTAATACTCCACCTAGCCTTCTCCAGTTGGTGGAGGAGAACGTCTAGCTGTTTCACGGCAAACAGCGTCCTCACGCTCCAAATGCCAATGCCAATGCATGCTGATTTCTTTACAACTAAATAGGCGCCGCTCGCGTCTGTCGCAGGGGTTTCTCTAGATTACGACTTGGACGCCACGTCGCTTCCATCCCTGCCGGACTCGGCTCCTCCCTGCTGTTGAAGGGAGGCCCCGTTGACGTCGTTACCCACCTTTTGTGCTTAAAGCAGTCACCATCAGTGGCGGCGCTAGGGTGCTGGGGGGCTAAGCCCCCCCTACAAGAAGCTCAGCCCCCCCCTGAAAAAAATGGCCATCTGAATTATTTTACATTTAAATATATTCGGCTGACGACGAAAAAAAAGGTCGTCAGAAATTTTTCGGCCAAAATGGGAAAAAAGGTCGTCAGAAATTTTGGCGGATGGATATGTCAAATTTCAATCAATTCAAAAGTTATGCCCGACTTACCCGAGGTAGCCTACCAGAGGGGTGTATAACACTGCATAGTGCATACACCCTCAAGATTATCAACAATCTGTCATCCGTCATTTATTTTTGAAGAGACACGAACTATGCCATTGCACAGGCCTAGAAGGAATGTGGGCTACAAACGAAATTTTAAAAAATACATATAAAAGGTGATATTTTCATAAGACTTGCGTGGTTTTCGACTATAACGTAACCATAAATTATTTTTGAAGAGATGCAAATTATGCCATTCTAAACAGGGCATGTCATGCTATTTTGTCATAGCCTACTTATTAATGTGTCTTCTGATAACCGGAAGTGCCAAAAAGTTTAAAATATGTGAAATTTTTGTTTTTCTCTTCCACAACAAATACCGATATTTCTGCGTAAACTTTTGTCAGCAGCTAAAGAACTTGTAATTATTATATTATATTATCTGAAACAGATAATGAAGATGAATTGAGAAATGCTAAAGTGAAGATCATATATAGGCGCAACCAGCGAGACCGTCAGCTTACTTAGGCTGCTTAGTAGGCCTACTTAGTCTTTCCCAGGCAAGTCCGCACATCAGGCAGTCGTCCCTGTCCATTGCCAGCTCCCTGACCTCGTCCCAAGATATCTACAAACACCACAATTCGTCTCTTGTAAGCCTGTTATATAGTGCAATAGTGGTCTCCCAGTCCTTTCGTGGGTTTCCTCCGCATAAGATTATAATCGAAAGATAGCCAGAGCCTGCCCCAAGCCAGTATAAAGGAGGAGGGTTTCGCGGTGGGCCTGCAAACCACCCGGGTAAGAAAAATCCACACGCAACGGAAAAACGCAACAAATTCACTCGACCAAATAATGTGTTGATGCCATGGGAAGTGAGGAAGAACACTGGTGAAAGAGGGAAGAGAGGCAGCCAGCGTACAAAACTTTTCTTGCTTGATTCGCTAGGGGCGATATATAAGTAGAGCAGAAATCTCATGGCGTCTCTCTTCTCGAACAGAAGTACGTAGCTTGGAATTTCGGTCCCTTTACCGCTGTTAGTGGATTCATTAGATCCATAGGCTATTATACCGTGCGAAACGGTCACGTTAGACATGGTGAAATCAGCGCAATTAACTAGCAGGTATGAGGTTATGGTTTCACTTTTAGAGTTGTCAAACACCATGGCACTATGGACTATTTTTTATATTCTTGTGATATCTTATTCGCAGACTTATTAAGAGCAATTAGAGTTAGCCACTTAAGGAACAGGAGAATGGTTGAAATGAGGCATCGCCGACGAGATTAAATACTCTCAGATTCTAACAAAACATGAGCAGATCGAATGACGTGGAGGTATAGTTGATTTGGTGTTGCATAGTCACATATCTTCTTCCTCATTAGGTATCTACCCTTCTAGTCAGGTTCGTAGGCCCACATCCTATGCCGTGGCGGCGCCAGAATGTCAGTTTGGGGGCTGAACTTGCGGGGAGAAAATTTTCCGTTTCCAGTCGCCAAAATTTCTGACGACTTTTTTTTAGTCATCGGCCAAAACCTCAAAGATATTTTTCTTCCATTTCAGCCGTCAAAATTTCTGATTTTTTAAGTCATTTTGGTCGAAATCTTGGAAAAGGTCCTTTTTCATATCCGCCAAACTGTCTGGCAAACCTCGTGCGTACCTTTACGGTTATTTGGGGGTGGCTAAAGGGGGGTAATCGTGCAAATATTTCATTTTTACATGGGAAAAATGGATGACTTTTTTAGGGGGGTTTAGCCCCTAGTCCCCCCTAGAGCCGCTACTGATCCTATGGCGTTATTTGTCATGTTTTCCGGCTCTCTTCATCAACTTCTTATAACCATCCTTCTTCATTTAGTATCGAATAACACGGGTCATTAGATCTATCACTTGTCTTTTTCCAAAGCCACATTTACAACAGAATACCTGATGATTTATTATACGCTTCAAGCCGAAAACTGGCTCGATGTATGGCCAGTCACTAACGACTATTGTTTTACTGAGACACAAGAGGATGTAGGTCTATTCTGCCCTGCCAAGGCAAAAGGGAGCAAGTCACATATTTCTGATTCTGAGATAAATGCGAAAAACAACTCAGGCATCATCCCTCGGTCGGCTTTAAAGCTATGTGAACAATTATAATCAGTATTGTCTTGATATGGCCTTAGTATTACCAAGTAGGCAAAGAAATGTTGAGCACCCATTTTGTCCATGTTTAGAATTATCAAAATGTAAATAAAACGATAATTATTGTGAAAATTTCCGATCACGTGACCCGATTTTACGAATACAATTGGTTGATGGACAATTGGACATGCTTCCTTTTGCCTTGGTATTTTCCAGAACTACGTGGACTTGCTTCTTTCCGCCTCTGCTTTTCCGCCAGAACTACGTGAGATATCAACTAGTTATATAGATGGTTGTGTTGGACTTGCTTCATGAACCAAAATTATGCCAAAATGTTATTTTTGCCCAAAACTGGACTTGCTTCCTTTTGCCAAAGCAGGGCAGTATTATTGCCGGCACTTTGTTTCTAAGGATGCTCTAACAATCATCAACGGATGAGTTTTAACAATGATGCAATCAATAACTCGAACACAGATTATTCCTAATCTGGATTTAGCCACATCTAATCAAATCAACAGGAAGAGGATTTTCACTCATTTCTAAATCGCATGCAGGCATATAAATATTATGTCAGTGAATATAGGACATAGGCTATTATTACCCCGCTCTTGCTCGCCCTTCAAAATAAAAATGCCGCATCCGCTCATCAGATACTCAGTTCAGAGTCGTGTTTGCATCAGGGCTTTTTTAGCGTGCAGCTGTACACAAAATGTGCAGGCAGTGCAGTTCTAAATGGATCTGTGCAGTTGTATAGAAGCAGTTCTGTCACTTTCTGTGCAGTTAAAACTAGTGAAAAAGGTCGTTATCCTGCGAGTGGGAGTAATTTACCATGGAGAATGGGAAGGCAAAGAAGGGGTTTGTGCAGTTCTAAAAATTCATTAAAAACAGCATTGGTTTGCATGTCAAATGGATCAATGGATGCATGGTCGCATGGACCAGATTTGACGCTGAGGATGTTGGACATTTCGGTAAATAGTTGGTGCACGGCTCGCGTCAGGTCTGGCCAAGAACAACATATTCTGGGCCTACTATATAGCCTAATTTAAAATTTATGGTATGTTTACATAATCAACGCAAGTGACTTTTGCGGTCGATTATTGTCTTCGGTTTGATCGTGCAACATCGCTTGCATCAGATTAAGAAGTGATGCAAGTGGTGTAAGGCATAATTACGCCTGCTGTGTAATGTAATGTAGGCTAATTTCTGGGCGCGGTGGTGTAGTGGTGGCTTCGGTGCTTTGGAGCCGCAGAATTCCAGGTTCGAATTCACCTCAAGCCACCGCATGGGGACCTTGAGCAAGTCCTTCACTTGCGATAAATTGCTCGTGCGCCTCAGCGTGAAGTTTCGATGCAGTGTCCGTGCTGTAGACGGGATTGCCTCCGAGTGGAGAGCTTGAAGGAGCGCTGTTAATAGCCAATGCGAGACACAAATGCAGTGTACACTGTACAGTAGGGTGTCCCAACAAATATTTTTCTAGAAACTTGAAATGCAGTCCCCCTAAAAAGTTTCCATATGGTCCCATAATAACACCTGTAAAGTTTTATGACACTAAAAAAATATTTAGGGGTGGCTCAAGCCGCCCAAATTTAACCCATATTGGCATAATTTGCGCCTGATGTGTCCAACTTCTAAATGCCTTTATATCCCAATCGTTGATCCTATTATAACAAATTTACTACCCTTGGAAAGCTCGTGAATGGTAGAATTAACAGGTATTTAACTTTATTGGATACAATGGATATTTTGGGCATAGTCTTATGCTCAAAAAATGCAAAATCGAGAAAAATTTGAGATTTTTGAACTTTGGACACAATATCAGTGCACACACAACTAATCATTGGGAGTAGTCATTACAAACTCTTGATAATGTAACAAGTCGTGGTTTTAGCTCCTCCATACCTTCATCTGCTTCATAGTAAGAAATTCTGAGGGGGCTGTGAGGTTCAACCCCTATTTGTCCTAGGACCACACAGTAAAGTTTTAATTGCACACCCCATGCAGCTATACACAACAAATCAACGTCTGGACCGTTATTTTTTTACTATTCTCATACTGATCTGCTGATTCTACATCACTGCACTCAAATTGTTCTTCAGTTCTACGTTCTACATTTACACATGTCAACAAGATTGTCACAATTGTGGTTAGAAAACATGTGCCTGTGTTTTTCGACAACCTGTACGAGAAATTGTCTCCGATCTACGTTCTTCGTTATCGTTGAGCTGAAATTCTGTATCAAAGCTGCGTCATGTTTGTTCAGCACAGTCATTTACACAGACCAACGTTATGAAAAATCACACGTGGTCTTATACGATTGGCTATCTCGCCACTCTTTCACCGAAAGATCGAGAAAACTATATTTGAACGCAGCATGGTTTGGGAAAAACTTTTAGGAAGAGATAACCCCGTTATTCCACATTAATGAGAACTCACTGAAAGAACAGAGAGAATTGCTATCTCTTATATCTTAGGTGCTGGTATACCAAGAATGATGTTGCATCATTTTCAGACTTGTCATCTAGAGCAGCATTGCCAGAATTATAAAGCTATGGATTAATTCAAAGAGAGCAGTGACTCTACATGAGAACACCGCCTGACTGTAGATGTCAATCACAAATCTGAGACTTGTTTGGGTTGGATGCCCTGTAATTCACGGTCGTCAACTGTATATGTGATTCATTTCCATCATAAAGCAATTAGATCTATATTGCCTTACCCATCCAACTTGCTCTGTGATGGCAACAGGCTTGCGAAATGCTACCGAATTGTTCAATCCAAACATGAATACCAAGAGTTTTGAAAATTCTTGATAGTCATATTTCGAGTATGGCCACGCTAAAGCTGTTCAGTAATGAATTCTTATGATTTGTTAGATGCAGACTGCAGTAGCATTGGTCGAGGGTTTGGTTGATGGTGAACCAGATTGGAGCATTCATCTTTAAATGGCTTGCAGAGCTTAATTACAGACCATTGATGGACAAATTTTTACCAAGGACACAAAGAATGCACCAGGCAACTGGACTTAAAAGATTTCTGTGATGTTAACAAGATGTTACGACTGATGGCTGATGTAGAAGGGTGCAAGGCATTGCAAACTCTATTTAATATGCAGTTATTGAAAGCCGTTGTCTCAAAGCATTTGCCAATAATTAGGCCTAATGCATCACACTTTCACGACTTCAAAAGGTTCAAACTGCAACCGTTGATTCCTGTCCTGGTCCAGAGGTCAACTTTAGCACACCAACATGTTTGTAGGCTACTTCCACCAACTAGAGAAAAATCAGACTGACAATCTGTTAACCTTATTCATTTCTACTCCACTGATGATTGCCATGTGGAGGTAGCGACCTGCAATCCTAGTGCACGACATTTACATCATTCGTTTGCTCGAGAGCTTAACTGTCGTCCTTATGCTTGAAAAACCTCATTCGCAAATACAATAAGGTTGCATATTTGTAGATTTTAGTATTTCAGAGCAATATAAGGTTATTAAGCAATACATAAGCACGCTAGTGGGATCAAAGTGTGGACCTCCGAAAATTTCAAACTCATAGGCCTATATGTCGCACGTATAATTTGTGACAACTTACACATATTATATGTGAGCTTTGAGCGGCCTCTAAATATTTTCAAAATGTCCAGAAATTTGGCAGGTACTATCATAGGACCATAAGGAAACTTTTTGGAGGGACTGCATTTCAAGTTTCAAGAAAAATATTTTTCCTGTGCAATCGTGGGACACCCTACTGTACAGCCTCTGCCACTCTGTGTAGTACTAGAGCTGTAGCATGTATCAAGGTTCTGTACACCATCCCTGCCTCACAGCACGAAGCTCTGTTGTGTCTCGCTGTCAATGACTTGCCGCACTTGCGCCAGAACGAGTGAGATACCCAGAGTATGCTATGCATGGCGTCATTGTAATTAGTCAGATAGAACACCATTTGCGAGCAGCCATCGATCAATTTACAGCCATGGCTAATACACGGTTGTCAAGCAGGACCTGCGTGGACTTAGGGCGGCGCTGTGCAGCACGTGGGATCAGATGCAGACACATTCGAAAGATGTCGCCAGCTGTGTACGAATGTCTCTGCAAATGACAAATGCACGCCAAATAACATGTTGATGTAAAATTAGTCCACTGCAGCGTCGTGACCCGTCGTCCAAGGGTGGACGACGTAGGCTATTATACGTGGCAACTGGCAAGCAATGTAGCTTTAATGATTGTCCGACCATTTCGTGGACGAAAAACCTTTATAGCTCAATATTACTTGGCTTGCGATTTTATTTGCCCTATAGCTTAAAATAGACGCTATAGGGATGAACGTTCATGGCCGATATACATGTATTGTAGGCTAATATACAATGCACAGTTTAATACACTATGCCTAGAAATGCCATCGTCTCGTCAATGTTGTTTGCGTTGATTTCTTCACGTCGATTCATCGTCAGATTTCAGCGGCATTTTTAGCAACCTGCAGCAAACGTTCATAGATCACAGTAAAATTGTTGCTTCAATGTTATTTAAGACCAAAAGAACAAAATCATCAGCCAATCAGCAAAAAATAATTTCCCCATTTTGACGTGAATCACCCCAATATATGTGTGTGCGTGTGAGCTTGCGGGTGGGCGGGCGCGCGCATTCGAACTCGCAGCAGGCTCTTCTCGTCTTTTTCCTTCCGTTTCCATGGCAACTATATTTTCACCTTGAATTTCTTTCTCGTTGGCCACCGTCATTATTTCGCTCGATTGGTGCATGTATGCATGTATGCAATGCAGGAGAACATCTTTCCATCACGCGCCTCATTTCTCGCTCCACCATCCACTAATCTCGATTATTATTAATGACACCGCATATAATAGCCCCACCCTTACCGAAACCACCACTCTCCAATCCTGCACAGCACTTATGCACTACCCCATGCATTGCACGCGCAGAGCCCAATTCTTTACTGCAGTCTATATAATCGCTTCTTTTTCTTCATATCCTATATTCTGCGTTTTACCTGTCTCCCTAAGGTGCTCACCTACATTATGCAGCGCGAAGAAGAAGACTGCTTTCATAATTTATCCCCCGGATGCTCATCCTGCTCCTCTGCCTCAGCAACTGACGCTGTCCGCCATGCAGGCGATGCTTCCGGCCTCCGCTGCGCATGGCCAGATGTGCGCATGCGCAGTGCGCATACCTGCAGCGCCGTCTGTTGAGGATGACGCGACGAGATTGGACGACGACGCAGATGCAGCGAATTATGAAGATGATAGAAGCTGGAGGCGGATAATAAAAGCAGCCATCATCATCATCATCATCATCATCGTCGTCGTTGTCGTCATCATCATCGTCATCATCATCATCATCATCATCTTCATCATTGTCGTCGTCATCATCATCATCATCGTCATCATCTTCATCGTCGTTATCTTAGTCGTCATCATCTTCATCGTCATGCAAGTCATCGTCATTATCATCGTCCTCGTCGTCGCCATAATCGTCATCGTCAGTCATTGTCGGCATCATCAGCTTCATCTCCAAACATCATCATCGTCGTCGTCCTCATCGTCCTCATCACATCATCGTCGTCATTCTCATCATCATAAACCTACTACTACCACTGCCACTGCCACTGCCACTACCACTGCCACTGCCAACTGCCACTGCCACTGCCATTGCCACTACCACTACCGCTACCACTACAACTACTAATACTAATACTAATACTAAGGAGGTTTTCCCATCTGCCATGTGGTCATTGTTGTTCCATTTTCAATCATTGTCATCCGAGTCATTACTGATCCGCCAGAGGTGATCGCAATGATAGTCAAGGTGATGATCAGCAGGCAGGCGACTTCTATCTGTTCCAATGCTGATCTGCATATACAACTGTACAGTGCACACGTTAGCAAATCACACAACAATATTTATGGCACTGGTTCCCAACCTTTTTTTACTTTATAGGACCACTTTTCTAAGTTGGAGGACACGAGGCCACTTTTTCTTAGCTGAAGAACATTAGGGGGCCCCAAGGCTAAAATTTAATTGACTAAAAGCACATAAATTTTTATAATTGATTCAAATTAGAATTTTGATGCTATTTAAATTTTAAAGACATCAGAATAAAATAATTTGTCGTAGAAAATAATTATGTGCTCTATCCTGTCCAAATTGCCAATTTTTCATACTATTTTTGTTAATTCTTTTTAGAGATGCGGGCCATTTTTTAGACCTGGTGGACCACAGGTTGGGAACCACTGCTTATAGCTTTTAGAATGTCATCGTAATAGAACATGTTTTTTCTCTATTTGCAACAATCTTAATCTGCAGTCTTCAATAAATGATCTACATGCATGCCAAATTGCCCATTGTCCATTGCACCGCAATGCACACTGCATGGCAAACAAACACAGCACAAGCTCCAATCTGTATACGCACATTCATTGCATGCAGCCAGTATAGGTAAGTATACACAGGCAACATCATCTTAGTATATATAGTGCCACAGTTTCCATTTACATTTATGTTCCGCAGGTCTAAGGCAGGCATGCCATGCGTATACATGGGGAGTTGATATTCACATTGTATTATTATTATAGATTACATAAGTAATTAGTCTGTTTATCCTTCTGCAGAGATCATAATTCCTATCTAACAAAAATATAGATGTGCACATTTATAGGGCCTACAAGAATATTTATATATCGAGAGCAAATTAGGACAAGGCTGGCTTGGGTATTGGGTCAATCGTTAGTGTAGTCTGCGTATACGGCTATAATTATGATAACGTATCTGGACACTTTCTATAAGCTTAGGCTATACAGCACTGCTTCGTGCCTCACAAAAACGCTGCCTGCTTCATATAAATTCTCCAATATGCATAGAACTTTTCAATCTATCTACTTCTGGTTTCAAATCTAAGTAGTTATGTGACTACATCTTCTATACCAGTTTGCACTCGTTGACCTATTGAGTCATCGCAGGTCAAATGGAGCACATCACGTGACCGGGGACAACGTAGTACCTACGCTGGTTGACTGCTCTACACATAGCAGGTAGACTGGTTCCTCGGGCGAGACGGCGTATAACCAGGTTGATTACCGAACTATATTAGTACTGGTCTATGCGGGTGCCTTACATGTAGATTGGGTCCCCGACCACTGGAAGTATGTCACCGACTACATGTAAGTGGGTTCCACAGCTCAAGGACCGGACGTACATCACTGCAACGCACTCTATACTGTACCTAGCATCTGTACTCCTGCTCCATATAGTTTGTAGGTAGTGTACGTATTACATTATACAGTTATTGACGTCATTGATCGCTTGCTGACTTTATTGCCCCCCCCCCAACCACTCCCAACCCATCTCTGAGTGCCATCATGGGGCGAAGAAGTTCAACGCTGGTCCACACAAGGCAGCATATTGCACAGTGTCAATTCACATCGCAACTGTTTAATATACTACCTCAGTTGGAAACAGGTTCGTCTGCAGAGGTGTTACTTCTAGCGATCGGCGACATATGGAACATATCGCATGATTATTATAACCTATAGCTTATATATTGATATATCTTGAGCATCAAAACCTGGAGAGTAGGTTTCTATAGGACACTATAGACTGTAATATTGCCTTATAATGATGCTTGACCATGGTTTTTAGATGATAAAATTCAGTCTACTTGCTTCGTTGCTCATCTATTTGCGTCCTACATCGACTATTTTTAATCTCTACTAAGTCAACGCCCAGGATGAAATGCATCATTATCCTAGGAAGGTCCGCCCAATTACAGCAAGCCTTCTCAAGCTCTTCAGGCTCTATTAGGGTACATATCGAGTTTAAGCAACAACATCTATTACAATTATAGCTTCGGATTTTAAAATCTAAGTTTAGCTGTCGTGAAAATGTAATCATCACCGTCACATAACAACAGGAAATGACTCGATGACATTAATTTGTCGTGAAGGACTTTCTCAGTAGCCACATATATCGACAGTAGTCAAGTGAACGATAGAACTCATATATAATACGATATCACAGGCGCATAATATTATATACACCATGCACTAATTACTGCCTGCATGCTTCCTTTGAGGTCCATGCATATTGAAGCACTTATCTTCTTGTCAATTTACACAAAATGGTACACTGACACAATTATACACTGTTTGAAGTGTGGTGTATAATTATGGATAAATTTCCGTCAACAGACTATAATATATGGGGCTATAATGATGACCTATATATAGAGACTAAGATACATAATTGCAGTGTGTGGTGTTAGCTATAATATGCCGTGCAAAACAAATCGCCATACCGAGTGATGATATGAACTTTATAGTCGTCCTCCATTTTAAACATGTTGAGAAAACGCCATGTTGCAATGCAGCGTGTGTCTTGTTTTACCTTTGTTTTGTCCTGTATTGTCTGTTCCTGCCTTTATTGTCATGAATTGATTTGACTCGTCTTGTATTGCTTCGGTTTGTCTTGCTTTTGTCGTGTCTTTTCTGGCCGTGTCTTGTCTTGATATCTTTGGTCTTCTTTTGTCTTGTCTTTTTTGTTTCCGAACGTCCTCGATTTAAGGATCAGTTGTACCCAATGAGGTGTATTACATGTATAACATAACGCTAGAGAGAGTATGACGTATCTGACCTCCAGTCAAATTTGAAGTCGTTAATTTTTAACGTCGTCCTAATTCAAAACGACTAATCAAAGGCCTATGATTGGTCGGGTGATAATTAGACATATGATGTGATTGGTCGGTGACAATTAGACGGACTTCAATATAAAGACTTGATACTCTCTCTAGTGATATATTCATTATATAATATACCTCTATGGTTGTACCATGAAAAATTATACATACCACATGCATACATACTTGCATAATAATAATAGTCGACGACTTTGTTATCAGACCATTTCATCTCAGATCTTATAATTATTCTTTGCACTGGAACTCAACCATCGCATCACAATGATCTCGTTTGCCATGCATGCATGTGGGCTCCACTCTTCAGTGCAGTGTATATACGTGTACAAGCCTGCAATATGAAAGCCTCCTCTGTTTGATTAATCCGAGCACACACCTATCCACTCCAACACCCATTCATGTGTGCTCCCCGCAATTCATGCTATCCATTCTTTATCTCTCAGTTTTTCCATGGATCTAAATGCCTACATAATTTATGGTGCATTTGATCGCAATGTTGACCGAATGCGAATGTCATTACGTGGACCTTTGGCGAAATAATTCACCATGATTCCATGCAGTCAAGTTTGGAACGGGTTTATGGTCACTTCGGTATAGCGCCCATGGCAGGGCGAGTATTCGACAACTGCCGATCTGAGCCTTCAGAACGGACTCTGTCACTCTGTGTGACAACCATGTACAATGTAGCCTACATTGTCCATGTAAACTCTGATGCCGACACTTGTGATGTCCTTGCCGAAACTATTGTGCAATATTGTCGACAAATACTCTCTCATACACATAGTGTGTATATATATAACCCCAAGATACACCTTACAACCATTTCTCCCTTTGCATATATACGTATATATAAATTATATATGTCCTATGATATGCATACATGTCATGATGTATATGCATTTATAGACCTACACTCGTCTAAAAACACATATTAATGCAAATGCCAGACAAGCATACCAGCATACATGTATGTAGGCGTGCAGCACTGCATGCTTGGTGTTGGTATCAACCTCGTTGCCGAGACTCGTAACTACGAACTTGTGTTAGAAACTGAAGCACAAATTCGGTAGTACGGGTTCCAAGTACGGGTTCCACACACCGTGGGTTCCGAATACGGTTTCACATATAGGTTTAAAATACTGGTTCCACATATATACGGGTTCCACATGCTGGTTCCACGTACGGGTTCCAAATGTACGTTCCGTGCACACACTGCAGATTTATCGGAATTCTTTTCTGCAGCCTTCTCCATTTCTGATGCTCAATTTTTAAAAAATAATTTATCAAAAAGTATAAATAATGCGTTTATACGCCCACCACGACCCTATAGTGTTCACCTAATTTATAAGAGAAAATTAACATATCTCGTGTGTATGATTACGTAAGGGCATGCATAGGCCTATAAAATTATATCTTTATATTTGAAGCTTGAAATAAATCCGTTTAGAAGAGGTCTGTCACACGCATCCTTCATCTCGACTAAATTGCTTCTGTCACCAATTATTACTCCATGTATCTTCTTTCTTCAATTATGGGAGACTTCAGGTCTTGTATCATAATTATAGCAGGTGTAAAATATTAAGATTGGCAGATTCTCTTGTATAAGACCTGAACTCTCTTCTATTGTGGGCACTCCGCACTCCGTCTTTAATTTTCACAATAAAGCTAATTTAAAAGATACAAAATGTCGTGAAAATTGAAGTTTTGCATGCTTCTTTACACGGCTCTCTGATGTAGGCCTAAACCGAGAGCTCATAAAAACAGAAGTGAAGTGCTTATGAGCTTCAACGCAGAATCAGTTTTAGCGGAAACTTGTCGTCGCAGATGATATTATTGAACAACATGACACCCTTTATTACAGGGTTCGCTTATATGCGTCATTATTCATTAACTGAACTAGAAAAGTGGGAGGACCCAGTTTCCTAGAATTCTCTTAATAAACATCTTTGATCAGTGCATATATATATATTATATATATATATCATATAGGGAACTTCGTGATGTCTGATGTGCAATATAATTATGTATTCCTATAAGGCTTATATTTCTCCAGTTCCCGTGGATCAACATGTAGGCTACATATATAAGCTGCCAATCATTATTACCGCAATCGGATGCAATTTCCAGAACGCAATTTCTAGGATGTCATTTGCCTTAATCAACTATATATCAAATAGACTACAGTTCAAATTCATGGTGCTACTTTTCTGTAATTCACTTCCATGGGATAATTTCGGAAGGATTTTAAAGTGAATATTTTATGGTGAACATTTGGGAAATTAACTTCCAGAATGCCATATAATTAGGGAGCTCTTTCTACATTGCAATTATTTTGCGTGCGTTAGAATATTATGATGCTATTTTGGGATTCGATTCTTGTAATGCGCATGTAGAAAGCTGTTCAAAAATGCAATTTCCAGAACGCTATTTTAGGATGTTCGTTTTTATTTCAATATCTATTATGCAATCGTATAAGAAGCTCCTTCCACAGTGCGATTTCTAGAATGCTATTTGATATGTTCTTTAAGAATTCAGTTTCTGGAATACAATTTAAAGAGGCTCTTTTCGAAAACGATATCATTTTCATTACGATATTTTATGATATTTCCTCAGAATTCAATTTGTAGAATAGGCCTACAAGTTTTTGGGACTTTTAACATGCAATTTCTATATGATGCTATCGAAGAATTTTTCTTGAATTCTATTTCAGAAATGCAAATTAGGAACATCTTCTTACAAAACAATTTCTAGGATGCCACCTTAAAATTCTTTCTCAGAATGCAATTTCTAATATTCCAAATGTCTTAATCAACTTCTATGGAATGTCGCTTATGAGTCTTGTGCTATTTCTCAAATTTTATTCCAGGATTCCATACTTTAAGAGCATGTTTTTATTTTTGCTATCACCATCGTCTTTGTCTTTATTTTCAGTATTCCTATTACCTTCAGCGATAATTATATCGTCAGCGGCTTAGCCACTACTTTTTTTATCATAAGACAATCATATGGCCACTATAGCGTCATAGTCCATAACGCCATGACAATACCTGCCCATGCATTAGAATGGGAGGGGTGACATGAATTTGAAGCAACTTTACCTGCAATCTTTATCAAAACTTCTTTGCGTGCGTGGAGTCCGCACTCATGACCTACAAAGCAAGCGAAAACTATTATAATTCATGGTCAATAAATGGCTTGCCAATTAATCTGATGAGTAATTATACAACCATTCAGTGCAAAACGTTTTAACAATAATAATAATACATTGTAGTGTATTATTGAGCAATAAAATATAAGAATATAAAATAACAATAAATTATATAAAGAGAAAGAAAAAATTAGCAGTTCCCTATAATGCTGTGGTCTATAATAGCTGAGGCAGGCAAGACTTATAACAAGTGCTTTAAAAGTTAGCGAGTCTATCTATATCTGTCTTATAAGCGTCGGCATATGCAATATTATGCATGGGAAAACGGATGTCAAAACCTCACCCTCACCGTCTTATCTTCTCGTCAATTAAAAGCATGGGCGAACATTCTGCCATGGCAAGAATAATTAGAGACTCCGACCTCTCGGTTGAGAGTCCAGCAAGCTATACATAAAAACACCATCGCCAAACCCGTACATGAAAATAAATGACCTTTATTAACGGTCCACAATAATAATGCATGTGCATTATTCCAGTGGTCTGGAATTGCCTTCCTTTTGAGCTACGCCTACAAGCTCGGACTGTACAGGGTGGGCCATAAAAAGTAACCCCCTACGGTTTTTAGCCCATATCTTGGCCAAACATAAGAATTTTTAAATGAAAATTTACAGTCTTATAGGCAATTCATATTTACGTATAATGGTCAAATTTCAAAAACATATTTCAAACAGAACAAAAGTTATATCACTTTTAGCGAGGCCACCCCTCGTTTTTTGACGATTCAAAAACGAAACGTTACAAAAATTAGTTTTTTGCTAATATTTTGGTCAGAAGTAAGAATATCGAAATGAAATTTTACATGATTATAGACAATTCATATTTACAAATGATAGCCAGATTTCATCAAAATATTTCAAACCGAACAAAAGTTACACCACTTTTAGTGAGGCCGCCTATACCGTTGCGTTTCGTTTTTGAATCGTCAAAAAATGGTGGGTGGCCTCACTAAAAGTGGTATAACTTTTGTTGGGCTTGTAATATTTTGATGAAATCTGGCTATCATTTGTAAATATGAATTGTCTTTAATCCTGTAAAATTTCATTTCGATATTCTTACTTCTGACCAAGATATTAGCAAAAACTAATTTTTTTAACGTTTCGTTTTTGAATCGTCAAAAAAGGAAGGGTGGCCTCGCTAAAAGTGATATAACTTTTGTTCTGTTTGAAATATTTTGTTGAAATTTGACCATTTTACGTAAATATGAATTGCCTTTAAGACTGTAAAGTTTCATTTAAAAATTCTTATGTTTGGCCAAGATATGGGGTAAAAACCGTAGGGTTACTTTTTTATGGCCCACCCTGTATATACCCTGCAGGATCCTTCCTTACTAAACCTAAAACTGTTCTTTTTGGGCGCGCTGGAGTCGAGAGCACCTCTGAGTAGTCTTTCACTTGGAAGAGCGCTGTATAAATGTCCGACTGAATGAATGAATGAATGAATGAATAAATTAATGAATGAACATCGTCTTCGCCATTTATAATTATAGACGTCATCATCATGGAATTCGTCATTAGCATCAATTGCAACAAAAACATCGTTACCATCTTTATTGCCACTAGAGCCAACATGACCACCACTCAGTCAGTCAGTCAGTCAGTCAGTCAGTCAGTCAGTCAGTCAGTCAGTCAGTCAGTCAGTCAGTCAGTCAGTCAGTCAGTCAGTCAGTCAGTCAGTCAGTCAGTCAGTCCGTAAGTCAGTCAGTCAGTCAGTCAGTCAGTCAGTCAGCCAGCCAGTCAGTCAGTCAGTCAGTCAGCCAGCCAGTCAGTCAGTCAGTCAGTCAGTCATGAGTCAGTCAGTCGGCTGAATGAATGAATGAATCAATCAATTAGTCAGTCGGTCAATCAATCAATCAATCATTCATTCATTCATTCATTCAATCAATCAATCAATCAATATTCGCTTAGTAACTCAAGTTGATTGCAATAGACGCAGCTTATTACAATGAAATTCATTATTATGTTGACGGGATTTAAAGTAGCATTCAAGGTTGCTTATATATATAATAAATTATGATGAATTATAATTGTTTCAAATCAACACCAATTAATAAAACGCTACCCTAGCCACCACCACCGCCACCACCACCACTGCCACCATCACCACCACCACCACCACCACCACCACCACCACCACCACCATCACCACTACCACCAAAACCTCCAACGCCACCACCACCATCTCCACATGTAGCACCACCACCACCACCAACAACAACAAAATCACCACCACCACCAAGAACAGCAACTACAAAAAAATCACCATCACGCCATCATCATCAACCTCACATTAATCGACACACTCATTACTCAGTGCCATCAAACACATTCATTACAATTTCGCACTGAATGTCCACTCATATACGGGCAGAACAATGAGGGCCGACGACTTTGCCTATACTTGTTAGAAAAGGCGACAGCGCATACAATGCATTCCACCACTGTTTTTATACTCTGACAATGCCAGTCCCAAGTCTGTGTAAGGGAGGAGGGCGTCACTAATCATCTCGGCAATGGTATAGTGTCCTTAAACAGCAACGAGCCAATGAATTCACGCAATTGCATTGATTTGAATGATGTTTACTTCCGGTGACTTTTTCTGTCCCGCCCTCAACTTCATTAATTGATATGAAAGCCGTTACCAATAATTCACTTATTTAATTCAAAATGGTCCACTTAAATCTCTTACATTAATAATATTTTTATCTTGTGCAATAATTCCTTCAGTATGCCATCCATTCAGGCGGCCACGCATTTGACCTTGCAACGCCATGCACTTGGCAGCACTTTGGTGAGTTACTTTTGAGACGCAACATCAATTAATAACATCAAATTAAAAAAAAACGGTATACCATAGCCACCACCACCACCACCACTACCTCCATCACCATCACCAACTATATAATTATAGTCGCTCCACTCTAGAAATATATATACGCATGCGATGCCACAAAATTGCTACAAATACATCACATTACATTACAACTGTCGAAATTCACAAAAAACACCACCACCCCCAATTTACACGAGAACATTTCGCTCACTCTTTCCTCAACTATTTTCAATTGCGCTTGATTTGATTGAGATGATTGATTTGATTGAGATGATTGATTTGATTGAGATGATTGAGATGATTGAGATGACTGAGATGATTGATTTGACTAAGATGATTGAGATGATTGAGATGACTGAGATGATTGATTTGATTAAGATGATTGAGATGATTGAGATGACTGAGATGATTGATTTGATTAAGATGATTGAGATGATTTTGTCCATTTAGGCATTTTCTATGCAGCAACCAAAACTTGTCGAAATGAGCAAATGCAGAGAATTCATCACGGTCAAAGAAAATCAGACGCCAGCCTCCAGCGTTTGTACCTACGGCGGTCAGTCAGTTGTCTATGGGCGGTCGAGCTAACTGCCCATCACAGCCTCCCACGGCCTCCATCCCCTGACGAACGGTCAGTCGGACTGGCTGGACCACTGACCGCCCGGC